>OW203771.1:10055137-10699034 GCA_934045905.1 Leuctra nigra | reverse complement strand
AGAGACTGATACAGATTGCCGCATATAATCAACAAGAGCAAGAGAGACAGATACAGATTGCCGCATATAATCAACAGGAGTAACAAAGAAAGAGGTAACATAGGTACTTGTTGAGGGGCGACTTGCGCACGCAGTAATTAGAATAGGAGATGGGGTTGATGTGGTTGAAGAACTAGTTCTAGCTGGCTTCCAGTGTCTGGTTTACTTTTGTTCCAAATCTGATGGATAGCATACGGGACGAACTACTTGATGGAAGCCTAAGGTTAATTGTCATGCTCTAATTAACAAGTGATGGCGACTCTTTTACCAACCAAGTTATTGTAAAACATCTCATTACTTTCCAGTAATTTTTTTTTATATTTGTATCTATTATTTTCGTTATTATCTTTGTTCTACGTCATCAATGTACAAAATTGTCTTTGAATTACTTTGTTTTACGGGGCAGACATTGGTGACACATTAAGTGCCAGATGAAAAATTGTATGCGATTGTATTTTGTTAAAGACGCGGTTTATGTGTCAAGAGTTTTTAGGCAGCTTACAATTGCAGAATTATCAATTAATGATATCAGCAAAATATCGTAAACGCAATTTTGGTAGTCATTCAAATGTTTGCCACAAATATAACCGCCGCGCCACGATAGACAATGCATTTACACATCAGAATTCCAAATAAAAAATATTTTTTTATTATTCCCTGACACAAAATTACAACTTTGCTTAAAACTTATCATCAGTGAATCAACTCTGATTTGAAGAACCCTTTATTAGTCATTTCCTTATGCTATTTGTAAGTATGTGTGAAAAAGTCATGGAAATTCCTTACCTTGTGGTTCAGATGTCACAGACTGGTGTTTCGGCTGCCGACGGCGAGATCTGAAAGTGGTGGAGAATTCCAAACATGAAATAATGAAATTAGCGAATTGAACTAAGTCGGTCCAAGCCGGGGCTCGAACATGGGACCCAGGAGAAAGATCTACGTGTAGCTCAGTTGGTAGAACTCTCGCCCGGCAAGTGATCATCTTTTCATAACATCCTGACTCCACTGAATGCATTCCAAAACTAGCCATATTCTCACATTACACGTGAAAGAAATCCACTTTTTCTTCCATTTTGTGGAAGAAAACACAAACGAATTACATTTTTGCTATTTTGAATGTAAGGGAAGTCAACCCCATTTTATTTTCCTTTTCATTCAATCAAATAACTTTATTCGAATCCCACTTCTGTCACTATTTTTATAAATCAACCCCATTTTACTTCCCTTTTCATTCGACCAAATAACTTTATTCGAATCCCACTTCTGTCACCATTTGTAAAAATCCTACATCTGCCACCATTTGTAAAATCTCATAGGTAAGTGATTTTTCGATGCGGGTTTAGTTAGAAGAAATAATGTTTGCAGCTGTCAACAAGTGATTTTAAGAATGAGGTCCTGGATGTTTTCGGAACCGTTTTGATGCAAGGCAGTTGTGCAGACGGTTTGTTCCGTTGATTGTGCTGGTGGCCCTGAAAGTAGTCCTTCGAAGCGGCGCCAACGTTTAACCGTCTGCACAAGTTATCTCCAAGCTGGTCCACGCATTTCGACCAGATTTACCTGAGTCTCGCACCAGAACCACGCATTTCGACCAGATTTACCTGAGTCTCGCACCAGAACCACGCATTTCGACCAGATTTATCTGATTCTCGCACCAGAACCACGCATTTCGACCAGATTTACCTGAGTCTCGCACCAGAACCACACATTTCGACCAGATTTACCTGAGTCTCGCACCAGAACCACGCATTTCGACCAGATTTACCTGAGTCTCGCACCAGAACCACGCATTTCGACCAGATACCTGAGTCTCGCACCAGAACCACGCATTTCGACCAGATTAACCTCAGTCTCGCACCAGAACCACGCATTTCGACCAGATTTACCTGAGTCTCGCACCAGAACCACGCATTTCGACCAGATTTATCTGATTCTCGCACCAGAACCACGCATTTCGACCAGATTTACCTGAGTCTCGCACCAGAACCACGCATTTCGACCAGATTAACCTCAGTCTCGCACCAGAACCACGCATTTCGACCAGATTTACCTGAGTCTCGCACCAGGATCCATCTTGTAGGATTCTCAGGATGGTTTGTATTTTTGTCGGACTCTGTTGTTTTTTTTACCGCGATGTTCGTGCGGTTCTGACAGGTTTCCGGTTACCTTGGAAACAACTAGATATTTTAAAATAGAGCAATTTGTAAAATTAACTATTATATACTATTAAGTAACTGATTCATTATTATGTAGGTAATGTTGGAACATAATGGTCCCCACAATAATGTAGAGAACAAAGAAAAAAATCACTGAATGATAATGAATATAGATATTGAATTATTTTGTATTATATTTTTTATTTAAAAAATTTATATTTTTAAAAATTATTCTAACTAATTTGAAGACACTTTATTCATTATTTGTAATCCCTCCATTAGCAGATTGAGGGCCTGTCTTTCAATACTCTGCTAAAGTCTCAATTAGCTGTTAACAGTTAGTTAGTACAAAACTCTATAATTAAATTGGTTGTTGTCATGACAATACAGTCCTAATCAACTGTTCAAAAGTTAGCAGTGTATTGAAAGACTGGCCCTTAGTATGAGAAAAGTAATCTACACATTGCCCAAACAAGTCAGTTTTCACTAAAGAGAATTTAATAAAGTTTCAATAAGTGATGATTATTTAATTGTACTGAATTGTGAGACTAATAATCTGTCATTCATTTATCAATTATTTTCTTTCCGAAACAGGTTTTATTTAATAAAATTATTGTGTTCCAAACGATTCTGAAATAAAACAATGTATAGTATTCACTCGATTTCTTAAGAGTGTAACGATAATCTAAGGCACTTTACGTCTCATTTCTTTAATAAATGCAGAAAACACTTAAGAGCTATAAATGAATAGAACTACAATTGCTTCCGTGTTTTATTTTCGCATTCATATTGCATCAGATTCTCGGCGTCTTAACGTCAGTTATATCTTTCACGTCACGATTAGGTCTGTTGTACCGGCACTGAGTCCTGAAATAATAAAAAAACACATCATGATTCTTTGTTACAAACAATCTTTCATAGAAGTGTGCTTAACATTAATTCGTAAAGTCACTATAATTATTTTCAGGATCTTTAGAACATTCACTCCGTGTTCAAAGATCCAACCCAACATGATAGAGAAACCTATCTCAATGCACTTCAGATCAGATTAACTTGGCGTTCCATTTTCAAAAAAATCGAGTAAACATCTAAAAAAAACTAATGAAACTCCTACGTGTTACGGATGAACTCTTTCCCTTCCGAGAATTTCCATGAATTACACCCCCTTTAAAATAGTTGAGTAATCAATTATTTTTTATCAGAAACATGTTTGGTGATCGAACAGTTTAATTTTCTTAAATATCTCTTTGTTGAATTTTTTTGGGGTCTCGTGGAACTTTGTACGTTTTTTCGTTTTAAACCGAAAATTTGCACACGCACTAATGTCATAATTGCTTGAAAAGTGAAACCAAACCCTTTGACCGATCAACTTCACATTTTGCATGTTTCATTTGAACTAACAATAAGTGAGGTTTCGTCAATTTTCGGACAAATTGGTCAAGAAATTCAAGAAAAGTTGGTTGATATTTATGCTTGTTTTAAAGCATTTGATTAGGTTGTCCTCCCAGTTTGTCGCGCAGCAATTTCGCATGCTCGCTCATCAACGCGTCACATAGAGAGTCCTAGTGTATTGCTACTCACCTGGTCTCGCTAAGACTTGGGAACGCGGCGCGCGTTGAACGGCTCGATGGAAAGATGCTTGGCGTACATGCTCGCTCATTAACGCGTCACATAGAGAGTCCTAGTGTATTGCTACTCACCCGGTCTCGCTAAGACTTGGGAACGCGGCGTGCGTTGAACGGCTCGATGGAAAGATGCTTGGCGTACATGCTCGCTTATCAACGCGTCACATAGAGAGTCCTAGTGTATTGCTACTCACCCGGTCTCGCTAAGACTTGGGAACGCGGCGCGCGTTGAACGGCTCGATGGAAAGATGCTTGGCGTACATGCTCGCTCATTAACGCGTCACATAGAGAGTCCTAGTGTATTGCTACTCACCCGGTCTCGCTAAGACTTGGGAACGCGGCGTGCGTTGAACGGCTCGATGGAAAGATGCTTGGCGTACATGCTCGCTCATCAACGCGTCACATAGAGAGTCCTAGTGTATTGCTACTCACCCGGTCTCGCTAAGACTTGGGAACGCGGCGTGCGTTGAACGGCTCGATGGAAAGATGCTTGGCGTACATGCTCGCTCATCAACGCGTCACATAGAGAGTCCTAGTGTATTGCTACTCACCCGGTCTCGCTAAGACTTGGGAACGCGGCGCGCGTTGAACGGCTCGATGGAAAGATGCTTGGCGTACGTGCTCGCTCATCAACGCGTCACATAGAGAGTCCTAGTGTATTGCCACTCACCCGGTCTCGCTAAGACTTGGGAACGCGGCGCGCGTTGAACGGCTCGATGGAAAGATGCTTGGCGTACATGCTCGCTCATTAACGCGTCACATAGAGAGTCCTAGTGTATTGCTACTCACCCGGTCTCGCTAAGACTTGGGAACGCGGCGCGCGTTGAACGGCTCGATGGAAAGATGCTTGGCGTACATGCTCGCTCATCAACGCGTCACATAGAGAGTCCTAGTGTATTGCCACTCACCCGGTCTCGCTAAGACTTGGGAACGCGGCGTGCGTTGAACGGCTCGATGGAAAAGTGCTTGGCGTACATGCTCGCTCATCAACGCGTCACATAGAGAGTCCTAGTGTATTGCCACTCACCCGGTCTCGCTAAGACTTGGGAACGCGGCGTGCGTTGAACGGCTCGATGGAAAAGTGCTTGGCGTACATGCTCGCTCATCAACGCGTCACATAGAGAGTCCTAGTGTATTGCTACTCACCCGGTCTCGCTAAGACTTGGGAACGCGGCGCGCGTTGAACGGCTCGATGGAAAGATGCTTGGCGTACATGCTCGCTCATTAACGCGTCACATAGAGAGTCCTAGTGTATTGCCACTCACCCGGTCTCGCTAAGACTTGGGAACGCGGCGTGCGTTGAACGGCTCGATGGAAAAGTGCTTGGCGTACATGCTCGCTCATCAACGCGTCACATAGAGAGTCCTAGTGTATTGCCACTCACCCGGTCTCGCTAAGACTTGGGAACGCGGCGTGCGTTGAACGGCTCGATGGAAAAGTGCTTGGCGTACATGCTCGCTCATCAACGCGTCACATAGAGAGTCCTAGTGTATTGCTACTCACCCGGTCTCGCTAAGACTTGGGAACGCGGCGCGCGTTGAACGGCTCGATGGAAAGATGCTTGGCGTACATGCTCGCTCATTAACGCGTCACATAGAGAGTCCTAGTGTATTGCTACTCACCCGGTCTCACTAAGACTTGGGAACGCGGCGCGCGTTGAACGGCTCGATGGAAAGGTGCTTGGCGTACATGCTCGCTCATCAACGCGTCACATAGAGAGTCCTAGTGTATTGCTACTCACCCGGTCTCACTAAGACTTGGGAACGCGGCGCGCGTTGAACGGCTCGATGGAAAGGTGCTTGGCGTACATGCTCGCTCATCAACGCGTCACATAGAGAGTCCTAGTGTATTGCTACTCACCCGGTCTCGCTAAGACTTGGGAACGCGGCGTGCGTTGAACGGCTCGATGGAAAGATGCTTGGCGTACGTGTGGCCGTAGTACACAAGCAGCTCGGTGTTGGGAGGTATGTCGACTATTGTCCAGTAGTACAACTTGTCCTTGTACTAGGACAGAAGATATTCGTACATTGAAACCTTGTGAGATTATTGTGTTTGATGAATTGACTTGGAACTTCCAGACCTAAACATTGACATTGTAATTAAATAGATAAAATTCAGAGGTGTACTGGGAGCAGCCAGGAACACTCTATATCAGTGTAAATCCCCCTTTTTTGTGACTTTTTAGCTTTGCATTAGTTATTATTTTTTATGTTTTCCACGACTAATAATTTTTATATTTTTTATTTGTTGTTGATAATTTTGTTATATTAACGGAATCACCTTTTCATTGCATATTAGGTATACTATTGTTGAGATTAAATAAATTTCAATTATTTGTTTTTATTCAACAATCAATTGGCTTAGATCGGCTTAGTTCATAACCTTAGAGGTTAAAAGTATATTTTAATGATTCTTGTAATAAGATCAAAAACCAGTAATTCTGCATCATCCAACCATATTTTATAATAGTGAAACCAATCATAGTAAGAAAGAATGCACCAATTTACTGGACTTGTTGAACGCAGTCAAATTGCAATTGATTAAGCATGATTATTTGATTCCAAAATTGTG
Source organism: Leuctra nigra (assembly GCA_934045905.1). NCBI lineage: Eukaryota > Metazoa > Arthropoda > Insecta > Plecoptera > Leuctridae > Leuctra > Leuctra nigra. The sequence continues at coordinate 10,692,646 of OW203771.1, read as the reverse complement.
CAACACAAAAATTCAGAAAATTTACATTGGACTTTTACACTTGAACAAATAATAAACGGTACTCGAAAAAAAGATTTGATGGCATCACCCGATGAATTATGTGCTAACGCGTCATATCTATAGTGGGTGAGCTCTGAATTGATTGATAATAACAAGGATTGATGGTCAAGGAACCTGACCAGCAGAAAAACAATCAGTCTGTTATTGGAAACATTCTCAACTGTCAGACATGATCTTCGAACTTCCTCCCCACCGACGGCTGCCACCTTATCGCGGTGGTGGGGTTTGTGTTGGCCAACGATCCATTGCAGCTACGCCGGCGAGCATATGCTCATGTGTAAGGGCTACCCATGCCGGACAGGTCAGTGGTGAGGTCCAGACAAAGAGCAGCCAGGGTTGGCCTAACCATGCCCTTCCTTGAATTTGCGGTCCCCATCGGGCCGGCCTTCCCCCTCGAGATGGTGATCCCCCTGAAATCGGGTTCCGCCGGCCCGAATCCTCACACCCCGCGGTCCGTCCCATCCCTTCCCATCAGCCCTGATGGGAAGCCTGGCCTGGCCTTCCCATCAGTGCCGGACTCCCCCGGATCGGGCCCGTTAGGTCAACCCCCTCCCAATGTCCTCCACTTAATTCAACAAAGTTTAAATTAAAAAAATTAAAATTAAATTAAATATAACCTCGTCGTTGACGCGCCGTTAAACCCTATTAATCTATCAATCTATCTTCGAATGTCCTACCTGGAAGGGCCTGATGTTTTCCTCCTGAAGGTTTCTGGCACAGTTGATGAACCTCAGCCAGTTGCTATGCGCCGTATCTTGAGCGTCGATACGATACGTCGGTTCTCCTTTGCAGCGAATCTAAACCAATCAGGAGATATCACTTAGAGCTTAATGAACTTCAGTTATATATCACGAGGTAAATTTAATCTGACAAAATAAGCTCTATATTTAGTTGATTCTATACAGTTTGTTTATTTGCAAATTTAATACAAGTGCAGAACTCCGAAACATACCTCATTTCAGTTTTAGTTTAATCTTAACCCAAAAGTAGTGCTTAGTTTCAGTTTAAATGACGAAATGCAGCTTAATATAATGATTATACATACAATTTTATTAGGCGGAGCTTAAATGCTAAACTATACTTTAAACTTAAGTTTAACCTAATGGTAATACCATTTGGTCCCTTAGTTTGTCATAAGAATGATAATCCACTAAACCATACCACATACAACTGGCAAAAGTATTTACCCCTTACCGTATTTTAACCCTTGCTAATTATATATTCATGACTGAACTTCAACGTTCGCCCCAATAGATAACACAAGGAAATATGACATTTCCAACTTTTGAATTGACTTTCCAACTTACAGTCCAGCAGTACTTGGACTTCGAGCCGGTAGACATCGGCTTCTTGATTCCTTCGTATGGATCAAAGATGGCGCCTCTGTTGACCTTGACCTTGGTCCACACGCCGATGCCTGCTCCTGCGATGTTCGACTTACGGAGTTCAAATCTGTCAGGCAAGGTTCGGACGGCTCGGTCAGGCTTGTGGTAGTCCGGTGGAAGCTGAGGACAAAAGATCAAATACAAGAATCAGGAGCACTATTAATAACGCGATGATCAATGAGCCTTTATCGGTATGTTTAAAACAAGTTGTGTGATTTTGATTATCTGATTTATCCTTTTATTAATTATGCTCTATTTGTTGATTTTTAAATTATTTGTGAACTGGCGAACATTATTTTTATGTTTTGTTAGTTTTCAACTTCAACAAAAAAGCTAATTAATAAACTGGATTGTTGATTGAATTTTTTATTTAATTTCTTTTTAGGAGTGGGTTATTATATTTAATTTGTTTCTACCAGTAAAGCTACAATGAAACAACTTATAATTTCTCTTTTAACAAGCTCATGAACTCTAACTTTTCTGCCTATCTAACAAAATACATTTTATTTCAAATTATCTTAAAAATTAAAATAAACTTTCTTCGACAAATGCGTCAAGAACATCACCTTCCTTCATCGTTGATCAACTTTACCTTTTTGTTGTGGATAAAGATTAACGGTTCGTGATCCGGAAAATCTCCCAAGTGATCCACTTCAAGCCAATCAGAAACTGCAACAACATCACAACTCTTATAACAAATAAATAAGTTTAGTTATCTTCTGCGTGTTTGAAGAGGCTACTTACAGAAGTCCTTCACATCAGATTGACTCGACTCTCTTCTCTTAATGTTCCTCCACGGCTTGAGCGGGTGGAATTCTATTTCATCGCCAACTGATCTGTGCAGCTCGTCTGTTCGCGCATCGATGTGCGCAGCGGTGATGCTGGGAGGAATCTGAGACTGAGGAGGTCTTCTGTCGCCAACTCGCCTCAGTTGGTCAGTCAGGTTGGCTAAAGAGAAATCACTCATAGTTTACGTTTTGGTTATGAAAATTATCACTATTCGACGATAACCCATTTTTTTAAGTAGCAGTTGATAATTCAAATCCATCGCTAAAAATTTAAAATTTAGTACCAATTTTTACGCAAGTGCTCAGTGCCCTCCCTTCCTGTTTTTCACCGATTTCTGAACGTACTTAATTTAGTCCCTTGATGGCTGACTCAGTTAAGTTGACAAAATAATTTTTTTCTTTGGGTGCGTCTTATTTAGCACAATATTTGTGTTATCTTTACTCAATCTGAAAAACAGCAACGTTCACACATCATCCGTACTTCAAAGGTAGAAGGGCGGACATCAATTGTCTCAATTTTGGATCGTACACTTTTAGAGTGATACAATAGGGTTTAGGTTTTAGAATAATAATTATTTTATGAAAGTTGAGATGTTTTGAAGACAGATGTGATATTTTTTTGTTGTGGGATGAATAGTTTTCAAGGCACGAATTTACAAAGTTTGGTAGATTGTAGCTGTCCATGAAACACAATTTGACGTCACACGCCGAGTCGGGCCGTATAGATAATGTTAGCCAGAGCCAGTTCTATGCATCCCGTAACCCAGGGAACACGGCGTGTGACGTACAGCTTGTTTTTGCAGAGGAGCGAAATGTCGAAAACTAATAAATTAATTATGGAAAATATATGAATTAAAAAAATATAATAAAATTTCACATTGCTCTTTGAAGCTATTCTGTATATAAACAAAATATAATCTCAACATTCACCTATTCTCCATTGCCATTTGACTGATGGCAACAAATACATTTATATTGACGTATTCTTTTACACAAATTATTCATTTCTCCATTGACAAATATGACTGGACTTTGGCAACATTTCTGATTTATAAGCTCACCTAAAGAATAATTGAAATTGCCTTCCGTGCATACCTCTGAGATACAGACTGCAATGCTCATGATCGCTGATCAAGAACGTTTTCCTAGTTTTACTCACGCTGTGATGACAGTTCAGGAGTTCGACAATCATCAATGTCGATGCCTAGGAATGAGGCGTAGTGATCGCCGTAGTACACCAACAGCTCGACATCAGCCGGTATAGCAGTCGTCGTGCAGTAGTAAACCTTGCATTTGTACTGGAACATAGAGTGTAATAGTCAGATACTAGGAAAACGCTCAGTGCAACGCGTTTGTGAGCGAGCACCGGCACGCGAACCGGAATTCCGTACCAAACGCACAGAAAACATAGACATCGATATTGAATTGAAATATGCTCCACTAAATCAACATAAAAGTCTATTATGTTCATTGAAACTTCAAAATAGCATCTAAATACTCTGGTACTTAAAGCAAATCAGATCCAATTGCAATGGAAAAACAACAATTACGATGCTTCATTTCTGAAAGATATTAAAAATACGTGATCTTGACTGTTTGTGCTGAAAATTTGTGAAATAAGAGACAATGATGGTCATGATGGTTTAGTAAACATTGGAAAAAGGGAATGAGAAAAATCTTTCAAAAATCTTTTGAAAGCTCTAAAAAAATAGCACGTCTCTTTTTATGTTTTCGTCTAGTTTCACTTATAGAATTTCTACCTGGAAGGCTTTGAGGTTCTCCTCGGCTGTGTTTCGAGAGCAGTTTACGTATCTGAGCCAGTTGCTGCGCGAAGTGTCTGCGCCGTCGATGCGGAAAACACTACGATCTTTCACATACACCTAGAAGACAACAGCGATGAGTGACAGTGAATGAGATCAACAGTCAGTCGAAAAGTAGGGCACTCATAATATGAATGAAAAAGCGAACAAACTTTTCCACACTGAAAATGAATAATGAAGGGATTTGGGGGAAGACCTTCTCGACCTATGCGGATCCGGCAGGGGATCATAGCCCCGGGAAAATGTGAATTTCTTGATTGGATTTAAAAGGATTTTAAGCATTTGTGACTCTCAGCAGAACTCTTTATTTCGTCGAAAACACAATAGTTATAATCCAAAATACCAAAATGTTCAATAATTTTCATAACATTTCAAGGGCCAAATATGCATACAGTAAAAAGTATTGTTCACATAATTGTGTAATTACAATTTACAACACTCCAAGTTGGTGGAGCACTTGGAGGTTCAAGGGGAGTGCTGCCCCCCCCCCCCCCCCCCCCTACCCCATGGGTTACCTGGAATCATCACTGCATCCTCACAAGTCCTTCCAATCCTTCTAGAACAACTGTCCTTCTCACATATCGACTTCTACTCACCAGTCCTTCCAATCCACCTAGAACAACTGTCCTTCTTACGTGTCGACTTCTACTCACCAGTCCTTCCAATCCTCCTAGAACAACTGTCCTTCTCACGTGTCGACTTCTACTCACCAGTCCTTCCAATCCTCCTAGAACAACTGTCCTTCTTACGTGTCGACTTCTACTCACCAGTCCTTCCAATCCTCCTAGAACAACTGTCCTCCTCACGTGTCGACTTCTACTCACCAGTCCTTCCAATCCTCCTAGAACAACTGTCCTTCTTACGTGTCGACTTCTACTCACCAGTCCTTCCACTCCTCCTAGAACAACTGTCCTTCTTACGTGTCGACTTCTACTCACCAGTCCTTCCAATCCACCTAGAACAACTGTCCTTCTTACGTGTCGACTTCTACTCACCAGTCCTTCCAATCCTCCTAGAACAACTGTCCTTCTCACGTGTCGACTTCTACTCACCAGTCCTTCCAATCCTCCTAGAACAACTGTCCTTCTTACGTGTCGACTTCTACTCACCAGTCCTTCCAATCCTCCTAGAACAACTGTCCTCCTCACGTGTCGACTACTACTCACCAGTCCTTCCAATCCTCCTAGAACAACTGTCCTCCTAACGTGTCGACTTCTACTCACCAGTCCTTCCAATCCTCCTAGAACAACTGTCCTTCTCACGTGTCGACTTCTACTCACCAGTCCTTCCAATCCTCCTAGAACAACTGTCCTTCTTACGTGTCGACTTCTACTCACCAGTCCTTCCAATCCTCCTAGAACAACTGTCCTTCTACTCACCATCCAGCAGTAGTCGTTCGGCCAATCATCTTCCACAGGTCTCATGATCCCTTCATATGGATCGAAGACCACGTCCGCCTTGACATTGACCTTGGTAAACACTCCCAACCCGGCGCCGGGGATCCGCGACTTCCGCAGAGAGAGTCCTTCTGGCAAAGTCCGCTCGGCCCGATCAGGTTTGTGATATCCCGAAGGCAGCTGAAACAGACGGCGGGGTTTGAAGGAATTTGCTCGATTCTATTACCAATTCTCTATTATCGAGTTTGTTGAAAATGTTCGTCATGCGGAATTGAATCACTTCACAATGGATGCTGATAATTTAACACTGAAAAAACAAAATATTTTACTTGATTTCGCATTGTCGAACATTTTCACGTGCTGTTTTGGTTCGAGAATTGGCATCCAGATCGATCTTCGATGGTGTGATAAGTAGGGGTCTCTAATAATTTCATGTCAGAAATGTAATTTTGGGTTGATACTATTGATCGAGATAGACATGTAAACATTCATTAAACGATATTGGATTTAAAATATTGTGCGATCTACAAATGGTGGCAGAAGTAGGATTTGTAGTTTTTACTTTTAAATCAGTACCTTCTTGTTATGTTTTTATTTGCTAAGTTCAAACTCAAGTATTTTGTTCCTTCTCAATGTATAAATCACACTGTTGAACAGAAGCCATGCCATAATTTATTACCTTTCTGCGAATTACTATAGTATGTCTTATCATTTTGAAAGAAAGAGAAAAGAAGAAATGGTTTTATTTTATGAAATATATCGATTCTAATATTTAGATTGGTAAAAATAAGCTTACACTCTAGGCCAGAAGGATAAAAAACAATATTTTTGTATATTATGTTATCAAATACCAAATTTTTACCTTTCTTTACATAGTTGTTAAATAATGTTTAACACTAACCGGTGTGTCATGGATAGGCAGAAGCAATTTGAAAATGGGACATTCACCGAGATGATCCAACTGACAAGCATCGCAAACTGCAAAGAAGATGACACATTACCACCTCTCATTGTTATTCTAATGAGTGACAACAAGTCTGTAAACAACATTAACAGCATCTTACACACTAGTTCCTCGTCCTCGGTGTTCTTTGCCCAAGTAACTTCGTGGCAGTTCGCGAGTCTGCGGTCGCCCGTGTTCCCTTCCTGCTTGTCCGTGTCGCTTAGCTGGTCTGCAAGAGTCAATCATGTGTTTGAGTGTCGACTCCTTGCGGCTCTTTTGGCACGGACCTTTGATTTTTGTATGTTATTTTCTGTTACTGAGGTCACAGTTCTTCGATCGAGCTGAAATTTTGCACACGTGTTCGGACCTTCTATGGGCGTTGCAGACCCTTTTTTTGAAATCAGTTCATTGGTTAAAATGTAAATAAATATCTCCTGATAGATTGAAAAATAAAAATGGTCCTCGATAAATCTGATCAAACACATATTTTGCATGGTCATTAAGACCATCATTGTCTCTTATTTTACAAATTTTCAGCCCAATCAGTCAAGAAAGTATGACACTTATTGACATTTTTAATATCTGTCAGAAATAAAGTATCGAAATGAATGTGTTTCCACTTCAACATGAATCTAATTTGCTTCCTACCAAAGTGCTTAGATGCTATTACAAGTTTCAATGAAAAGCAGATACTTTTATGTTGATTTAGTGAATCATATTTCAAATCAATATGGATGTATATGTTTTCTGTGCGTTTGGTACTGAATTCCGGGTCGAGAATTTGCACGTACAGTATTGGAAATGTGTCTCGATCATCTCTACGCTTATACCATCCCGCCATACAACGGAGCGCTGGTATACCACTTTACGATCTCCGTTGTATGGCGGGATGGTATAATTGTAGGGTTGATCGAGACACATTTCCAATACTGTACCCGTGCCCACTCTTCAACGCGTTGCACTGAGCATTTTCATATTGTAGAAAAATGCCGTAGAGGAGAGTTGTTCTGATAGAGAAATTGAGATCGAGCAAACCTGAGACTCTGGGATGAGATCATAAAAAGCAGTTGTCGCGTGACAACATTTCATCTCACTCGAGAAGACCGTGAATAACATTGAGATGAGACGATTGTCACTCGAGAACAAAGTTATCATTTTATATGATCGCACGTTATTATGTAATATTGCCTCACCTTGGGTGTCAACTGGCGTGCAGTTTTGATGTCGTTTCAAGATCGGTTTGTGATATTGCATCTTTTCTTGGCCGACTCGCAGCTGTCTCGGACTAGCCTGGGCCCTCATATTGTAGGGCGTGTAGGGCGTAGACACATGCGTGTAGGGCGTAGACACATGCGTGTAGGGCGTAGATATAGGCGTGTAGGGCGTTGATACAGGCGTGGAAGGGTATCGGGTGGACAGAGAATGCTCCAAGCGGGTATTATGTGACCCTGCAGTATCCGACAAAGTACCGTAATTAGACCACAGGTATTTAATAACATATTTCACGTAGGTATTGCAATAGGTCATGGACAACTAATAATGTCAATGATATTATGGAGCATATTACATGAAATTTTGCACCAGGCCGGCAATGAATCAGTTTTAACTGAATTTTACAGTATTTCAGATAAACTCGATCATTACTCTTCGACGTAAAAATCAACCTAACTTTGTATTGACATTTAGCTTTGGATTCAACAGAAAACGATAAGAATTTCAGAGAAATCATTTATTTTAAGTTTCATAATATCGCATTTAGTAGCTGGTTATGAATTACCATTTCTTCCAATAGAACTGTTGGCGAGTTGGTGATTCTTTTTGCCAGAGCTGGAAGAGACAAGTTTTTGAAATAAGATATCAATTAACATGGAAAATATGTAATATTTAAATATGGAATATGGAAAATAGGTATTTCCCAATATTTGCTTTTCGACTTAGAGAATGGTCCGGTGCGGGAATCGAACCCGGGACCTAGGGACAAGTCAACCTGAGCCCACTTGCTCGGATGATTGGTTTGAATATGACATCTAACATTTTAGTGTAATACTAAATGTCTGTAATTTGTAGTGAGATTTGTGTAGGGTCTTATGATCTTGTTTCTTACCTGACTGCTGGAAAGGATGACATTATTACTTGGAATTTTCAGGGGTAAATCTGTTTTTATTTCACCCCTTGGACCCAGAGGTCAACAGAGAATTTGTTATTAAAGTTTGTCCAAAAGTTCGCTGGTATCTTAGAAACAACTTCGTGATATTGCTCATCCAACACTGCTAAAAGTATTTATTTACTTTCAATAATGAGCTAACAAAGTAGGTATCGAAACTAAGATTGTAACCGCAGGAAAGAAAACACTTTTCATAACTCAACAATAGATTTTAGGCCTAAAATATTACCACATATTCTCGGTCAGTTAAATAGTACATTAAAAAACACTTCGTGTAAAACTAACAGCCAAGTCTATTCAACTAAAAAAAAAATATGAAATCTAAAAATTCTGCACTGAAAAGTAGTGATATCAAAAAATGAGCCAAGTCAAAACTTTATTTGAAAATCAAAAAATACTTGGCGCATCGTGTATATAAAAAGCTTGGAAGTATAGGCAAATTATAAAATATACATAAAATATCTAAATACATAGTACACCTATAATGCCTTAAAAAAACGATGCGCCAAGTATTTTTTGATTTTCAAATAAAGTTTTGACTTGGCTCATTTTTTGATATCACTACTTTTCAGTGCAGAATTTTTAGATTTCATATTTTTTTTTAGTTGAAGAGACTTGGCTGTTATTTTTACACGAAGTGTTTTTTATTGGGATATCACTACTTTTTTTAGTTTATTCTTACAACTTGTGACAATCGAATTAACTATTACTATATCCTTAAAAAAATCACCCTTTACAATTTGGTTATTTTCATGAAGAATAGCAAAGGTTTCATTCCAATCGGTCAACCAAGTTCCGAGATATGGCAACATATCCGTTGTCAAAATGGCTGCTGAACTTTCTGCACTGCCACATAGAATTTATAACTATAAATGATGTGTATCATTTTAAGCTTTCTGAATATGTATTTATTGTATAGGAGGGGATTATAATAATTTATAAATTTGAATGACGTCATTTCCGGTCTCATAAATAGGAACATTCTAGTTTGACTGTTCCTATTCCATAGAGATGGCCTTCCGAATCGTTTCGCGCTAGTTTCATACCGATCTGTCAACCAGTTTTCGAGATATGGCGTTTCTTCCGGTTTCAAAATGGCTGCTGAAATCACTGACTCCTTGAATTATAATTTAAACATGATTACATTTTATTATAAGCTGTCTGAAATAGTATATTTATTGCATCAACATGTAAATTTGTGAGATTCTTAAAAAGTGTGATGTCATTTCCAGTTTTGGTATGGAAAACTGCAAATATTATTGATGATAATACATAAAGTTGACCGTCTAAATTGTTTAGCGCTGGTTTCGTTCAAATCTATTTAGCCGTTATTGATATATGATGTCACTTCCGGTTTCAAAATGGCGGCTTCCGGTTGGTTTTATAACAAGTCAAATGAGATATCAAAAGTACATACGTTACATAAATATCAAAATAATCGGATCAAATTTGTTGCCGAAATGCCAATCGATGAATTTCAAATTTCATGACGTCATTTCCGGTTTCGTTAACATAAATTTTAGTCTGTTGCTATTTATAATCCATATAGTTGACCGTCCGAATCGTTTGGCGCTATTTTCGTTCCAATCAGCTAAGCCGTTGTTGAGATATGATGTCACTTCCGGTTTCAAAATGGCGGCACAAAAAAAGTCAAAGGGGGGAGGGCAAATCAGACGCCAAAAGTGCACACGTGGTAAAAATGTGAGATCAATCGGTTCAGCCGTTTAGGCTGTGGCCTGTTTACCGGATTTGAATTCCAGGATACTACTACTACTACTACTACTAAGATTATTATTATTACTAGAGAGCCCCGCCATGCAATACATGACACAATGAGCTCTCTTATCTGGGCAAGGCAAGGCACAACAGAAGATGGACCGTGCACCATTAAAATTAAACTAATCTTATATGTTGGCAAAGAATTGTCTCTCGTGACAATTTTTTTTACCCTCACGGAATGACCTATCATAAATGCAAATCAATGCTCTGTTATAGTAATATCTGTGGAAGGTACACTCCCCCAAATAATAAACGGTACTTGGTACAAAACGTATTGGCTGCTGGGCCGGTTCCTTGACAATCAATCCTTGTTATTATCAATGAAATCAGAGCTCACCTAAAAGAGTTAGATAATGCGTTAGCACTGACTTCATGGGATGATGCCATCAAACCTTAATCAGTCAATTCATTTTCTTTCGAGTACCGTTTATTATTTGGGGGAGTGTACATTAACTCCAATGCACACCTGTTGTGTATACATACACGTAAGAACATGTGTAACTGTTTTGAAGATACGAAACAGGTTTATGGCTGCGTGGTAACGCTCGGAACTTGTATTCCGGAGGCCCGGGTTCGATTCCCGCGGTCGTCCTTCCTGACTGGGGTTTTTTCGTGGTATTCCCTCAGTCGACAGGCAAATGCTGGGAAGCTACCGTACTAATAGGCCACGACCACCTCCTTCCCACCTTTCATCCTTACCTACTCTTCACCATCATCTCCCAATCATCATCATAATCATTCATCCGTCGCCATTAGCCTCGCTGCAGAACAGTGCGACGTTAAACCCCAGACAAAAAAATGTTTTGAAGATATTTAAATAAATCGTGAATAACTTAATATTAAAACATTTTAAGCTTGATAAAAAATATGAATATACGACTCAATGAAGATTAAATACAAAAATTGCAGTTGCATGGAATTAAGAATTAAAATAATTTGTATAATATTTGAAACAACAGAATAAATATGTCATTATGATGATCGAATTTAGGTTATAAAATAAGAATACATATTTGAAACTTAGTTAAAACAAATATGCACGATGATTAATAATAAAATGGAATAATTTGATTTGAAATATGATGAACGAAAAATGGTACCGAGATTAAATCAAAGTTTGTCACTTTTTATGTAACAACATATAGAAAATTACTGACATTCCAGGTTACGAAAGAGAATAATAGAAATCTACTCAATTTTATGCAGGTTTCCACTTTATAACTTATCCTGATTATTTGATCGTTCGCATCTCTGCACATGTACCACTTGGGTGGATAGTTGATTGGACGAGTGGTGGTTGGTCAAAAACCCATGGTTACAAATTGCTTAGATGTTAATAATACTTTATTTTAGATTAACCACGTGTGGATTTAAACTGTTACAAAAACCTATACATGATGTTAGAAATGGAACTCACTCGAAGCCTGGGCTGAACTCGACTGCCTATTGCATGCTCCCGATGGTCGCATCAATAGATCTAGATGACACAGCTAATCACACGGTCTGATCGTGAGATCGGCTGAGCTAGCTTGCGCGTAAAGCCTTGCAGTGTAGATATAAGAGAAACCTGACATCCTAATAATGTCGAATTACCGCGTGGTCAGTTCAGACTTCTAGTGGGAAAATGTTCATAAAAAATTGTACTTGTTACATCCCTCCCTTCTTAAACTTAGCTCTACATTCAGACTGTAGAGCTAATTCAATCATGACGGGATAGTTCCAAACCTTAATAGCTAGTTCAATAGTTCAATGTTAAATAGTTCAGAAATAAGATAGTTCAATATTCAATAGTTCAGAGATACATAGTTCAATAGTTCAAGTTATGTATAATTACCTAATTCAAGAGTTTGATATTTCATTTCAATAGTTAGAAGTTAACCCAATTCAATAGTTCAATTTTAGTTCAAACCTAGTTCAATTACATGCTTCATAAATAGTTGAAAACGAAATACGTAGTAGACGTAGTTCTTAGACATGTAAATACTTTTCTGTTTGTAAAGTGTCTTTGTCCATAACAGAAACTTTAACTCGAAATCATAAAGATAATTCTTCACTTCAGAACTTGCTCTACATACTTTGTATTACATTTTAATGTCAATAAAATAATAAATTTATGCAATATGATGATTCTAATTACTGTTGCGCTTTAATTGACATGTGATCAGTATCTGGTATCAAAACACTATCTCAACTGAGTTCGATAGACTTTGCCTTCACATCGCAAGAAGCTTGCACACGCACTTTTCATCCACCGGTCCCCTGCACAACCAACACAACACACGAGATTTCTTAACGACGCACCTGACTTTAACTTTTAATAACTGGATGTTTGATCCGGACTCGACCCCGCGTTCGGCTGATTTAGATTGCTGAATACGCTCCTGGGTAGGTCCTCTGGATTGGTCTGGTTTGGTGGTCTCTCGGTTCGTGCTGTCGCGTGGCTCTGGCGTCCTAGGGCAGTGGACGACGTCGTGGCTCGCCTCAGACGACGGTCGGGTTCAGTCATACGATCTCTCATCATCAGTAATAGATCTGAAAATGTCGAGCACACAAGTAATCTATTCCTGGTATAATGAGTCTAGTTCTAGTTAATTGCTAATACATGCATCTTGGCATCTGGCTGAAATATAATTAATTAGTTATTATATACAATCTATTTCTTCTTAGTCATAATCCACGGTTCCTCGGCAACGGATCCTGAGCTCCTGAGACTTCTGGATGTTCCTGGTTGGTTAGGATCAGGAGTAGTAGGGAATGGCTCGCCTATAGTGAGACGACCAGCATCGTTTACTGCAGCATCAAGTATATCGTAACTTGAGCCTGGCTGTAATAGATGTCTCGGAATGAAATATCTTGGAGAAGGAACAGGAGGAGTAACCCTGGTGGTATTTTCATTTGCTGTGAAAACGTCATCGTCCTGTTCAGACGCCTCGTCCCTACTGTCCGTGTCCTCGTTTAGTTCGTTATCCGAGTCATTGCCTAGTTCATTGTCCGTGTCATTGCCTGGTTCATTGTCCGAGTCATTGCCTAGTTCATTGTCCGAGTCATTGCCTGGTTCATTGTCCGAGTCATTGCCTAGTTCGTTGTCCGTGTCATTGCCTGGTTCATTGTCCGAGTCATTGCCTGGTTCATTGTCCGAGTCATTGCCTAGTTCGTTGTCCGTGTCATTGCCTGGTTCATTGTCCGAGTCATTGCCTGGTTCATTGTCCGAGTCATTGCCTAGTTCGTTGTCCGTGTCATTGCCTGGTTCATTGTCCGAGTCATTGCCTGGTTTATTGTCCGTGTCATTGCCTAGTTCATTGTCCGTGTCATTGCCTGGTTCATTGTCCGAGTCATTGCCTGGTTCATTGTCCGAGTCATTGCCTAGTTCGTTGTCCGTGTCATTGCCTGGTTCAGTGCCTGGTTCATTCTCTGGTTCATTCTCTGGATTATTCTCAGGTTCATGGTTTGATTCTGGTTCTGACTCTACCTCGTCATCAGGCTGGACACGGATGGGTTGGGTCGCTGGTAAAGTCATAAAAGGATCCTCGTCATACAAAACTCTTGTCATGGATCGTGTCTGGATTCCTGGATCCTTTTGTCCCCCCTTTCCTTTAGCCTTATCCCCCTCCTTCTGCTTCGGCATCCTCTCTACTTCGTCTTCTTCTTCCTCGATCTGTTGGTATAGCACATCTTTGCAAATTTTTAACCTATTTGAGTGAACCTTCATTTCTTTTCTCCCATACACTTGCTTGATTCTAAACGTAACTGGACCGACTTTTTCAATAATTCTATAAGGTCCGGTCCACTTTTTCGCTAGTTTTCTAGATAATCCTGGTTTTACTGATGGTGTAAACAAATATACCATGTCTCCCTCTTCAAAAGTTACTGGACCTGCCTTTTTGTCGTGTTGTTTTACTCTCTTGTCCTCTGATTCCTTGAGATTGGTTCGAACTCTCTCAAAAGCAATTCTTAATCTAGCTGCTAGTTCCCTGGAATAGTTTACATCTAGATCGTAGTGCACTTCAGCTGGTTCCACGAAATCTGAAAAAGGTAAAGTTATATCCCATCCATGGAGAAGATAAAATGGCGTCTCGAGGGTTGCTGAATGGACAGTGCTGTTATATGCTAAAGAAACATATGGAATCCAATCTGGCCAGTCTCTGTGACCTTTCTCAACAAAATGAGATAGCATATCCTTGAATGTCCTGTGGGATCTCTCCAACATTCCATTTCCCTCACTGTGCCAAGCTGTGGTTTGTAGCTTCTGGATTTCGAGTAGTGCACACGTCTCCCTCATAGTGCTGGAAATCAGGTTAGGCCCCAAATCTGTTAAAAGAGTTTTAGGCGCTCCGAGCCTGGCAATTATGCCTCTTGCAAAATTCCTAGCAATTGTTTCCGCTTTTTGATCTTATATTGGAAAAAATTCAACGTAACGTGAGAAAGAATCCTGGAATGATAAAACATACTTGAAACCTTCGTGACTCGTTGGGAAAGGTCCCACCACGTCTAGGGCACATCGATCCCAAGGTCGCAGGGTTTCGGGAAATCTTTGCAATGGAGCCTTCGTTAAGTGAGGGGAGGTTTTTCTCTCATTGCAAGATCTGCACAGTTCGCAATGTCACTTGATATCCTGTCGCATATTCTTCCAGTAATACTTACTTTTCAATTTTGACAACGTTTTTTCAAAACCTTGATGACCTGCAAATGGTTGGTCGTGACACGCTCTTAATACCTGACCTTTCATAGTATGTGGTACTACTTACGTATCGCATCTCTGGTTTCCGTCCTTGCGTTTGTAAACAAGACCTTCAGCATCGAGCAGGAATGTAGTGTCAGCGTTCTGGTTACTCTCAAGTGATTCTATGATGTCATACAATGCTGGATCTCGTTGCTGTGCTTCTCTTATCAGCTGTCTGTCCCAGACTGGTTCGAAGTTTGCTCGCGTCAGCGCCACAGGTATTCTAGACAGAGCATCGGCGTTGCCATGCTTACTTCCGGGTCTGTGCAAAATGTCGAAATCGTAAGATTCGAGTGTCAATGCCCATCTAGCTAACCTTGATTGCGGGTCATTCAGCGATCTCAACCATTTTAAGGGTGCATGATCAGTGATAAGGGTAAACTTACGCCCGTACAAGAAAACACGGTGGTGTTTTACACCCCAAACACAAGCTAAAAGTTCTCTTTCGGAAGTCGAATAATTACGCTCGGCTTTGTTAAGCTGACGACTGGAAAAGGCCACAGGTCTTTCAAAACCATTTACTTTTTGGGATATTATCGCGCTAATGGCCACCCCTGACGCATCAGTCGATAAAATAAACGGTTCATCAAAATTCGGATATTGCAAAACAACGTCTGTTGTCAATGACAACTTGAGCTTTTCGAAATTTTCCTGACATTAATTCGTCCAAAAGAAAGGTTCTTCTTTACGCGTTAATTTCGTAATTGGAGAACAGAGGTGTGCGCAATTTGGGATGAATCGTGAATAGAAAGAAACTAATCCCATGAATGACTTTATTTCGGTTACAGATTTAGGAGTTGGAAAATCTTTGACGGTTTTTACTAGATTTGGATCTGTTTTTACACCCTCCTTGCAAATGACGTGTCCTAAATATCTGGTTTCTTCCATGAAAAGTTTACATTTTGATGGTTTTAACTTCAATTTCGCAACTCGCAATTTCTCGAAAACTTTGGCCAGGATACCAATGTGATCCGCCACTCCACCTCTGGAAAATACTATGATGTCATCAAGATACACCAAAATTTGGTCAGATGGGAGACCTGATAACACACAGTACATCAACCTTTGCCACGTACTTGGGCTATTGGCCAGGCCCATGGGCATTTTCAAAAATTGGAAATGCCCGTCCATCGTGGAAAATGCTGTCTTCGCTCGACTTTCTGGATCAACTCTTACTTGATAATATCCGGACTGAAAATCGAGGGTAGAAAACAGTGTAGATCCACCTAGTTGGTCTAGAGTATCTTGCAAATTTGGAAGTGGGAAAAAATCTCGAGTTGAAATGGCATTCAAAGCCCTGAAATCGACTACAAGTCTCAAATTTCGGCTCGAATTTGGGTCTGGATCACTCTCTGATACTCGTTTCTTTACTAGAATTACAGGCGCAGAATATGGACTTGATAAATGTTCTATGATTTCATCTGCCAACATTTCATTGATAATCTCTTTCAACCTCGGTCTCTGGCTATGTGGTACACGATACGGGTATTTCGCAACAGGACGTGAGTCCTGCACTTCGATCTTGTGCATCACAATGTCCGTGCATCCTAGCTTACTTCCTGGTAACATGAAAACATCTCGATACTTTTCCAACATGCTGACAGCAGCTGTTTTATCTTGGCTATTTAAATGGCTAAGATTAAACAACTTTTCAACTGGTTCCCTGGATTCTTGAGCAAGTCCTGCTACTAGCTTTGACTTTCTCAAACTTTTCTTCACTGGTTTAACTGGTTCAACTGGTTCAACGGGTTCAACATCTTCTACTGGTTCAACGAGTTCAACTGGTTCTGCTTTCCCGAGTATTGTGTTCTTTGCTATCACAAGCGGTGTGTTTGACACATTCATCACTTTGACGAACACCTCTTTACTCTGCTTAGACGTGACTACAACTCTTGCGACTAAGATTCCGCCTACGCGAACATCTGTCGGCTCAATGATAATATCTCCAGAAGTCGCGAAATCCTGAAGACCAACACAGATAGCTGCACATCGTGGGGGAATCTCCATCGGTGATGAGAGACGGACAAAACAGTGATCAGTTGTCTTATTCGCTTCTCCAATAGCTTTTCTCCCACTACTTGCATGCGATCGTCGTTTCATATCATCTCGTGTTGAATGACAGCTCTTATCGCGTCCTTGTAGTTCATTCACGTCACTGGATACTCCTCGAGTTACCTGGTCGATGACATTAGTATCGCCAGCTCGTAACTTTCTTCCCTGGTTCCCTACACTAGATTCTCTGGATTTACTGGTTCCTGGTTCTTGTTCTCTCAATTTCTGGTTAGTTGGTTCCTGGTTCTTAGATTGAGTAGGTTTCATTCGCTTGCTAGATACTGCTTGCGAGAGCTCGCCTACTTTCTTCTCTGAATGCTGACTCGAGCGATTTGAATCGCTCGCGTTCACGCATCTCGTGTCTGTGTTGAGTGAGTGCAATGGAAAAATGATACCTTGGAGTTCCACATAGTTTTTAGGCAAATTTATGACTGCATCAAATTTTTCAAAAAAATCCATGCCTAGCAAACCATCGCTTTCAATTTGGAGGTCTTCTGTTCTGACAAAACAGGGGTGTGTAAAACAAGTTTTCCCAGACCAAAATGGAATGTTCGCAATGCCAATCAAAGGCAATGCGTGGCCTGAAATACTTGAGATTCTCCGACAATTCTCATCCCCTGTGGTGTCCACAGCATTTCCCTCAAGAACTGAATGCTTGACAATAGAAATCATAGCTCCTAAATCAATTAAAAACTCCCTGGATTTGTTAAATACATGTAAATTTATAGTTTTTAAGTTGCCTAAATCGCTGTTTGCACTCAACACTTTTAGCTGCCAAGGGTGGATTACTTTTTCTTGCTCGCACTCCCGCCCTGGGACTAGGTTGGGAGGCGCTGATCTTTTGGGTCACCCTTGGTTTCTTGGTAATGGCACACATTTTGGTGGTGTCCTCGCTTACCGCAATTTCCACATTTTGGTCGATGTGGATTTCGACATGTATTCTTCATGTGGCCAAAACCCCCGCAGTTATAACATTCAATCTGATTTGTCTTAAAATTGCCCTGGTTAGAATTTTGATATTTTTGGTGTCCGTGGTTTGAATTTTGAAAGTTACCCCTGCCCTTGTAACCGTTCTGGTTCTGGGGATTTGTTCCTCGGGTGAAAAATACACTTGATGGTACCGGCGCAGGGGTAGGAGCGAGAAGCTCGTTGTTCTCCTCCTCTTCAGCAATTTCAATCGCAGCACCGAACATTGCTGGCGATCTGGATAACACGGGACGACGAATTGAAATGCGTAACCCGCTGAGAAATTGGGCCAACAAACTCTCCTCGTGGAGCGTCTTCCTTAGCGCGGTTTCATCTGCGGTCGTCCCCTCTTTTAAAAGATGTTTTCCCTCAATCATGAGTCGCGTTGCATAATCCTCAACTGACTCTTTTTCGCCCTGGACACAATCCCGAAAACGTTTCTCAGCGTGAACTTGAGGTTCTTTACGCTTAAATTTTGACTTTAAGGTGGTCACAAATTCATTCCAGTTGGCGAGAGCTTTTACGTCGGCGTTGGCAGCAAGGTAGAGGCGCGCTTTACCTTTCATTGACATCTTCGCAATGCCAAGCTTTTGCGCCTCCGACCATCCTCCAACGGTCGCCGCAAGATCTACGCTCTCTAGGAAATCATTAATGTCCTCCTTTTTGTCTCCCGAAAATGACTCAATAAACCCCATTAAATTTGGGCCCTTGATTGGATTGGCTTGGCCTGGATTTTCGTTTTCGTTCACCATTTTTAACAGAAAAATCAAGAAAAAATAAAATATAAAAAAAACTGAGGGTCGACGACAAATAGATCAAATAGAAATGAGTTTGAACGTACCAAAAATAATTATTACGCCTCATTCAAACCACAAAAATTAATTGAAACATTAGTTTTAACACTTTGGCAAAAATACACAAAACAACTCTTCATAGTTCACTGGATATTACTGGATTTCACGCGGTTAAAATACTTAAAATTTTCACTTACCCTAAAAACTGGAATTCATCTCGAGATAATCCTTCGTAGCTGGAGTTCTTCATTTTAGCTGGATTTCTTCCGTAGCTAAAATTTGTCCGTAGCTGTCACCATTGTACCACTTGGGTGGATAGTTGATTGGACGAGTGGTGGTTGGTCAAAAACCCATGGTTACAAATTGCTTAGATGTTAATAATACTTTATTTTAGATTACCCACGTGTGGATTTAAACTGTTACAAAAACCTATACATGATGTTAGAAATGGAACTCACTCGAAGCCTGGGATGAACTCGACTGCCTATTGCATGCTCCCGATGGTCGCATCAATAGATCTAGATGACACAGCTAATCACACGGTCTGATCGTGAGATCGGCTGAGCTAGCTTGCGCGTAAAGCCTTGCAGTGTAGATATAAGAGAAACCTGACATCCTAATAATGTCGAATTACCGCGTGGTCAGTTCAGACTTCTAGTGGGAAAATGTACATAAAAAATTGTACTTGTTACACACACATCAAAACATCAACAAACTATTCAATATCATTTCGATTCCTAAAATATACAATTCATTATAAGGTGTATGTTCCACCTAAAATGTTTTAATAAAATGCGAAGTTGTGACGTCAGGCGGATAATGTATGTCCTCGATTGATCCTTGTTAATAGTTATATCAAATGATAGACGTATTGGAAATAAGGTCCAATATCAAAAGGTAACAATATTACAGTGTGGATAGAAATGTTCCCTTATGCCTCCCTCCCCCATAACCCACCCCAAAAATGTCTGCATTTATTCACATGAAATGTTGCTTTGCCCGTGTTTCAAGTCAAGGTCACCAGTGGAAATTCCAATATTTTCTTCACTGCCAAATGGATTCACGGTTTCCTACATATTATGGAAAGTTTCGAAGAAAGTGACTTTTTCAATGACAATTTGGTTTCTATTTAATATCTCTCTAAATACTTATCGGATTTAAACGAATCTTTTTGCTTGGCAGTTCGCTTGAAATTATGTACAGGAAAAGTCAAGTTTCGTAGAAAATTGTGCAAAATTTCTCGATGTCTATAGACGCGAATCGTAACGCAACTTCCGAGCTCCGGATTCCATGGCCAAATATTGTTCTGGTCGATTTTGGAAAATTAGTTTCACCGCCTACTAAAATTCCTTTTCACTGCACAATTGAAATTGACGTTTAAAATTAAGACATCAGAAAAAGCGGTGTTTTTCACGAATAACTCGGTAAATACTGAACAGAATATCGCGAAAGTGTTACTATAAATCAAGTCACGGAATTATATACATTACTGGCGAGTTTCAACACGATCGGTGGAAAATTAAAGATTTGTATAAAGAACGAAATTTTCAGCCACGTTGCTACGGGGACGACGTTCTTCTCTTTTAAGCGTATTATAGTAAAGGATTATGAAAACCGCCCTAAAACACGGTTTTCACGGCCCTCTAGCTCGCAAAGGGCGTAACCTATTGTTCCCAAATTTGGTATATGTTGTAGGGTGGGCCATTGCTCGAAATTGAGATATTTCCCAACAATGTGAGATTCCCCAATTTTAAGATCCAGTAGGCCGAAAATGCCACTTTGATGCCTACAGTAAAAGTGGGTTTGCTCCAGCCTTTATATGAGAGTGTGCGCGCGCCGTACGACTTGGCTGGCGTGGAGCGACCGCTCCACTAGATACTGTTTTAAAACCAAAAATTTAGGTGAACTAAGACAAAATTGGCTACTCCTCGATTTAAGCACATTCTGGTGATCAATTATATCTTGGAATGTATACATTATAACATATAATTGACGAGACTTGTATTTTGAGTCCAAGTATTTATTTATTGTTTCTATTGAAGTCTATTGTTTCTTCATCGTCAATTGATCTTTGCTGTCTCGGTGGATTCATCTTCTGGCAGTTCGTCAACTGTAACAGAAATTCATGGGGTCAAAGGAAAAGGCACACGAGTGAAATGTTCTCCAAATATAGATGACTCTGATGGGAATAGTTTCTGACGTCACAGCTGGCCAAAATCTAACATGCTCTCAACAAATAAGTAATAAGTATTTATTCTCTTTCCTGATAAAATTTCCTTATTTTATTGGATACCATTTATGTCCTGTTTAATAATATCTTTCTTTCACATCTGTATATAAAATACGATTAAACTTTTGAAAAAAATGCCCGTCCCTCAGCAAATTTACAAGAGTTATTTACCCTTTTGAAAATATCAGCATGCCTTTTCCTGTATATTTGCAATGTTAAATTGAAAGAAAAACTGTAACTTTGAAGTGATATATATCAGAAATTAGTTCAGCTTGCCTACTTTTTCTTTGCATATGGTGCAGAATGCAATTTTCTACATATATTCAGAATTTCGACGATTTCTTCGGAAAGGGGAAATAAGATGGTTTCTGCATCATCCATCAGCGTGATGCAACTACCCTATATTGAAGTTTACAAGTTTTCCATACTAATTAGATCTAAAATACATTATTTCGATTGTCAATCTCACATATCCTCACAATTCAGCCAAGCTTCAATGTTTACTTATACATTCTTGAAAAGTGACTAGATCTCTCTGTAGGTTTGCTATACCTGGGTTTCCTTCATCCTTGTGGTACAATGCAGTATCGATGTGCAAGAACTCTGCGTACAAATCGCCGTAGTACACCAGCAGTTCCTCGTTAGCAGGGATGTCTCTGATGGTGCGGTAGTACAGCTTCTTCTTGTACTGGAACACAATCATGATTTACTCCGAAATCATAGGACGTCCAAAATGGGAAGAGAATGATTGTGGCCAACTGGGTTTAAATATGTTTTATGCTTGCTATCATGGAAGATAACAAGTTAATGTGGATTTTTCTGTATTATTTAGGAGCTCCAACCCTAATATTTATAAGCATCAATATAATATATAGGTACTTTTTCGCAAATATAATTAAAATCACCTTAATTTGCACAACCTACTTGTGGCAATGTAAAAATAATTTTTACATTGTTGGTTTTACAAAAACATTTTTATAAACTAATATATATATATATATATGCGAAATATATACATGATTTATTTATATGATTTAAAAATCGAATCCCCATCCTTTCTGGTGCAAGATCTTGATTCGTTTCTTATTCTCTCCACAATTCGATTTAAGAGAATTCTCGTTGTGGAGCCTTGCTATAATGTCCCATTACCAAATAGTCAATAAAAATTCATGTTTTAAAGTTGTGACTTCTAAATTCTTTGACATATTCGAAGAACAATTGTACCTGATAGGGAAATATGTTTTCCTCTTCCTTGTTCCTTGCGCAGTTGATGAAACGCAACCAGTTGCTGTAGGCAGTGTTAGAGCCGTCTATACGAGTCATCGGTTCGCCTTCAGTACATATCTGCAACGCAACCATCCAGTAGTGTTGAAGTAGTGTTGAAGTAGTGTTGTAGTGTTGTAGTGTCTTCAGTTCATATCTGCAACGCAACCATCCAGTAGTGTTGAATAGTGTTGTAGTAGTGTTGAAGTTGTGTTGAGTAGTGTTGAGTAGTGTTGTAGTGTCTTCAGTTCATTGCTGAACATGATGCACCCAAACCATCCCACAAGGTATCATCATTGCGATCGCCAATTGAATGTTGTTTGTAAAAAGGTAGGATAATGACGAAGATTATGATGATTATAGGAAGGTGATGATGAAGAACAGGTAAGGATTGACGGTGGAAAGGAGGTGGATGTGGCCAAGTAGAAGGGAATTTCAGCAATTATGCTGAGGATAATCAGGATAGCCGGCCAAGGGAATCGAATCCGGACCTCTGGAGGTTATGTCTAAATAGGAATTTGTTTTCAAAACTATATGGAGGCCGATTCTTGAGATTTCAAGTTTTGATACCGTTCACGTTTTCATTCTTAAAGCTTAAAAAAGTTGACGAACGTCGGTTTCAAAGCGTGTATTCTTAAGAATTGTCCACCCTGGGCGTCATTTTAAATAATAATTGAAAACATGTGCCATCAACCATTATGACATCCACAAAAACTCTTCTATAAAATTGTACATCAATTGGTTCTCGGGTTTGGTCTTCAATTGTAACCGATTAAGCATAGTTTAGAGCAGTTTTGTTTCAGAACCAGCGTCTATTTAACAAGGCATGAAACAAAAGTAAAAAAACGATTACTTAAATACAGTCATACTGATCATGTGAACTTTCTATCAGAGATAACCAACTAATTAAAGACAATATCATTGTCAACAGCCGAGCGTATCAACGCGTATTTTCAATCGTCTCTTACCGTCCAGCTGTATGTTTTGTCCGCGTCATCTGATTCCAGTCTCTCTATGCCCTCGTACGGGTCGAAGACAATTCTTCTGTTGACCTTGACTTTGGTCCAGACTCCGAGCCCGGCTCTTTGGATCCCAGACGCGCGGAGTTCAAACTCGACTGGCATTGTCCTAACTGCGCGGTCGATCTCGTGGTAGCCAGGAGGCAGCTACAGCAACAAGAACAACCTCTTTCGACCGTATTGCGACTAGTCACTAAGGTCGAGAATACTATACTATGTTGTTACAAATTCACCCTTAGAGCGTATTTTACATTAGGTTCTAGTAGCAATGAGAATATATTTCTGTCAATGTAGTACTTAGGGCCGGTCATTCAATACTCTGCTAAAGTCTCAATTAGCTGTTAACAGTTAATACAAAACTCTGAAACTCTGCATTTTAATTGGTTGTTGCCATGACAATACAGTCCTAATCAACCGTTTAAAAGTTAGCAGAGTATTGAAAGACTGACCCTTAATAGATTAACTTAAGATTGGAGTCAAATCTGTGTATTTTTTTCTCCGGAGCCTTTAATTTCTTTTAGGTAACCATTAACGGCCGATTTTTTGGTACTCTGTTAGAACACATTAAGTTTAAACTGTTATTTTACTAATGGAATTGATAGAACTATCAACATGACAAATTTGTCATGGCAATATACTCGTAAACAACTGTTTAAAATTTAGCAGAGCATATTGACTCAAAAAAGCAAAATTTTAAACATTTTATTAGGACTAATTTGCCATGACAACAACTAATGAACAGAGCGTTGAAAAACCGGCCATAAATCTATCAAATATCGCCAAAACAGCGCAGACATGAGAGCTATTCTGAATGGGGCCAACAAGATGGTGTCCACAACGAATGACGTCACATCATACCTGAGTGTCGTGGATGGGCACGAGGGGGCCGTGGACTGGACAGTCACCCAGATGATTCGCTGCACACTCGTCGCAAACTGAAAGCAGTTGCAAACATGTCACAATACCAGCATATTTCCCCAACGACATGGACACAAGTCCTCATAGAATGTTTACTTATTGTGATTCGATATAAGATACATGTCCCTAGAGATTGTTACAATTGTGATCGTTGACAAAACGTATGTACCTCAGAGGTAGAAGGTCGGAAGTCAGATTTCTCGATTTTGCGTTGCACAGTCGCTTGGAATCATCTTATCAAGCTCTATCAATTGCTATTTGAATTATGACAACAAATATTGTTATACATGTTTTTAAAGATTCATGACTATTATTATTAAAACAATTAAAAGTTTTTGGATATTTCGTCATTTTTTTTGTGAAATTATTTATTTTTGTGAACAGTTTTGATTTTCATATCAAATTCTTCATCAGGACAATAACTTAACAAATTAAAAAAAAATATATATAAAATTGGTAAAATTGGTTCAGTTATTGTCCTGAGGAAGGTTTTCATATGAAAATCGAAACTGTTGACAAAAATAAATAATTTTACAAAAAAAAATGACGAAATATCCCAAAACTTTGAATTGCAATACAGTAATATTGAAGTATTATACAATTACTCATATCACCATTCAAATATGATTGGATGACGGCAGAATTGCTTCATTTTGAGCTCACCTCAATAATCATTGAAATCGACTGCCGGCCTTCTACCACTGAGGGCAGATTTACATTTATTTTGTCAACTTACATAAGTAGTCGTCACTATTCGGAACTACTGACTCCATGGGTTTCTCGACTACAACCTTCTTACACCTGAAGCAGAGGCTATTGCCAGGTTTGATTACTTTCACATTAATAATGTTGCCTTCTGTTTGAGCGTCACTCTTCTCTTTCTTCTCTAACTTCGCATATTCCTTCTCTTTATGTGCTGCCTTGCATTTGCTCGTGTGCAGTTTCTTCCCAAGTTTGGGCGAATTGTTCACCACTGATGGTCGAGGAGGCGATTGTGAGGTTCTTTGGGACATTTGGGGGTTTTCTCCAGCTGTAGAAATATTTTGTATACATAGAAAATTGTCATTATGCGAACCAGTAGTACCTACGTGTTTAAAATTATATTGGTCAACAAATGCATATAAAACACTATGACGAAATATATTTTCTAGGATTATGCTGAAATTACACTTTCAATATCAATAATAAACCTAGTTAGGTAGATTAATTTTTATTGAAATGAAAACTTTGGGTTGTATTATCCGAAATAGAAATCAATAATATTGCTCTGTTGAATTTTGAAATATGTCTTTATAATACCAAAATAAGCAAACATATTTTCAAGCCTATTATAGTCTATTTTGAGTGACCGTATTATCCCGGTGCTGCCGTAAAATGCTCCCGAGTGACATTGTTGAAATTATAGAGCTTTGGAATCAACAGATCTAGCCTTTGTCATCGTTAAGAATGCTCCAATACCACAAATAAGTTTTCTGTTGTTGTGATCACTAGTTGTGTTTCGCCACTAAAATCGAATTTACTATACAATATTGATAGAAATTCACACTTATTGAGTAACAACCTCAAGTGGCATATCGGTAAAGTAAAAAGACGCGCATGGTTCTTCAAAGAGTTTTTTTTAGAGATTTTTCTACACACAATCAGATATTCTAAAAACAAAGAATATGCACACATTTAAACTCACTAAACGAAATAAAGCCAAATACGGGAGTAATTATCGACCTCATACACGTCCTCGAAGTGTTAAATACGATTATTTCGTTACGTTTAGATTTGATGTCGTATCAGGGGTCATAATGTAATAATTACAATGGGTGGCGTTATGTCGTACATTGGTTTTAATGCATACTCTTTAGTTTTTGAAAATTCTGTTCGAATAAAGGTAAATAATTCAAACGGATTGGGTGAGTGGTTAACGCTCTGAACTTGTATTCCGGAGGCCTGGGTTCGATTCCCACGGCCGTCCTTCCTGACTGTTTTTTTTTCGTGGTTTTCCCTCAGTCGACCGGCAAATGCTGGGAAGGTACCCTACTAATAGGCCACGACCGCCTCCTTCCCAACTTCCATCCTTACCTACTCTTCACCATCATCTCCCAATCATCATCATAATCATTCATCCGTCGCCATTAGCCTCGCTGCAGAACAATGCGACGTTAAGCCCCAGACAAAAAGACCATTATCTCATGAGTCAAGTTACAACGGGAATATAAGGGAACTGTTACGGTTTTGGCATAGAATTGAGAAGATAGTGGAATAATGAGTTCACCTTCTAATGTATCAATTGGACAGCTTGGCTTCTTATTGAGACGTTGATTGAGGTCCGATGAGCTCACTAATGACTTGCGCAGTTCGTCGCCCGTCTTCTTCTGTTCGCCGATGTATTGCCAGAAAGTCGTGCGCCAGTTCTTATCTAAAATATAACAATTGTCACAAATTATGTTTGAGAGAGAGTGAAAAACGGAAAAGAGTCTAACGTGACTATTAGTGAGGAGACATTTCTGCATCCAGTGTGAAAAACCAAGAAAATATCTCAGACTGGAAAGATATCAACTTGAATCACAACTATAGGCCTCCCGGGGTCCGATTCTATAACTTTGAAATTCCCAATTCTGCTGGAATCCGATTCGGTTCAATGTTAATCCATGTGGCCGTGAAACGGATTCTAGCAGAATCGGGAAGTTTCAAGTTATGTAATAGGGCCATCTGCTTTGTTTTAAAGATGAATGTTGGATCTATTACCTTCACCTAGTTGCTCTTGATGGATCGTCGAATACATAGCTCGCAGAAATGGAAGTTGATGAGATTAAAGCTGTAGTTTGAAGATGGATAATCGATACACTTTATTTGAGATATGATTTTCTCATGTAGACTTTTGATAGAAAATGCTCTGCAGCATTTCGATTTTACCTATTATATTGCAGAAAGATGTTTTCCTCCACAATTACAATTTATGTACCGTGACGACCAAACCATTATGTTACTTTTCTCTTCTCAAGATGTTGTTGTTTGTGAGACGTTGTGATGTTTAGGCCAACGACCTTGAAATTACTCAGACTTATGGCATTTATGTTTCAATTGTTTTTGTTATACTTGGACTCTTTTACACTTGGAAATTTTAGTTTTTTAATGTCATCGTCGCCAGAGCAACTGCACGTTAAAATGAAAATTGAAACTCGCTATAAAATATTGTTGGAAATGTAATTAATAGTTTGGACGTGACGTCATTTTATTGTTGCCGCCTTCTTCACGACAAAATTCAGAATAGCTGTGATTATGTACTGTTGGAGATATTGGATAGTTTGCATTGTTGCCTGGGCAATTGTAAGCTCCACAGAAATTCACGTATTAAAAATACATAAATTTACCTCATTTATAAGTAATCTGACCCATCAATGTGCCAACATAATATCCGTCCTCGGGGGAAACAACTTCAACATTTTGCATAGTCGAGAGGCAAATGTTGGGATGGTTCTCTACTTATGGAAAACAAACGTCTGCTTCATTCCAAACATTCTTACTCTTCATCATCATTTTCCTATCATCTTCACAATAATACATCCATTACATTAGCTGATCAGATTTCATTTTGATTCAAATATCTGATCTTCAAAAACTATTTTGAGATAGAAGTGAGAAAGTCAGAAGTTGTTATGATAAAGTTTTCGAATATCATGGCCAACCAAAATTATAATAAATTACCAATGGTTGATTAAAATTAATAATTCATAAACCAATCGTTTGTATTTGATGAATAGTTTTTTATATCTTCTTATAAACTCAACAAAACCCATAAAAAACACTCCGTGTAAAAAAACAGCCAAGTCTCTTCAACTAAAAAAAAAATTATGAAATCTAAAATTTCTGCACTGAAACGTAGTGATATCAAAAAATGAGCCAAGTCAAAACTTTATTTGAAAATTAAAAAATACTTGGCGCATCGTGTATATAAATAGCTTAGAAGTATAGGCTAGATATAAATACATATACTTATAGTACCTATACCTACAATGCCCTAAAAAAACGATGCGCCAAGTATTTTTTAATTTTCAAATAAAGTTTTGACTTGGCTCATTTTTTGATATCACTACGTTTCAGTGCAGAATTTTTAGATTTCATAATTTTTTTTTTAGTTGAAGAGACTTGGCTGTTTTTTTATACGGAGTGTTTTTTATGGGGATATCACTTATTTTTTTAGTTTATTTACACAACTTGTAAAACTTATTAGGGCAACAATGGCTAATTCCTTTAAAAAAATACGCCATTTCCGAATTAGTTACTAAAAAAATATTGTTTGGAGCTAAATTTCAACTTAAAGTGATTTGCCATGAAGAATTGCGAAAGCATCGTTCCAATAGGTCCAGCCGTTTTCGAGATATGGCATCACTTCCGGTTTTCAAAATGGCGGCTGAAAGCTCTTACACATTGTAGGTATTAATATGTATATAAATACTAATATTTCATTATAAGCCTTCTGAATATATAGTTGGTTTTTATATAAAGGGAAGTGAATTTAAGCAGATTTCGCTAAACTATGACGTCATTTCCGGTTTCAGTAATAAGAAAACTTTAATTTAACTATTGTTATTTCATAAAGAGGACCGTCTGAATCGATTGGCGCAAATTTCGTTCCGATCAGTTAAGCCGTTTTTGAGATATGACGTCACTTCCGGTTTCAAAATGGCGACTACCGGTTTGATTTATAAAAAGGCACCTCAGACGCCAAAAGTGCACATGTGGTAAAAATTTCAGATCGATCGGCTAAGCCGTTTAGGCTGTGGCGGTGATAGCGGTGTTTCCTGATATCATCAGATAGGTTTTAAAAGGGGTGTAATTTCACTGTTTTCACGGCCCTCTAGCACGCAAATGGCATAACCTATTGTTCCCAAATTTAGTATATGGAGTGGGGTGGGCCATAGCTCGAAATTAAGATATTTCACAACAATGTGAGATTTTCCAATTTTATGATCCAGTAGGCCGAAAATGCCATGTTGTTGCTTACAGTAAAAGTGTTTGGTCTGCTCCTCGGTTTATTAGGCATTTACGGTATGTTGAGTGACTGTGAGTGTACGGTACGACTTGGCTGGGTGGAGCGACCGCTCCACTAGATAGGGCAATCTAAAAACTTATTTAAATTTATCAATATAAATTTAACATGGGTGTTTTTACTTCAAATTATTGAATTATAACCACATCTTAGATAACATCCAACTGTTCATCAAGACAGAACAGTGAACATTATTTTTTTGACTGACAGATGATCAATGGTGAGAAAAATATGAACGCATATCACAGTACTCTTTATATTTTGCAGATAAACTGTTAAGATTTATAACGCAGTTGGGAAATGAATTGATTCGCTTGTTTTGAAGTGATGGGTCAGCAGTGGTCTACAGGATCTACACGGTAGCCCAGCTGTTAGCAGGCTGGCGGACTGCCAGGGCCTTAAGGATTGCCACGGCGTGAAGAACTGCCACGGCGTGAAGAACTCTCTGCACAAACAAACAAATGTCGAACACTTCAAATTGTGTGTGTAATTATTCATCATTGAATTCATCATTGAATTATTCATTATTTATTGAATTATTCATAATTCATCATTGAATTATCATTTAAATTATTAACAAATATTTCTCGCAAATATATGTTATATCATTAGGATTTCTTCAGAGACAGTAACCAAGGGTTTTTGAGTTTGGAATTGCAAATTCCTGGATTAATTAATTAATAAAAACCGTGATTAATAAAGCTTATCTCTTGATTATGGCTTCTGTTTTCAATTGGCTACGGCTTTCAATACTCCGCTAAATTTTAAACAGTTGATTAGGAATACATTGTCACGGCAACAACCAATAACATTACTTGAATGACCGTTTAAACTTTACTGCTGGTTTTAGCATAACTATGAAAAACTGGCCCTAAGAGACCCAAATGTATTGACCAATTTCAACCAAAATCCCATATTATTATCATCAACGCCATTGTGAAACCAAATTAATATCTATTTATGAAGCTGCTAATCAACATTTTAAAATAAAACCAAATACATACGTGAGCAATTATTCTCAGCTTCTAAGTCAGCAGAAATCTCGTCAAGCCTGCGACTATACTGATCAACGTGCTCCTCGACACTCTTGTCCGATGTGTTCTCCGTGCAAGATACGTCATCGAATGTCATAGCGTCAACCGCGCGATTGAAGTTCGCTATTCTTCGGGATGCACTATCGTCAAGACCAGTTGGCAATCTGTTGGTTGGAGGCGACACGTCATCGAAGGTCATAGCGTCAACCGCGCGATTGTAGTTCGCTATACTCTCGTTCGCCATGTTGTCGAATAAACCAGTTGCTCTCTGGTTGGGGCGATCTGGAGATCTATTGGCGGGAGATCTTTGGGCAGGAATCCTCATTTTCAACTCTTGGAAATCGCGCTCCAAACGCCATAAACGGGTATCTGGAAAATTAGAGACGTTTTGGTTTGGACTAGTCGAATTGATCCCGAAATTTTATTGCTTGAAACCCGTCTTGGTATTTTTCATGAAAATTTTCAATGTTTTGAATCCTGAGGTAGGTAATTATATTTTTTTTTTATTATTTTTCTGGTAGGTGCACCGACATTTTTAAACGTCTATCACGCATAATAATGTAACACACCTCCATTAATACCTTACAAAATAAAACAATTGAAAAAATGCTGAAAGATCCTCTGTAAATAAGTATTTTCATGAAATGAAAATTTTCATGAAGATTTTCACTTTGAAAATTTTCAAGTCCCAACACTAGTTGTGCCCCATAATTATTTTACTTAGTTGGGAATAATCTTTGCAATGCGCCTAATTTTCTTCTAAATACCTAGGCCTATTACTCACCAAACTCCAAACACTTCTGGTACCAGTTTTTGGGATCGCAAGAACCAATTCCGATAGAATTAGTAGCTTCTGAAAAGCAAGACAAAAGTGGCGTTAAGTAGGTAGGTAATGTAGTGTCATTTGTAGAATATTGAATTATTGAGTATTGTGGCGATTATTGCACAGAAATGAAGATACCGAATTTTCTTTATTCACTTAATATATTATCAAATTATAAGGATAATCTCTATTCCATATAAGGTTGCTCGGCCTTGAAATCCATTGTCAAGCCATATAGTAGTCCTTTCTACAATGACATAACTATTATTATTTTTAATAGATTGCTGGATTGCTTCTTCTAACTCACCGGATCCGTATGACCTTGAAGAAGCGGAGGTTTCGCAAGGAGTCGAGAGCTGCACACCCTCGTTGGCATCCTCGTCGTCGTCGTCGTCGTCGTCGTCGTCGTCGTCGTCGTCGTCGTCGTCGTCGCTCGATTTGAGAGGGGAAGTACCTAGATCGTCATCGTCGTCGTTGTCGTTGCCGCCGAGCAAGTTTCTACAAGCTGTATTTGCAGGTCTGGCTGAAATCATCGAAGTAGATCCAGTCTGGTAAAAAATCTAAGGAGAACTTGAATATTTTGAATCGACGCAATTCATTTATAACATAAAATATTGATGGCTGGTTTTAAAATGTAAAAGGTTAACTTGTCCATTTTTTTGTATGCTCAAATGATGTACATTTGGACAAATAATAAACGGTACTTGAAAAAAAATGAATTGGCTGATTAAGGTATGATGGCATCAGCCCATGAAGTCTGTGCTAACACATCATCTAACTCTAGAAGGTGAGCTCGGATTTCATTGATAATAACAAGGATTGATTGTCAAGGAACCTACACAGCAGCCAATCCTTTTGTAGCAAGTACCGTTATTTATTGGTTTGAGTATACCTACTTGTTTCATATAAAAATATTAAACATGTCACGCTCTAATTAGGTATATATATCTTGATTATATTACATCATATCTGGTTTATAGTGAAAAGACATGGTTTTAAAAGGGATATTTGGTAGATCATGAAATTTGACTTGAAAATTAAGTCAAACAATATCTTAACTAGTGCTACATTGCATAATAGTGAATGATACAAGAGAAGACAAGGAAGGAAAATGAGCTGGTGAACAATCTTACAATAGATGTGTGATGAGTGAAGGCAACAGAGAATAATAAGAGAGAAAGAAGATGTTTGAAGACCGGAAATGTGCTAGTGTTTATTCTGACCTGTTCCAGTTTTAAGTTTGTCGAAGTTGAGTGAGGAGTTGGGATCTCTCCAGGCCATCTCCACGTCTCTCCTATTGAAGGCCTCGTTCATGTTCTGGTAGTAGTTGGGTTCCGGATCGAACCTGGAGGCGTTGTGTGGCCGAGATTGGTGCAGAGCGGCCATCTCGTCCTGGCGTCGTCTCAGATGCTCTCGTTTCTGTTCTGTATAGGAGATGCAGAATGTTAGAACACACATCAAAAGAGATGGTCGCAAGAAGGGGTTTGTATGCACCGTCCGATGAAGTCTACTCGTTATGTAACTCTAGTAGGTGAGCTCTGATGTTATTGATAATAACAAGAATTTATTGTCAAGGTTCCTAACCTTCAAATAAAATGTATCAAATTTAATTGATTAAATTGGTTGATTGGTTGACCGTTATATTTTATCAAATTTTCACGGTTTCTATTCAATTAAATCCTATTTATCAAATGTATTTGGCCGAGTGTACATACAGGTAAGCAATAAACGTCCTTAAAGTGAGTCCATGATATCATGATCTAGTGGAGCGGTCGCTCCACCCAGCCAAGTCGTACCGTACACTCACACTCACTCAACATACCGTAAATGCATAATAAACTGAGGAGCAGACCAACCACTTTTACTGAACGCAACAACATGGCATTTTCGGCCTACTGGATCTTAAAATTGGAATATCTCACATTGTTGCGATATATATTAATTTCGAGCTATGGCCCACCCCACTACATATACCAAATTAGGGAACAATATGTTATGCCGTTTGCGAGCTAGAGGGCCGTGAAAAACGTGAAATTACACCCCTTTTAAAACCTATCTTGATCTGATGATGATGATGATGATATCAGGAAACACCGCAATCACCGCCACAGCCTAAACGGCTGAGCTGATCGATCTGAAATTTTTACCACATGTGCACTTTTGGCGTCTGAGGTGCCTTTTTATAAAACCAACAGGAAGCCGCCATTTTGAAACCGGAAGTGACGTCATATCTCGAAAACGGCTAGACCGTTAGGAATTAAACCAGCGCCAAATGATTCAGACGGTCATCTATATGGAATATCAATAGTTAAAGTAGAGATGTACTATTACCGAAACCGGAAATGACGTCATGAAAATGAAGAACTAGATTTTAATGACCTCTTACTACAAAAACTACATATTCAGAAGGCTTATAATGATACATAACATTTATAGAAATAAATTCTAGGTGGCAGTAATTTTAGTCGCCATTTTGAAAACCGGAAGTGATACCATATCTCGAAAACGGATGGACTGATTGGAACGAAGCTTTCGCAATTCTTCATGGAATATCACTTTAAGCTTAGGTATATTGAGCACCAAACACAATTTTGCGTGTTAACCAATTCGGAAATGGCGTATTTTTTTAAAGTAATTAGTCATTGTTGCTCCGATGTGTGTTACAAGTTGTGTAAATAAACTAAAAAAATAAGTGATATCCCCATAAAAAAACACTCCGTGTAAAAATACC
This sequence comes from Leuctra nigra, assembly GCA_934045905.1. Classification (NCBI taxonomy): domain Eukaryota; kingdom Metazoa; phylum Arthropoda; class Insecta; order Plecoptera; family Leuctridae; genus Leuctra; species Leuctra nigra. The sequence continues at coordinate 10,658,716 of OW203771.1, read as the reverse complement.
AGCCAAGTCTCTTCACCTATAAAAAAATAGAAGAAATCTAAAAATTCAGCACTGAAAAGTAGTGATATCAAAAAATGAGCCAAGTCAAAACTTAATTTTAAAAAACAAAATATACTTGGCGCATCGTTTTTAAGGGAATTATAGGTATATTATATATATATTTAGGTACATTTGATTTTTGGCATAATGCTTATATATTTATATACACGATGCGCCAAGTATATTTTGGTTTTTAAAATTAAGTTTTGACTTGGCTCATTTTTTGATATCACTACTTTTCAGTGCTGAATTTTATATTTCTTCTATTTTTTTATAGGTGAAGAGACTTGGCTGGTATTTTTACACGGAGTGTTTTTTTTATGGGGTATCTTTTACATTACATGATATCAATCTCAACTGTGCCAAATTTTTACAAGCTAAAAATAGTTCAGCAGTGCGATTGTATAACTTCTTAGCCGAGATAATGGATCGTTATCGATACCAATTGATGAAAGTAATTTAGCCTATCAGAAGGTAAAGCAATTCAAAGTGCGTAAAGTCGACTTCCTGAGATAAATAATGTAATTATATTTCATATCCTCGTAGCTTTTGCACAATTCAAATGATAAACAATGATATTAATGGTTTACTTTCATCAATTGGTATATATAACGATCCATTATCTCGGCTAAGAAAGTTATACAATCGCCCTGCAGGTAGTAAATCCCTATGAGTATTTAATTCGAAAATGTGAATGGATCAATATTGCACATTGTTATCGTGAATAAGTAATCACTTTAAATATGTGGCATTGCTGCTTCTGTCAGATTTGTTTATCATCACCCAGGACGTTTCAAAATGTGTTAAACTCAATGCAGTACTTTCTACATTTGAAACCTATATATTTCTATTAAGGTGCAGCAAGCGCGAGCGTTTTTGCGCTTGTTGTAGGCACTTTTTTGGATACGATTGGAGACAAAACGGGTTAACGAAATGATTTGAAATTTTTATCATGATTAGATAAAAGGCAAACTTAGGGTTATCACTTGGTATATTATTAATTTATTGCTTCGTTAATATTGGTAATAATTAGTTGATTATTTTGTGAAAAAGAAGCTATTTTCTAGTCTCAGTGCCGTATGAAATTTAGTTTTAAAAATGTGCCAAGCGATAACCCTAAGTTTGTCGTTTAACTATTCATGATTAAAATTTTATATCAATTGGTTAACTGGTTTGGTCTCCAATCGTATCGGAAAATTTCACAGTTTCGAGTGGTTTTGTTGAACAAGGCACGAAGCAAAAATGAAAAAGTGCACTAATATACAATCAGACTGATCAGTGAACATCATATCTAAGTTACACCCTTTTATGAAACATTTTTTCTCTCAATTTCCCAAAACGGCAGAGCGCTTGTATTACCTTAAGATGTATCGTTTTATGTGGATTCTACTCCTCATCACGTGTCGTAGTGACTGTTGTACTCACTACTCACTAATCATATTTGTAGACTTGAAACACTCACCGATTTGATCTTCCGTCATGAACTTCCCATCATCAACATTATACGCAACCTTATAGCAATCTCTCATCTTTTTCTGATAATCCAGAACTGCAAGAAATTACAATATCAAGTTTTACACAAATCTCCCTTGCTTTCGTCGAAAAAACCAGGTATTGAAAGGATGAACATGGGAAATTATTGTTTTAAATAGTCACATAGAGGTGGAGTGCATGTGAGATAGATTTAGATCGAAGGTGGAAGAAAAGTAAGTGGCTGGCATGGCCAAGTGGCCAGCCATTATCATCATAAGATTTAATCAGACTTATTTTGGCATCATGGCCAGACATATGCTTTTTCTTCCACACGGGATCAGGAAATTGGGGAAAAAATCAAACAGCTCAATTTATTTTTAAAGTACTGAATTTTAAAAGGGGCAAGTGTCTCCCCTCTATTCCTTTCACCTTTTACGACACAACGCTCGTATTACTTACTTTTAGACTTCGGTTTTATGCCCAAGAACTTCGGAATTGCTCCTGGAAGAGATAAAAAATTCAATTATCAACCACTTTTGTTGGGTGCTCTGTCAAGGACACTCTTTGATTGAACTCCATTGATTATCGACATCACAGAGTATTGGATTAAGTTAAGTGTCATTTTAATATTGTACAATCTGAATGAACTGTTAGTCAGCTTACCTTGAGGTTCAGTCGGGTAATCCAGTGTCTCGTCTACAGCTTGGTAATCATTATTACGTTGCTGATCGGCTCGCAGATTATGGAGCAGGTTCTTTATCACTGTGTATTTCGGAGAATCTCTGGTTTGTCGACGCAACAAACGTTCCAGACGGTCTATCAGACTGTCTACATTATACATAGAACAGAACATGAATTAGGATAGCAGAATATGAAGCAGGTTCTTTATCTCTGTGTATTTCGGAGAATGTCTGATTTGTCGATGCAACAACAGTTCCAGACGATATAGACCGAATATGAATTTTGATAGAAGCTTATGGAACAGGCTCTTTATTTTGCAGACCCAAGATGCATTTCTACTTTGTGACTCATCATTTACGAACCAATTGTTTTGAATAAATTCTTAATGTTAACTTTTTTTAATTGCCTGGCACATCTCCCTTTAATGGTTAACTTTGCGATAAAGTCAGCTATTCTTGTCATGTATCTGCAACTCTGAACTGCTACTTTATGTTTGGTTATTCTGGGATTGACCAACCCGCTGTCGTATCGCAGGTTCTGATTGAATTTCATGAAAATGATGAAAGAGCGTCTTACCTTTGCAATGTACGAGTTCAAAGTCGTCGCCGGCCCTGCGTTAAAGAAGTTTCAAATCTATTAGTAGTATAGATAAAACAAACCAATGTAATGCGTTGATAAGCGAGCACCGGTTTGTGCAGAAGTTCAAACCAAAATTCCGTAGAACCCCGGAAACAAATGCTAACAGAAATATTACACTACTACATCAGTCAATATTCAAATAACATCTACACACAATAATGTCTTTGTTTTCTGAGCAATAACATTGCTTCGCATACTCAATATTAATACTCTGGACCCGAATTGACAATGCTTGGGATATGTATTTAATGAAACTCCATTTTATTTGATTTGGCCAAAGTGCCAAAGATTGCCTTCACTTCTCCTGCATGAATTCGGACTCTGGAGTGAAAACAGCCGTAAACATACGATACCATAAGTCTATCAACACATTAACCATCAAGTATCATAAATAAATTAAATAACATGATATTTTATGAGGAGTACATATTCAGTGATGTAATTTGGATAAAATATGGCCGTCTTGCGATGTATCCTCTCTCTACTTGGAGATCATACTGACAGCCATCCAGAGCAAATAGTTCTTAAGGCACCTGACAGCATCTGAAGACATACCTGTAAGGCTGTGGACCAACTGATCTCGACATCCTTGAACGACCTTGTGGAGGCGATGATGACTGTCTCTGATTTTGGAGAGATCGGTTCGCCTTCCCGGGGCGGTCTGCTACAGGACTACAGTTTGGTTGACGCAGGTTGGGCCGACCCCTTCTGCTTGAAGAGCCTGCGAAGGGTGTACTTGTGAAATTCGGTTGGCCGGAGCGGGGTGAACCGGATCGACTTGATCGACAGGACAATGTCGAGCGACTGGAACTCCTCGACGAGTTAGAGGCCATTTTGAGGCCGTTTTCTAAATTTGCATTGAAACTGAGAATTTAGCGTCCTGCCTCGCTGTCGGCTGCAAAGGGCTTGGTGAATCCGTGGAAACAACATTGAAACAATGTAGATAATCAACTTTATTGATGGCTTTCAGAGTACATTGGTAAATCATTTAAAACAACTTAGAAAACTAATTATCCTTTAACACGATTAGAAAAACTTGGCGGAATCGCACAATCATTACTCATCATCGATGCGTTTTTAAGCAAAAATCATATTCATGAATATTTGAACAAACGTTAATTAATGCAGAGATTATACATTTGCTAACAATGGCAAATTAAATTAATAATTATTGGACTACATTGTTCAAATAAATAGAAGGCTATTGTATGGAGACAACTGTTCTGCTGGAAAGAGTTCTGGCATTTTTACAACCCCAAAATTTTCGCCCTGTTGATTTCAAAATCAAAAAGAATTGAAACTTGGCTGAAAATTTCTGATGAACTTGGAACTCTTCTATTGAATCATGAACAGTAACCCTGATAGGTTGACATACTTACAACATAAGATTGTTAATGAACAAGGAAGTCAGAGTGAAATTAAGGGGAACACGTAAGCCCTATCTCGGCCATGTTAAAACACGTTCATCCGTCGCCATTAGCCTCGTTGCAGAACAGTGCGGCGTTAAGCCTCAAGAAAAAACAAGAAGAGCGTTCGTGATCAACTACTACTATCACTGTCATGTGTTGTAGGAGGTTATGGAATAGAACGAAGTGAGATGAAGCCCCCTGGGACGTGTGATGATGTGAGAATAGAAGGTTCAAGGCAGTTCCAGGAGGCTATGTTCACTAATACTAGGAAAACGCTCAGTGTAACGCGTTGATGAGCGAGCACGGGTACGTGCAAATTCTCGAACCGAAAATGCGTACACAATGCAAAGAAAACATATATACATCCATATTTAATTGAAATATGATCACTCAATTAATAAAAAAAAGTATATACTTTTCATCGAAACTTGAAAATAGCATCTAAGCACCCTGGTAAATATAAAAAATTAGATTCAATTCAAGTGGCACTGGAAAACATATTACTTTTGATACTTCATTACTGACAGATATTAAAAATGTCAATAAGTGCATACGTTCTTAACTGATTGGGATGAAAATTTGTAAAATAAGAGACAATGTTGGTCTTAATGATCATGCAAAATATGAGTTTGATCAGAATTATCGAAGACCGTTTTAATTTTTCAGCCTATCAGGAGATATTTATTTAAATTTTAACTAATAAATGGATTTCAAAATTATTTGGGTCTGCAAACAGAGAAGGTTAGTTTTACATGTGTGCAAAATTTCAGATCGATCGCTGAAACGGTGCAACCTGTGTATCGGTTAATAGCAGAAAAAAACAAAAAAAAACAAATAAACAGAGGTCCGTGCCAAACGAGCCAAAAGGAGACGCTCGCTTCGCTCGCTGAACAAGAAACATCAGAATTTAACTTTATGCCCATTACTCTGTTACATTCAGAATAATTGAGCGAGCGTAGCGAGCGTCACCACGGTACTCTTATGGCACTTTCTCTGTGTGTTTTTTTGTTTGTTTGTTTGTTTGTTTGTATTTTTTTTGCCTGCACTGCCCAGGTCAAACCGCACAACCAATCGATCTGAAATTTTGCAAACATACTAACGTAATCTATGCGGTCCCTGGGATCTTTTCTGAACGGGATCATGTGATTGGTTCAAATTTTATAAAAATTATCTTTCGATTGGTTGGTTCGATCAATTTGAAATTTAGCAAAGTCATTGCAACCAACATTGTACCCAATCATAAAAATTTTCAGCCAAATCCTCCCATTGGTTCAAATTTGAAACCATTTTTCCTGTGATTTTTGAAATTTAAACTAGAACCGATTGACCGACCAACTAAAATCTTCGCATGGTCATTGATACCAACATTTAAGGTATTTTTGCAAATTTTCAGTTTAATCTGTCGTTTTTTTCAAAAGTTTTTGTCATTTTATGGACATTTTGCATGTTGGCTGTCAAATTCACGGCGACTTCGAATCTTCAGTTCAAGGCAAGGTAGTTAGAGCAGAAAGTTTCAAACGAAATGAAACTAATATTGACCGTTCAACAGATTGATCTGATATTGTGTACACACTAATATCATATCATATGAGTAGTCCCAGGTATATTTTTTGAACGAGATCCTGTGATTTTTGTAAATTAACAAGGAACCGTTCAATCATAAAGGTTTAATCGATCAACTTAAAACTTAGTAAGGATATTGGGACCAAATGTTTGGAGGTTTTGGAGATTTTTACACAAGTCTGTGACGAAATTCAAGAATAAGCTTTTAATGACATTTTCGATAGACATAATTTCGGTTCGAGGTGTTGCGTGTATCCGTGCTCGCTCATCAACGCGTTACACAGAGCGTTTTCCTAGTATTACCCTTGGAAAAGTGAACATGGATTTAGTTGATTACGCTTGTTGAGAAGCGTTAATAAGCGAGCGTTTTGTGCAGATTTTAAATAATGGAGTTGACTTTCACGAATATTTTGGCGCCACATTCGCTTTAGGAAATTTGATGAATAAAAAACATCATAATGTTTTAAATCATTATGAGAGATAGTAGCTGAAGATCGGTAGTTTATTTAATTTTCTGCGGGGGATCTTAAAACTATGTCTACCTTCATCCTTACTTCTTTGTAATAGACGTCTAGTCATTATGAAGAGAATCATTTCAAATTGATAGTGCTATTACAATTTACAAGACATCAAAGTGCAAATAAACATTGAGAAAAAGGTAAGTAGGTATTCTTCTATCTTTCTAAAAGTGCATATTTCTATACATAATACTGAGAACTTGAGCGATGGCGCAAACACTAACCAGTTGAAAAAGACACGGTTATTGACAATCGCTTTTTGTTTGGGATACGAAACTCTATTGTCGCGCTGTCGCGTGGTAATATAATGTGCCGAGGTCACCTGCTTTGTCGCTATGAGCGAAATCGTCTTTTTGCTGACAATATATTTCAATATTATTGAAGTACATTATTAATTTATTTTTTATTATAGTAAAATGTTCCTATGGAAACACTGACACTGACATTCTGACAACCCCAACACTTTGGACATCCGCTTCAAAATTCAAGTACAGGTTCAAAATGAAAAATTAACTGGACTTAATAGTTCTCAGAAACTTGGAACGCAACTTTGGAACCATGAGCTGCAACCCGGGTAAGTTTCCCTGACAATTGTGAGCGCGTAGGTTTAACATTGAATAAGTCCTATAAAAGTTGTATCTATGATAATTTTCTTGAATATCTTTGTGTTTTACTATTTCCTTAGAGGCTAAAAAATCTGTGAGGAAGTGAAAATTAATACTTGTCTTTTTATTCGGGTGGTTCAGTGATTCCTCGCACTTGTTATGTGGGTTAACCTGAACTAAATTCTAAGATACTCACAGTGGAAGGTCTGCTATTTTCCTGTAGGTACATTAACATTGGAAGTGCTAAAAAAGGTAAACTTTTATTTTTCAAAGAAGTTCTCTCGGTGAGATTTCACCCAAATAAACCCGTTAGTGTTGTGTACTCATTTTCTGGATTTCCTATAATGGTTCAAATATAAAGCATTGATTGCCAAACTTAACTGTGTTTTCATTACAAACATCACTCAAATTATTTCAACATTGTTTATATCCACAAAATTTTGCAAATATTAAACTTCGAACTTATCACTTGCAATATTTTAATATGGACTAGTATTGTGTCCGATGGTTTCATCAAAACAAGTTCCAGCACAATTCAGCAGTGCTGAGAGCAATGGGAATCAGTGCAAGTGACGCGTTCTCTTCACTTCAAACTGGCATCATCCGTGTTCTTGGGCAGGTTCCGTGATGACCCGCTTGGAGGCAGTGCTGAAGGAGTTACCCGCCAACTCACACCGTCGTCCAGTGTTACAAAAACTTCTGGAGGACATGCGTGAAGACCAACGCCGAGGATGGATCCAATCAACGCGGCCGACTGGCGGACAACAGCCGTATCCACTCGACGACTACAGTAAACATTCATAGCATTCCTGTTTTCGAGATCGTTCGAGTGCTCGTATAATCGAGCGTGACGTCAAAGTTACGTCTTAAGACGGCTGAGTAGTGAGTTTGACCTTAAAGAGTTTTTAAATTTATTATTATCAAAATATTTTACTAATGTTATTGTTAATAAAAATAAGGCTTTGCACGAGTCTTCAGAACAGTTCAATGAAAATAATTTCAAAGCTTTAAATGGTTTATTATTTTTATTGTGTCCTACAGACGTTTAGTCCCTAAAAATTAGTGAAAATATGGCACTAAACGTTTGTAGGACGAAAAAAAACAAATAACCCATTCATAACTATGACATTATTTTCATTGAACAGTTCTGAATACTCGTACAAAGCCTTATTATATTAACAATTACATTGGTAAAAGATATTGATAAAAATCGATTATAAGTAACTCTTCAATGCCACGCTCACTACCCAGCCTTCTTAACGAAATAGCACTAAATCTGAACACAGGCTCAAAATAATGTCTAGGTTTAATGACGTAAGTACTGCAGAGTCTACTGGATTCCGTCCATAAGATTATTAGCACACGGTCTTGTGGTGTTGAGGACTGACATCCGCAAATATCTCTTGCGGACGAAACGTCTTCTAAGAATGATGGTTTCAAACCGTGTGACCAGACGTCTGGTCAGAAGGCCGTGAATCCATATGGAGAGACGAATCGAACGATCTCGAAAATGTCCTCCAGGACCTTTTTGAAATTGGCAGCAACTTTACTTTCCTTGAAATTTTGCAGCTATTTTTAGCTTCAGCTTACAATGTTGTGTACCAGCTAAGATTGGGAAACCTTTTTACCTCAGTAGAACATAATTTTCGCCATGGTATTACTTAGTGCTAGAAAAAAAGATAGACAGCCAATAGCACCGAGAATAATGTTTTACGGTGGGTAATATTGGGACTGTTACTGTCGAATATTCATAAAAAATGAATATATTACGAGAATATCAATACAAACGAGATATGGACGCCAGATAGAAAATAGTTTTATTGTAGCTGTTGATTGTGACTACCTTCTTTAATATTTCATCGGCAATCCACACCCACATAATGTATAATAATCACAAACTATTTATCCTCAGGTCGGAAAGGTTCAAAGTTCCAGAAGATTGTCAAAGGTGCCGGAATGAATAAGAGAGGTTTCCAACCAAAGAGTACAAGTAAGTGGAAACACGCAACCTGTCAATGATCAGTACGTTATTGTCCACGAGCTGTATGGTGGCTTCGGAGTTTGTTTTAACAACAACGTCACCACAGCAGTTATGACGTCACAACACCTGAACCCATTTTACAGTTGGTGAATATCAGAAGAAGAATATGGAATGCTACGACGACGCATTCAAGGTCGACTCTGGGAAGAAGATGACGGCGGCGCAAGTCGGTTAGTCTTCGATAATCTGTAATAAATATTGCATTCAAGTTCAAGGTCAAACATTATTATTTATGCTACGTCATCACTGCTGACAACATCATGGTTTCTAATTTGTAGACTCTTACCACATAACCCTTAATATGAAAAGTCTATCCCTCTTCTTTCAACTTTCCAATGTCCCATCCCGTTATTCTATGGAGGTCTCAGGAAATGTTTGTACTACGTCAGTGGTTACTTGATATTAACTTGATCGAAACTCATTCATTATGTTACTCGGATTTCCCCACGGTATGCGGTCAGTGTAGTAGGTATATTTATAATATCTTTCAATGTTTCATTGTCTCACTTTTCCCCGATATGCCTACATCTGCTCACCGCTTCTCTTTTCTGATGCAGCGGTCTCAGAAAATGTTTGTATTACGCCAGAGTTTTAGAACCTCTCTGTTGAGAGTGTGGCACTAAAAGCGCTTGTCCTGACTTTCTTAATGTTTCACCAGCAAAGAAGCGCGAGTACATCCAAGGTCGCGCCCACGAGCTTGCCACGAGATACAACCAGCGCGAACTCGACAGCTCCAAGTACGACGCCGAGGAAGATATTGTCCAGAAGATGCTGGATGGGTTCAAGAGGAGAGATCAGGAGATGGCATGGAGACAGCCGGACAGCAGCTTCCGAAAGGAGCTGGGAGGTGAGCCGTACTTCAGCTGTTTCAAAACAGGTTGCCTTTAATCCCGTAATGGTTTCAGAAAAACGTATCTTGCAAGTTAATTATTACTTTCCCAGCATGACGTGTATGCAGTCTTAAGCAGCACTTTTCCTTACTGTTGCCTTTTGTACTTGAAGTAAAGGCACACCAGTCAATCCATGTGAAATCCACCAATGGATACTGTATGCTTTCATCAAGTTGCTTGTTCACTTTGACCTAGTTAGTGTAAGCTTACACTTTGGGTCAGTGGCCCATGGAGAGTGTAGAATTAACTTGTACTTAAGTGTTGAGAACACCCAGGAGCTGAGTGTAGAAAGTGTACTGATCATTGAGTTAATGATCCATGAAGAGATGTGAAGTATGTTGGCGAGTTGAGAGTGAGAAATTCAGTGGTACATTTCATTTGAGCCTGGACCAAGGGCGAATTCAGGGTGCGGGGGGGGGGGGGGGGGGGGGTCGAGGGGGTCATGCCCCCCCCCCCCCCCCGAAATCAGGGTTTCATCTAGGAAAATAAGCACATTTAAAATAATATTTGAAAAAAATAGACAGATCATGTCAAAAGCGTTCCAAAATGGTTAAAATTGAGTAAAAAATCCAAAAATTTTCAATGATTTTGATAATTTGTAATTGATGATTCTCTAAAATAGCTGTACACTGCGACTCAAAATTGCACCTAAATGAATGACCTTGATCCAAAATTTTCTCTTTCCCTTGTTTTCCACTGTGATTTTCCAAAATATTAGTAATGTCCGCTCCCCCTTCCCTCCCCCGAAATTAAATCCTGGATACGCCCTTGACCTGGACATCTACGTATAATGTGTGTATAACCCCTAGTTTTCCACTTTGATTTTTTAAAATATTAGTGAACTTAGTAGTTCCATACCTGTGAACCAATTGATCTCTAATTTTAATCATGATTTGATGAAAGATAAACTTAGGGTTATCACTTGGCACATTTTTAAAATTAAATTTAATGCGGCCCCAATTGAGACAAGAAAAAATACCATTTTTCACCAAAAATCTATTAAGGCTAAAATTTCAAATCATTTCGTCAGCCATTTTGTCTCCAATCGTATCCAAAAAAGTGCCTGCAACACCTTAATGTTAGTAATGTTTTATCTTTGAATTTGTCTCACAGAAAATCAGCCCGACATCACACGGTACATAACGGCAGCTTTCAGTTTCCCTCTCCGCAGAGACTACAATGACAGTCAATTCAGTCAATTACGTAAGTACAACATTTCAGTGCCTCAGAAGCAGGAGGACCGAAGTCTATCATCTCGATTTCTGAAGAGAATCTATATTTATATTGGTTTCAGAGGAAAAGATGGCGGAAACCCAAAAGATGATTCAGGAGTTGAAGGAATTGAGCAAACGTTTTCCCAACTTCACGCATCCGGATCATCATACGTTCGCAGATCTGATTCACAATCTGGAAAACCATTTAGAAGAGTTCGCAAAGGATTTAGGTAATATGAAGATGATTTTGAGAGAGATATTTTGCTTACGTCACTATCTACTCAAATTTACATGTTGATGTCATCCCTAAAGCGTACTGTATATTAACGACATTTTTAGTGAGAGTAGTTCAGAATCTATCAATCTTTTTGCTGATGACACTTTAATATCATATTCTGGAAAACATTTGAACGACATTAATGAACAAATTAACTTAGTATTTAGCAAGATATTAGATTGGTTGAGAGGAAATAAGCTAAAGTTAAATCCCAAGAAATCTAAATGTATGTATTTCACTTCATCAAATATAGTCAAAGAGAGAATGTTTAGGTCACAACATAACATCCCATTAATTGTTATAGATGAAGAAACGATTGAAGTTGTTAAAGAGTTCAAATATTTAGAGGTAATTTTAGATGAACATTTAAAAATGATAAAGAATATTGAATACCTGTCAAAAAAAATCAGTAAAAAAATAGGGTTTCTGTCTCGAGTAAAACGCTACCTCTCACCTTGTGTAACACTAAAGATATATCAAGCCATTATATTGCCCCACATTGATTATTGTAGCACACTTATGTGGGGAATAGATAATTTGGCATTCAATAAGTTACAAAAATTACAGAATAGGGCATTAAAAATAGTAATAAATTGTGATAGATTTACAGCAATTAAAACCATTTTAGATAGCTTATATATGAAATGTACTAATACAAGGTTGTTAAAGGTTTAATGCCAGATTATCTTTAAGAATATATGAACGATGTTGTTCACAGTGTTGTATATACTAGGAAAACGCTCAGTGTAACGCGTTGATGAGCGAGCACGGACACGCGCAACACCTCGAACCGAAATTATGTCTATCGAAAATATCATTAAAAGCCAATAATTCTTGAAATTCGTCAGACTTGTAGATATAAAAATCTCCAATTATTCCTAAAGTATTAGTCCCAATAACCATGCAAAGTTTTAGGTTGATTGATTGAACCTTTATGATTAGAATGTTCCTTGTTAATATTCAAAAATCATAGGATCTATTTAAAAAAATATACCTGGGACCACTCATGTGATATAAGTGTGTGTACTAACACAGTATTAGACGATCTTTTGAACGGTCACATCAGTTTCATACGTTTGAAAGTTTCTGCTCTAACTACCTTGGAACTATAAAGAGTCGAAGTAGCCGTGATCAAAATTTTTGAGTAATTTGACAGCCAACACGCAAAATGTCCGTAAAATGTCAATAACTTTTGGATTTAAACACAGATAAGTCTGAAAATTGTCAAAAGTTGCAAAGTTTTAAGTTGATCGGTCATACGTTTCTAGTTTAAATTTCAAAAATCATGTGAAAGATTTTTTTAAATTTTAACCAATGGGAGGATTTGGCTGAAACTTTGTATGATTGGGTACAATGTTGGTCGTAATGACTTGTCAAAATTTCAAATTGCTCGGAACAACCAATCAAAAGATATTTTTTTTTAAATTTGAACCAATCACATGAGCCCGTTCAAAAACGATCCCAGGGACCGCATAGATTACGTTAGTATATGTGCAAAATTTCAGTTCGATTGCTTGAGCGGTTTAACCTGGGCAGTGCAGGCAAAAAAAAAAAAAACACACAGAGAAAGTACCATAAGAGTACCGTGGTGACGCTCGCTACGCTCGCTCAATAATACAAGGTCATCAAATAACATATCAATATCTAGAAAAAACAAGTCAAGGACAGAAAAATCTGTATTTTATTGTGGTATTCAACTTTATAATAGATTAGGTAGAAAGGTAAAAGAAGAAGAAAATATTGAAATGTTTAAAATTTTATGTACTTCATTTGTTTATAATGAATTTCCTGTTGTGTAAATGTATATTGTAATGAAAAATAGCTTTCAAGCTAAATAAATAAATAAATAAAAAATAAAATAAAATAAATAAAACTCAACTCCACAGAAATTGGAAAATTAATATTATTTTAATAATATGCATTCTAAAACAGTAAAGTATTTTTCCAGTACTAAAAATTAAGTAATCTTACACATTTCTTGATATTTTATTTCAGTAGAAACAAGAAAAATATCACAAAAAATAAATAGGTACTAGATTTGTTCTTATCTTAAGTTTCTCTAATTTTTTCGTTTAAATTTTCCCACAGACGTAGACGAAGAGTTTGAATCTGAAGAAGAGGAAGGTAAGCCAAACCAAATGTATAACTCATTATGTCCTCAGCACGTCGCTACAAGAGCGCATCTCTCTCTAACACCTGCAATATGACATCTCTTCTCTTCCTCTTACTAGTGTGTGACAAAGACATTCTGTCCTACAAGGAGCGTATATTCCGGAGGATGAACCCCACATCACAGCGCTTCATGGAAATGCAACAGGATATTAAACTTCACAAAGAGTCCCTGAGCTTTCCCCCTGAATTTGATGGTAAATACTTTATCCGGCTTATATGAACTGATTTTCTGTGAATTTGATATTCATAACTGATTAAAACTGGGAATGATGATGATAATTATAATCACGAAAATCAAAGAAAATAATATACTCCATACTCCATACTCCATAATATACTAATATTCTCCTTACGCACATAATTTTAAAAAATCATAGATAATTCGCACATATAAACTCTTTAAATAATGCCACACACTAGTAACCTCAAAGTGTTAAGAATGAAATTTATCGTAAAATAACCGTATTTTTATAAAAGTGAGTGTTGTTATTTAGTATAGAGAGTTTAAATGGGCGCATTCTCTTTGCTTTTTCAAACTACTGTACGAGTGAAGAAAAATAAAAAAACAAACACTCGCGTGTCCAGTAACTTTACCGAGACTGTGATTGTCTGAATTTCTGTACACTGCATGAATGTTCTCAAAACCCGGAAAGTATATGAAAGTTAAACTTTGATATTATTGTCACCATTGCTTATTGTTCCAGGTTGCATATGTGAAGATCCTGAAGGTGAGCTGTAAGATTTATTATTCAAAGTCGAGTGCAGTTGGCTCTTGATATGAAAATAGCAATATAAAACATTGCGCAATTCATGGATTCAATTTGACTAAATGTTTTTAGAAAGTTTGACGACCTATTTTAAAATTCAGTTATCTGAACTGAACCTTGCTAACTGAACTGAACTGAAGTGAACTAAATCTTGCGAACTTCTACCTGTTATACTTATAGCTTGCATCCTTGCAATATGTTATTATTTTCTTTTCACACAACAGACCGAACAAACGTATAAAGGCCGGTCATACCCTTTTCCCCGCCAGCGGTCGACTTTGAGCGGTTTTAGAGTGAAATACAAAATATAAATTGCCATATTTGGCGAACGGTTATGAATATCGAAAAAGGAAGCCAGAGGTGACATGTATTGAACCTTTATCTACATTTTCATCGCTTTCTGTCATAACTTTGCTCCTTCTTTGTGGTTAGTATATGTCGGGCACGAAAACTCTCCGTGTGATCGACGGAGCGTTTTCGTGCCCGACAAATGCTGACCACATAGCAAAAGCAATGATGACAGTTAGCGATGAAAATGTAGATAAAGGTTCAATACATGTCACCTCTGGCTTCCTTTTTCGATATTCATAACCGTTTGCCAAATATGGCAATTTATATTTTGTATTTCACTCTAAAACCACTCCAAACCGACCATTGGCAGGGGAAAATATTACCGCCATTAACGAATCAGGCTAATGATTTGACAAAATATTAAATACTTTCCTGGAGGCGTATTCTATAACGAAAACGAAATCATTCCGACCTGGAATGATTTCAAGGCCATTAGGATAACATTGATCTGAAATGATTCCAGGCCGGAATGATTACCTATTCGTTATAGAATAGGCCCTCTGTTTTTCTAACAAGATCGGTTTCTTATTTTCACCGCAAAATTGAATTATAGTTTAGACTCCGCTTTACTGATGGGTATTCTGATTGCTCTCTAATCGTCGTTCACGCAGCGGAGTCCAAGTGTATCTCCATGCTAATGTACTTACTGATTAGTGACTTAAGAGGGCTGAGTAGTGAGCGATGGCCTTGAAGAGTTTTTAAATCGATTTTTATCAGTATCTTTTACCAATGTAATTGTTAACAAAGTAGGGCTTTGTACGAGTATTCAGAACAATTCAGTAAAAATAATTTCATAGTTTGATATAAGTTATTAGTTTTATTTTGTCCAACAGAATGTTTAATGCCATAATTTTAACAATTTTTGGGCACTAAACGTCTGTAGGACAAAGTAATTCTATTAAACTATCACAAGCTATGGAATTATTTTCTTTGAACTGTTCTGAATACTCGTACAAAGCCTTATTTTGTAAACAATTACATTGGTAAAATATATTGATAAAAATCGATTAAAAAACTCTTCAAGGACAAACTCACTACCCAGCCGTCTTAACACTTGAGAGATGTATTTCCTGCTCCAGAACGAGCAATTCAGGAAGCTGCGTTGGAGTATTACGCCGACGCGTTTACCCCGAATAACGAGCACTGGTCAGAGGATGAGATGGGTAAGTACAAGAAGCTGATTAAGAGGGGATGCCCAAGTAGAGGTCTCCGATAGATATCTGAATTATTATGTTTATTTAATAGATACTTTCTTTGTGCACCATATAAACGCAAGAAAAAAGGGGGGTAGCTGAACTAATTTCCAAGATGTATCACTTCATAAATTTGAGTAAGCCCTATCTTTAACATGGCAAGTAGAAAAAAAAAGTAATTTTCCTAGTAAATATTAGATTTAAACAATTTTCCGCCGATATATTTTTTCCAAAATCTAATATTATGTGTATTAGACATGAAGGTATTTCTTAATATTTTTATATATACACCTACCCTTACGGTTTTAAAAGTTAGGTCTACGTCAAAATCAAAATAATTTTCCTATACCTCCTGTGTTAAAAATATCCTCACATTCTGACGACATCATATTGAAAACTCAATATAAATAACAGTATAAGTAAAAGTTGATCGTCTTCGTTTTCCAAAAGTGTATAAAAATTCGTAAGTGTCCCTCTACTTGCAGTGAAACGTGGGGAGTACATGCAGGCGCGACTCTTGGAACTGGATGCCCAGATGGAACATTGGCCACCGCACCCGTGGAACAGGGAGCTCGACGACCTCGTCCAGAACATCATGAGGGCGATGGAATACAGGATTGAGGAGCTCGGCTATATGATAGACCCGGATTATTTGAAAAACTTATATGCCGAAATTGAGAATGACTCAGGTAAGATACATCATTGTAGTCAGACTGATCATGTGAACATCCTGTCAAAGTTACACCCACTTATGAAACAATTTTTCTCTCTCTCTATTTGCTTAAACGGCCGCTAAACCACCTTAAAAGGGCTGAGTAGTGAGCGTGGCTTTGAAGTGTATTTACTCGATTTTTATCAATATCTTTTACCAATGTAATTGTAAACAAAATAAGGCTTTGTACGAGTATTCAGAACAGTTCAATGCAAATAATTTCATAGCTTGATATGGTTTATTAGATTTATTTTGTCCTACAGACGTTTAGTACCCGAAAATTAGTAAAAAATATATTAATAAACATCTGTAGGACGAAATATAACTAATATCTCATTCCAAACTATGAAATTATTTTCATTGAACTGTTCTGAAGACTCGTACTAAGCCTTGTTTTATTAACAATTACATTGGTAAAAGATATCGATTAAAAAAACACTTCATTGCCACGCTCACTACTCAGCCGTCTTAAGAGGTATCGTGTATAGTTATTCAAACTGGTACCGTTTGACAGATCAATTTCAAATTTTGTCATCAGGACGCACATTTTATGTGCTTTCAGACTAATCTTAATGACATTTCCAAGGTCTGTTGAACAGTAACTTGCAAACGCATGTCAATTCACATACATTAAGAAGGCGAATTATCTACGCGTTACACATAGCGTTTTCCTAGTAACACTTGACAGAAAAAAATCGGTGAACAAATTTGAATATCTGCTGGTCTGCAAACATTAGTATTTGTAAGGGCCCGTATTACCAAAGTAAATCTGAGCCGGATTAACTAAATATTGGATTAAATTGGCGGCACAGCCAATCAGATACCTCCAAATGATAGAAACAGTTGAATTTAATCCAAAAGTTAGTTAATCCAGCAAATTTAACTTTGGTAATACCGGGCCTAATTGAATCATTGTTTTTAAACGGTTGAACTATTGAAAAATTGTCTGTCCCTACTCGGCAAAATAAACAAGATTGAGGTCTGCTACCAAAGCAACCAGAGTGAAGCACTATCCTATAGGCAGCGTGTTTAGACTACATATAGCGCTACAAAAAGTACAGACAGAGCCACCTAATCTGTGGGAAGGAAGCTTACCTTTGGCAAGGCATCCAAGTCGCTGCAGTTATATGTTATGTTGCTGCACATATTACGCATTATCACTCCTTTAAATTTTACACGAGTTTATCTAATGTTTATTCGCCTACAAAATATGAATAATAAAGTGTTCACAATTTCACTGAATCTGATCACAATAGTAATTTGCGCGACTTAGTTCTGATTCCGAAATATTTTGAGTACATTTGTTGACATTTGATCGGTTGCTAGGTCACGGCCAATGAGACATGAAACAGTTGAAGATCATTCCCACACATGTTGCATATTTCTTTCACTCGTGGCGCTGGGGGTTTGAACACACGGTGCCTATAACGTCATTCTGCTTGTGAAATATTCCACTTTTTTCGCCTTCCAGCCACCAAACTTAACCCCTTTTGGGCGGCGAACCAGGCTGTCTTCGAGGGTCCGATGCTAAAGGAATACTACGGCGACTCCTCGACGACGTCGTCATCTTCGTCATCATCGGAGTGTGAGGAGGACGGCGTGGAGTTCCAGACGTACGCCGCGTCATCGCCCATTCCGGGGCGCCATGCTCCACCGTTCCTTGCGGATGATGTGGAACCAATCCGTAAGCTGACCACTTGTAGATCATTGTTGCGGTGGTAGGACCTTTCGCCGACGGAACTATCGCCGACGGAACTTTGACCGATGCAAAGCGGAAATTTAACCGACAATGAAAAAATGTATAATAATTGTAAATTATTAAACTAATTAATAATTAAGGAAATAATAGGTGTCTAGGTATCTCATCTCTACACTTCAATCCAAAATAAAGTGTATTTTGACACTTTATTGTTTGATGTGTGTCGTTGTGAGGAAGGTGATTATTTAATCCCTTGAAATTTTACTTATTCTTGGAAAATATATCATATTTTCTTATCAAGTTTTAAAAAACAGAATTATTTGAAAGTACAAAAAATCTTGGAACTCTAGTAAAGTTTCTTATAAAAATTTATCTAACATTTTCACAATTTTCATAGATAGGTACCTATAAGCTCAGTTTTAAGGGTTTAAAATTTTTTGAGTTATAAGAGATTTGAGTTTTTTTTGTTTTTGAGTTTTTTTTAGAGAAGATTGGTTTTTAAGATTTTTTTTTGGCGGTGAAACTCCATGGTTAATTTATCCGTCGGCGAAAGTTCCGTGCATTTTGGAATATCGGCGAAAGTTCCGCCGGCGAAAATTCCATCGGCGAAACGTCCGTTTACCCCTTTTTGCATCCGGTGGTGTCGATAGTGACCGTAGTGATTGGTTTCATTGGAAATTGGATTTATGTTGTTTAGGTAGGTTGTTTGTAGTGTTTTCCCTTCATTTACCATATCAGGTTCTTAGCCGTGCGGGCATTTCGTATATAATTACCGTGATCATTCAGGGATTGTTTACGGAATTTCGGGTAGGTCATGCTTAGATGTTCTGCACATCCGCGTAGAAGATAAGCTATTACAATAATATCACACAGTTTTAGAGATTGAATTGTTCTTTTGACAAAATTGATTATTTTTTAAGATTATTGCATGCAGCTGGCATATTTGCTGATTATGATTTTTTTAAATTTGTAATCCATTGTAAGATAAGATAGTTTAAATTCTATGACCTGGATCTTAAACACTCTGTATTATTTTTTCTGAATCTTTGAGAGTGAATTAAATGGTAAGTTTATTTCAAGCCAACTTAAAAATAATCTAATATTTGGAATGTTTCTCTTTTAGCAAAGATGCCATGGGAGGATTTGTTATACCATGAAGCCGGTAAGTCAAATGTTTCAACTAGTTTACAATGATAACTTTTTTGGAAATATAAGAGAAAAACTTTATTTAAATTAATATTTAATGTTTATTTATAATTTTCATAAAAATAAATGTATTACAATGAATACAAAATATTATACTTATACCGCAAATCTTCGTTCACACTAGTAAGGAAATATTTGCCAGTCTTTAGCTAAGACGTACACTCAAACCAATGAAAAACGGTACTTGCACAAAACGGATTGGCTTCTGGTCAGGTTCCTTGACTATCAATCCTTGTTATTATCAATGAAATCAGAGCTCACCTGCTAGTTAGATAATGCATTCGTACAGACTTCATGGGATGATGCCATCAAACCTTTTTAAGACATTCCATTTCTTTCTAGGTACCGTTTATTATTTGTTCGAATTTACATTCGCCTCAGAATGCCATGATAAAACCTATCTTTTAACATCTAACTAGACAGATATTTGTAACCTCCTCAGACCCCTGGACCCTTATTCTAAAACTTTACTTTTGTATTCGGCCGAGCCGAATCTGATTCGTCCCGGATCAGATTCGTGTGTTCCCAATTCGGCTGCACCGAATATGATTCCATTTCGTATTCTACAACAGCAAACGGATCGGGACGCGCTATTCTCACGAAATAATGCATTATAGCAAACTCTTGTTTTACCGACGTATCGGTAACCAATGAGAATAGAGAATTTTGATCACGGTGTACGGAACATACTTCACACATTGGTTTGATTGTCATTTGTCATTTTATCAACTCTCCGTGTTTGACACATCACATAACATTCAAAATGAAGCAGGACATTATTACGAAAGTAATTAATAATATTATGTATATTTCAAACAGTTATTGGACGATTATTTGAAGAAATAACAGTAAATATACACACATTAATAATTATTGGTATAGTTTAGTGCCCAAATAACCTAACTTTTATCCCGATCCGGCGAGCAAACAGCTGACGAATCTGATCCTGTCAGACACGAATCGAATCCGGGTCGCCATTTTGAATATTGTCTTGCAGAATACCAATATCTCGGATTCGTCTCTCACGAATTCGATTCGGGACGAATACGGAAAATTTTTAGTTTTAGAATAAGGGTCCTGGTATCCTGTAGGATACACAAAAAGTGATCGACTTCGGTATTTATTTTCTGAGCCACCGAAGTCGTAGGGACTTGCAGTTCAGTATTTTTAGATGCAACATAGGTTGAAGCACATAAAATAATTTTTTTTTTATTGTATGTTATTGGTCGACGCTGTGACAATAAAAAAAAATGGGTGCCATTGTAAAACCCATTTTACAGTAATTTATGTAAATTGTAATTATTAATTGTAGAATATAAAAAATAAATGTTTTATTGCTTCAATGCCATAACAAAACACCAAAGATTATATTTTAACTTTTTTATAAAATTTTTACACCGTAACAATGACTTTTTAATTAGTCAATAAAAATAAAAAATTAAATGAAACACAAAAAAACATATATTTTTTTCAATTTTTTTCAAGAGATTTTCACTTAGGAAAATAAATTTTACCAAAATCAGGGCAAAAAATATGTCTGGGTCTGATGAGTGTATACAGAGGGATGTCTTGCAAGACCGGTATTAACACTTGCTTATCACAACATATTACAGAGGCGGATCACTTACTTGACATTTTTTGTTTCTCAGCAGAAGTAATAGATTCCTCTTCTATGTTTCAGCTTTTGGATATCAGCGACGCTTGCGCGAAGGTCTCGATTATGCCAATAAGTTGGATGTGGATGCATTTGACGTGAAGTATATCCGTGAGTGAAGCCTTAAGAGTCTACGATACTTGATGAAATCCATGTTTAATGAAGCACAAAAAGGCGGCCCCTACTTTTTTATAAATGGCTTTAACGATTGTCTTCAAATTTTCACAGGTTATAGATAAAGAGTAGATCTGTGTCTCTTGTGGCTTTAAAGTTGAATTTTTTGTTTAGTTATTTCAGGGCAGAGGTGCCAAAAAGACTCATATATTCCTCAAACACTTCCTCAAAACGAGAAAAAACATTTTTTATTATTTTTTTCGATCACTAGAGACACAGATTTACTCTTAATCTCTATGCTGTTAAATTTTGAAAACAATCGGTCAAGCCGTAAAGAAAAAAGTAGGGGCCGCCTTTTTTTGGTTTTTGTGCTTTTCAATATTTGAATTAAAATAACTTACTTCACAGCAGTATATGCAACATGCAACACACGATTAAATGTCACAAATGTCAAATACAACCCAGAGCTAATGCATTTTTGAAAAAAAAATTACATCGGAATCGAAATTTTCTGCGATTCCTGTCGACTCTTAAGCCTCATTTACACAGTGCAACTTCTTGTACAACTTCTGTACCACACTTCTGTGTCACACTTCTTGAATGGAAATTAGAACATGTTTTAAGTTCTGTGACAGAAAGTTGCATCGTGTAACTACAAAATTGTATGAAAAATGGGAATGTGACACAAAAGTTGTTCAAGAAATTGCACCGTGTAAATGGGGCTTTACTATTGTGGTAGAGTACTGGAGAAGGGGAGAGGGGGGGGGGGGGCATACAAGTCATGAAATTAAAAGTTCGGAGACAATCAAGTATTACGTTCAATAACGTTCAAATCGTTCAATACATTCGACAATCAATGAGTTTCATTTGAGTTTCATTCTCGGCTCAGAATATTCAGTGGTGATCGTAAAGCCGGTTTTACATAAAGCGCGTTTCGCGTTTTTCGTTTCCGCGTTTTTTTTTAATAACGCCTAGAAGAGAACGTCGAAAACATAATGTTAATATAAATTTATTATTCTTGTTTGTAACAATTTGGGTGTTATTAGATATGATTAGATTGAATAATATGCACAGCTAAGCAATTATTAACATTATAGTCCTATTTTAAAGTTTACGTAGTTACACGTGATTGGCTGCTACGTCATGACGCCATTTTCGCCGCGCGCGGTACTGAAACGCGAAACGCAAAACGCGAAACGCGCTTTATGCGAAACCGGCTGATGAGTTTAAATTATTGTAAAATAGTTTTTTTATACAATCAACAGGATAACAAAAAATTATTAATAATCGAAATGTTATGTTGTTCTGGAAATTAAAAAAAGGTCAACAAATTCGAGAAATAAATGTAGAACAGATCAATTTTGAATACAAATTGGTTCAGTAAATATTACACTCGTTGCCTTGATGAATGAAGCTCCTATAATGAAGTTATCTTGTGTTACGGTCCTAGCTGACTTGAAGAAGAAGATCGTGGAATATGTCAAGTATCTAAAAAGCACTATTCCGGATCGACCTGAGGACGCTTCTACATACGGCGACGAACCCCTTGACGTCTGGGATGTGATCACGAAACTGATGACGATCTTGGACAAAATGGAGGACAGACTAGGTGGGACAAAACTCCATTTAAGATGGCTGAGTAGTAAGCGTGGCCTTGGAGAGTTTTTAATCGATTTTTATACTTTACCAATTTAATAAAATATGGCTTTGTACGAGCTTCAGAACAGTTTAATTAAAATAATTCCATAGTTTGGAATAAGTTATTAGTTTTATTTCGTCCAACAGATGTAAAGTATGACATATTTTTACTAATTTTCAGGCACTAAACGCCTGTAGGACAAAATAAATCTAATAAACTATCCCAATCTATACAATTAAATTCATTGAACTGTTTTAAAGAATCGTACAAAGCCTAATTTTATTAGAAATTGCATTGGTAAAAGACATTGATAAAAATCGACTAAAAAACTCTTCATGGCCAAACTCACTACTCAGCCGTCTATACACTTACTCCGGCATAGACTGACAATAATTTCTTGCTACTTCTAATGCAGAAACTGATATACAATCGCGTGGTTGGAAGAAAGCTGCAAGGCCCTGGTCGATCTACGACCATATGAAGTAGAATGGAAGAGGAACGATGGCTGATTTTATCAGAAACAAGAAGAACGCAAATAAACTGTAAACACATTACTTGAACTCATGCCGATTACAAATAAACTTTGACATACCATGAAAATTTATCGAGTGTAGATAATCTGTTTTATACAACAACTTTCGTGACAGATTTTAACTCTGATATTTTCGATTATTTGAAATTATATGTGATTTTGAATTGATTTGTATCTGGGCAAATCTCAGCTCTATCATATGTTTTTGCGGTGTCCATTCTTACGGCATAGCCTACTGACATTTCCTGGTTGAAAACACCTCATAAGCATCAGTAATGCGCATCAACTTAACTAATTCCTCTTGCTCTAATCTTATATTTAGTTGTGACACCGCAGTTATTTAATATTGATAGTACTTCAATATAACTGTACTTTGTTGACTTCAGTCTAATTTGCTAGATTTCGACATTCCACAAAATATCAATCTGAATAAATTTAAATCATTATTTAGAAGTCAAACATAAATTTAATTAATGCAAATTTAGATAAATTTAATAATTTTACAAATGGTGACAGATGTAGGATATTTTAATTTTAAGTTTAGTCAATTAATATTATTGCACATTTTTACTATTTTGAACTAAAATATTAGTCTAGAACGTGTTAGCATCTGTTGATCTAGTGGAGCGGTCGCTCCACCTAGCCAAGTCGTACAGTGCACTCACAATCACTCAACACACCGTAAATGCCTATATAAACGGAGAAGCAGACCAACCACTTTTACCAACAACATAGCATTTTCGGCCTACTGGATCTTATAATTGAAAAATCTCACATTGTTGCAAAATTTCTTAATTTCGTGCTATGGCCCACCCCACTACATATACCAAATTTTGGAACAACAGGTTATGTTATTTGCAAGCTAGAGGGCAGTGAACAATGAAATAGCTCGTATTTAAATAATATGTGTTGCGTTCGAACAATTGTGGGGATATCGCAATGGTGTCCAGTTGGTGATGGCTTAAAACAAGGAAGAGTCTATCACCAGTAATATTTAGAATACAAGTTCCAGGAATGGAGAGAATGAATATTTTAAATATCTTGGTAGCAACAAAAATATCTTGGTTGAGTGATAACAAATGATGCAAAAAATGACAAATAGAGAATTGGGTTTGTATGGCTCAATAATTCTATATGAGGGTCCGAAAGTTATTATGGCAAGAGGAAGTGCCTCATAGAGTTAAAGTTCTTCTGTACAAATTATATTTTGTACCGAGTTTAACTTATGCCGCTGTCACTTGGCCTATAGGAGGAAAAGAGGAACAAAAGTTACAATCTTCGCTGATGAAATTTCTCAGAAGTATAGCTGATTTGACTAAACTATAGACAGAGTGAAAAGTGTCAAGATAAGAAAGGATTTTGGGATGGAAAGATTGGGATTCAAAGTTGGACGGGAAAGTTTGAGATGGTATGGTCGAGTGAAGAACATGGGGAGGGATAGGATACCACGTCGATGATTTCAAAGATGGAACGGTGTTGGGAAAAGAAAACCAGGAAGACCGCGTACAACGTGGATAAGAGCAGTAGAAGCAGATGTGATTGAAATAAGAGGAAATTGGGAGACGGTTGTAGAAGAGAAGTGGTGGACTGATCGAGATAAAGGGCGGGAGTTTACCGGAAGACCGGAGGGGAAGAAGAGGAAGAAGAGTTGGGGGAAGAAGAAGAAGATGACGTGATGGACTTGGCCAGTCGGTTGCGGAGAAGAAGGTCCTATACTTTGTTCCTAAGGCAGACACACTCATTGTTCTCGTTTTATGATGTATTAGTGACACTAACAATGGACCTGACCCTATCGTAAAAACCTAAAAGTGTCAAAACATACCTCATAAATACATAGATACCATTGTGGAATAATATTCCACCCCCTAAGCGAGCTAAGAGCTACAAGGTTGTAAACGACCTCGAACAAGGGATGTGCAATAAATGGTCGAGGATACAATGAGAGCAAATGATTTTACGATACCTTATAAAACGAGAACAATGCGTGTGTCTGCCTTAGGAACAAACTGTAGACTATGATGTAACACCTTCTGACATGATAATTAAATTGTAAACAGGATTAGATTAAATACAATTATTAATAAAGACACTTTACTGAAAGATATCATGCTATGTAGTTACTATAGGTCCCGCTAGGGCCGTCTCAACATATCGTGCCGCACTGCCGCAGTAACCCACTAACGGAAGAGGTTGAGTGAATCTGACTGCGAAATCAAAGTCTGAAATTGCATTCAATAAATTATTTTAAAAACCCGTCATGGAACCGTTATGGAACCCAAATAATATTTAATATTATTAATATTCTAGTTCCGATTCCGGTTCCACCTTAAAGATTAATATGGAATCCGGTTTCGGCTCCGGTTCCTACAAAATAACGGTTCCTCTCAATTCCGGTTCAGGTTCCGGTTCCAGTACCTGGTAAACTATAACATATTGACTAATAAATTAAAATAATTTTTTGAAATTGGCAATTTGTCACATACTGGGTGTAAGGAGGAACAAACGAGAGTCTACAGATGGCTGTGGTGTACATGACAAGAATTATTTACATACAACATTGTATATATCATACTAGGATAATGATAAAATGGTAATCTAACAATAAGGATAAAGAAAGACAATTGTTTAAAACACACAATGTAACGGACATTGTTCAATGTTACTAAGTTACATTGAACACCACAAAAACTAAGTTCTAACTCAGAACATCAAAAATATAAATTCCCAGTTAAAGTCATCAAGAGCTGAAAACTGAAGCTTTATATCCGTCTAAATCACTATATTCACCATGTCACGGAAAGGGTAAGTGAAAGATATGATTTGAACAGGCCTCAGTAATATAATGGGACGTGAACGGTTCTTGTGTGTTCGGTTCTATTTTAAATGATAATGAAATTTTTTAAATGATAATTTAGCGAATATGGCAAATCAACTACCTACTTTACAACATTATGGCACTAATAGTACTCCAACAAGGGTCATTTGCAGGAAGAGGAAAATCTATTTTATTGATAGCTGTTCATAAATCATGGTTCATCATAAAAGCAAGCTTTCTAATCAATAATAAAATACAATATTATAATTATTTTAAATTACAAACTATTGGTATACAATGTGAAATAATTTCAACATACTCAGCTGGGAAATCTCGATAAATGATACATTATATGATTATTAGAAATAGAAAATTTAAGAGCTACCTAAGGGAATGAAAAAATCTTAAACCCCAAATATGTATTAATGTTCAAAGTACATATTTTTATTTTAAAACCACTGTATGCGTCAAGCATTGAAACTATTTAATGCATCGCTATGCATCCCTAGACTGTTTTTCATCCAAGTTTTTTTTGTCTGGGGCTTAACGTCGCACTGTTCTGCAGCGAGGCAAATGGCGACGGATGAATGATTATGATAATGATTGGGAGATGATGGTGAAGAGTAGGTAAGGATGGAAGGTGGGAAGGAGGCGGTCGTGGCCTATTAGTAGGGTATCTTCCTAGCATTTGCCTGTCGACTGAGGGAAAACCACGTAAAAACCCCAGTCAGGAAGGACGGGCGCGGGAATCGAACCCGGGCCTCCGGAATATAAGTTTAGAGCGTTAACAAACTCACCCAACCTGTTCCGTATTCCAGGAATACGGAAGGATTCCGTACCAAGATTAGTGCAGGATTTGGAATTGGAATTCTTATAATTTCAAAATAACTTCTAAATAAGAAATATTTTAATAATTGTATCTATTTCCAGATCTGCAGGTGGTAAGAGGTGTCCTTCAGGCAGCAACAGAGGTAAATACTTTATATATACTAGGAAATCGCTCATTGCGCGCGTTGAGAGCGAGCACGGGGACGTGCAAATTCTCGAACCGGAAATGCGTACACAACGCACAGAAACATATACATCTATATTGAATTGAAATATGATCCACTCGATCAACATTAAAGTAGGTATCTGCTTTTCATTGAAAGGTGAAAATATCATCTACGCACTCTGGTACCTAAAGCAAATCAGATTCATGTTGCAGTGGAAAAAGAGTCATTTCGATACTTCATTTCAGACAGTAATTAAAATGTCAATAAGTACATACGGTCTCAACTGATTGGGAAGAAATTTGTAAAATAAGAGACATTGTTGGTCTTAATGATCTTGCAAAATATGAGTTTGATCAGATTTATCGAAGACCATTTTTTTCAACCTATCAGGAGATATTTCTTTACATTTTAACCAAAAAACGGATTTCAAAAAAATTAAGGTCTGCAAACAGAAATGTTGTTCCTACATGTGTGAAAATTTTCAGATTGATCAGTGAAACGGTGTGACTTCTATTGCTCCAGGTAGCAGTAAAAAAGAAATAAAAATAAAAATAAAAATACAGAGGTCCGTGTCAACAGAGTCAAAAGGAGTCGCACGCTTCGCTCGATCAGTAAACAAAAAACACTCTTCAAACTAAGATTGAAAAAATACAGCCTTCAAAATTCAGTAAAGATTAAATATATAATTTCATTTTTGTACAGTATACCTACCTTCTTTGTTACCACATTTTAAGAATTAGTACAATAACAAGCTTGAAGAAAGCTTGTAATAGACTAAAAATTTACAAAATACGATTGGAGACGAAATTAAATTTTAGTAGTGATTTGATAAAAGAGAATTCCAATGGTTTTACTACGTACAATCTGAAATATCGCATTAACTTTTGACACATCCGAGTTATGAAATAATGTTAAAAATTAAATAGCATAGCTATTTTTTAGTGAATTATTGAGCGAGCGAAGCGAGCGTCTCCTTTTGGCTCTTTTGGCACGGACCTCTGTTTTTTTTTGTTTTTTTTCCGTTTACTGACGTTATACAGGTCAGAGTTTTTCTTCGATCGAGCTGAAATTTTGCACACATGTGGAGACAACCTTTTCTGTTTGCTGAACTCTAATTTTTTTGAATTAAAATGATTGGTTAAAATTTAAATAAACATCTCCTGATGGTAGGTTGAAAAATGAAACTGGTCTTCGATAAATCTGATCAAACTCATATTTTGGCTATACAGGTCAGAGTTTTTCTTTGATCAAGCTGAAATGTTGTACACATGTAAAACCAACCTTCTCTGTTTGCATACCATATTTTTTTTTGAAATCCATTCATTGGTTAAAATTTAAATAAATATCTCCTGATAGGCTGAAAAATGAAAACGGTCTTCGATAATTCTGATCAAACTCATATTTTGCATGATCATTAAGACCAATATTGTCTCTTATTTTACAAAATTTCATCCCAATCAGTTAAGAACGTATGAAGTTATTTACATTTTTAATATCTGTCAGTAATGAAGTATCGAAATGAATGTTTTCCAGTGCCAATTGAAAATTGATTCTGATTTGCTTTATGAACCAGGTGCTTGGATGCTATTTTAAAGTTTCGATGAAAAGCATACACTTTTAAGTTGATATCATAATCAGTTCAACATGGATGTATATGTTTTCTGTGCGTTGTGTACGCATTTCCGGTTCGAGAATTTGCACGTACCCGTGCTCGCTCATCAACGCGTTACACTGAGCGTTTTCCTAGTAGCAATAACACAAGCTTATAAAGACATATACTAGGAAAACGCTCTGAGTAACGCGTTGATGAGCGAGCACGGATATGCGCAACACCTCGAACCGAAATCTTGTGTGAAAATCTTCAAAAATTCCAAAAATATTGGTCCCAATAACCATACACAGTTTTAAGTCGATCGATTGAACTTTTATGATTAAATGGTTCCTTGTTAATTTTCAAAAATCACAGGATCTTGTTCCAAAAATATACCTGGGACCAATCATATGATATAAGTGTGTGTACACAATATCAGATCAATCTGTTTATTATAAGTGTCATGATTATGCGTTTGAAAGTTTCTGTTCTAACTACCTTGGAACATTGGAACTGAGGCGTCAATGTTGCCGTGATCCATAGCAACAAGCAAAATGTCCGTAAAATGTCAATAACTTTTGGATTTAAACACAGATGTGTCTGAAAATTGTCAAAAACACAGATAATGTTGGTCCCAATGACCATGCAAAGTTTTAAGTTGACCGGTCAAACGGTTCTAGTTGAAATTTCAAAAATCACAGTAAAGATGGATTTAAATTTTAACCAATGGGAGGATTTGGCTGAAACTTTGTTTGATTGGGTAAAATGTTAGTGGCAATGACTTGTCACAATTTTAAATTGATCAAACAATCAAATCGAAAGATAATTTTTTTAAAATTTGAACTAATCAGGGGATTTTTAAAAAATTAGGGTCTGCAACGCGCGGAAATAATCAGTACATGTGTGCAAAATTTCAGCTTGTTTAAAGAAAAACTGTGACTTGTATATCGTCAGTAACAGAAAAAAAACACACACAAAAAAAACCAGAGGTCCGTGCCAAAAGAGCCAAAAGGAGACGCTCGCTTCACTCGCTCAAAATGTGCCCAAACCAGTAGAAAATTTGATAAAATATATAAATTTCAAATTTTCTACTAATTTGGGCTCAAATACTGTGCTTAAAAGATGATGTTTGTATTCCTAAGGTCGACTTAAAAATTAGATGTACTGCCAATAATTTTTCCCATTTTTCGCAAATTGAATGTTTTAAACCAATGAATAATATCGTTATTTAGAAAATATTAACGCCAATGTGTACTTTTGAGTACAGTCGACTATGTTTTGTTCTTCACAGGCAACCCCACCCTCTTCCCATCTGTTCGAGATATAAAAGCTAAATTAACAGGGTCGAATCAACAACTAGATGCGATGAAGGACATGCGAAGAGGTGAGTTAAGATAAACCCTTGATTAACACTAGGAAAACGCTCTGTGTGACGCGTTGATAAGCGAGCCAGCGTAGTGCATGCGATTTAATTTGCATGTGTAAGCTGTTTCTCTATAGACTATATACCTTGAAAATTAATTTGAATGCAAACTATTCAAATGCATCAAGAAGTGTAAAATTGTCTTTCTCGATGAAACTAATGTTGTCAATATTTCAGTACAATCTTAAAATGTAAGTGAAATATCAATGTCGCTGAAGTTCTTGACCATTTGAAAATGATAGAATCTCATTAAATGTTAGGCCATGAACAATTTGAAACTGTTTTCTTCAATTACGTTTTTCCATTTGCGCCATTTTTATTTGTAACTCTGCATTAAACAATTTTAGATTGCTCTTATTTTTGAAGGGGCTTGGCTATTGTTTTTATCCATGATAATAATTGACTTCCTACTTTCTGTGCAGATGCTCCAAAAAGGAAGAAATTCTTAGAGCGGCCCGAGCCCAGTTCAGGTAACAAACTCTTTGCGTTAGCGAACGGAAAAAGCATGGTTCGTCAAAGCGATTTTTTCATTTTTTAAAAATTTTTTTCACGCTGTGGTACGACTTCAAAGTGTTAAATACAATTATTTATCAAATCGTATTTAACTTTTTGAGGTCGTAACAGAGGTCATAGTGTATACTCTAGTGTGTGGCATTATTTAGTCTTTTCTCTAATGGGTCGTTATTATCTGATTTTTTTAAATTTTATCGGCGTGAAAAGAAATTTAAAAAAATCGCTTTGACGTAACTTGCTTTTCCCGTTCGCTAATGCAGGCGTCTTAATTATGTCAACTTAACAGTTTTCGATACTTTCCATTCAAACATCTCTTGTGACAAAGAGAATTGCATTGCGCGGAAATGATGCAAAACCGTGGACTGTATCAATTGGAACTAGGCAACATAAATCTAGTAGTAAAACACAGACTATTTATTTTCTAACTCTGAGCTCTAACGGCGATCTATAAGACTTCTCAACATAAGAAGAACCTTCTGGGCTAATACATTTACAAATATGATACTCAGATAAAAGATATCGGAGTGGCTATTTTCACCAGGTTTTTGTTTCAGCCAATGGGAGCAAAGCCCATGCATGCTGATTGTGGGGTAGTGATTCTGATTTTGTTAGTTTTAAACATAAGAAGGTACCAATACCCGGACCAATTTTCTGACACTAGATTATCTGTTTGTTTTTATCTGTGTTTGAGACTTAAAATACAATTAATACAAATGAGTGGATATTTTCACCATATGGTGGAAATAGTAGGCAACCAAGTAGAATATAAATTTTAAATAAATTTTAAATGGAAACAAATAGGTTGGTAGGTAGGTACATAATATTTTTGATTAGAAATTAAAATCCATATTGCTCATATTGGGTAGTTTCAGTACCTACCGTGATATTCTGCACGGTAGGGCTAAATAATTCCAAATCTGTCAGTGCTCAGTTGGTTGGTTGGTTATGATGTCTGCATAGTTTGTTGGTGGCCGTTCGATTCCACTAGTGGAGTTTTTTTTATTTTGTATTTTAGGCAATTCATGTTCTGTCCATGCATCAGATAGTTTTATTATGGTTACCCAACTTAATTTGGGTAAATTAATTTTAACCCACTTTCAATAGTCCACTTGGTGAGTGTAAAAATACCTGGTGTAAATAGCCGCTGCTGCTATTTTCACCACCTGGTGAAAATAGTCGCGTTCGAAAGATATACCTGTATATTATTGAGATACTGAAACCATGCATGAAGTATGGTCAATTGAAATAACTATTACTATTGATGTGATGGGAATAGAGATGTGAACACCGGTAATATTACCGGTAATATTACCGGTAACGGTAATATTACGGTAATATTACCCCCATTGTTGGTAACATTGTAACTTTCGGTAATTTTAGAGAAAAATAAATAATGGAAGTGTTCAAATTTTGCCACAGTACACCACAGTGTAAAAAGAGGATGTATAGAGATTTGATTATATTTTTATAAATCAACAAGATATACTGTAGGTACCGACATCTAAACATTATCAAATGTAATATTTTCCACGTTGGCTACTTATTTTTTTTAAATTTACTTTCTTTTACATAATATACTACCTAATTATTTTGAAGGAAGGGTCTTTCAGAGTTCGCTCTTTGATTGCAGGATATTTCACTGCGACTGTAAAAGCATGATGTTTAATTTCGTAATTGTTAATCATGCCCATTCCAACATTAATGAAAATTTACCTCGACTCGAAGTCTTTATTTAAGCAGAAATAACTAGGAAAACGCTCGGTGTATAACGCGCTAATGAGCGAGCACCCAAACGCGCAACATCTCCATCCAACCGGAATATCGTAATGCAAAGAAAACATATACATCCATAGGAATTGAAATACGATCAAAAAAAAATTACACGACTTCATTGAAAATGAGAATAGCCATCACTCTGATCCATAAAGAAAAACAGATGTAAGTTGCACAGGAAATTAAATGACAATAAAATACCTTCTGGCATTCTATTTAAATATCAATTGAGTATACACGTTCTCTACCGATTAGGCTGAAAACTTATAAAATAAGAGAAAATGGTAGGTAGTAGTCTTAATGTCCAGGCAAAATTTGAACTTAATCGCAGCATTTTGATTTTTGACCAATCGTGAGATATTTTCATTTTTACTCCAATCGAGGTAAGCTCACAAAAACTATACACGATTAAGCAAGAATGAATTTGTATGTACTATGCAAAAATTTTAGTTCGATCGGAAAAGAATGAGACCTCGTTTAATGTTTGGCGTCGGGCCAAACAAACGAACACAAAAAAAAACAGAAAGTGTCCAAAAGTGAAGAATGGAGTCGCTTTTTACGCTCGCTCAATTAAAATCGCTATTGTAAAATTGAGATGTATACCTATCCTCAATCAATAAATAGTAAATACACAATACCTATGTAAACTAAGTAATATGAAAAAATTAATTAATTCACATTCATTAATTTTCTTACGCCATATAGTTAAAACTGCGCAGAAAATTCAATATTACCGTGCTCGGTAATGTTACCGGTAACTTTACATCTCTAGATGGGAATATAAAAACAATGTGTTCTTACCTTTTCCTCTATCAACTTATTGTTTTCTGTCATGATAGATGATAGTAAAATAATGGATGAAAGCTACAGTTGAAAATCCACGGTTAGCTGCATTTCAATCAACTCTGAATTTGTTAGAAGCGATGTGAATGAATTAAAACGGGTTCTTTTTCCATGACTGTTTCAGGGGAGAACAAAACACTCGCAGAACGTGTTCATAAATTTGAAATGCTAGGACGCGGCACATCAGGTTGGCAAGCCTTCTTTAATATCACAATGTGTTATTTGTTCGAGTTGATCAGTGATAAAATGTAAAATTATTTGTGTTTGTTGCACAAACCACTGATTCGCAGCAAAACCTGCTATATCCTAATTTCCACTTTAAATTTTGAAGACATCAGTTAATTTCCAAGTTTAACGATGAGTGTAACAAGGTTTTATTTTAAGAACTGATTGAATTAATAAAATGCAACATGATAACTTACCTGCAACTATCTTAAACACGTTTAGCTAAATTCCCAACATTCGACCGTAATGGATTTAGCAGGTTTTGTAACTAAAACACTCAATTTATACTTGTCCGAAACATAAAATAATGAGTTAAGTCTTACATTCCTTGACTTCCATTTATAATATCAAAACGCAAAGTGGAAAATCTCAAACCAACTTATTGCATAAAATATTAAATATCATATTTTATAAACATTCGTTCAGTTGTTCTAAACCATTTATGCTCCATTCCCCTATCGCTCTTGTTCAAAATATAACTCAAAGTCCATTCTAAATATTATTCATATAATTTTATTAATATTTTATTATTTCTCTGTTGTACTATATACGGCATTTTTGAAAAATGAAAGTTAGAACCAACACGACGCTACAACAAGTAATTTATGAGTCCGAGTATGTACACTCAAACCAATAAAAATCGGTACTCGAAAAGAAAATAAATTGACTGATTAAGGTTTGATGGCATCATCCCATGAAGGCTGTGTTAACGCATCATCACCTCTAGTAGGCGAGCTCTTATTTCATTGATATAAGCAAGAATTGATTGTCAAGGAACCTGGACCAGCAGACAATCCTTTTCTTTTCGAGTACCAATTTTTATTGGTTTGAGTGTACATGAAAAGGTTGAAAACACTATTTATTCCTCTTAACTCATTTCAGTTACACCTCTGCGCCCCTCACGAGCCACATCACCACCTCCTTCGACGTCTCAAGGTTCTTATTATAACTTAACATTCCTTCGCTCAAATCAATCACTCTCACAATTTCACTAATATTTAATAGCGATCAGACAAATCAAATAACAATGCTTTGCGCTGATACCATACTGTCAAATTAGCGCGGTGTTCGGCTTTATGTTGGCAAATGATCTACTAAGCTAGGCCGCCGAGCATTTGAAATCAGCCAGGGTCGACCCCTCCACCGAATTAACATGCACCTTGGGCCGCCTACACTTATCAACTCCTTTCCGTTCCTTTTACCATTCACTCGCATGACCTCTCATTATGTGAACAAATAATGCACTTTAATACGCGCAATATACCTAAATTACGACTGCATCAACCACTTATTAAAAAAAAAATTCAATCAATGATAAAATAAACTTGGTATCTCCTCAAATGGCAGCGGAAACTATTTAAGAGGCTGAGTAGTGAGCGTGGCCTTGAAGAGCTTTTTTATCGATTTTTATCAATATCTTTTACCAATGTAATTGTTAACAAAATAGGGCTTTGTACGAGTATTCAGAACAGTTCAATGAAAATTATTTCATAGTTTGGAATAAGTTATTAGTTTTATTTTGTCCAACAAATGTTTAGTGCCATAATTTTACTAATTTTCGGGCATTAAACGTCTGCAGGACAAAGTAAATCTAGTAAACCATTACAAGCTATAGAATTATTTTCATTGAACTGTTCTGAATACTCGTACATAGCCTTATTTTGTTAACAATTACATTGGTAAAAGATATTGATAAAGATGTATTAAAAAAACTCTTCAAGGTCAAACTCACTACCCAGCCGGCTTAATACGCGCAATATACCTCATTGTCGACTCGGCATCAACCACCATTCTTAAAAAAAAAATCCGATCAATGATAAAATCAACTTGGTATCTCATCAAATGGCAGCGGAAATTATTTAATTCCATTTGATTTCAAGTTCAAGGATATGAATGTATAGCTAGCAACTTGATGCATGAAATAGTTGTTTAGAAATAACATGACAATAAATTACTAATTTTACTCATATTTATCAGGTCCAACCAACGGCAACTACGCTTCAAGGGCAACATGGCTTCCTCAACAAAATCCTCAACAAGCCGTGTGTCCATCAAGTCATTCCAGTAAGTAGAACAAAACAAAGTTGTTTGAATAATCCACTTCTAGTACGTAAAATGTTCTTTTCAATCGACAAGAAGGGTGTGAATGTAAAGAAGATGGATTATAGACTTTAAATAACGAACTTTGAACTCGAGTTTGCTGTGAATTGAATTCCAGCGTTAAATGGATTAGGACCGATCCGTGCATATTCCCTTTGTCTTTTTAAATCTGTGGCTGGCAGAAATAACGGCTTAACTACAAAATCCTGATTTTTCAGTAGAGACCAAAACAAGACTACATAATTAAATATTTTTGAACTATTACTGTCAGAAAGTTTATAATAATGCTTTACAGGATTTTTTAAATTCCTGAAACCAATCTGTCAAATTAGCGCGGTGTTGGGCTTTGTGTGGGCAAATGATCTACTAGGCTAGGCCGCCGAGCATGTGAAAAGCAGCCAGGGTCGACCCCTCCACCGAATTAACATGCACCTTGGGCCGCCTCCCCTTTCCAACTCTTTTCCGTTCCCATCACCATTCACTTCCCTATGTGAACAAATAATGTACTTAACATGCGCAATATACCTCAATGTCGACTCAGCATCAATCACCATTATTAAAAAAAGTTCGATCAATGATAAAATCAACTTGGTATCTCCTCAAATGGCAGCGGAAACTATTTAATTCCAAATGATTTCAAGTTCAATGATATGAATGTAGCTAGCAACTTGATGCATAAAATAGTTGTTTAGAAATAAATACAATAAGGCCAACGTTTTTGTTTTTTGCTTCTTACAAGAAAAATAAACGCGTTCAAATACCATTTAGATGGAATATCTAATGGTATAAAAAAGTGAGAAAAGCATGATTTAAAAATTATGCTGGGAGTAGCAAATAAAAACAAAAGTGCTTGCCAATTGGCTGTATTGCATCCAATGGGATACAATATGGCCAACAATGCTAAATGAATGGGAAAGAGGTAAAATCAAGCAAAATGTCAAGCAGTTTGGAACTAAGAGAAATTTTTGAAGGGACAATGTAATGTATAAATAAACTAAACTGAGACGAAAAAATGTGCACAGAGCCTTTTATGAAGAATCACTTGTCTTCCTTAACCTCTTTTACACACAAAAGATGGACATGGCCTTATTGCATCCAATAGCACATTTTTCAAAAGAAGCTTGCATTTTAAAACATGAGAGGTTAAATCATATTTCAGCAATTCTAAACGATTGATAAGAGTCCCAGGAATACACTAAAATAATTTGAATGTATGCCGGACTTGTATTAATAACGTAACAAAATATTAAAGATGTGTGTTGAAAATATTTACGTCGATTTCTTGGCGGTAGTTGGTGACAGATCCAAACTGAACACGTCACAGAATTAGTAATTTCACAGCCTTCTCGTCCAAAACGTTCTACATTTGACGGGAAACAATCATTCATCATGCTACTAGTTCAAAAAGTTTCCGAGAGAATGTGTTACGGTTCAAAATCGTATTTGAATTTGAATTGGCCTTATTGCATCCCCTTATTGAATCCGGTTACCCAACATGACAATAAGTTACTAATTGTACTCATATTTATCAGGACCATCCAACGGCAACTACGCTTCAAGGGCAACATGGCTTCCTCAACAAAATCCTCAACAAGCGCAGTGTCCTTCAAGTCCTTCCAGTAAGTAGAACAAAATAAAGTTGTTTGAATTAGCATCACTTCTAGTACGTAAAATGTTCTTTTCAATCGACAAGAAGGGTGTGAATGTAATGATGATGGATTATTGACTTTTAATAACCAACTTAGAACTCGAGTTTGGTGTTGACATTAATTCAACACTTGAACTGTTACCAGCGCAACATGGATATAGACCGATCCGAGAATATTCCCAAATATGGCAGAGTAATGACATTGGCAATTCT
This sequence comes from Leuctra nigra, assembly GCA_934045905.1. Taxonomy (NCBI): domain Eukaryota; kingdom Metazoa; phylum Arthropoda; class Insecta; order Plecoptera; family Leuctridae; genus Leuctra; species Leuctra nigra. The sequence goes on along the minus strand of OW203771.1, from coordinate 10,621,189 downwards.
ATTTCTGTTTCAGACAATACCTACGTATCAAGCGCCAACATAAAGTTGGGAATGAATGGTAGGAACTATGAAAGTTTTATATAATACTCTCTTCGTCACTAGTGGAGCTCGTGAATAAAAATTTTATGTTATAAATGAATTGCTTCGATTCAAAATATTCTAATTCTCATTAGATTTTTTTTACCAACCTGGATCTACTTCGATGATTTCAGCAAGACCTGCAAGTCCGGCGTGCAGTGACTTGCTCAGCGGCGACGATAACGACGATGACGGTGGACTTGCTACCGATTTCGACGACAATAACGACCTTTGCCCAGTCGACGATGACGTTGACGATGACGTTGACGATTGCGTTGACGACGACGATGGCGTTGACGATGAGGGTGGACTTGCTACCGATTGTGAAGACAATAGCGACCTTTTCCCCATCGACGTTGGCGACGATGACGTTTGCGTTGACGATGACGTTGACGTTAACGATGATGGTGGACTTGCTACCGATTGTTACGACAACAACGACCTTGGCCCCGTCGACGATGACGACGAGCTCTCGACTCCTTGCGAAACTGCCGCTTCATCAAGGTCATACGGATCCGGTGAGTTACATCATTGGTTACAGAGCTTTATTCCTGTTCCAAACTCCAGTCCACGTAAGAATACTCAACCCTGAAATTTACAGTCAAGCCATTTATATCAGATTGTCGTCCAGGGTAGTTATTTAACAACTTTAAAATTTCGGATTCAGCCCTAATCCATATGGCCGTGAATCGTATACGGGCCGAATCCGTAATTTTATAGTTATAGAATAACTGCCCAATAATCTATTAAACATTATGTATTAATATTATAGTTTCATTGCAGATACTATACTGGCGTTTATATCTTGAACTAAATGACTATATGGCTTGACAATGAATTTCAAGGTCGAGCATCTTTATGGAAAAGAGTTTACTTAAAAAACTCTCAGTGCAACGCGTTGAAGAGCGAGCACGGATACGTGCAAATTCTCGAACCGGAATTTCGTACCAAACGCACAGAAAACATATACATCCATATTGAATTGAAATATGATCCACACAATAAACATAAAAGTACATTCTTTACTTCGAAACTTGAAAAGAGCATCTAAACACTCTGGTACCTAATATTTTTACTCCCGAGAATTGTATTTATTTGTAGCGTGCATTCACCTAATACGTACATTGCTTTTCAAATGTGAATCATACAGCGGGCCAACTTTGAACATCTCAGAACCAGGTTATTCGACTTGCCTCGTTGTTGCTCGCGGCCTCTCAAAGGTGGTGTGACGCCATCATCAGCTTCTGTTTAGCTCCTGCAGGGGACTTAGCAGACACCGCCTTAATTCGGGAACAAGAGGGTTACTTGCAGGAGAGCCAACGGAACACGATGAGGAGGAATCTTTATGTACACACTTCATTCCATGACACTTACTAACTCTTCTTTCAGGGATTGGAAACGTGCAGGCGATGTGTAATGGCAAAGATTGAAATTAGTCTTGGACGCATTCTTCGCGCTACCGGTGGCCTATTCTAGAACTTTTCAATGTTTTGTTATTCCTTAAGGTCATGTTTGGAGGCATGTGTAGAATTACAAAAACACATACAATTTCAAGTGTTCGACATTTTTTTTTTGCAGAGAGTCCTTCAAGCCCTGGCAGTTCTTCAGGCTATGGCAGTCCTCCAAGCCCTGGCAGACGTTCAAGCCGTGACAGATCTCCAAGCCCCGGCTGTTATTCAAGCCGTGACAGATCTCCAAGCCCCGGCAGTTCTTCACGCAGTGGCAGTCCTTCACGCCGTAGCAGATCTCCAAGCCCTGGCAGTTCTTCAAGCCGTGACATATCTCCAAGCCCTGGCAGTTCTTCACGCAGTGGCAGTCCTTCACGCTGTGACAACTCTGAAGGTACAATGCTCATATCTTGCATCTGACATCACTCATTGTTGACGCCATCTTGTTGGTACAATAGCCGAGTCTGATAACCCTGTTCACCTCCAAACTACTCTGAAGATCTTGCATCTGACATCACTCATTGTTGACGCCATCTTGTTGGTACAATAGCCGAGTCTGATAACCCTGTTCACCTCCAAACTACTCTGAAGATCTTGCATCTGACATCACTCATTGTTGACGCCATCTTGTTGGTACAATAGCCGAGTCTGATAACCCTGTTCACCTCCAAACTACTCTGAAGATCTTGCATCTGACACCACTCATTGTTGACGCCATCTTGTTGGTACAATAGCCTAGTCTGATGACCCTGTTCACCTCCAAACTACTCTGAAGATCTTGCATCTGACACCACTCATTGTTGACGCCATCTTGTTGGTACAATAGCCGAGTCTGATAACCCTGTTCACCTCCAAACTACTCTGAAGATCTTGCATCTGACACCACTCATTGTTGACGCCATCTTGTTGGTACAATAGCCGAGTCTGATAACCCTGTTCACCTCCAAACTACTCTGAAGATCTTGCATCTGACACCACTCTTTGTTGACGCCATCTTGTTGGTACAATAGCCGAGTCTGATAACCCTGTTCACCTCCAAACTTCTCTGAAGATCTTGCATCTGACACCACTCATTGTTGACGCCATCTTGTTGGTACAATAGCCGAGTCTGATAACCCTGTTCACCGCTAAACTACTCTGAAGATCTTGCATCTGACACCACTCATTGTTGACGCCATCTTGTTGGTACAATAGCCGAGTCTGATAACCCTGTTCACCGCTAAACTACTCTGAAGATCTTGCATCTGCACCACTCATTGTTGACGCCATCTTGTTGGTACAATAGCCGAGTCTGATAACCCTGTTCACCTCCAAACTACTCTGAAGATCTTGCATCTGACACCACTCATTGTTGACGCCATCTTGTTGGTACAATAGCTCGATTCTGATAACCCTTACCACCTGGCACCTACAAACTATTCTGAAGAGTCGATTATAATCTCAGAAAATTTCGAATTGCATGTTTATTAGTTTTTTTCTGCACAACATATACAAAATAGTAATATTTTAATTTCACGTCTCGGTGTCAAAGGTCAAAACAGTCGAGCTCGACATGAAATCTAAACAATCTCGTAAATAGCCTCCAGCAATGTAAACAACACCACATGTGAGTCGAACGAATGTTGCCTTCTAAACTTCTGGAAATCCGAGAATATGATCGCGGAAGGGAAATAAATACAAACAATAATTAATTAGTTAATGCAGATTAAAGTACATATTTTAATTCGATTATTATGCTTGGTGATTTATATTTCATTCTTGGAGAGCGATCACTTAAAATGGGAACTGTCACGGTAAGAAGACAGCATCACCAGAACAGTGATACTGGAAGGCGCCAGGGCCGTATTAAGAGGGCTGAGCAGTGAGCGTGGCCTTGAAGAGTTTTTTAATCGATTTTTATCAATATCTTTTTCCAATGTAATTGTTAATAAAATAAGGCTTTGTATGCGTCTTCAGAACTGTTCAATGAAAATAATTTTGTAGCTTGGAATAAATTATTAGTTTTATTTTGTCCTACAGATGTTTAGTACCATAATTTTACTAATTTTCGGGCACTAAACATCTGCAGGACAAAGTAAATCTAATAAACCATTCCAAGCTATGAAATTATTTTCATTGAACAGTTCTGAAGACCCGTACAAGCCTTATTTTGTTAACAATTACATTGGTAAAAGATAAAAATCGTTTAAAAAACTCTTCAAGGTCAAACTCACTACCCAGCCCTCTTAACTTGATATTTTACGGGATCGAAATCAGCCGATGTTGACGTTCACCACCACTGTTTTTGTTTCGTTACAGAGCGCAGAGCTTCGAACTACGGAAATGATTCGGCGCAGGTTGTCGATGCAATCCATGATATGTCAACGAGGATCGGTGCAATGACAGATGAACTAGGTTGGACATTAACTGAACAAGTTCATCACGACAATGCACAGAAATCGATTTGTAGTCAAATAAGATATATACACTCAAACAAACTAAAAACGGTACTTTGCACAAAACGGATTAGCTGCTGGTCAGGTTCCTTGATAATCAATCCTTGTTTTTATCAATGAAATCAGAGCTCACCTACTAGAGTTAGATAATGTGTTAACATTGACTTCATGAGATGATGCTATCACACCTTTATCAGCCAATCCTTTTCTTTAGAGGTACCGTTTATTATTTGTTCGAGTGTACCTCAAAGGTGTAAGGCAACACTATTTTTATGTAATAACTAATTTCCTTGTGCACCATAAACTCAAGAAAAATTGAGCAATTACGCATTTTATATGGAACAAAGCCACTGCAGATTGAATAGCCTGCTTTGCTTAGTGGTTAGAGCACTGGACATGCAATTCAGGGACGTGGGTTCGAATCCCACAGTAGGCTTATATACTTCTATAACACCACACCAACAAAATATTATTTTGGTTTGGTTTGATGGAAGTTTTTTACATTGTGGAATTCTACCTGAAGAAGAGCACGAAATTATGTTCGTAACGACGTCATAAAATAAGTAATTAAATGTCTTAACAACCTATCTGGATCAAAAATGTAGATAAATGGGGTTGTGAAAATTGAAATTGACATGGAATTATTGATACATCGATATCGATATTTCAATATATCAATATATCGATAATCGATATTAAGGCGGCTCCATCATGATATACATATACAAAAATAAATTAACAAAACACTAACACAGGAGGTATAGGGAAATCACTTAGTTTTTGGTTGATAATTTTTAAAATAGCACATGTTGGTATTGTTTTCAATTTTTTTCCTAATAAATGTCCAACTATCTAACTAGTATCAGTTTTTTGAAAAATCGTTAAACCTCAGTTAAATTCAAAACTCAAAAATAGCAAGGAAATCGTCATGATTTTGATGGCCTAGATAAGACTACATGTTAAAAATAGGAATTTATAACTACAATATCTCAAAATCTAGACACGAGAAGTTGTTCATATTTCACAGTATCGTGTAAACATTGCGTATTGATACCTGATCTGCCAAAAATAAGCTCATTTGGAAGATGTGACTTAATCGTTGAGCCACCTTAAATATCATGGCATCGATATTTAGATATTATTTTGATATCGAAATATATCGATCATCCATATTTTCTCCAATCCTCATTTTACCCCCCGTAGTGACTTAACTTGATGGCTTCTAAGAGGCCCATTGCATTGTAATGTTTAACATCCTACACGTTCTCTTTCAGATCAACGAGATGTAGATGAGGAAAATGACATCAGAAGAGAATTTAACACATCAGCTCTTCTGCGTTATAAGGCTGATTTGCTGGTCACCATGGATGAGAATTCCTCGCAATATCAGGAATTGGCGAAGAACATAAATGAACATCTTGTGTCCCTTAACGTGCCAAGTTGCATTCCAGGTAATTACCTAATCATATTCATAGGAAATAGGACGATGCAAAGATAGGACGACAGGTCGGCCACTATAGTTAGCCCTAGCGCTAGCGTCTACCAGTTTTCGAGATATGACGTTGACCCCTTGAATTATAATTTAAACATGATTACTTATTATATGCTGTCTCAAATAGTATATTTATTGCATCAAAATTTAAATTTTGTGAGATTTTTAGAATGTGTGACTTCATTTCCGGTTTCGGTATGGGAGACTGCAAATGTTATTGATGATAGTACATAAAGTTGACCGTCGAAATCGTTTAGCGCACTGTAGGCCTTGGCTGAGCGGATCGACCGCTCCACTAGATGTAGGGAAAATAGAGTTTTCACTTGGCCCATATTTTGATGTCTCTACTTTTCAGTGCAGAATTCTTAGATTCTTTTTTCTTTTAAATAGATTTGTCTGGAATCAATTTCCTTTCCACCGCCCATCCTTACCCATTCTTCAATTCATCTCACAATCATCGTCATATAATCATTCATCCATCGCCATTATCCAAGTTGCATAACAGTGCGACGTTAAACACCACTAAAATAAAACATTTATCTAATATATTCTTTCAATTCCAGTTAATTTTGACTCCAACCCAGAAGGTGAGTTGATCGTTACTTAAATATTATTACGTAAGCACCTACTTCGTCAATAGATCATTTTTACCAATACTACAACATAAGTGATTCTAAATCTGACTTTGCGTGTACTTGGATAATTTGTTGATTATATATTTTGTGATGTTTTCAGTTCAAGCTCTGCAGAAAAGGCTTATGAACTTCTACAAATCCGCGTTTACGCCATTCAACTCAACGATTCGAGACGGTGAGAATCAATAGCGGCCCTATTCTACGACGTTTAAATTCCTAATTCCAATGGAATTCCATTTCACGCAATGATAATCCTTAAAGCCGTGAGCCTGATTCCATCAGGAATGGCATTGGGAAAATGTTTTAGGCCTCCTGGGGCCGTAATCTAGCTAATATAAATTCCCAATTCTGATGGAATCCGATTCGGTGCAATGTTAATCCTTATAGCCGTGAGCCGGATTCTACCAGGAATGGCATTGGGAAAATATAGACTTTATAATAATAATAAATGTTTTAGGCCTCCTGGGGCCGTAATCTAGGTAATCTAAATTCCCAATTCTGATGGAATCCGATTCGGTGCAATGTTAATCCTTATAGCCGTGACCGGATTTCATCTGGAATGGAATTGGGAAAACGTTCTAGAATAGGCCTCCTGGATGAGTTGAACATGTCGATTAAATTTCATTCTCCTTTATTTTTTACTCTATTCTGTAATTTTCTGTCCCCAGCAAACTGCAAGAAGGTTCGAATGTTGAAGATGCAACTGGACGATGTAAAGTTCATGCTGCAGCTACATCCTGAGATTACGCGTCATCCAGATCTGAATAATCTGTACGCCGTGGTCAAATCTGGTTTGGAATTCCGCTTAGAAGACCTGCAATGGATCATTGGTGACCCAGAAGTGCACAAGTATTATGAGGAATACCCAACGGAGGACCGTGAGTGCATTGAATCCAGACATTGTGAAAGATTAATGCGATTACAGAGTTTTAGCAATCATATTAAGGTGGCTGTATATCACGTGACTTTATTTCTCTACATCCGATCAAAAGAAATAGTTACCTATGAGTACATACCTTACATCGTTCATGTTGAGTATTCCAAGGTGATTTATGAAGGAAATTCACTGCATACTGGAGCTTATCAATATTTGCAGTCAATATTATTTAATTTTGCAGTGGTTTTAATAATAAAAACAATACAAATATCGTGTATACATACGCGTGTGAAGACTGTCAAAACCAAGTGCTGTTCGTTTAAACATTACATTCATAATAGTGGATATAATTAATATCTCAACATTTCGTTGGAAAGAGGAAGAAAGAGCGCATGTTATATATTCTGACATTGCGTCAGGTTTGTGATGCATATATGCCTTTTTATTAGAGTAATGTTTGCTGTTCTTGGCAACTCGTAGAATTTCCTTCAACTTCAGGTCTTGATTTGAGAATTTTTAGGTGCAAGGAAGTAAAATCATCTAATATGTTATTTTCGCAGATCTTTTCTGCGTAGATATGTTCCAACAGATGTGTCCTAACTTATCTGATGAGGGAGAAGTCTTTGCTAAACTAAACCTTTCCAATAGAAAATGTGTAGCTTTTTGGTTAAAAAGTCACGTGATATACAGCCACCTTAAATGCGAAGATTTTATGTCTTAATGTTAAAACCAGTTGCTATAGGAACAATGGTATACTCCTGAACAGGACCGAACCGGAACCGGAACCGGAACCGGAACCGGAACCGGAACCGGAACCTAGAATCGATATGAACCCCTAGTATGTTAGAAACAGAACCGGAACAGACAGAACCGGAACCGGAACATAGAATTGGAACCTAGAACTGGATTAACCCCTAAATTGTTAGAACCAGACCCCGACTAGAACCGGAGCCGAAACTTCGATTATCTTTAATTGACAAATTAAAATTATTTTAAACGCAAATTAAAGATTTTAGATATTCTGTGTCAAATATAACACCTCAATTAATTTTGTTTTAAACAATCATGATTTATGTAAGATAAAAGACCCCTGTATACAGCCACTTCCGACGCTTTACGGTAAAATCAGTGTTATACTTCAAATTTGTATAGCATTGTCATATGCAATTAGGAAGTAAAGTGAAGTTTAGATAAGAGTTATACATATTTTATGAAAGTTGAGATGTTGTGGAAGACAGATGTGGTATTATTATTGTTGTTGTGTGATGAATAGTTTTCAAGGAACGAAAACTATTGCCCGTCGATACTAGATAATCAGCTTCGTGTACTTATCCAAATTTAGAATGTTTTTTTTAAATAGTTTTGACTGGCCCATTTTTTGATATCACTACTTTTCAGTGCTGAATTATAGATTTTTTTTCTTAGTTGAAGAGACTTGGCTTTTTTACACGGAGTGTTTTTTTCTGGGATCATAATATTTTGAAATGCCTGAAATTGATTGTTGTCAATTATTGTCATACCCTTTCATTTACTCATGAGATCTTAACTTTATGTGGATGGTAATAATAGTTTATTCCTTATCAATATATCGATGTAAGGACTTCACTTAACTGTGTCTGAGATGAATGTTTCTAAATCTGTTTTTATCTCTCTTTCAGAAACCCCGGGATGCTAGACTTTGAGACCACAATGAAGCTCGTACCGCAATCGCAGCCTCCGATCAAATAACAATGACAATCTTATAACACATTCTTTAAAACACCAAATACACTGAATATGACTCGTTGTTTTGTTGTATCTCTTCCTTGTCACTTGGTACTGTTGCCAGAAATAATTCTGATTTATTTTAAGATTAATTGCAAGAAAATGAAGATACAGCTTTGAATATTAAATAACCTTGTTCAATGGTTTATGAGGCAAACGGAAGCGAACGGGAATTTTCTTAATTCTTTAATTCGATTTTTATTTACACCATTAGCTATGACATTAGCATTAGTATTTTTATACTTGTTATGATGTTTTCTAACTTTTCGCTTTAGAGCTCTTATTGGTTTGGAATAATATGCCGGATCACCATTACTTTTAATTTTAATTTTAACTACTTCATGATTATTCAAAGCTGTATCAAGAATGATACACTAGGAAAACGCTCTGTGTAACGCGTTGATGAGCGAGCGATGATCGTTCCATCCTTGACCGCCATTTCAAATCCTAAATTAATAATTTGATGTACAACACTTTGTTTGCTATCACTATAATTCAACCCTTGTGCCCATACCAAAAAGGGAAAATTTAGATCTCCTGCAATAATCAATTTTTCATTTTGGCCATACATCTTAATTTTGTCATGAAGTTCATTCAAAAATTCTATTCCTCCTGACCCACTTCTGTAACATCCTATAATATGCATTATACTTTCATTTACACTCACTTTTACCCCCATCATTTCAAAATTATTGCTAACCCACTGAAGATCACATGTCATTTCCTTCTTTGTCGCAATAAGAACTCCCCCTCCATGGCGACTTCTGTCTCTCCTAATCATGGAGCTACCATTTATATTTATTTCAATGGAAAGAATATCAGACGACAACCATGTTTCTACTACCACTATCACATCTGGATTAAAACATTCTACCATTGTTGTAAGATTATCTAGGTATTTTATTTATTACACTTCTAGCATTTACTAGCATTCATCAAAAACATGTAGATTCTCCCAAATTAGTATTAATAACTTGAAACAATCCCCCCACTTCTAAAATTTTTTTGAACTTGGATCATCAGAACTCAATACATTATATATAGTTTCCAGCATTCTTTGACCCAACAACTTTCCACCTTAAGTATTTAGATGAATCCCGTCATATGCTGAATCTTCATTAGTTAGTACATTATTAACATCATCAAAATAAACACCCATGTCATTAGCCAACCATTCAATACCCTCTTTAAGTTTATCAATTGTGCTCTCAAAACAGTCCCCTCTGTACACTAAATCATTCACAATCCATTTTGCTGCTGGAAATGTTTGAAACCCTATCTTAAGCCTTTCCTCCATCTCCACCAACATATGTCTGTCTCTTCTTCCAATATTATTTGTACCAACATGAATCATTACAAGTTTGGGGTGTATTGAACTTTCATCCCTAAGTTTCAATTTATTTCCAATCTCATCAATTCTGATTCCTGGAAATATTTCCACCTCACATCCCGCCTCTCTACAGACTTCACCTGCACGTCTGATTATAGAATCGCCCATAATTAAGACATCTCGATATTTCTCTTTACGCTGCTATGCCCATCTGTACTGACTTGTCTCCTTAATACCTATAGGTACGCGAAAACTTTATCTTTCCTCATATTACTAGCTTCCTCTTCACACTATGTGCTCTTTTCCCCCTGGATGTACTGGCGGCATTAAATTGTTTGTACTCTATCTCTCTCTGCTCCTTATAAAAACATGGTGATGATATGGGTCAGAGAGAGGCAGAGTGCAACGATCATATTGCCGCCACTGTACTGCTGCTGACTCTCTCCGTGCGACAACTGTTGATCTTGACTCTTGGCTTGTAATTGTTGATGATATCTCTGACCTGACTGCAACTGTTCATGTTGATGTTGTATCTGCCCTTTCTGCTGCTTCAACTGATTATGATAACCTTGTTGAAATTGTTGATGGCTCTGCTCTTGTTGCCGATATTGTTGGTAGCTCTGACCTGGCCGTAACTGTTGAGGCTGGCTCGTCCTTGCTGCAACTGATGAGGATGGCTCTGTCCTTGCTGCAACTGTTGAGGCTGGCTCTGTCCTTGCTGCAACTGTTGAGGCTGGCTCTGTCCTTGCTTCAACTGTTGAGGATGGATCTGCCCTTGCTGCAACTGTTGAGGCTGGCTCTGTCCTTGCTGCAACTGTTGAGGATGGCTCTGACCTTGCTGCAACTGTTGAGGCTGGCTCTTACCTTGCTGCAACTGTTGAGGATGGCTCTGACCTTGCTGCAACTGTTGAGGCTGGCTCTGTCCTTGCTGCAACTGTTGAGAATGGATCTGCCCTTGCTGCAACTCTTGAGGCTGGCTCTGTCCTTGCTGCAACTCTTGAGGCTGGCTATGCACCTTGCTGCAACTGTTGAGGATGGATCTGCCCTTGCTGCAACTGTTGAGGATGGATCTGACCTTGCTGCAACTGTTGAGGATGGTTCTGCCCTTGCTGCAACTGTTGAGGATGGATCTGCCCTTGCTGCAACTGTTGAGGATGGCTCTGTCCTTGCTGCAACTGTTGAGGATGGATCTGCCCTTGCTGCAACTGTTGAGGATGGATCTGCCCTTGCTGCAACTGTTGAGGACGGATCTGGCCCTGCTGCAACTCTTGAGGATGGATCTGCCCTTGCTGCAACTGTTGAGGCTGGCTCTGCCCTTGCTGCAACTCTTGAGGCTGGCTCTGTCCTTGCTGCAACTGTTGAGGATGGATCTGCCTTTGCTGCAACTGATGAGAATGGCTCTGACCTTGCTGCAACTGTTGAGGCTGGCTCTGACCTTGCTGTAACTGTTGAGGATGGCTCCGCTCTTGCTGCAACTGTTGATTATGGTTCTGCCCTTGCTGCAACTGTTGAGGACGGATCTGGCCATGCTGCAACTGTTGATTATGAATCTGCTTTTGTTTCAACTGTTGTTATTTAATAAATGCCACAAACATTTCTCTCACATCCTTGATTTCTTGAAGTAATAGTTCTTAATTTTTTCATGTTTTTTGTCTTGTTTCATCAGGCATTCGTAGTCAATGCATCTATTTTGTTTGACAATGGATTCACAACTTGGACAACACCAATTTATTTGTGAATTTTCTTCTACGACTTGATAGGTCTTTTTCGATATGTTGGCACAAGCCAAATGCGACCATTTTGCACAGTACAAGGCACACTTAATAACATCATCGGTACGTATAACATCAATGTTACATGCTGCGCTACCACATTTACCTATACGCTCATCACATGTTACAGAACTATTATCTTCAGTTACTGTGTTTTGAGCATCATATTCTTTTGTATCAAACAAGAATGTGGCTGGGTCTTCATTATTTGCCTTCATTGCATTTTGTAGCTTCTCAAGAAGTGCAGATTTATTTACGTTTATGTTAGCAGTTACTCCTCTATTTATCAACTCCTTCCGCAACTGATAAAGCTTTAAATCATCAATGCATTTCAAATGACTAAATTCTTGTGAATTTCTTTGCCCAATAGACCTTGACTTAGACGAACTAGTCATCTTTTTCTTATTTTGATTCGAAATTGAAGATCCAATTGCAGTGAGTGACAATCTTAATACCTTGATAATTTACAGTGTTTTGTTCCATATAGAAATGCATTCAATATTTTCCAAATCAACACTTGTCCATTTAAAACTCAGATGAAATCATTCTTTTAGGCATATATCCAATAAAATTCACCACCTCATGCAAATCGGCCATGCACTAATGCAACAGATGTCAGCTTTTCTCCACTGTTACTCGACCGAATTATATCTTCAAATAAAGCCCACTTCTTCAAGCAAACCTGCAGTTTAAAGGTACGTTTACAGTTCGGCGTTCGTTCGACATTCGGCGCTCAGCGCTCGACGTTGAGTCTCCTGATTGGCCAACGCCGAGCGCTGGCGTTCAAGGTCAAAGATAAAGGTACGTTTACAGCTTGACGTTCGACGCCCGACGCTCAGCGCTAGCGCTGAAAGATGAACATGGTTTATCTTTGACCTTGAACGCCAGCGCTTGGCGTTGGCCAATCAGGAGGCTCAACGGCGAGCGCTGAGCGTCGAACGTCGAACGAACGCCGAGCTGTAAACGTATCTTTAACCATGTTCATCTTTCAGCTCTAGCGCTGACGGCCTCCTCTTTGTTAAAATGTTGTTTCTTAGGATCCGTCCAACCTTTTGCTGCCGACCAGCATAGCATGCTGCAAAATTCTCCGTTTCTCCAAAAATAAAGTAAAAAAGCTTCACAATGGCCTCCAACTCGCCGAGATGCTCCCCAGCAAGTAGCCCAAGATCGACGACGGCAATCCAACTGAACATCACGCTTGGGCCTTCAGCAGGTTGTGCAAAGAAGGAAGAATGGATCGCGTGAGTGGACTAAAGCCTGATGCACAATTGAATTAAGGTTTATGGTTTAAAGTTTAGTGATTAGTGTTTAAGATGTTATAACAGAGTCCAGTGCACAATTTCTTATTTCACGAGGTTATTTCACCATGATAAAATTAAATAATTAATCGAAATATGATATGGAAACAAAAATATGAGCAAGACTAGGCACAAATATCACATTAAAATGCTTCTGCAGTTTCATTAATTCAGAAGACTTTTCATTTTCCCGTAAAAATTTGACATTGACATTTACTCTGCTCTCTTCTGATTGGTTCGTCATAAGGTGAAAAAGTGTTTTGCAATAAGAAATGGATTTTGTTGATTTCCTATTTCAGCTTAAACCTTAAACACTAAACCTTATGACGCTTATGACAGTTGTGCATGGTAACGTCATAACAGCACCTTTCATCTCTCTTAAACACTAAACACTAAACCATAAACATTAATTCAATTGTGCATAGGCTTAATTGAGTGGATAATGTTTGCCTGGGGCAGTTGCGCGTATCGTACTTGCTCATCAGCGCGCAGGGGCGGATTAAGACGGCGGAGTTGTGAGTTTTACCTTGAAGAGTTTTCTAATCGATTTTTTTATTTACATCTTTTACCAATGTAAATGTTAATAAAATATGACTTTGTACGAGTATTCAGAACAGTTGATGTTGAATGAAAATATAGCTTGGAATGGTTATTTAGTATTATTTTGTCCTACAGACGTTTAGTGCCTGAAAATTTGTAAAAAATATGGCACTTAACGTCTGTATAGGTCAAAATAAAACTAATAACCCATTCCAAACTATGAAATTATTTTCATTGAACAGTTCTGAATACTCGTGCAAAGCATTATTTTATTAACAATTACATTGTTAAAAGATAATAATAACAATAATAATAATCTTTAATCCTTTTTTTCCAAATTACAGTGGGTTAAGGAGGTAAATACAAGGGCCTAATTAATGAAACCGGCTGGCCGGGCCTGACGTTTCTTCTGTATTCTCTTCATCTTCATCATCTTCTTCTCCATCTTCAACTTCTTCTCCTCCTTCCTCCTCAACTTTTTCTACAAGTCTTCTCCATATGTCCACGTCTTCCCACCACTTTTCATCTCTGATCTTCATCCACGACTCCCCTCTCTCTTCCACAGCCGCCACCACTCCATTCATCAACTTTGTTCTTGGTCTTCCTCTCTTTCTTTTCCCATCAATTGCTGCTCGCTCTGCCTCCCTCCTTGGAATTCTTTCCGGTGCCATTCCTTTCCATCGTCTATACCACCTCAACCTCTCTTTTCCCAATTTGAAACCTAGAATTGAATAAAATATTAAAAAACTCTTCAAGGCCACGCTCTCTGCTCAGCCGTCTTAAGGTACATTCTAGATGTATGTGAAAAATTATAATGCCGCCTATCAAGTCGTACGCAGGATGGCATTTCTATGTGAGGGGGCATTACTAATAATTTGTCATTCGATTACCTACCAGTGTACACAAATAATTTTAATTATTTTGGTAAGTTTTCGACATAATCTGCCTCTTTCTTTTATTTTTTTGTTCACATAATATTTTCCTTAGATGATGCTCTGATTTAGGGGGGGGGGGGGGGGGGACGCTCCCGAATTTTTACACATCATGGTCATTTTGAAGTAAATCTACGCGTTTCTGGTAAAATAACTTCAAAATTGAAATAAATTTTCTAGGTAATTTTTCATGCGCAAACAGAAGATACATATATTAACATATCATGAACGAGATTTATTTGGAGACATAACAAAACATCAGTAGTCTCGTTTCCCCAAAAATTATTTTATTTCTTCTGAGCTTGAATATTGGCCAAGTAACATGATGGCAAAAAATAATACATTTTCGAAAAATGATGAAAGTGCCGCCGTACGTTGTCACGTCCCGGCCCTGTACCGCGTTACACTAAGCGTTTTCTTAGTTTTTTCTTAGTTGAATTAATATGATTGTGTAATATTTCTGTTTGCGTTTCCTGGTGCACGGCTGCTAATCAACGTGTTACACCTCATGTATTGGTCTTATGTTCTCTTCATGTTAATTCTACTTGAAACTTATTCAATGCAGGCTCAACAGCATCGAGCTCGACGACTATGAAATCGAGGGTCCAGAAGAACCACTAGAATGCCAAGGTAATGGACACAACCTTTACCACATTTAACTGAACCCAGTCACGATTATAAGCTTCCATAAGGGCTCCGGCGACAGTAGCATAGTAAAACATAGATTTAATTACCTTAAGAGTAACAGTTCAAAGTAGAAGAGACTGAAAGTATAGACAAGAATAGCCGGCTTAATCGTAAAGTTCGCTGACGACCATAGAGTCCAAGAACTGCAAAGTTGTTTTAGTCATGTCTTTCGTATGTGCTCAACAGTGTGTTAAAATGGAGTTGGTATCTATATAAGAGGTATTTAGTGGTAATAGTCATTTAATGGCACACAAAAGTCAAATTAAATGTAGGACATGAGGCATATTATGGCAATATTTGTGGTCAGGTATTAGATTAATACATCAACGATGTCAATAAAAATAAATGTACACTCACAATACCTACCAAATTATATGGCAGTAAAAAGTAAATGGGGTCTGTCAGAACCCAGGTGACTACTCGCGTTACAAAATGACAGGTGTCTACTCGCGTTACAAAATGACAGGTTACTACTCGCGTTACAAAATGACAGTTGTCTACTCGCGTTACAAAATGACAGGTGTCTACTCGCGTTACAAAATGACAGGTTACTACTCGCGTTACAAAATGACAGGTGTCTACTCGCGTTACAAAATGACAGTTGTCTACTCGCGTTACAAAATGACAGGTGTCTACTCGCGTTACAAAATGACAGGTGTCTACTCGCGTTACAAAATGACAGGTGTCTACTCGCGTTACAAAATGACAGGTGTCTACTCGCGTTACAAAATGACAGGTGTCTACTCGCGTTACAAAATGACAGGTTACTACTCGCGTTACAAAATGACAGGTTACTACTCGCGTTACAAAATGACAGGTGTCTACTCGCGTTACAAAATGACAGGTGTCTACTCGCGTTACAAAATGACAGGTGTCTACTCGCGTTACAAAATGACAGGTTACTACTCGCGTTACAAAATGACAGGTGTCTACTCGCGTTACAAAATGACAGGTATCTACTCGCGTTACAAAATGACAGGTGTCTACTCGCGTTACAAAATGACAGGTGACTACTCGCGTTACAAAATGACAGGTGTCTACTCGCGTTACAAAATGACAGGTTACTACTCGCGTTACAAAATGACAGGTTACTACTCGCGTTACAAAATGACAGGTGTCTACTCGCGTTACAAAATTACAGGTGTCTACTCGCGTTACAAAATGACAGGTGTCTACTCGCGTTACAAAATGACAGGTGTCTACTCGCGTTACAAAATGACAGGTGTCTACTCGCGTTACAAAATGACAGGTGTCTACTCGCGTTACAAAATGACAGGTGTCTACTCGCGTTACAAAATGACAGGTATCTACCAATGACCTATTATACTCTAGACAAATTCAGTTGCGTGGGAAGTGAAGCCTCGCGTAAGTCACGTGATGGCTGGACTACTGCAAAGCGAATAGCCCAGCAAACACAGAATTAAAATCGGCATTTGTTACATCGGTCTTATAATCAGCTGAAAATTTACACACTTATTCTAAACCATGTTACCACTACACCAAAGTTTTTTCAACAAGAAACTTTTTCCGGAAGTTGGTAAAAAAAAATAAAAAGAATGACAATTTATCAAAACAATAAAATTTACAATATACAATTGATTTACTTTGAAAGTACGCATCATAAAATTATAAAATAAATACGGGTTAAAGGTAGTAGATAAATAAAAAGGTATATACAAAAGTGAAGTCTCAAAACTGTTCAATTTTAATTTTGTAGTCATATACAGTAAAAAATTATCAGAATAGTCCAAAAACCTTTCGGAGACCTTTCCGAAAATGTTAAAGCGACAACCCCCAATTTTTATTCACTTACTATCAAGAACACAGTACCAGGATGTTTTACATACTTTTGTCAAGTTTATTGGAGCAAAATAAAGGTGTCAAACTGAATTGCAGAGCTATGTATTACAAAGCGCGCGTCTTCTGTTGGCCGGTCATCACGTGGTACAGCGCATATCTCTGTCTCTGTCTGACTCACGGCATCTGTCTCACTCACACGCCGGCCGGCCGGCTTCACTCCCTCCCGTGTGTTGGTATTATTATGCGCCGTCTACTGACAGTATTAATAGGTCATTGATCTTAAACACTAATCACTAAACATTAGACCATAAACCTTAATTCAATTGTGCATCAGGCTTAACGTAACGAAGTCTTGACGTAACAAAGAGAGCAAATTCAGCAAATTTTTCTGAATAAGGTCTGATGAAAAAGACAAATCTTGCAATATGTCCCGGGTTAGATGCTTTGTAATTGTAACTCGGCCTAAAGTTGTCGTTTCACCTTGAACCTACTTGTAGTCTACCTCGTAAGTGTCGATCACCTCTACAGTCCCTAGCCTCTGGAGCCTCTTCCTGATGTCATCGTTACACATCTCGTGGGAGAATTTAAAACACGTGATGTAACCAACAGGTCATCTAACTGGCATCATTTGTGTTCTCTGACAGGTCCCTTGACAACCCGCTTGGAGGATGAGCTGCTGAACATATCCGTAGACTCACCGCGACGACCGCGGCTTCAACGTTTTCTGGGGAACCTGCGTGCAGACCAACGCCGCAAAGATGACCCATCATCGAGGCCGACTGGCGGACAACAGCCGTATCCCCTCGATACCCCTGCAAAACCTCGTAACTACATCTTTTTCAATAATGTTTTTATTACACCAAAAAATTTGAAGTAATTTGTTCTTCCCGCCTGCAAAACCTCGTATCTGCGCAACCAATGAAATGCGGTCATTTCACTGCGTTCTAAAGCAGATACGAGGTTTTTCATTATTGCTTAGAAAATCTACCACGCAAAACCTCGTATCTACCATGCAAAACCTCGTATCTACGAGCTCATAATGCAATATGAGCTTGAATTTGAATGGAAAAAACTCGTATCTGACAACTAATTAAAAAATTATGCAATAAATTTTATAAATTAAGAGGTACACTCGGCCAAACAAAACTTGAATTTTGACCAAATTTGAATGACTGCTGGTCATGTCTCATAACCAATCAAAGCTTGTTATTATCATTGAAATGTGAGGTCACCTACTAGAGTGAGACAATGAGATCGCTTAGACTGGCTTCTGATGGTGCGATCTTACATTTATCAGCCTATTAGATTTATTGAACGTTCAAGTTTTGTTTGGCCAAGTGTACATAATACCATTGTACTATTTGAGAGGCAATAAAAATAAATACCTTTTTTATACCAAAAACTGTAATTTACATGGTGTTTTTTCCTTCTCCTGAACATTTTTGTTATCTGCAGTTACGAGGTTTTGCAGTCTTGGTATCGGTATAGTAAACCATTGACTTCCGCTCTATGGGATAAGTGACTGCTAGCTGCAGCACTGAATGCTAAGGATATATGAATATATCGTATTGAGGAATAACTTATCTCAAATGACACACGCAAATGTATTTGAAATAAACGCAAACTGATTATTAACAGGTAATTTCTTCGAGAAGATCTTCAAAGGTGACGACCGGAATAATCCAAATCGTCCACCAAAGAGTACAAGTAGGTTGAAACACAATACCTTGTTAGCCTTGCCCTTCCAATGTTTTGCTTCGGGTTTTGAAGAGTGTTTATCAACTTTCTGCATTGTGATGATACTCCTACGTAGACAACAAAAGGTAAACACAAGTTAAACACGCTGACAATAATATTTTGGTAGAGCATCGGCTGCCAACCGACGGGAACAACATACGTAATTACAAACCGCCCCACCCCACATTCCCTACATCAGCGGATGCTGATGAACTGCTGTTCTCTAAAGCGCGCTTCGCTCTCTCACTTACTCATGGCTGCAATAACATACTCAAACAGCTGTCGTGGAGGTGGGGTGGGGCAGCAGAACCGTTGCCGAAATATTGCTCTCAGTGATTAAAATTGTGTTTTTACTTACTAATACCGCTGTTGTCCAGGTAGGATATCATGAAAAAGGTAAACACAATAGTGAATCGCTAAAAAAAAAAGATCATCACTGCCCTCTGGTGGAAGAAAGTGGTACTTTATTAAGTGGGATCAGCATTTATTCTCCATAAGAAACGTGTTGAGTTTAGGTGCCTCCACATCATACACTATTTAACATAAAACCCTAAAAACAGTAATGAGTATTAAAAAGATTATGCTTTTTCGATCTGTCACATCACAATTTATCTCCGATTTCAAATTGCAGCGTCATAATCATGCAAACATGAAATTCTCCAGCCAATGGGAGGGCAGGAAAGGGTTCAACGGACCAATCAGGCGACTCTAGACTTCATACAGAAAGTTATTTAATAATTAATTAGATAAAATAAATAAAATTGTGAGGATTGTGTGAGGATTGTGTTTTCTATACTCCTTGATCCATTTTAGGGTTCTATGTTTAATAGTGTATGATTTGGAGGTTTCTAAATTCTACACGTTTCTTATGGAGAATGAATGCTGATCCCACTTGCTCAAGTACCACATTTCTACCACCAGAGGGAAGTGCTGATCTTTTTTTTAGCGAATAACTTTCGAACAATCCAAGTTATGAAATATCTGGAAACTTAGCAAATTGATCTCACAGAGAAAATATGGTGCCTGAACTCGTGGACATATGAACAAAAGAGAAATTGAAGATTTTCCACGACTTTGGGCACAAATATTGTGTTTAATAGAAGGTGTTTATATTGCTAAGGTGACTTAAAAGTTGGGTGTGAATGTGATCAATAATTTTAACATTTTTCCTAAATTGAATGGTACACTCGACAATTCATAAAACGGTATTCGAACGAAACAGATTGGCTGCTGGTCAGGTTCCTTGACAATCAATCCTTGTTATTATCAATGAAATCAGAGCTCACCTACTAGAGGTAGATGACGAGTAAGTATAGACTTCATCAGATGATGCCATCACATTTTTTCAGGCAATCCATTTCTTTCAAATACCGTTTTATGAATTGTCGAGTGTACAAGAGAAATGACGATGTAAATGAAATAAAATATCATCTCCAATGTTTACCTTTACAGTCTTTGTTTTCTTGCATTTCCTGCACTGTGCTGCAACTAATAACGGACACGTCACAACTGAACTTCATGTTATAGTTGGAGAATACCAGGACAAGAACATGGGATACTACGATGACTCATTCAACGTCGACACAGGCGAAGAGATGACGGCTCGGCAAGTCGGTAAGTCTTCGATAATCTGGTTACATATTAGGGGTGAGGTCCATTATAGGAACGAGTTGGTCGTGTGACGTCACCATAGGATTTACGGGTTAAATCAAACTTGCCGCGTCAAAAAACGAGCTCAAACCAGTACCCATAATGCCCAAGCTCAAGAGGTCGGACTTTCTGATCCAACATGGATGCCTGTATTTTCATTCATTCGACTAGATTCGACTCAAGGTCACGCCCAGGTATTTTCCCGCCAAAAGCGATTTGGAGTGGTTTTTGAGCGAAATCCAAAATATAAATGACTATATTTGACAAACGGTTATGAAAATCGAAAAAGCAAGACCGAGGTGACATGTATTGAACCTTTATCTACATTTTCATCGCTTACTGTCATAACTTTGCTCCTACTATGTGGTCAGTATGTGTCGGGCACGAAAACACTATACATAAATATACGGAGTGTTTTCGTGCCCGACACATACTGACCACATAGTAGGAGCAAAGTTATGACAGTAAGCGATGAAAATGTAGATAAAGGTTCAATTCATGTCACCTTGGTCTTGCTTTTTCGATATTCATAACCGTTTGTTAATTATAGTCAATTATATTTTGTATTTCGCTCGCAAACCGCTCCAAATCGCTTTTGGCGGGAAAATATATGACCGCCCTTAAAAGGATAGAGAAACTGGGCGTTCTGATCCAAATACGGTATGCAGCCTAGATGTCAGTCTTCAATCCCCAATTCCGTTAGTTAACGTGCTTGTCTGAATGCCAAAGTATTTCTTGCGAAAGGTCAAACTTGGTTATTAATACAACGTTATCATTGTCAACATCTGTCTTACTCCGTTTATAATGTAATTCATTCCTTTTCTTGCATTACAACCTGTTTTTCCGGTGAACGGATATCTTGCCGTTGTATTTATTTGCCGAAAGACATTTTGCCGAAAACTCATAGACAGAGGATATTATTTGCCGACAGCTATAGATATTTTCCGACATTTTTCCGAAAATGAATTCTAAACGAATTAAAATAGAAAACAATAAAAAACAATAAGGGGGCTCGATGATTTTGATAAAGCCATATATTCACATATAGGAAGTGAGTATGCAAGGAATGTATTCTTAATTTTCTTATCCAGGAAAAAAGCGTAAATACATCCAAGATCGCTTCCTTGGTCTGTGCCACAGCGTCAACCAGCGCGAACTGAACAGCTCCTTGTACGACGCCGAGATCAACATTGTGCACACTATGCTGGCCGGGCTATGGAGAAGAGACCAGGAGATGGAATGGAGACAGCAGGACAGCGACTTGCTGGCTCTCATTGGAGGTTAACGAATCTGTTATGTTTTAAACATTATACGTGCATTATACGTGCATTAACTATAATATGTTTATAGTTAAACATATTTATTTCTTCGAAATAACCAAAAATAATATATTGATAAAGCATACTATTATCCACTCACAAAAATTTAAAATTTCATTAATAAATATTACATTTTAATTAAGTGGACGTTTAGGCTGAAAACCAGAATTCCTTAAGGGTGAGTTCATATTTAATTTTAATCATGGCACATGGTACATGAAAATGTACACAATTTTAAGTGTTAAAATATGAACAAATATGTTGTTAAGGTGGCTGGATCGATCGGTTTTCTGAAGTTTTGGAGAGCTTTCACTAATTTATTAAGTGTAAATAATACACGTTTATAAATTCTTTTAGCACAAAATTTACTTCCATTATATACTGGGTAGTTGAAATAGACAAGATTTAAATGGTATTTATACGTTATCTTATTATTTAGAGCAGTATTACTGCTCCAAAGAAGTTAGTTTTGAATCGGATATTGAAGATTTTTCAATAATTTTAACAATACGGTACAATATGGCAACATCGCACTTTAGACATTTGTATTTGTGCGGAATCATGATGGCTGAGCTTGCTGAGCTTACACCTAGAGTTTACTTTCATGAAAAGTCAAGGTATCTTTAGTAGGCATTTAGTGCCTTCTAACTACCTTGAGCACTCCCGTGTTGCCAAAAGTATTTTGACTTGATTCGCAATTTGAATTGAATCGCCTACAACTTTTTATTTAGCACACGATGATATTGGTTTATATTTTTTTAATGAAAGTAAATAGATCAAAGATTCTTTCTTATATAGGTTTTTTGAAAATCTATCGGGCCAATTAAATAGAATCTTCATTTGTAGCAAATTTTTCAAATCTGCCATAAGATAATGGGGAAAACTTATTTCTTATTCGCCTATCTCGAAAACTAGACACGGGAAGTATTTTATTTTTTGAAATGTTGTTTAGGGGATACCAATGAGTGAGTACAGCAAAATTGAACACTATCTGAAAAAGTGGTCGATCGACCCAGCCACCTTAATTCGAATTATAGTATAAATTCATAAATGTATGCACATTTATTACTCTTCAGCAATTGTTACTAAATCTGCATGGATCGTTTTGCCGACTACCAAATTGGGTTTGTTTATAAATAGTATAAAGCATCTAATATTCAGTGTAAAGTCGAACATAATTACCCAATGTTATGTTATGCCATTTTTAATTTTGTAGCGTCACTAATTTATCATTTCCTTTCATCGTTAATAATTATTATTTATCTCATTTCGATACAAAACATTTAAAAGTTGATGTCGGTATCTTTATAACTTTGATACAGACATGCAGGACGAATCAATGATTAATATAAAAATGCAGCTTGTTCTTTATTGACACTTGGGAATAATATAAAAGTAATCACATTAAGCATTTAAAAAAAATAAGTTTCTGATGGATTGTCAATGAACCTGACCAGCAGCCAATATGTATCTTTCGACCGCCGTGTTTACTTGTGCCAAGTGTTCATGGTTATAAAAGTATATGTTTTGGTGACCGTTCTTCTGATGATCCAGATTCTCGTCCGGCCAAGAAAGCTTCAGATCTCCTCAACCAGACTGCCCCTTGTGCATACCAGAGCAGGAGGACTCCGGCCAAGAAAGATTCAGATCGCCTCAACCTGACAGCACCGAGTGCATTCCAGAGCATGACGGACGAGGGTCAAGATGACTTCAATCGTAAGATCGACAATTTTACTTGGTGCTTGGTTTTTGAGCGAGCGAAGCGAGCGTCTCCTTTTGGCTATTTTGGCACGGACCTCTGTTTTTTTTTGTATTTTTTCTGTTACCTGACTGTATACAGGTCAGAGTTTTTCTTTGATCAAGCTGAAATTTTGCACACATGGGGAGACAACCTTTTCTGTTTGCAGACCCCAATTTTTTTTTTAAATCCATTCATTGGCTAAAATTTAAATAAACATCTCCTGATGGTAGGTTGGAAAATGAAACTGGTCTTCGATAAATCTGATCAAACTCATATTTTGGCTATACAGGTCAGAGTTTTTCTTTGATCGAGCTGAAATTTGCACACATGTGAAACCAACCTTCTCTTTTTGCATACCATAATTTTTTTGAAATCCATTCATTGGTTAAAATTTAAATAAATATCTCCTGATAGGCTGTAAAATGAAAACGGTCTTCGATAATTCTGATCAAACTCATATTTTGCATGATCATTAAGAACAATATTGTCTCTTATTTTACAAAATTTCATCCCAATCACTTAAAAACGTGTAAACGTATTGACATTTTTAATATTTGTCAGTAATGAAGTATCGAAATGAATGTTTTTCAGAGTAATTTGAATTGTTTCTGATTTGCTTTATAAACCAGGGTGCTTAGATGCTATTTTAAAGCAACGTGCATGGAACTAGCATCACACTACTATAGGAGAGGTGGGGACTCTTCAAAGCATCCCTATTGGCTATCTTGAATACGAATTATATGGGAATTACGTTTGAGCAGCTGGCGCTCTATGTGTTGTGTGGCAGACATAAGAACTAATTTAAGCTTGCATCTCGTTCCAAAATTCAAAATAGTTCCACTGTTCACTACCTGAGCGCCACCAGCTCAAAAGTAATCCCTATGTTAATCCATTGGTCAATTCCCCATGGAGCTGGTATCGCCAAGAATGTTCAAGTGTCCCCACCTCTCCTATAGTAGTGTGAAGCTAGTTCCATCCACTTTGTTTAAAGTTTCGATGAAAAGCATATACTTTTATGTTGATATCATATTTGAATAGGCCATTTAAGAAAGTCAGAGCATATGCGCTATATCCTGACAGGTCCACAGCCGTCAAGTGTGTAGTGACTAGTGTCTGTTTGGTGCCTGTCATAAATGTACGTGTTGTGTTCGAGAAGGCTGTGGTTGGGATGACGTCACGCAGAGTCCTTTGAAGTACGCACTGCGCATGCGTTTAAGCCTGATAACATTAGTACTACACCTCACCAACAGATGTATCTTTACTTTTTTAAATGGCCTGTTCAATATGGATGTATATGTTTTCTGTGCGTTGTGTACGCATTTCCGGTTCGAGAATTTGCACGTACCCATGCTTGCTCATCAACGCGTTACACTGAGCGTTTTTCTAGTAAATAATTATTAATTTGGTTTCACAATGGCGGTTGAAAATAATATTGGATTTTGGTAGAAATTATTGGTCCATTACAGAGGCCATTACATGAGAGAAGCTTTATTAATCAAGGTTTTTATGAATTAATTAATCCAGGAATTTGCAATTCCAAATACAAATCCCTTGATCACTGTCTCCAAAAATCCTTAATGACTTATATTAAACTAGGAAAACGCTCTGAGTAACGCGTTGATGAGCGAGCACGGATACGTGCAACACCTCGAACCGAAATTATGTTTATCGAAAATGTCCTTAAAAGCCAATAATTCTTGAATTTCGTCACAGACTTGTATGAAAATCTCCAACAATTCCTAAAATATTGGTCCCAATAACCACGCAAAGTTTTAAGTTGATCGATTGAACCTTTATGATTGAACGATTCCTTGTTAATTTCCAAAAATCACAGGATATCGTTCAAAAAAATGTTAAACGGTCATATCAGTTTCATAATACGTTTGAAAGTTTCTGCTCTAACAACCTTGAAGTGAAGATTCGAAGATTCCGTGAAATATGAAATTCGAGAAATATGATAGCCAACACGCAAAATATCCGTAAACTGTCGATAACTTTTGAATTTAAACACAGTTTAGTCTGAAAATGTCAAAAATACAGATAATGTTGGACCCGATGACCATACAAAATTTTAAGTTGATCGGTCAAACGGTTCTGGATTAAATTTCAAAAAGCACATGAAATATTTTTTTAAATTTTAACTAATAGGAAGATTTGGCTGAAAATTTGTAAAATAAGAGACAATGTTGGTCCTAATGACCATGCAAAATATAAGGTCGATCACATTTGTCGTAGTCCATTTTCATTTTTCAGCCTATCAGGAGATGTTTATTTAAATTTCAACCAATGAATGGATTTCAAAAAAATTAGGGTCTGCAAACAGAGAAGGTTGGTTTTACATGTGTGCAAAATTTCAGATCGATCGGTGAAACGGTGCGACCTGTGTATCGGCTATTAGCAGCCAAAAAAAAAAAAAAAAAAAACAGAGGTCCGTGCCAAAAGAGCCAAAAGGAGACGCTCGCTTCGCTCGCTCAATAAAATGTATTTGCGAGAATTATTTATAAATAATTGACATGTAAATTCAATGGAGTTACAAAAACACACACAATTTGAAGTGTTCCAAATTTGTTTTTCTTTGCAGAGTGTCCTTCAGGCCCTGGCAGTCCTTCGCATTCGACTCCGGACTACTCTGAAGGTACTATATCTTGCATGTGACGTCACTCATTGCTAACGCCATCTTGTTGGTACAACTTCAATTATGTCAAGCGTGAACTTAGCCCCTGCAAAACTAACCCGTCAATAATTCATAAACCCATTGAGCAATAATTCTCTAATTTATTTTTAATGGAATACTAATAGAGCCAGAGTATTCCTAAGTTTGGGAATAAGTGCTCAAAGTGTGTGTGAGGGGGGGGGGGAGCAAACTAAGTGCGCCCAGCTTAAATGTGTAATTATGTAATTTGTGAGTAATAATTTTGTAACCGGCCTAATGGATCCAATTGTTGGCAACTAATCTAATTGGCAACAATCCAATTGTTGCCCCGCAGTCGCTTTTTTTTTAATTTAAGCAATTTATCAGTTATTCTGGGAGGCTAAACCTAATTTTGTATGGAGAGTGGGTGGTCAGTCACTACTCAGTTTGCATTGTATAACCTTGAAGAATTTGACAACCATTGCTCAACCTTCAACTTCAATATGTGAATCTCATGAATTCTACCTCTGCAGGCCAAGTCTTGAAACTTACGCATTCAGGACGCAAACGCTCTCGGACGTCATAAAGTCCCATTTACTGTAAGAGTGATCGACATTGAAACATAAAGTCAAGCCACTTATTTGATTGTCATCCAGCAATCTATTGGAAACAATGTATTAACATTATAATTATTATTACAAATATTATACAGTCATAAAACCTTATTCAATATTAAGCTTAACAGTTAAAGGTAGATGTCAAGGTCATCATTCTTACAGTAAATGGGACTTGATGACGTCCTGGGGCGTTTGCGTCCTGAAGGCGTAAGTTTTAAGACTTTGCCTCCTGAGATAATTTTGGTCTTGATCAGCATACAAAATTTCAACTTCATCGGAACATTTTGATTTCCGATCTATTAGAAGGTATTATGAATTTGAACCAATGGAATGGTTGTAATATTTGAATATCTCGAGAAAATCGAAAACCACATTATTCCATTGTCACATTATTTGTCTGCGCCACTCTCCATTTCAAGACCTTCTGAAGTTCGATAGTTCTCACCAATAAGGAAGTTGAATAAAAACTCGAAACAACTCTTGGAACTACACCAGTACTGCGTTAAAATAAATAAATAAACTGCACTTTATTTATTTATTTTAACGCAGTACTGGTGTAGTTCCAAGAGTTGTTACGGGTTTTTAATATCATTACCCAGTATATTATCTTCGTTATTTTAAAAATAAGGAAGTTGATTTCACGGAGTTATTAGTATGGTGTGGAAGACAAATGTACTAAAGCAGTTATGTGCTTATTTTTTTTTAGTTTTCCATTTGATTCAGTTTACAGAGACTTGGCTGCCTTTTTTACACGGAGTGCTTTTTTATGGTATTATAATATATAATTAGGTACATTTGATTTTGGCATATACTCCTATACTATGTATATACACGATGCGCCAAGTATATTTTGGTTTTTAAAATTTAGTTTTGACTTGTCCCTTTTTTGATATCACTACTTTTCAGTGCTGAATTTTTAGATATCCTATATTTTATTATATTTGATGACACTTGGCTGGTTTGTTTACACGGAATGCTTTTATTGGTGATACATTTTCAAGATTTCATGAGAGTAGCCTTAAACTCACCAGAGCTCCACACGGTGCGTGCGAAGCTCCTGTGAGAATAGATACTAACCGCTTGTAAGGGCAGACGAGAGAGCGCTGTGTGGGAGTCGCTGCTCTACAGTCGTTCAATATTTGCTTATATATTTAATTATAAAAATGATTGTTTTTTTGCATATTTGAATTTCCTTAACATTTTTGATTTTTTCTTGAATAAATTAATTATACGGTATTACTTTGACGATGAATATAAAATATTATATGATTATGAAGTAAATACGCGAGCAAAGGAAAAGGGAACACTGAAGGTGCCAGGTTACACAAATAAACATGGCAAAAGCGGCTTAAATATACAATCCCTACTATTTTTAATATCATTCCCCCAGTTTTGAAACAGTTAGATAAATATGTTATTATTAAAAAGGAAATCAAAGCGTGGTTGATAAATAGAGATCATTAATTGAATATGTAAATATTATTATGATTCAGATATTATTATTATTATTATTATTATTATTATTATTCCTATTCAACTCAATTACATCTGATAAATACTTTGTAATGTAATCCTGTATTTTCTTATGAATTTGTATTGTTTATTGAATTAATTAATTATGTCTGCAATATTAAACTGTATTTCTTTATGATTTATTATGGTTTATTGAATTATGTATTGCCACAGACTAGCCAGTGGCCTAGTCTGACTATAATGTGTACTTGTTTATATAAATAAAATGTTAAAATAAACAAACAAAAAAGTATTATCTAATTGAATGTTTATTGTTCTGTTCACAGCAAGACTGAGAGAGGAAATAGCAGAAGTCAAGCGTTTGATCAAAGAGCATCAAGACAGGATCCGTCAGAGTAAGAACATTTCACTAGATCACCTAACACTTGGGAATAAAGTCGTTATAACACGGTCGGTGACAGGCAAAGATGAACCCTGTTTAGCATTGCCAGGTATAGGGCGGCCCATGCTAGCGCGGGTTCATCTTTGCCTGTCACCGACCATATATCATTCCACAAGGTTTAGATTATATTGGTGAACATGCATTAACTCAAATATTTTAGGCTAATTGAGACTATTTGTCTAAATAGTCTAAGTAGTCTAATAGTCTATTTGTCTAAGGCTCGTTTAAACCCCAGGTCACACTCTGGCAACTATATGTTTGGAGAATTTTTCAATGTAATATTCTTTTTCTTTAACTTTCTATAATTAATTTCCAAACAATGATTTTTACTTCGTTTTACTTCCCGCCATTACTCTAATCTTGCCCTTGCTGTTCTGTGTTCTCTCTCTTACATATTCTCCGTAATTCAATCAACAACCCTCTACAAAGACCTTTATTGGTATATTAAAACATATTATTGAGCGTCACCACAACGCTCTTATAGCACTTTCTCTCTTTTTTTTTTGGTCACACCTTAGGTCAAACAGCTCTAGCAATCGATCTGAAATTTTGCACACATACTAACGTAAACTATGCGGTCCCTATGATCGTTTTTGAACGGGATTCCGTGATTGGTTCAAATTAAACAAAACATATCTTTCGATTAGTTGTTCCGATCAATTTGAAATTTTGACAAGTCATTTCAAACAACATTGTACCCAATCATAAAAAGTTTCAGCCAAATCCTCTCATTGATTAAAATTTAAAATTATCTTTCATGTGATTTTTTAAATTTAAACTAGAACCGATTTACCGTTCAACTTAAAACTGTGCATGGTAGTTTGGACCAACATTTTAGGTATTTCTGCCAATTTTCAGTCTAATTTGTCGTTTTTTTTAAGATTTTGTCATTTTTAGGATATTTTATTCCATAATCTTGAAGTAAAATAAAGCATTTTTTAATTAGCGCATATCAAATCGGATGCAATACGAAGGCCAAATCCTCCAATTGGTTAAAGTTTAAATAATATCGTCCGATTGGTCGACAATCAAAAGGTTCCTATTAAGTTCAAATTTTGCATGGTGATCAAGACCAATATAATCTAAAATTTAACACATTGTAAGCCCAACCAGTCTAGTATTAATTGCCATTTTACGAGTTTAGTATTGGTTGTCAAAAGCTGGAAAACGTATGCAGGAAAGTCCCGACACAATGGATCTGTTATTCATCCAGAGTATTATGGAGATTGGAAAGTTGCAGAGAAAATCGTCTTGTGCCGTGTCGTTTATCGTGACTGGAGATGTTGCATGTTCTGTGCTCGCTCATCAACGCGTTACACTGAGCGTTTTCCTAGTCATGTTACACGATCGCACCCATTGTGACACATTCAGTGAAAGCTCTATTGTTGATTACAGTGAAGGCGGAGTTCGCGGCCAGGTTAGCGGATATTATGAGGTAAGATCAATGTTACATTTCTTACAATGTCGACTGTCGTTAGACCATTTTGATTGCCTAATCGAACATCCTAATGCTTTAAGAGGTCTGAGTAAGCGAACGGAAAAAGCACGGTTCGTCAAAGCTATTTTTTGAAATTTCCCTTCACGCTGACAAAATTTAAAAAAAAATCAGATAGCAACGAACCATTACAGCATGTAGTAGATTAAATATTGCGACACACTGGAGTAATTTATGACACTTGGTACGACTTCAAAGTGTTAAATACGATTATTTTACCAAAAATATTGTATCACTTTGAGGTCGTAACAGAAATTATAGTGTACTCCAGTGTATAGCATTATTTAATGTATTAGGCTGTAATAGGTCGTTGCTATCTGAATTTTTTAAATTTTGTCAGCGTGAAGGGAAATTTCATAAAATCGCTTTGACGACCCGTGCTTTTCCCGTTCTGCTTACGCAGGCCTGTTCTCACTGAAGTTTCAATCGTGATCCAGTTTAATTTCAATCAAATTCAAAATGGCGGCAAAGTTGAACTTAGTTGTTACATGCATATTTTATTCTTTGTTTTAAATCCATAATTTCCTTTGTTTGACCTTGAATTCGATCATGATTCAGATCTCGATCGCGTTGTTACAACTCAATCGAGATTGAATCACGATCGAGTTCGATTGAATTATGTTTACACACATGATTACTTTTGAGATTTTAGGTAATAATCGAATCCTTAGTGTGCACAGGGTATCAGTTGTCAATCTAATTGGGTCACAAATATCAAGTAGTCACTTTTTCAACGTTTAATTTAATAGTATAAAGTTTGCAAATATGAATTTCGAGTATTATATAGTTATGACAGAGAGTACTTCTGGCTTAGAGGAATAAGTGGTGCCCACTTATTCCTCTAAGCTTATGGAGAGTATATTGGAATATTGTGTCCCTATATAATTCTGACACTTGACACTGTCTACAGTCGCAGACAAGCCAGAAGGGCCACGGGCGAATATGAATGTCCTGAGTCGGATTGTTTCGCCGATGATGACTTCGACTTAGGTAAGGACCTACTCACATTTACCATCCTCAATCCCTCTTGCAAATGTAGCACATGGCCCATACAAGATTCATGGATCATTGCTTAGTTCACACTAGTAAGACACGGCTCTCTCACTTGACCAATGAAAGTGAAGCCTTTCCAGGTACCAGAATTTTCGTCATTCTGACGGAATAACGCTTATATCAGCTACTGGTGGTAAAAATATGAACTAATATGAACATTTACCCATTGATAAAGTAGTTCACTATGGAGATAAAATATGGAGCTGCGCCGTCAGAAAAACGAATTTCAGGGTCTGAAAAGGCTTCACTTCAGCCAATGTTATCGGTATAGGAGTAAACAAACCTTGCATTAGTAGTATGAATGTAGTAATGATGTCCATGAATCTTGGCCCATATATTACACCTTGTTGTACAATTTCAATCATATTGTATTTATTTTTATTTTATTTTTATTTTATTTTATTTGACTAGATTGGTTACATACATAACATTAGTCACGTCAAAACACAAAATCCATTAACATTCATTATGACAATAATCAACAAAACTACAAACAGAATAAAAACATTTTTCCATGAGAAATTTCCTTAATACCATTTTAAATTTGTCTCTATCAATTACACTCAAAGCTTTGAGGTCTTTATGTAAAACATTAAAAAGTTTACACCCCATGTAAGTAGGTCCATTTTCAAATGAAGCTAGCCTATGTCTAGCTACATTAAAGTCACACTTAAATCTAGTATTATGCTCGTGCACTTGAGCATTCGTCATGTCAGTGAATTCAGCGTCAACAACATACAAAATTACATTCATTATATATATACAGGGTAGAGGCAAAATATTAAAATCCTTGAACAGCTTCACACATGAATCCTTATAAAACACACCAGGAGTAGTCGGATTAAAACTGGCATTTGCCAGATATCTTATTGCTCTCTTTTGTAAAACGAATATAGTATTAGCATAAGATGCCTGGCCCCATAATATAATTCCATATTGTATACGTGAATGAACATAAGAGAAATAAATTAATTTTGCTGTTTTAAACCACATAGTTCTACCATACGCTTAACAAGGAAACAGTAAGATGAAATCTGAGATTTAACATTATTAATGTGTGCATTCCAAGACAGTTTATTGTCAATGGTGAGACCCAAAAATTTAGTTTCTTGACTTTCTTGTACACTATTACCCTCCATGAAAATTTAAAAAAAAAATATATTATATTATAATTATAATAATTAATAATTAATTGAAAATTAATTATGAAACTGTATTGACGGCAGTCAAATGGTAATTTGGGGTTGTTCACGCAAAACTATTGTATTGCAGTTCTTAATCTCAAAAAGCTTCTAAAAGCGAGAATGATTTTTTTTTAAGTCAGGCCTTTCTTTGGCAGCTGCTTTACGGGTTTTTGATTTTCATTGTCTTGAATAAAAATCAAATTTCATACTCGTCGTAAATATAAAGATAAAGTTATGTGAATTATAAGCTCGTTTTAGTAATTTGGAAGTGTGTTGTGTTTGTTAATGATATGAAAATATTCGTTGTGACATAATAAGAAATAAACAAGGAAAAAGAGCATCAGGTATGAGCGTACTATTTTCGTATTATCGAGTTGAATACGAGAGAAAATGTATCTCGTGGTCACATTTTCGGCGTATTTCTCAGCTACAGTTTTCAGTTCAGTGAAGCATTTTCATGATTATAGTGTCATTGAGGGTGATTTTTGTGAACACTTCAGTACTAACCGAATTGTTGTAACCATTGTTGTCAATGAATTAATGAATTGTTGAATTGTTATGTGCGAAATAATTTTAAGAAATCAAATCATCAAATAAAATTATTTATCCTTTATCACTTAAAATATGTATTAAAAATATACCTGTTATTTTTTGATCATGATCATGATGATCATGATGGAAAACCGTTTCTACGCGCCTGTCGGGCACCCATTGGATTTACAAAAGTCGTGTCCCTATAAATCGACTGCGTATACAAGCATTCTAATTACGTTCACTTGCAAACTAAAAGGCCGATTCATGATTAGCAACCTGTGTTCGAGGAAACGCTCAGAGTCACATTGGTGGCGATAATGCGACTCTGCGCATGTGCAGTACAAAGTTACTAAATATGAAAGGCGATGATTTTGCCATCACAGTAAGGGAAATGTGTTTTGATTGCAGCAAAGGCCGAGGCGGCATACTTGGAGTTGACGGAACGGAAGAAGGCGAAAAATGCTGATGCGAAGAGACTTAAACAAGGTATGGAAATAAACACAACTAGGAAAACGCTCAGTGTAAAGCTGGGTTCCCATACTTCGCATCGAATTCGCTTCCGGTTCGCTTCGCTTTCGCAAAATGGCTACCTTTCAACAAAGGAAATCGTCCATGTTTACATTCGCATGTCCGCGTGTTTCGGTTTCGTTAAAGTTGAGCCAATTTTAACTTTGACGAAATCGAAACGAAACCGAAACACGCGAACATGGGAATGTAAACATGGACGATTTCCTTAGTTAAAAGGTAGCCATTTTGCGAAAGCGAAGCGAACCGGAAGCGAATTCGATGCAAAGTATGGGAACCCAGCTGTACGCGTTGATGACCTTGTGAAGTATACAAAATTTTCACTTCACGGAACATTTTAATTCTCGATCAATTAGAAGATATGAATTTGAACCGAAGTTCTAAAGTTCTCACCAACAAGGACATTGTATTTATTGAGCATTTAGAATTCGTGTAAAGACAATTGTACTAAAACGCTGCACGAGACATTGACATGGTGTTTGCTCTCATTCCAGAGTTGCAGCTAGCGGATGAAGCAGCTTCCTCATCTGTGTGCTCGCCCGGAGCAACAGGTAACACAAGTATCATAAACTAATGAGTTCATGAGTTCATAAAGCATAAACAATTCTATCGGTATGGCATCCATTAGCGCCATCTTCCACGAAACAATGGTAGTAAAGGATCAGACGATTGCTCAGTCGATACATTATCGTCAAGAAACGTATTAAATACGTAACGTAAATTGTAATTGAAAATATGTATTTATATGAATATTCACATATTTAGATTATATAACTAACGAATAGTTCACTCAGTTCCCACCACCACAACGGTTCGTCATAGAGAGCCTAGAATCTATAGGCTCTCTAGTTCGTCATAACGATTTTAAACGTTTGTTATTGGCCATTTTGAGACCGCGAAAATCTGGAAGTTGACGCTCTTCCTTGTGGTGGGTGAGTAAGTGAAGGTCCAGTCTCTTTAATTCCATTATTGATAAGATTCTATCAAAGTAAATAATTCACCAATTTTCTCGTGTTATTATTAACTCCATACACGATTTATTATTCAGACTGATTTCTCAATAATGAACAAATTTGCCATTATTTTATATACACTTCAATGTCAATGAATAGGTAAATTTTTATCCGTATATTCACTTATTTCAAATATATTGAAGATATTTACAATATTCAAGGACCTACATTTAAACATGACAAAAGGTAATGTAACTCTCACTTCTCATTCTATTGCAGAACCGAGCTACGTGTCAACTTCTACGTGGAAGCCCAAACGTCCAGGTTCGATAATTTACTCTCTTCCTAAAATAGTGGGTGTGTTTGATAACTCATTCCGCGCACTCGGCCAGCGCGCGATCTGCTCTTTTTTTGTTTGATAATTCTCTTTTGGCTTGCGCTCTCGAGTGTTTGATAACTCCGCGCGGTACTGGCGGAGCGCAATCCAATCGCGCGGTCAAAATCGAGCGAGGGACAGATTGCACTCTGGAAAAAATGGCGGATGACAGTGACATTTGTATCAGTGTTCAACGTGTCAATTTACTTCTACAGAGCTTCATGTTGTAGTAACACACATGAATGAGCATACAGTTGAATCTCATAAGTTTTAAAATAACCTATAAACCTAGGTATTTATGATTAATTATGCATTATGAGGTTAGGTTAATGGCCGCCATTTAAAATATCGCGGGCCGTTCAAAGGTTCAAACGCGCCGCCAGCAAAGTTTGTTTGATAAGTCCACATTTTCGAGCGCTCCGAACAATCTGCTGACGTCACAGCTCGCAAGCTAAAAATACCTTATTAAACACACCCAGAGAATCATATTATATGGCGGCATAGTTTGAATTGGGATTACCAGTTTACACGGAGAAACTTCTTGTTCAACTTCTGTACCACTCTTCAGTGTCTTACTTCTTGAATGGAATATAGAACTTGTTCTAAATGATGTAAAAGTTAAGCTCAAGTTATGTAACAATAATTTGCATCATGTAAATACAAAATTGTATGATAAATGGGAGTATGACTCAGAAGTTGTAAAGAAATTGTCCAACACAATACAATCGTCGAGAAATTAATGATTTCTGTAAAGAATCAGTTCACTGTGAAGAATTATCTAATCATATAAGGCCGGGTAGGACCAACATTGGATTAAGTTAACTATCGATAGTTAGTGGAAGTAAGTGAATCCCATTGGCTGTGAAATTCGCGCCAACTGGATTCATTGGTTAACTGCTCACTAACTATTGATAGTTAGCTAATCCAAAGTTGGTCCTACCCGGCCTAAATGGGTAAAACTATTATTTATTTATCGTTCAAATCAACTGTTAATTATAAAGCATACTAAAACAATGGGGTTGTTCACTGCCATTTGCTCTCACTCGCAGCGCTAGCGGCAATGGAGTAGTCTCTCTCTGGAGGCCAATTCTTGAGTTTCATGTTTTGAAACCATGTGTGTTTTCATTGTTTAAAACGTAAAAAAGTTGAAGGCTAAGCAATAGTTGTCAACTTTTTTACGTTTTAAACAATGAAAACACACATGGTTTCAAAACATGAAACTCAAGAATTGGCCTCCTGATTGGTTGTTCTCTGAATCCAAGATCTCTGAATCAAACTCCCGCTAAGGTTTAAAAATCTTCCATTCCGCTCTGCATTTCGATTGGCTCTCTCTCGGCATTTTGATTGGTTCTTATTGCGGTTAGGACAGCAACGCCATCTACAATAGTTTTGCGTGAACAATCCCCTTGAGAAAAATTTAATAAAATGTAGAATAGTGATCTCAAGTTTATTTTTAAAGCTTTAATTTGCTTCAAAACCTGCCAAAACCACGATCGGTGGAAAATTAAAGGTTTGTAAAAAAATTTATTACAGATCTAAATCCAGATCTAGATTGTATTAAAGATCGAATTTTCAGCCACGTTGCGACGGTGACGACGTTCTTATATTTTATACGTCTTATAGTAAAGTATAAGACGCATACTCTACTGCAAAATATTTCAATCGGTTCTTATTTACGCATACCCCACTAGTGCGAATTGATCATGTTTTACATGACTGGTCTCTCTAGATGATAAAATAAAAATCTTCCATTGTCACAAAGTAAATAATCAATTTCTCGTGTTATCAATAACTCCATTTACGATAATTCTAACTGAAAACTCAATTATGAACACATTTGCCATTATTTTAAAGAGAGATAAC
Source organism: Leuctra nigra (assembly GCA_934045905.1). Lineage (NCBI taxonomy): Eukaryota > Metazoa > Arthropoda > Insecta > Plecoptera > Leuctridae > Leuctra > Leuctra nigra. The sequence goes on along the minus strand of OW203771.1, from coordinate 10,584,507 downwards.
TTTATTGAAAACAGTGCCATTATCAAATGGATGCCTCAACGACACAGTATCACATTATCCCCATAAAAAACACTCCGTGTAAAAAGACAGCCAAGTCTCTTCAACTAAAAAAAAAATTATGAAATCGTAAAATTCTTCACTGAAACGTAGTGATATCAAAAAATGAGCCAAGTCAAAACTTTATTTGAAAATTAAAAAATACTTGGCGCATCGTGTATATAAATAGCTAAGAAGTATAGGCTAGATATAAATACATATACTTATAGTACCTATACCTACAATGCCCTAAAACAACGATGCGCCAAGTATTTTTTAATTTTCAAATAAAGTTTTGACTTGGCTCATTTTTTGATATCACTACGTTTCAGTGAAGAATTTTTAGATTTCTTTTTTTTTTTTAGTTGAAGAGACTTGGCTGTCTTTTATACGGAGTGTTTTTTATGGGGATATCACTTATTTTTTTAGTTTTTTTTACACAACTTGTAAAACTTATTAGGGCAACAATGGCTAATTCCTTTAAAAAAATACGCCATTTTCGAATTAGTTACTAAAAAAATATTGTTTGGAGCTAAATATAAACTTAAAGTGGCCATGAAGAATTGCGAAAGCATTGTTCCAATAGGTCCAGCCGTTTTCGAGATATGTCATCACTTCCGGTTTTCAAAATGGCGGCTGGAAGCTCTTACACATTGTATTAATTTGTATATAAATACTAATATTTCATTATAAGCCTTCTGAATATGTAGTTGGTTTTTATATAAAGGGAAGTGAATTTAGGCAGATTTCGCTAAACTATGACGTCATTTCCGGTTTCAGTAATTAGAAAACTTTAATTTTACTGTTGTTATTTCTTATAGAGGACCGTCTGAATCGATTGGCGCAAATTTCGTTCCGATCGGCTAAGCCGTTTTTGAGATATGACGTCACTTCCGGTTTCAAAATGGCAGCACAAAAAATTCATAAGGGCAAGGTATCATCAGGCAGACGAGCTGTATATGTGGTGAAAATTTCGGGTCAATCAACCCAGCCGTTTAGGCTGTGGCGGAGACCGCGGAATTTATTGGAAGATGAATCATCATCATCATTAATATTATTATCTGAAAGCCGTACAATTTCACGGTTTTCACGGCCCTCTAGTTCGCAAAGGGCGTAACCTATTGCTCCCAAATTTTGTATATGTTGTAGGGTGGGCGATAGCTCGAAATTAAGATTTTTCGCAGCAATGTGAGATTTTCCAATTTTGAGATCCAGTAGGCCGAAAATGCCACTTTGATGCTTACAGTAAAAGTGGTTTGCTCAATGCTCCAGCCTTTTTAAATGAGAGTGTGCGGGTGCGCGCCGTACGACTTGGCTGGCGTGGAGCGACCGCTCCACTAGATTATAAATTGTAAATATAGACAGTATGAATAAATATGCTAGAATTTTAATAAATTATAGGAATTGCATTGAATTAGAAATGAAAGCAGTAAAGGTACAAATGATGATGATAATGATGATGAAGATGATGATGATGATGATGATTATACTATGTCAATGAATAGGTAATTGTTTATCCATAGGTTCGCTTATTTCTAATATATTCAAAATATTTACAATATACAAGTACCTACATTTAAACATGACAAAAGGTAATGTAAGTGTAACTCTCACTTCTCCTTCTATTGCAGAACCGAGCTACGTGTCAACTTCTACGTGGAAGCCCAAACTTCCAGGTTCGATAATTTACACTCTTTGTAGAATAGTAAATCATTTTGTACGGCGGCATAGTTTATATTGGGATTACCAGTTTACACGGAGCAACTTCTTGTTAACTTCTGTGCCACTCTTCAGTGTAACAATTCTTGAATGAATATAGAACTTGTTCTAAATGATACAAAGTTGAGCTCAAGAATGTTCATCGTGTAAATACAAAATTGTTCGATAAATGGGAGTGTGACTTAGAAGTTGTTAAAGAAATTTTACCTGAAACAAGAAAGATAATTCAATCGTTGAGAAATTAATGATTTCTGGAAAGAATCAGTTCACTTTGAATAATTATCTTACTATATAAATGGGATAAACTATTATTTATCTATCGTTCAAATCAATTGTTAATCATAAGCATACAATACAAATATTTTTTTTTTGAGGAAAATATAATAAATGCAGAATACCTAGTGATCTATAATTTATTTTTAAAGCTTTAATTTTCTTCAAACTTGCCAAAACCACTGATTCACAGCAAAACCTGCTATATTCAAATTTGCTCTTTAAATTTTGAAGACATTAGTTAAAGTTCAAGTTAAAACGATAAGTGTAACAATTTTTAGAACTAATTTAATTAATAAAATGCAACATTATAACATACCTGCAATTATCTTAAACACGTTTAGCTAAATTCCCAACATTCGACCGTAATGGATTTATCAGGTTTTGCAACCAAAACACGCAATTTATACTTGTCCGAAATATAAAATTTTTGACCTTTATATATTATAATATCTTAACGCAAAGCTGAAAATCTCAAACCAATATATTGCAAAAAATAATAAAAATAATATTTTAAATATATTGGAAATATTGAACATTTGTTCAGTTGTTCTAAACCATTATGCTCCATTCCCGTATCGCTCTTGTTCAAAATATAACTCCGAGTGCTTTCCAAATATTATTCATATAATTTTGATAATATTTTATTATTTCTTTTACGGCATTTTTGAAGAAGAATAAGTTAGTACCTGCACGACGCTTTAACAAGTAATTTATGAGTCCGCGTTTGTACATGAAAAGGATATCTTAAGATCGTGGGGTCGTATCCCACTCGAGGAAAATATTTTCATGTTGCAGTTAGTATTTATTTACTATTAATTCCTCTTGACTCATTTCAGGTGGCCCCTCTGGAGCCAGATCCCCACCTCGACAACAAGCACCGGGTCCTTCGACGTCTCAAGGTTCTTGTTATTATATCTCAACACTTCGTCATTCAAATCAATCACACTTACAATTTCACTAATATTTAATAGCGATCACACAAATCAAATAACAATGCATCACGCTGAAACGAAATGTCAAATACTTTCGCATATCTTCATGGAATATCGCATATATTTAGAATCAAATGCAACTTATTTGTAATTAAATCGTAAATAACCTTTTTTTAAAGGAAATAGTCATTGTTGATTGTATAAAAAAGCTTAAGAAAGAAGTGATATCCCAGAAAAAAACACTACTTGTAAAAACGGCAGCAAAGTCTCTTCAACTAAGAAAAAAAAATATCACTGAAAAATTGGGCCAAGTCAAAACTATTTGAAAATCAAAAAAAATCTTGCCGCATCGTTATTTTGTGCATTGAAAATAGGTATGTAGATTGATATCTGGCCATGTCTATATTTTTTGTACACGATGCGCAAAGTGTTTTTTAGATTTTTTAATAGTTTTGACTTGGACCATTTTTTGATATCACTACTTTTCAAGGATGAATTTAGATTTCTTTAATTTTTTTCTAAGTTGAAGAGACCTGGCTGCCTTTTTTGCTAGAAGTGTTTTTTATGGGATAAAATCAACTTGGTATCTCCTCAAATGACAGCGGAAACTATTTAATTCAAATAGAATTCACTTTCAATTATACAACTTGACTATAGCCAACTTGATGCATGAAGTATAGTGTCAAATATTTGTTTAGAAATAACATGACTTTAAGATACTAATTCATCTCATATTTCTCCGGCTTAGATGATATAACCAGCTTCTCCGTCCGGGCAAGAGTCAAAACGCCTCAGCAACAAGTTCCTCAACAAGTTCCTCAACAAGCTCTTCAACAAGCTCTTCAACAAGATTCCAGTAAGTAAAACAAAACAATGTGGTGTGAATTAGCATCACGTATAGAATGTAAAATGTTCATTTCAATCCACAAGAAGGGTGTGAACGTATAGTGACGATGGATGTTCACTCCAAAACTACTTTACCGGCCACATGATTTAGGGATGAGGATAATATCGATCGATATATTTCGATATCAAAAAATATCGAAATATCGATACCTGAATATATTGAATATCGATGTATCGAAATATTGAAATATTAAAATATCGATATTGAAGTCTTACCGTATGATACAATTTTGTTCTTAAGCCCCATTAAGGTACTAGATACCCCTAGAGGGAAAAAATCGTGTTTTTGAACTTACACCCATTTTTAATGCTGCTATTGGTTCTCTTAAACAAAACGAGAGATAAAACTAACAAAAAATTAATTTTTTTTAATTAATTAAATTTTAATTAATTTTTAATTACAAATATAATGGTATGCTCTTAACATGGATTGCTACGGTTGTGGTCAAGCTAGACTAATTTTGTAAACTGAATTGTAATCAGTACACATATGCAAATGTTCTGTGATACCTAATTTGTTAAAATTGGTACCAGACAATTTAAAAAAAAAAAAAAAAATTTGGCGAATCAATTTACATTTTTTTTGTTATACAAAAACATACAATTGATTTTTTATTAATTTATCAGAAAAAGAAACACAATTTTTGGGCTCTACAGAACATGATCATTTGTCCACTCTGAAGAACAAAAAAAAATGATGATTCTAACTTGAAATTTGGTATAGTTTTCTCATGTTAGAAGTTGATAGTAATGTACTAAAATACAGTTTTGAGTAAATAACAGTTAAACTACACACTACAGTGTTCTAGCCATCGAATTGACTAGTTTCATACGTAGTGCCTTCTACAGCGGTGTTCTTGTCGAAAAGCATAGTACAAAACGCGTAGATATGCACCAATTCCATTTTAGAAATTCTAAATTGCCTACAAGGCCCGGACTCACTTTTTCCTAGGGGGTTCACCCCCCCAGTCCCCCCATATTATTCGCTAACAAATGAACAATTTTTCGGCAGAGGATGTAATACTAAATAATTAATTGTAAAATAACCACAAGTCCAATCTGCTCCTGGGTTGTTTTAAAACAAAGATGACAAAACAATTAATAATATAGTGTATAAATATGAAAATGTAATATTTTGGGAAGTTCTTGAATTTCTAGGGGTATCTAGTACCTTAACACGGTGCAATTTCTTGAAACTTCTGTGTCACAGAAGTTCTGCACATGTGCAGATTCCCTTTATCATCTCAAAAGTTATACCTACTGCCCACGAGCAAAACCTCTGTGGCACAGAAGTTGTTCAAGAAATTGCACCGTGTAAATGGGGCTTATATATTTTTTATTTAAAACTCTGCCAACAACAATTGTTGGTTGCCAACAAGGACACAGAATAATGCACAACATAAATGAAAAGATAATTGAAGTTTATACTTACTATGGCAAAATAATTCATATTTGCAGTGCAGCGTTAGCAGATTTCTCAAAACAATTTCTCAGATTATTCACATTTTCTTTCTTATCTGGCTGGTTACCCCCGTTATTTTGGGACGGCTGTGTTATTTCTATATACATTTTCTTTTGAAATTCCTAGCAGTTTTAGGACTCGGGAGCAATTTAAGGTATTCATGCGATATATGTTTGAATATGTTAATACCTACATCGAAATATATTATTCCTATATATCAATATTTCGATAGGTATTTCAATATTTCAATATATCGATTTATGCATATGTGATATGCATATGTGATATATCCATATGTGTTTTGCTACTCTTCATTTATCAAATTTTAGATTGCTCCTATTTTTTGAATGAGTGTTGGCTTGGTTGTTGTTTTTATCGGGATAATAATTGACTTCCTACTTTCGGTGCAGAAGGTCCGAAAAGGAGGCGACCAGATAGCCAAGAGCGCCCAGAGCGCCCAGAGCGCCCAGAGCGACCAGAGCGTCAAGTGCACACAGGTAACACACTCCAATTAACTTTCTATGCAGTTCTTTCAAATCTCCTGACAACTCTGAAGGTGCATAGCTCATAGCTTGCATCAGTCATTGTTGACGCCATCTTGTTGGTACAACTAGACCATGAGCTAGCTGTAGTGGACCCTCTCCCCGCCCTCCTTCACCGGTCATGGAAGATCTGAAAGTGGTTTTGGATACCTCAGGGTACGCACATACACTTTCACTTGTTTGACATCCGCCCGTTGGGGCAACAACCCTCCAGGGCCCTCATTCACGTACTTTTCCCTTGTCCTTGCTTACCCTGGGGTAGCCTACCACTGGCTAACCACCTCGGGGTAGTGAATGACAAATTCGTATTCACGAAGTAAACATCTGGGACGATGTACAAACTATGCAATCCTCAAATAAACACTAACTATCATAGTAATGTAAGTAAACTACAAAGTAGACGCAATAAACACACACAAAACACAGCTGATCAGATGACGACGTGAAGGAATCACTTTAAACAGTTGTCTTGACAGTAATGTCAAGTTCAAAAATAACCGCCAATAAGCTATCACGGCTTACCCCTGCCTCGAGGTAGGAGTAGACTCTACCCCGGGGTAGGACATGATAACTTCTTCGGGATACCGATACCACTGCCACCCGGTCTACCACGCCTTACCACTCGTTATCATGGCTTACCCTATGTACGTGAATGAGGGCACAGGGGGGCGCAAAGGGTGATTTTTGGGGTATTGTGCAACATGTTTGTTTTTTTGTGAACTAACGGAGCAAGATTTTTACAATCAGATTGCATATTTGTATAAAGGTTGACATTTGTAATTTTATCCATATTTGTTTTGTAAGGGCAATACCTTAAATCAAAATTTTGGAAATTTTGGCAATTGGGGGGGAATTACTTAAAATAGTTTTGATGGCAGTCAATATCTTCGTAACAAAAAGTTGTTCATAAATATGACATCAAGATTGCTATATTTTGTGTTTTCAAAATATGAACACAAACACTATGGGATTGAGTATATTTCCACATTAAAAGTCATTAAGATAATTCACACATTTTTATTTTTATAAAAACGTTCCAATATTTCTTCTTTTTTCGGAGGGTTCATCAGAGAATAATTTGGGAATGGAATGAGGGAATGAGGGAATGAGGGAATCATTCCCTGATAAAGCCTTCCGAAGGAAGGAGTATAGTATTGGATCGTTTTCATAAAAATAAACGTTTGTGATGTCCTAATGACTTTTAATGTGAAAAGATGTAACCACCAAACCTATAATCGGAGAAGTGAAGAAAAATATCATGGGATTAAGTGTCTTTAATGGGTATATAATGGTAATTTTAGGGAAATGGGATGATTCTTTGGGGGGGTTCATATGGAAATACTTTTTCTACATTATAAATAGGCATGTCATTAGTGGGTATATTCATATATTTTTTAGGGTTTAAACTATAATTTAAAATTTTTCTCAACATTGAGTGCTTTTAATGAGTTTATAATAGTAATTTTCAAAAATTTTGTCAAACATTTGATACAATAGTTTTACCCTTAAAAAAATAAATGAATATGCTCACTAATGAGTAATGTCATAACTATTTAAAATGTAGAAAAAAATAAAAAAACGTTTTTGTATTAGGCTCTCAAAAAATCATCCTTTTCCCGAAAATTACCATTACATCCCTATTAAAAAAAATCCCATTAAAATGGGGAGTAAATACAAAATATTGCAATCTTGATGTCATATTCATGAACACTTTTTATTACGAAGAGATTGACTTCAATCAAAACTATTTTCGGTAATTCCCCCTCAATTTCCAAAATTTTCACGTTTTGATTTGTTTTGATTTACAAAAAAATATGGATAAAACTAAAAATTTCCATCTATATACATATATACAATCTGATTGTAATTATATTACCCCGTTAGTCGACAAAAATATCAAAAGTGTTGCAAAATAACCCTAAATTCACCTTCTGCGCCCCCATGGAGGGTTTTTGCCCCTTTAGGCAAATTTCAAACAAGTAAAAGTGTAAAGTGCGTACCTTGAGGTACCCAAAACCACTTTCTGGGACCGGGGGTGGGGGAGGGTCCATAACGGCTGGCTCATGCTCAAAAAAGACTCAGTCTAATAACTTCAATCGTGTTCCCGACAACTCTGAAGCTCATAGCTTGCATCACTCATTGTTGACGCCATCTTGTTGGTACAATAGCTCGAGTCTGATAACCCCTGTCCACCTCCCGACAACTCTGAAGCTACATAGCTCATAGCTTGCATCACTCATTGTTGACGCCATCTTGTTGGTACAATAGCTCGAGTCTGATAACCCCTGTCCACCTCCCGACAACTCTGAAGCTACATAGCTCATAGCTTGTCTCACTCATTGTTGACGCCATCTTGTTGGTACAATAGCTCGAGTCTGATAACCCCTGTCCACCTCCCGACAACTCTGAAGGTACATAGCTCATAGCTTTCATCACTCATTGTTGACGCCATCTTGTTGGTACAATAGCTCGAGTCTGATAACCCCTGTCCACCTCCCGACAACTCTGAAGGTACATAGCTCATAGCTTGCATCACTCATTGTTGACGCCATCTTGTTGGTACAATAGCTCGAGTCTGATAACCCCTGTCCACCTCCCGACAACTCTGAAGCTCATAGCTCATAGCTTGCATCACTCATTGTTGACGCCATCTTGTTGGTACAATAGCTCGAGTCTGATAACCCCTGTCCACCTCCCGACAACTCTGAAGCTACATAGCTCATAGCTTGCATCACTCATTGTTGACGCCATCTTGTTGGTACAATAGCTCGAGTCTGATAACCCCTGTCCACCTCCCGACAACTCTGAAGCTACATAGCTCATAGCTTGCATCACTCATTGTTGACGCCATCTTGTTGGTACAATAGCTCGAGTCTGATAACCCCTGTCCACCTCCCGACAACTCTGAAGCTACATAGCTCATAGCTTGTCTCACTCATTGTTGACGCCATCTTGTTGGTACAATAGCTCGAGTCTGATAACCCCTGTCCACCTCCCGACAACTCTGAAGCTACATAGCTCATAGCTTGCATCACTCATTGTTGACGCCATCTTGTTGGTACAATAGTTCGAGTCTGATAACCCCTGTCCACCTACCGACAACTCTGAAGCTACATAGCTCATAGCTTGCATCACTCATTGTTGACGCCATCTTGTTGGTACAATAGCTCGAGTCTGATAACCCCGGTCCACCTCCCGACAACTCTGAAGCTACATAGCTCATAGCTTGCATCACTCATTGTTGACGCCATCTTGTTGGTACAATAGCTCGAGTCTGATAACCCCTGTCCACCTCCCGACAACTCTGAAGGTACATAGCTCATAGCTTGCATCACTCATTGTTGACGCCATCTTGTTGGTACAATAGCTCGAGTCTGATAACCCCTGTCCACCTCCCGACAACTCTGAAGCTACATAGCTCATAGCTTGCATCACTCATTGTTGACGCCATCTTGTTGGTACAATAGCTCGATTCTGATAACCCCTGTCCACCTCCCGACAACTCTGAAGCTCATAGCTCATAGCTTGCATCACTCATTGTTGACGCCATCTTGTTGGTACAATAGCTCGAGTCTGATAACCCCTGTCCACCTCCCGACAACTCTGAAGGTACATAGCTCATAGCTTGCATCACTCATTGTTGACGCCATCTTGTTGGTACAATAGCTCGAGTCTGATAACCCCTGTCCACCTCCCGACAACTCTGAAGCTCATAGCTCATAGCTTGCATCACTCGTTGTTGACGCCATCTTGTTGGTACAATAGCTCGAGTCTGATAACCCCTGTCCACCTCCCGACAACTCTGAAGGTACATAGCTCATAGCTTGCATCACTCATTATTGACGCCATCTTGTTGGTACAACAGCTCGAGTCTGATAACCCTGTCCACCTCCCGACAACTCTGAAGGACCCAACTATTGACACGTTCTAATTATGAAATATGTGAATATTAAATTGCATAGGTAATTTTTTACTCGATCTTGGAATAAAGCACTTACCTATAAAGATAATATTTTTGCCCAATCCCGTGGGAAATCTGAAAAGATACACATTTCAAATTAACCACGAATTTGGTTACAATAATATTGTGCTCATAAGGTGATGTTTGCATTTATTCCTAAGGCCGATTTATAAATTCGATTCAAAAATAATTTTTCACCATTTACGTAAATTGAATGGTTATAAACCAATTATTTACAACGATATTGAGAAAATGTTATCTTCAATGTCCTACAATTGAATACAGCCGACTATGTTTTGTTTTCACAGTCGGGCCACTCGCCCAGCCATCCGCTCGAGAACTCTTCCTGAGGGCTCAATTAAAAAAGATGCGTCAAGAAAAAGATGCGATAGACGAGATGATAAGAGGTGAGTTACGATAAACTCTTGATTAAAACTAGGAAAACGCTCTGAGTAACGCGTTGATGAGCAAGCCATCGTACACATGCGATTTAATTTTACATGTGTACGCTGTTTCTCTATTGACATTTTGAATAAATGTTAAGGCAAACTAATCAAATGCATCAGAAAGGAAAAATGTTTTTCTCGATTAAACACATTTTGTCAAAAGTTTCAGTAAAATATTTAAATGTAAGTAAAATATCAATGTCTCCTGAAGTTCTGGAGCATTTGAACATGGCAGAATCTCATACAATTTTGGGCCATGAACAATTGAAGCTGATTTTTAAATTACGTGTTTCCATTTCTATTGAGTACAGCCGACTATCTTGGTTGTGTTGTATACTATTGAGTACAGCCGACTATCTTGGTTGTGTTGTATAATATTGAGTACAGCCGACTTATTGAAACCAATAAACAACTTTTAATTACCAAGAGATTGACTTCAATCAAAACTATTTTGGGTAATTCCCCCTCAATTTCCAAAATTTAAAAATTTTGATATAAGAACATTGCTTTAGAAAAAAATATGGATAAAAATAAAAATTTCAACCTATATATAAATATGCAATCTGATTGTAATTATATTGTCCTATAATAATAATATGATAATATAATATTATGAAACGCGTTGCAAAATACACCAAAACTCACCCATTGCGCCTCTCCCCCTGGAGAGTTGTTGCCCCAACGGTCAAGTGACAAACAAGTGAAAGTGTAAAGTGCGTACCTTGAGGTAACCAAAAGCACTTTCAGATCTTCCGGGACTGGGGGGGGGGGAGGGTCCACTACGGCTTACTTATGGTCTAAATAGCTTCAGTCTAATAACTTCTATCGTGTTCCCGACAACTCTGAAGCTACATAGCTCATAGCTTGCATCACTCATTGTTGACGCCATCTTGTTGGTACAACAGCTCGAGTGTGATAACCCTGTCCACCTCCCGACAAATCTGTAGGTACCAACTATTGACACGTTCGAATTATGTAATATGTGAATATTAAATTGCATAGCTAATTTTTTATTCGATCTTGGAATAAAGCACTTACCTATAAAGATAATATTTTTGCCCAATCCCGTGGGAAATCTGACAAAATACACATTTCAAATTAACCACGAATTTTGTATTGTGCTCATAAGGTGATGTTTGCATTTATTCCGACTTATAAATTAGATTCAAAAATAATGTGTCACCATTTTCGTAAATTGAATGGTTTTAAACAAATTATTTACAACGATATTTAGAAAATGTTAACTCCAATGTATACTACTAGAAAAACGATCTGAGTAACGCGTTGATGAGCGAGCCCGGATACGCGCAACACTTCGAAACGAAATTATGTCTATCGAAAGTGTCATTAAAACTTAAAAGCCAATAATTCTTGAATTTCTTCACAGACTTGTATGAAAATCTCAAAAAAATCCTAAAATATTTCCCAATAACCATGCAAAGTTTTAAGTTGATCAATCAAACGGTTCCTTGTTTATTTAAAAAATTACATGTTTGGCCAAAATGTATTGGCCAAAATAGAGTTTGGAAGAAATGATATATGAAAAGAAATGTGAGGATGTGACGGTGTGTGTGAATATGGTTTGAGCAGATAAAACTAGATATTGTAGATCGTGGGGAAAGTTGGGAGAGTGTCGATAAACAAGAACTGTGGAGAGAGAAGGAGAAATGGAATGAGTTAGTGGATAGAAAGGAAGTAGAGACGGAAGAAAGCAGTGGAGAAAATGATGTGTATGAAGATAAAATAAAAATAGCAGAGAAGATGTTGAGATGTGGACAGAAAAAAATGAAGTGGAATTTGATGTAGAACAAGAAGAAGAAGAAGAAGAAGAAGAAGAAGAAGAAGAAGAAGAAGAAGGAGATGGTGGAGGAGGAGGTGGAGGAGAAGGAGAAGGAGAAGGAGATAGAGAAGGAGATAGAGAAGGAGATAGAGAAGGAGAAGGAGAAGGAGAAGGAGAAGGAGAATCAAGTAGAAATTGAATGAAGTAGATTAGATTAGATTTAGTTTGTATTGGTAACTAGAAAACGCTCAGTGTTACGCGTTGATGAGCGAGCACGGGTAAGTGCAAATTCTCGAGGATATGCAATCCGAACGCACAGAAAACATATACATCCATATTGAATTGAAAAATTATCCACTCAGTCAAAATAAATATGTCTACTTTTCATTGAAACGTGAAAATAGCATCTAAACACTGTAGTTCCTAAAGCAAATCAGATCCATGTGGCAAGGAAAAACAGTTATTTCGATACTTCATCTCTGACAGCTATTAAAAATGTCAATCAGTGCGTACTGATGTTTGTAAAATTTGTAAAATAAGATATATTGTTAGTCTTAATGACCTTGCAAAATATGAGTTTGATCAGAATTATCGAATACCATTTTCATTTTTCAACCTATCAGGAGATATTTATTTAAATTTTAACCAATGAATAGATTTTAAAAATAATTAGGCTCTGCAAACAGAGAAGGTTGTCTCTACATGTGTGCAAAATTTCAGATCGATCGGTGAAACGGTGCGACATCTATTGCTCCAGATTGCAGCCAAAAAAACCCAAAAAAACAGAGGTCCGTGTCAAAAGAGTCAAAAGGAGTCGCTCGCTTCGCTCGCTCTAAAAGTGTGACAGGCTTGGCCAGCCGGCATTATGCACATGTTTTGTGGCCTGTATATTTTTGTGAGCGTTTTTCTCACTCCAATTTTTGGAAGGGTGCATTTATGTACCTATGCTCAGTGAAATAAAAAAAATATACCTGGGGAGACAACTCATGATATAAATGTGTGTACACAATATAACATCTTTCTGTTGAACGGTCATATCTATGTGCTCTAACTAACTACCTTGGAACTGAAGATTCGAACTTACCGGGAAATAAAAAAAGTCGAGAAATTTGACAGACACGCAAAATGTCCCTAAACTGTCACGAGATATTTGACAGACACGCAAAATGTCCGTAAACTGTCAATAACTTTTGGATTTAAACTCAGATTAGTAAGAAAATTGTCAAAAATATAAATAATGTCGGTCCCAATTACCATGCAAAGTTTTAAGTTGATCAGTCAAAAGGTTCTTGTTTAAATTTCAATAATCACATGAAATATTTTTTTAAATTTTAACCAATGGGAGGATTTGTCTGAAACTTTGTATGATTGGGACAATATTGGCCGTAATGACTTGTCAAAATTTCAAATTGATCATATCTACCAATCGAAAGATTTTTTTTTAAATTTGTACCAATCAAAAACTCCCGTTCAAAAACGATCCCAGGGACTGCATAGATTACGTTAGTATGTGTGCACATTTTCAGATCGATTGGTAGAGCGGTTTGAGCTGGGCAGTGACCACAAAAAAAAACACACACAGAGAAAGTGCCGCAAGAGTACCGTGGTGACGCTCGCTACGTTCGCTCAATTAAGTACAGCCGACTATGTTTTGTTGTTCACAGCCAGAAGAGCAAGGGCTCGAGCAATGTGGGATGATTATAAAGCGAAGTGTGCACAAATTGCTGCGGAGCCAATAGGTGAGTTAAGATAAACCCTAGTTAACGCTAGGAAAACGCTCTGTGTAACGCGTGTTGAGTACAGCCGACTATGTTTTGTCTTTTACAGCCAGCATTCCACTTGGGCTATCCGCTCGAGAAGCAGTGGATTATTACAATGCGACGCGTCTAGAAGGCGAACCGATACTCGATATTTCAAGACGTGAGTTACGATAAACTTTTGATTAACCCTAGGAAAAACGCTCTGTGTAACGCGTTGATGAGCAAGCCAGCGTAGTGCATGCGATTTGATTTTACCATGTGTACGCTGTTTTTCTATTGACCTTTTAAATTAATATGAAGGCAAACTAATCAAATGCATCAGAAGTGAATAATGTATTTCTCGATTAAACACATTTTGTCAAATGTTTCAGTACAATATTTAAATGTAAGTGAATTATAAATGTCTCCTGAAGTTCTGGTGCATTTAAAAATGGCAGAATCTCATAAAATTTTGGGCCATGAACAATTGAAGCTGATTTTTCAATTACGTGTTTCCATTGGCGCCATATGTGATTTGTAACTCTTCATTTATCAAATTTTAATTTGCTCTTATTTTTTAAGTGGACTTGACTTGGCTATTGTTTTTATCAGGATAGTAATTGACTTCCTACTTTCTGTGCAGAATTGGCAGCAATTGAGAAAAGAAAAAAACTACGAAAGCGCCCAGAGCGTCCAGAGCGCCCAGAGCGCCCAGAGCGCCCAGAGCGCCCAGAGAGTCCAGAGCGCCGTTCAGGTAACACACTCTCTTAATTATGGCAATTAACTTTCTATGCAGTTCTTTCAAATCTACCCACAACTCTGAAGGTATAGGTCCTACAGGTTTCCTATATACCAATATGGGGATTTGGCCGGCTTCATTTGACGCTGACCCTACATAGCTCATAGCTAGCATGACTCAATGTTGACGCCCTCTTGTTGGTACAATAGCCCCGCACAAATATTGAAAAATATTATGAAACGAACAATATTCTTTAAATAAAGAAAATATATTTGAAATCTCTTGGTTAGATGAGACTATAATATAAATATTTTGTCGATTTTTTTTTCTCCAATTGGAAATGTGGCTCCGCTACTAAATAACAATCCCCATAAAAAACACTCCGTGTAAAAATACCAGCCAAGTCTCTTAAATTATAAAAAAAATATAAGAAATCTAAAAAATTTAGCACTGAAGAGTAGTGATATCAAAAAATGGGCCAAGTCAAAACATGATTTTAAAAACCGAAATATACTTGGTGCATCGTGTATAAATTATACAGACGTATGTATATGCCAAAAGTCAAATGTACCTAAATATAAATAATATACCTAAATGCCCTAAAAAACGATGCGCCAAGTATATTTCTGTTTTTAAAATCATGTTTTGACTTGGCCCATTTTTTGATATCACTACTTTTCAGTGCTCAATTTTTTAGATTTCTTATATTTTTGTTATAATTTAAGAGACTTGGCTGGTATTTTTACACGGAGTGTTTTTTTTATGAGGATATCACTTCTTTTTTTAGATTACTCTCACACTTGTAAGTAACACAAATCGGAGCAACAATGACTAATTCATTTAAAAAAATAAGCCATTTCCTATTTGGTTACTAAGAAAAGTTGCGTTTGTTACTAAATAATGTTTCAAATTATATTCTATGAAGATTAGCGAAAGCTTCGTTCCTAACGGTCCAGCCGTTTTCAAGATATGGCATCACTTCCGGTTTAGAAAATTGCGGCTGAAATCACTGCCACCAATAATTTATTTACATAAATGTTTTGTATCAGTATAAGCCTTCTAAATATGTAGTTATTGCAGTAAGAGGTGATTAAAGGCTGATTCTTCATTTTTATTACGTCATTACAGGTTTTAATAATAATATATTTCTTTTTTGACAATTGATATTTCATATAGAGGATAGTCTGAATCAATTGGCGCAAATTTCGTTCCGATCGGTCAAGCCGTTTTTGAGATATGACGTCACTTCCGGTTTCAAAATGGCGGCACAAAAAATTCATAAGGGCAAGGTATCATCAGGCAGATGAGCTGTATATGTGGTGAAAATTTCGGGTCAATCGACCTAGTTGTTTAGCCTGTGGCGGAGACCGCGGAATTTATTGGAAGATGTATAATATTAATCATAATCATTATCTGAAAGCCGTACAATTTCACGAATTTCACTGTCCTCCAGCTCGCAAACGGCATAACTTATTATTGCCAAACTTGGAATATATGGTAGGGTGGGCCATAGCTCTAAATTAAAATATTTCGCAACAATGTAAGATTTCCCATTTTTAAGATCCAGTAGGCCGAAAATGCCACTTTGATGCTTACAGTAAAAGTGGGTTGCTCCAGCCTTTAGGTTTGAACGGTATGTTGTGTGAGAGTGTGCGCGCCGTACGACTTGGCTGGCGTGGAGCGACCGCTCCACTAGATCTGGCAACCCTGGGATTCCCTGCTAGTTTCCGGTGACAGTTGAATTCGCTTGCAGTGCGTGGAAGTGTTTTATAGTCACTTCTAGCTATATCTAGTGGAGCGGTCGCTCCACGCCAGCCAAGTCGTACGGCGCGCGCACACACTCATTTAAAAAGGCCGGAGCAAACCCACTTTTACTGTAAGCATCAAAGTGGCATTTTCGGCCTACTGGATCTTAAAATTGGAAAATCTCACATTGTTGCGATATATCTTAATTTCGAGCTATGGCCCACCCTACAACATATACCAAATTTGGGAAGAATAGGTTACGCCCTTTGCGCGCTACAGGGCCGTGAAAACAGTGTTTTAGGGCGGTTTTCATAATAATAATAATAATAATAATAATAATAATAATAATCTCAGTAGTAGTAGTCTCCTGGAATTCAAATCCGGTAAACAAGCCACAGCCTAAACGGCTGAACCGATTGATCCCACATTTTTACCACGTGTGCACTTTTGGCGTCTGATTTAACCTTCACCCCATGAATTTTTTGTGCCGCCATTTTGAAACCGGAAGTGACGTCATATCTCGTCAACGGCTGGACCGATTGGAACGGAAATTGCGCCAAACGATTCAGACGATCATCTATATGCATTATTAGTAGCAAAAGACTAAACATTATGTTAAAGAAACCGGAAATGACGTAATGAAATTTGAAATACATCGATTGGCTTTTTGGCAACAAAGGTTGATCCGATTATTTTGATATTTATGTAACGTATGTGCTTTTGACGTCTCATGTGACTTGTTATAAAACCAACCGGAAGCCGCCATTTTGAAACCGGAAGTGACATCATATCTCAATAACGGCTAAATAGATTTCAACGAAACCAGCGCAAAACAATTAAGACCGTCAACTTTATGTAATATCGTCAATAATATTTACAGTTTTCCATACCTAAATCGGAAATGACGTCACACATTTTAATAATTTCACAAATTTTTATTTTGATGCAATAAATATACTATTTGAGACAGCTTATAAAATTGTAATCATGTTTAAAATATACTTCAAGGGGTCAGAGATTTCAGCCGCCATTTCTAAACCGGAAGTAACGTCATATCTCAAAAACTGGTAGACAAATCGGTATGAAACTAGCGCCAAACGATTCGGAAGGCCATCTCTATGGAATATGAACAGTACAAATAGAATTTTCCTATTTATGAGACCGGAAATGACGTCATTCAAATGTATAAATTATTATAATTCCCTCCTATACAATAAATACATATTCAGAAAGCTTAAATGATACACATCATATATAGAAATAAATTCTATGTGGCATTGCAGAAAGTTCAGCAGCCATTTTGAAAACCGAAGTGTTGTCATATCTCGGAACTGGGTTGACTGATTGGAATGAAACCTTTGCTATTCTTCATGAAAGATCATTTAAAGCAATTATTTAGGACCTTACGCTGCTATTCATTAGTAGTAACCAAATTGTAAAGGGTGATGATTTTTTAAAAGAATTTAGTAATTGTTCATTTCATATGTGTCACAAATTGTTAGAATAAACTAAAAAAAGGAGTGATATCTCCATAAAAAAACACTTCGTGTAAAAATACCAACCAAGTCTCTTCTACTGAAAAAAAATATATGAAATCTAAAAATTCTGCACTGAAAAGTAATGATATCAAAAAATTTGCCAAGTCAAAACTTTATTTGAAAATCAAAAAATACTTGGCGCATCGATTTTTAGGGCATTATAGGTATACTATATGTATTTTTATTTTTTGTATATTTTTTATCTGGCCTATACTTCTAAGCTATTAATATACACGATGCGCCAAGTATTTTTTGATTTTCAAATAAAGTTTTGACTTGGCAAATTTTTTGATATCATTACTTTTCAGTGCAGAATTTTTAGATTTCATATATTTTTTTTTAGTAGAAGAGACTTGGTTGGTATTTTTACACGAAGTGTTTTTTTATGGTAGTTAATTACGTTGTGTATCTCATACTATTCAGTGAATATTAATTCAACCTCATTTTCGCCACATGTTTTAATTTTATCAGTCACTTCGATTTTTAACATTAAGCTACCTAGGCGTGATAAGAATGTAGGCAATTACGTCAGTGTTCTTACCCCCCCCCCCCCCCCCCCCCCACGGAAACACAAACATGCAAAAACGAGCCCAAAAATATGAAAAATGTCTGGATCCAACACTGATTAACGATACTGGAATGCGGTAACCACTATATAAATGTGATGCGATCTGTGAAAAGGGACCTGTGGGTGATAGAGTTAGTTTTCTGCAAAATGCAATTATGCGTTAAAATTGCTATTTTATAGATTTTCGGATTATGACTTTATCTGCTACCTAGTGGTGTTTTCTTCGATGATGTGAATACAAATACTAAAATAAAATCTTAAAAAAATCTAAACAAAAATTAAAAAAAATTTAATAAGAATTAAAAGCCCGTTGTTTTATTTTAAATTAATTTTTCCTTTAAATTTTCAAATTATAAAAATTTTAAAATATATAACTTTCTTATTTATTATCAGAATTTAATAATTTTTTTATGATTTATTCCTATTTTTCCTCTTTCCAAAGAGCTAAAAAGCTAAAAATCACTATCCTTCACCCACAGGTCCCTATTCACAAATCGCATCACAAATACAGGTGTATCGTTCGCGCATTCATTATATTGCGCAGTAGACAGTATTTCGGTTCGAAGTGTTGCGCGTATCTGTGCTTGTTCATCAACGCGTTACACAGAATGGTAACCTAGTTGTAATTGTGTGCAGTGTTTTAAGTGTACTTTTGCTTATTCACAGGTTTACTGTATCGTGATGAGCTACAAAAATTCCAGGCGATAGAACGTATGACAGACAATATGCCAACAACTGCCTATGAATTGGGTACGTTACACACAATCCATTTTACACTGAAAATTATATATTTTTCTTTATATAAGAAGTCACTTTCTTATATTTGTATAAAAATTAAAATTCTAATTAAGCAATTATTCCTCAATACAGATGACCTGATGGACCGCCTGAATCATGGTATTGAAGAACTGGATTATTTTATTAAGTTTCCACCCAAAGGGGACAAAGCTGTTGTGACAGCCAAACAGAAAAACGCAGAAGAAATTCAACGGAGGTTTAAGGAGAAATTGGCAGCTTGCAGCGTAGCGAGAGCTAAAAGTAAGATCCAGTTCTTATCATTCCAATTTGTTTTATCACTTTAGTAGGTATCTAGTGGAGCGGTCGCTCCACGCCAGCCAAGTCGTACGGCGCGCGCACACTCTCATTTAAAAAGGCTGGAGCAACCCACTTTTACTGTAAGCATCAAAGTGGCATTTTCGGCCTACTGGATCTTAAAATTGGGAAATATCACATTGTTGCGAAATATCTTAATTTCGAGCTATGGCCCACCCTACAACATATACCAAATTTGGGAACAATAGGTTACGCCCTTTGCGCGCTAGAGGGCCGTGAAAACAGTGTTTTAGGGCGGTTTTCATAATAATAATAATAATAATCTCAGTAGTAGTAGTCTCCTGGAATTCAAATCCGGTAAACAGGCCACAGCCTAAACGGCTGAACCGATTGATCCCACATTTTTACCACGTGTGCACTTTTGGCGTCTGATTTAACCTTCACCCCATGAATTTTTTGTGCCGCCATTTTGAAACCGGAAGTGACGTCATATCTCAACAACGGCTAAACCGATTGGAGCGAAAATAGCGCCAAACGATTCGGACGGTGAACTATATGCATTATCAGTAGCAAAAGACTAAACATTTTGTTAACGAAACCGGAAATGACGTCATGAAATTTGAAATACATCGATTGGCATTTCGGCAACGAAGGTTGATCCGATTATTTTGATATTTATGTAACGTATGCACTTCTGATATATCATTTGACTTGTTACAAAACCAACTGGAAGCCGCCATTGTTAAACCGGAAGTGACATCATATCTTAATATTGGCTAAATAGATTTGAACGAAACCAGCGCCACACAATTTAGACGGGCAACTTTATGTTTTATCATCAGTAATATTTGCAGTTTCTTATAGCAAAACCGGAAATGACGTTACACATTTTAAAAATCTCACAAATTTACATTTTGATACAATACATACTATTTGAGACAGCTTATAATAACTTAATAAGATGGTATCATGTGTAAATTAAAATTCAAGGGGTCAGAGATTTCAGCCGCCATTTTGAAACCGGAAGTAACGTTGTATCTCGAAAACTGGTATACCGATCAGTACGAAACTAGCGCCAAATGATTCGGAATGCCATCTTTATGGAATAGGAACAGTCAAAGTAGAATGTTTTTATTTATGAGCCCGGAAATGACGTCATTCAAATTTAAAAATTATTATATTCCCCATTCTATACAATGAATACATATTCAGAAAGCCTAAAATGATACACATTATTGTAGATATAAATTCTATGTGGCAGTGCAGTAAGTTTAGCAGCCATTTTGAAAACCGAAGTGTTATATGCCATATCTCGGAACTGGGTTGGCCGATTGGAATGAAACCTTTGCTATTCTTCACGAAAGACTATACATGAATATACAACAGATTTTCATTAGTAGTAACCAAATCGTAAATGGCGATTTTTTTAAAAGAATTTAGTAATTGTTTATTTCATATGCGTCACAAGTTGTAAATAATAAACTAAAAAAAGGAGTGATATCCCCATAAAAAACACTTCGTGTAAAAATACCAGCCAAGTCTCTTCAACTAAAAAAAAATATATGAAATCTAAAAATTCTGCACTGTAAAGTATTGATATCAAAAAATTTGCCAAGTCAAAACTTTATTTGAAAATCAAAAAATACTTGGCGCATCGATTTTTTTGAGAATTATAGGTATACTATATGTATATGTATATTTGATGTATATTTTATATCTGGCCTATACTTCTAAGCTATTTATATACACGATGCGCCAAGTATTTTTTGATTTTCAAATAAAGTTTTGTCTTGGCAAATTTTTTGATATCAATACTTTTCAGTGCAGAATTTTTAGATTTCATATATTTTTTTTTAGTTGAAGAGACTTGGCTGGTATTTTTACACGAAGTGTTTTTTATGGGGATCTATTCTTCAGAAGGAGTTTTGATTTTCCAGATGATTAGTTACTCGACATTCAAGCCCGATTTACACGGTCACATTTATTGAATAACTTCTGTGTCACAGTCTTTGGCACAGTCTTTGTCACATTTCTGGAAGGGAATTAGAACATGTTTTAAGTTCGGTGATAGGAAGTTGCTTCGTGTAAATGCAAAATTGTGTGAAAACTGGTAATGTAACACAGAAGTTGTTCAAGAGTTTGTACCGTGTAAATCGGGCTTTAGAATTCTCAAATTGTGCATAAAAACTGTATAAAAAAAATAATATGTTGGTATTTGAAAGCAATGAAAGCAAAAGCAAAAACAAAATTATTAAATTCAAAAATATATTCCAGTTTTTCCATTCAATATCTAAAAGGAAAATAATAATGAACTGCAACAATAAAAACAACTGCCAATTTTCCTTTTTTTAATAGTAAAAGATTGCATACTGTACCTACCTTTAATAATCTTTGTTAATTTGAAATACAACTAATTATTATAAAAAATGTTTTTAGGTACCTAATATTAAAAATCTTTCTACTTTCTCAAACAAAGAAACATTTAAACTTTTTTAAATCTGCTTTCAATATGGAACAATCTATTTCAGCTCCAACATAAATTGTCATCAAAATATGAACGTAACTTGTACTAATCAATCACTTTTCTTCCAGTGCCAGGACAGTATATCCAGACACCGAGAATTATTCCAGGTTTGTGGAAACAAATGATGTAAATGATGTACTAAGTCCATTTCAATCATAATTCAAGTGGATCTCAAAAACAAGTTAATCATGCCTTTCCAACTTTATATGTACAAGGGTGACACAAGTAATTTTAAACATTTTTACATAACTGTATCTCTGGACATCATATATATTTGCAATTTATATAACTTGATTACTAACAGCGTGCCACTGAAAATTATCAAAATAGATTTCAGCTCTTCTTCTTCCAAAATGCAGATGGAATACAAATTGCGGTCAGTATAAAATCGACCCGCTGACGATATTTTTTAATTGAAAAACGCTTTAACAAAATTCTGCGATACATCTTTAAAGCCCCATTAACACGGTGCAATTTCTTGAACAACTTCTGTGTCACAGAGGTTCTGCACATGTGCAGATTCCCTTTATCATCTCAAAAGTGATACTGCGCACGAGCAGAACCTCTGTGGCACAGAAGTTGTTCAAGAAATTGCACCGTGTAAATGGGGCTGAAGAGTCTACGATACTTGATGAAATCCATGTTTTATGAAGCACAAAAAGGCGGCCCCTACTTTTTCCTAAACGGCTTTACCGATTGTCTTCAAATGTTCACAGATTATAGATAAATAATACATCTGTGCCTCTAGTGGGCCAAAAGTGTTATTTTTTGTTTAGAATTTTCAGAGCAGTGGTGCCAAAAAGACTAATATATTGCCCTTGTTAGCACTTCCTCAAAACGAGAAAAAATATTTTTTATTATTTTTTTGGATCACTAGAGGCACAGATTTACTCTTTATCTCTATGCTGTTAAATTTTTAAAATAATCGGTTAAGCCGTTTTGAAAAAAGTAGGGGCCGCCTTTTTATGGATTTTTGTGGCTTTCAATATTTGAATAAGGATAACTTAGCAGTATATGCAACATGCAACACACGATTAAATGTCACAAATGTCACGTACAATCCAGAGCTAATGCGTTTTCATGCATTTCTAAGATTTTTAAAATTCGGATTCGAAATTTTCTGCGAGTCCTGTCGACTCTTAAGGTTGTTTTGTTAAAACTAGAAATCAGATGGGAAAAGGTGAAAGTGAAAGGGTGAGAAATGAGGGCATATTGCAATGATGATTGTAAATTTGCTCCATCCAATACGAATGTTATTCGGTGTTCTCTAACTATATATACCCAGCTTCGCTTAGTGGTTAGACCACTAGGCCGGCATCAGGGACTTGGGTTCGTATCCCACAGTTGGCATTTAATATCATCACCCCATCTGAGGTCATCAGAAAGAAACACATTTCTATTGTTTCTTTGTGTGTTTCCTAGGCGAGGAATATCAGACAAGGCTGAAGGCCGTGTACGCTTATGCCATTGAGGAGGACGTTGACATGGATGATGGTAAGATATTGCAATCAATCTTCTGTCTTCTAGAGATCTGTAACTATTCCAATGAAACTGAAGAACAAATTACTCGAATGTGTCATCCTAATCGATGCTGTTACAAGTTAGAGTACGTATCTCATTTGAATGTAGCAGATGCAATGCAAAACATTCTGGACCAATTTTGGAATAAAAGGTACTAAAGGTGGGTTCCCATACTTCGCTTTCATTTCGCATTCGGTTCGCTTTCGCGTCGGGAAGTTTGTAGTCGTTTCCATAATTTCTGTTTCGCGCGTTTCGCGTATCCATGGATACGCAATACATAAATAGTATTCTGCCAAAAGTTAAAAACAAAATGACGAATAATAATCAGATAATAAGCAAGAAAGGCAAGAAAATGCGGAAAAAGTAAAACTTGAAAGTTGAAACGTCAAAACGTCAAAACATATGTTCATTAATCGAATATCGAATATAAGCTCGAGGTCGACCGGAAATGGAGATTCGATATATCGCATCACTTCCGGTTTTCGCGCGTTATGATTTCGTCGAAGTTGAAGTTGGTCCAACATTTTTGCATTTCGGAGACGAAATTAAACATGGACGATTTTCTGTGTTAAAAGCGAACCGAATGCGAAATAAAAGCGAAGTATGGGAACCCAGCTTACGTTTTTTTAATTTATATTTTTGTATACAAAAATTTTCCTTTGGTCCGGTTGGATCCCAGAAAACGATCATTATACTTACAATTACCCAGTTAAGTCTGTCTGTCTGTATGTGTGTGTGTGTGTGTCTGTCATAAACGTCTGCGCGCGAAAACTCGCAATTTATGGAAAATGGACGCCGTAACATTGCCAATCGTGTCCAAAATTACGTCTTCTGCTTTGCCTGAATAAATCAATTGCCAAAACTCACCTCAGACTCACACCCTATCATTTTGTTTTTGTAACAGATCTACTTTAACACAGAATAACGGTCCAAATTTAGTACATTTCACAGAAATTTTCTCCAGTCAACCTAGCCATAAAATAAAACAGTTTAAAGACTTTACACTCACAATGCAATTATTTTTAATGTTTTTTTTACTTTAAAACTAAAAACAAACAAAGATGAGAAATTGACATAGACTTCCTTAAATCATGAAACAAGGTCATTTGACTAAATATTCAAAAAATTTAGCGAGCATAAAAAGAACAATATGTAACTAACTTCAAGAATTATTAAATGAATAAAAAAAATACGTTCCCTAATGGTTTCATTCCAAATATTGTCAAATTCTAAACTACCCTGGCTGATAACTCCGATATTTTCTTTCTTCAAACATTCGATTATCGTTGTCTCCTTAAACTTTCTCTTGTACCAATTCACTTCTTTAATTTAACTGTATGCTCAGCTACTAGATATTTTTAATGTTATATTCCAAGGCTCTTTCTTCTTGTTTTTTATGTTGCATTTGTGTTCTATAAGCCTTAATTCTTAAGGGCGTTTTGACTCCCCTATGTAAACATTTCCGCATTGGCATTCTGACCCATTTTATCCAGTTCTTTGACATTTGAAGCACATCATTCGGTTTAACTTTCAGTAATGAATTTTTAAACGTAAATGTTGATTTAAAACTGGTTCTAACGTTTATTTATACAGAATTCTTCTGATTTGATTTGATATATTTGGAATGTACTCAATGGATATTGAATTTATCGGTTCTTCTCTTTATGCTCTTGGAGTTTCGCACTGTCTAATTACTTTTGAAATTTGTCGATTTAAATAACCATTCAATAGGCTTGTCTAATTGTATCCAATTCGTCTTGTTTACTTGATTCTTCAGTGCAGTGAGAATTCATTCTATTGATTAGACATTTCATTGTACTTTCTTTTATAATATCACCATGGATCTTGAATTTATATATTGATTATGTGTTTCTTTCCTGTAGAATTTTGTAGATAGGTTTTGATCGGAACGGGTTATGACGAAATCTAGAACATTGATTTGTTTTTCTATCTCTTCTTCAATTGTAAATTTATGGCTGGATGTTCTAAATTAATTGCTTTAAAGAATTCTTCCATTTTTTGATCTTCAAAAATATCGTCCACATATCGACACCAAATATGAGGTTTAAGATGTTTTTGTTAATAAAATTTTCTTCAAAATTTGCCATAAAAATACTTGAAAGGCAACTTCTGGATTGGGTTATCCTTGGGTTATCCAGATTTTTGGACGTAAAATTTGACTTCGAATTGGAAATAATTAACTTTCAAGCATGTTCTTTGTAAATCAACGATAGTTTCATTTCTAAGCGTTTCATCATCCAGAATAAGGGGATTATCAGTCAATGTTTTTTCTAAGATTTTTATGTTTTGTATGGTGTATAGATTTGTATGGTTAACAAAATGATTTTATATTTTAACCATGATTAGATAAAATACAAACTTTGGGACATCACTTGGTACATTATCAAATCTTTGCTTTGTTAAATAGTAATAATTAGTTGATTTATGGTGAAAATTTTTATTTTTTCTTGTCTCGCTGGGGGCCGTATGAAATTTAATTTTATAAATGTGCCAAGTGATAACGCTAAGTTTGTCTTTTATCTAATCATGATTAAAATTTAAAGTCATTTCGTCTCCAATCGTATCGGAAATTTCATAGTTTTGCTCGGTTTGTTGAATAACCGGCGCCTATTAACAAGGCACGAAGCAAAAATGAAAAAGTGCTACTAATACACAATCAGACTGATTATGTGAACATCCTATCAAAGTAACACCCACTTATGAAACAATTTTAATCTCCAAATTTGCTAAGACATCGAATCATCGAGCACTTGCACAACCACCTTAAGAGGCAAACGGAAGCGAACGGGAATCGCACGGTTCGTCAGAGCGGTTTTTTGAAATTTTGTCTTCCCACTAAATAATTCTAAAAAATCAGATAGTAACGACCCATTACAGCCTTAAATACTAAATAATGCCGCACACTGGAGTACTTTATGACCTCTGGTGCGACCTCAAAGTGTTAAATACGATTATTTTACCTCAAAAATCGTATTTAACACTTTGAGGTCGCACCAAAGGTCATAATGAACTCCAGTGTGCGGCATTATTTAGTCTATTGGGCTGTTATGGGTCGTTACTATCTGATTTTTTAGAATTATTTAGTGGGAAGACAAAATTTCAAAAAACCGCTCTGACGCACCGTGTGATTCCCGTTCGCTTCCGTTTGCCTCTTAATATTTTAGTGGCAGATATGGTTGAAATCAAGTGGAAGTCACATGGAAAGAGTATGGAATGTAAAGAGGCAAGATGAGCCAAGACTTGCTCTTTACTTTCCTATACTCTGTTTGATGTGACCTTCCACTGGTTTTCAACCCAATCCGCCGTTTTTCACCAACAGTGTCTGTGTTTCGTTACAGAACGGTGGAGGATCAGGATCGTAAACAGCATCTCTACAATGCAAACTCTTCACTTGAATCGAGATATCAGAGCTTGTAAATACGGAGAAGATCCGATGAACATTGTCCCGGCAGTCGATGACTTGAAGGAGAGGGCCGACGAATTGCAAACGAAAATAGGTTGGATGTTTACCTTATCACCAGAATTTCCACGAATCGATTTGTAGTCAACCTCAGAGGTGTTTGACACCACATTTTAATGTAATAACTAATTTCCTTGTGCACCATATAAACGCAAGAAAAAGTGAGTAATGACAGTTGGTATGGAACAAAGCCACTGCAGATTGAATAGCCTGCTTAGCTTAGTGGATAGAGCACTGTACCGGCAATTCAGGGAAGTGGGTTCGAATCCCACAGTAGGCAAAATATTTTCAATTTGCAGTTGGTATTAAATTTGGGAGTTGGTATTTTGGTATTTAATATATAAAATAATACATTGTACGGTATTGCCATGTAATATAGTCTATAATCGCCGACCTTTCGCCAACACTACAGTTGGTCTTTAGTAAAACAGATAATAAATTATTGAATAATCTAAACACACTACAGTTCGTTTTTCTTATGTTTGAACTCTCACCAGATGGAGCCACAGTCAGTTGTTCTGTTAGGCCGAGAAAGACTTCATTGCGCGCTCACCTTGCAATGTTGTCTTTCTCGGCCTTACAGAACAACTGACGGTGTCTCCGTCTGTTGAGAGTTCAAACAAAGGAAAATCGAACTGTACTGTCAAATTATTTCACAAAAACAAATCAAATTTTACAAAAACAGAACAAGAATATTCGTATACAGCTGACTCATCTTCAATTTCTCTTCTTTGCCTTTGATCTAGTGACTCTGGGCGATACGAATATTCTTTTGCTGTTTTTGTAAATTTGATTTTATGAAATTATTTGACAATAGTGTGTTTAGATTTTTCAATAATTTTTATCTGTTGATTAAAAACAATATTACATGGCAATACCATACAATGTTTTATTTGACAAATAGAGACTACGAAACCATACATGACCATATCGTCGGTGTTTTGCCATAAGGGCCTATCTAGGTTTTTCATAATTGTTCAGGAAAAGGAAAAAACGATGTGTTATGAAATATAAGGAGTATTATATATGAACATTCATTTAAAAAATCATTTGTTTCAAATATGTATCACTTATTATTAATTATTAGAAACATCATTCACAATGATTACAATTCAGTATCACATCCTATGGATGTTATGCAAGATAGGCCCTTTGGGCGTTCATCTTGCACAGAGCTTAAAGATAGGCCCTACGCATGGGCGCCCGCAGGATTTCTGCCAGGTGGGGGCAGGTCATGGAAAACAATATTTTACGGATTTAAGGGGGGTGTGGGGGGCGCGCCCCCCACCCTGCCCCGCAGGGTGTTTTTTGGTTTTTGGACACTTTGAAATCAATTTTGAGACGTTTTGAGGTGTATTTTGTTGAAATATTCAATATTTTTTAATTATTGCATGTTCAAAACTGCCCCACAGGGCATTTTTTTGATTTTTTACACTGTGAAATCAATTTTTTTTAGTTCATTTTGTTACAAAATGATACTATACGTTAAACCCCATACAATTTTTATGTTTTCCTGACACATAGGGGGGGGGGGGCAAGCGCCCCCCCCCCCCCCCTTGCCCCCCCCCCCCCCCCTGCGGGCGCCCATGGCCCTACGCTATTAGTCTGTGTAGAGATAGGCCCTTCTGGCAAATCAATTAATTATAAAATTGACTTTTTTCAATTTCAAAACAGCTCTAATGACCTCAGTTTTCACTTCAGAGATATGCCCTTCTGGAATATCATAAAGTATATCAAACCTTGCAGAAAAACACCAAAAAGTGAAATTTGCATTTTTGATGAGACAGGCCCTTATGGCAAAACACCGACGATATTATCATCCCATCTGAGATTGTCAGAAAATTTCTACATTTCAAATATATATGATATACATAGCTTCTATAACACCACACCAAAAAATCATTGATTAAGGTATGGTTTGATGGACGTTTAACGTCGACATAAATACCTTATTAATTGTCTTAACAGCCTATCTCGATCGAAAATTTTGATAAATGTTTTTGTGAAAATTGAAATTGACATATGGAAATATTGATCGATATTAAATATCAGATATCGATATTTCGATATTTTTGAAATCGAAATATATCGATTATCGATATTTTCTCCAATTCTAATTTGACCCCCCTGTAGTGACTTATTTGTTCGGCTTCTGGGAGGCCCATTGCATTGTAATGGTTAACAACCAACACGTTCTGTTTCAGATGAAGCAGATAAATTTAAAAAATCTAGAAAATCTACACTTTTCCTTTATAAGTGGGACTTGCTGAAACGCATTGATCAGGAGTCATCTCAATATTCGAAATTGAAGAAAAACGCAGACGCACACCTTGAGGCCCTTAACCATCCAATACAATATGAAGGTATTAACCTATACATATTTATTGGAAACCGCTCTGTGTAACGCGTTGATGAGCGAGCTCCGGTATATGTTACCCCATAAAAAACACTCAGTGTAAATTCAGCACTGAAAAGTAGTGATATCAACAAATGGGCCAAGTCAAAACCTAACTTTAGAAACCAAAATATACTTGGCGCATCGTGCATATAAATAGTTTAGAAGTATAGGCCAGATGTGCAATATACATAAAATCTACCTCCCCTATATTGCCCTAAAAAACGGTGCGCAAGTATATTTTGGTTTTTAAAGTTAAGTTTTGACTTGGCCCATTTTTTGATATCATTACTACTACTAAGGACAAGGTATCATCAGGCACACGACCTGTATACGTGTTGAAAATGTTGGGGTCAATCGACCCCGCCGTTTAGCCTGTGGCGGAGACCGCGGAATTTATTGGACGATGAATAATAATCATCATTATCTTATGGAGCGGTCGCTCCATAAGATACCCATTTTTACTGTAAGAATCAAAGTGGCATTTTCGGTCAAGAAATATTTGAAAAAAAGTTTACTTCATTTTCATCTCTGCCTTCTTGATGTTCAGTTTTGAGACCTGAAGAGCAGCTGATACTTGCAAAAGCATGTCAACTCGGATACAGTACGAGGGTTCGCTCATCAACGCTGGAAACTGAGCGTTTTCCTATAGTAAACTTTGAATGTTAGGGTGGTTTACAGATCCAAATATAAATATTTCGCAACTATATGTGATGACTACCCGTTCTTCAGATCCAGTAGGACGAAAATTACATTTGGTTCTATAGAGTAAATGTGTTTGTCAGCTCTTCAGTCTTTTTATATAAAAATTAGGGATTTTAACGGCATCTATGTTGAGTAAGTGTGTGCGCACTCTAGGCCTTGGCTGAGCGGAGCGACCGCTCCACTATAGATGTAGGGAAAATAGAGTTTTCACTTGGCCCATATTTTGATGGACTACTTTTCAGTGCTGAATTTTTAGATTTCTTTTTTCCTTTAAAGTGATTTGTCTGCAATTCATCTCACAATCATCATAATAATCATTCATCCATCGCCATTAGCCTAGTCGCAGAAGAGTGCGACGTTAAATACACTAAAATAAAATATACTTATAGTTCAAACTTGTCTAATATTTTCTTTCCATTCCAGGAATTTTTGACCAAAACGACGATGGTGAGTTGATCGTTACTTACATGATTATTATTACGTAAGAATTAAATATAGGTGATAGGTGATTATTCTAAATCTGATACGTTTACTTGGATACTGTGTTGATGATATTTGTGATGTTCTCAGTGAGGATTCTGCAGAAGCAGATTGTGGCGTATTACAGGGTCGCGTTTACACCGATCGGCACAACGGACCCGAATGGTGAGTATTTAATGGGGCCCTATTCTAGAACTAGTAAATTCCCAATTCGTATGGAATTCCATTCCATGAATGTTAATCCTTATGGCCGTGAGCCGGATTCCATCAGAACGGAATTGGGAAATCGTTCTAGGCCTCCTAGATGAGTTTAACATGTCTTTTGAATTCCACTCTGCTTTATTTTTCCTCTATTCTTGCTAGATGAAGTTAGAGTTAGCTACCAAGATGCTTTTAAGGTGGTGCAAGCGCGAACGATTTTGCCACTTGTTGCAGGCACTTTTTTTTGGATACGATTGAAGACCAAATGGGTTGATTAAATAAAAAACAAACTTGGGGTTATCACTTGGTTCATTTTCAAAATTTTGCTTCGTTGATTTGATTAGTTGATTTTTAGTGGAAAATACTAAACTTAGTAATACTAAATACTAATATACTTTTAGTGGAAATTTTTTAAAATGTGACAAGGGATGACCTTAAGTTTGAATTTATCCAATCATGATTAAAATGTAAGATCAATTGGTTCACTGGCTTAGTGTCCAATTGTATCGGAAATTTCGAAGTTTTGAGGGGTTTTGTTGAATAATCGGTGTCTAATAAACATTGAAAGAAGAATTAAATAAAAAAGTGCTGCTAATATACAATAAGACTGATCATGTGAACATCCTATCAAAGTTACAACCACTTATACAATTTTTCTCTCTCACTTTCTATAAAACGGCCGAGCGCTTGTATCACCTTAACTTTGATTCTAATAAGCGAACTGGGGGCTTATTCTCGAAAAAGTTATCACGTCATAAGTTATGAATCATAAAAAAGTCATAATATTAACATGGTGAGAGATAGGACAAACCTCCTTATGAATCATAACTTGGGAGTTATGACGTGATAACTTTTTCGAGAATAAGCCCCCTGGTCTCGCACGTCACTTTGTATGATTTCACAGTGTCAAGACCCATTTCCAGACTGTAAAATGTACACTATTTCCTCCAGAAAACTGCGCGATGATTAAACGACTGAAGTCGAATCTGAAAAAACTAGAGATTTTGCTGCAGGAAAATCCGGAGATTTCGTGCCATCCCGAATTGAATAAGATGTACTCCGAAGTGAAATCTGGTTTGGAATTCCGCATGGAAGATCTTCTTTGGATCGTTAATGACCCAAAAGTGCACAAGTATTATGAGGAATACCCAACGGAGGACCGTGAGTTCATTGATAATCCAGAAAGAGGGAAAGATTATGCGAATATAGAGCTTTAGAAAACATATCATATAGTTTTAATGCGAAGATTTTATGTCTTAAATGTTAAAACCAGTTTGTAGGAACAATGGTATATCTGATCTTACTGAATACACTGAACACTGAACTGAACAGCCGACTATGTTTTGTTTTTCACAGCCAGCACAACTGCCGAGCCTGAACAGTGCGCTCATTTAAATGCGACGATTGATGAAGACGATGTGATAAAAGAGATGCTAAATGGTGAGTTACGATAAACCCTTGATGAACACTAGGAAAACGCTCTGTGTAACGCGTTGATAAGCGAGCCAGCGTAGTGCATGCGATTTAATTTGCATGTGTAAGCTGTTTCTCTATAGACCTTGAAAATCAATGTGAAGGCAAACTATTCAAATGTACATGAAGTAAAAATGTATTTCTCGATGAAACACATTTTGTTATATTTCAGTACAATCTTAAAATGTAAGTAAAATATCAATGTCTCCGGAAGATCTTGACCATTTCAAAATGGAAGCATCTCATAAAATGTTGTGCCATGAACAATTTGAATCTGATTTTTCAATTACGTGTTTCCATTGGCGCCATTTTTGATCTGCAACTCTTCAATTATCAATTTTAGATTACTCTTATTTTTTGAAGGAGACTTTGTTTGGCTGTTGATTTTATCGGGGTATTAATTCACATCCTACTTTATGTGCAGAATCTCCGGAAATATACACAGCTGACCCAGATCCAGATTCAGAAGAGCCCTGTCCAGGTAACACATTCTCTTAATTATGTCTACTTAACTTTCTATACGTTTCATTCAATCATCGATTTGTTGGTCCGATCAATTTGAAATTTTAAAAAGTCATGGCAACCAACATTGTCCCATATTTTACAAAGTTACTGCCAAATCCTCCCATTCGATAAAATTTAAAACCATCTATCTATCTTATGTTTTTTTTAATTTCAACTGGAATCGTTTGACAGATAAACTTATAACTTTGCATGGCATTGGGACCAACATTTTAGATATTTTTGCCAGATTTCAGACTAATCTGTCGTTATCTTCAATTTATATACCTACATACAAAAGCCTATCTTTAGCCTATGAGTTACTATGCATTTTAGGGTTACTTGAGCACATTACTGGTAGGTTCAAAGTGCAGAGTCAAGTAGTAAGGTACACGACACAAAATCAAATCATGTGGACAATATGCAGAAACACGAAGTGAGGCACAGGAGGCCAAGTCTTGAAACTTACGCTTTCAGGACGCAAACGCTCTCGGACGTCAACAAGTCCCATTTACTGTAAGAGTGATCGACATTGAAACATAAAGTCAAGCCTCTTATTTGATTGTCATCCAGCAATCTATTGGAGACAATGTATTAACATTATAATTTTTATTATAGATATTATACAGTCATAAAACCTTATTCAAAATTAAGCTAAATAGTTGACAGTAGATTTCAAGGTCGTCATTCTTACAGTAAATGGGACTTTATGACGTCCGAGAGCGTTTGCGTCCTGAAGGCATAAGTTTCAAGACTTGGCCTCCAGGTGGTTTAATCGGTAGATACATATTAAACAGTGAAAAACTCAGAGGCAGTCGCATGCCAAACACAAAGTAATGGTACGCAAAGCATAAATATGTAGGTACACTAATGGTATGCAAAACATAGCTAAGTACACGAAGAAAAGGTACTGATGATATTATGTTGAGGAAGGGGGTCACATACGCCAAAGAGGAATAACACGCTCAGTAGAAGAACCGATGAAACAAAGAAAACACAAGCAATAGTCTTTGCGCACATTGGCTTGAAATTAAGATAGAATAAAAGATTGCTAAGAACTTGGTTGCGGGGGGGGGGGGGGGGGGGGGTAAACACACGGGCACGACCGGTCTTGATATCACTCCATGGAGAAAAATATAATAAAATTTCGGCTTCATGGGGAAGTCGACGGTCGAGGACTGAAGTTCTTGGAGGTCCCGGCTTCCACCCACGCCGGTGTGCAGGCGCTGGCTGTAGGCGCTGATGAAGGTGGTGAATCTCTCCGCCAATGGAGTGACGCCGGTTGCGGCGTTGACGTCCTCGTTCCTCGTCCCTGGCTGGAGGCGGGCGATATATATTTCCATAATATCGCTATAACATTTGACCATTTAAATTATAATATATGTAAAAAATTATTACCATACCTAAAGGTTTAAGGATCAAAGGTTATGACGATATTAAGGAAGTATTATCTCCAATGTTTACTTCGAGAAGTGATTTGATGGATCATGTTTCAGGCGACAATTTCAAGGTTAAGCTTGCTCAGTTTTTCTACGATGCATATTCGGATGAGAGAGAACTTCCAGTGGAACAATTTGGTAAGTCACGTCAATAGCAATGGCTGTCATTAACGATATGAATTGTACAAGTTTGTCATTATAAAGTGGGTATCACCTGAGTTGCATCCGTGGTTGGAACTCTCGTTTGGAAACTATTGTTGCAAAAAGAGACTAAAGCCTATCACTCACGCAACGGTTTGGGTTAGTTGTAGGTTGGATCACAATTTACACTCTGAGTTGCGCAGAAAACACAGATTCCGGTTCCGATTAATCCCTATTGGTCAGTTCACGTCACGTGGTACCGCAACAAATAGTTAGAACTGTCAGAATAGAGAATTTTCTATTTTTCAAACCAACCCGCTAGTTGACCAAATTCAATACGTGCACATGCGCGGCCAACCATGGTTTGCAACACAGTGTGGTAGAGCAGTCTGTTTCTATAATGTATTGTGTTGTGATCAGCTGAAAGGATCTACGTCTTGGAGGGGAGGCTGCAGGAGTTGAAGGAGTTGAAATTGACCAGAGCGCCCACCGCCGAGGAGCGGTTACAACAATGTCGTGATATCAATCTGATCGTCAATTTGATCCAACGCAAGATCGATGCAATGAGCAAATTCAGGCAACAGTAAGGGAAATCGTAGACATCTTAAGAAGGCTGAGCAGTGAGCGTGGCCTTGAAGAGTTTTTTTAATCGATTTTTATCTATATCTTTTACCAATGTAATTGTTTACAAAATAGGGCTTTGTACGAGTATTCAGAACAGTTCAATGAAAATAATTTCATAGTTTGGAATAAGTAATTCGTTTTATTTTGTCCAACATATATTTAGTGCCATAATTTTACTAAGTTTCGGGCACTAAACGTCTGTAGGACAAAGTAAATCTAATAAACCATTACAAGATATGGAATTATTTTCATTGAACTGTTCTGAATACTCGTACAAAGCCTTATTTTATTAACAATTACTTTGGTAAAAGATATTGATAAAAATCGATTGAAAAACTCTTCAAGGTCAAACTCACTACCCAGGCGTCCCAAAAGGGTTATATGTGGTGAAAGATTCAGACCAATAGACCAAAACATAAACTAAACGCGCATGCCCAATCCGCCATTTTCTCTTCCAGCTATGTGTGACATTCAGTCAAGGCACTTATATGTCAATCGTATAACGATAGTTCAGTAAAAGTTATAATTACATCGCGAAATAACAGAAATTTATGCTTACCTCAGTGTCAACATTCAAATACAATCGGCATATTTCATTTCAGCACATATTCATACACATTCTTGTGAACACTAAATGTCTATTCACCAAAATTACCATTTGACAAACGCATTTTTTATCACGGTCTTCTGAACCGTTCCCTTTCTGAATGAGCTCATTCAGAATAGTTTCAGAAAGCCGTGATAAAAAAAATGCGATATGTCAAATGGTGATTTTGGTGAATATACATCTAGTTTTCACAAGAATGTGTATGAATATGTGCTGAAATGAAATATGCCGATTGTATTTGAATGTTGACACTAAGGTAAGCATCAATTTCTGTTATTTCGCGATGTAATTATAACTTTAACTGAACTCATTAAGAGTCTACGATACTTGATGAAATCCATGTTTCATGAAGCACAAAAAGGCGGCCCCTACTTTTTTCTAAACGGCTCTACCGATTTTCTTCAAATTTTCACAGATTATAGATAAATAATAAATCTGTGCCTCTAGTGGGCCAAAAGTGTTATTTTTTGTTCAGTAATTTCAGGGCACAGGTGCCAAAATACCCATATATTGCCCATTTTGGCACCTCCTCAACACGAGTAATAACATTTGTTATTATTTTTTTGAATCACTAGAGGCACAGATTTACTCTTTATCTCTATGCTATAAAAATTTGGAGACAATTGGTCAAGCCATAAAGAAAAAAGTAGGGGCCGCCTTTTTATGGTTTTTTGTGGTTTTCAATGTTTGAATTAAAATAACTTACTTCACAGCAGTATATGCAACATGCAACACAATGATTAAATGTCACAAATGTCACGTACAACCCAGAGCTAATGCATTTTCATGCATTTTTTGGATTTTTTTCGTATCTGAATCGAAATTTTTTGCGAGTCCTGTCGACTCTTAAGATTGACATTTAAGTGACTTGGAACATGCGCACTAAAGAGTGGTCACACATAGTGACACGCCCTTTTTTAGTTCGCTTTGAGGGCGCCACTAGTTTATGTTTTGGTCTATTGGTTTCATTCTCGTTTAGGTTGTGGACTTGTCACAAAGTTTTCTGAGATCAGAATCATCAGAATCAGAAAGCGGATGTAGTTTCACGGTTTCAAACCATTGTTACCAAATTTAGTACATATTGTGGTCGGTGGGCTATAGATGATTTTTTGTGATAAACTTTAAATGATGATAACAAAGTGAAACATTGTTTTCAAGTAAATGTTCTGTCATTGGCTGGTGCATTTCCTGTTTGCGTGATGTTTGCACTGCAACTTAAACTCGAATGACAATTATGAGGTGACTGATCGAATAGCAAAATATTGTATTTGTATCCAAATTCTACATGTAGAAGCGTCCTAAGAAAATAGTTAGATATTATTTTATTGACATAATCCAAACTTATTATCGGAAGAGAATAATTTACATCTTCAAACTGTTTTTCAGCAATTGATCCCATGTGAATGACTCGGGAAAGTGAAAATTTGAAGATGTTTTGGGGCAAGAAATGAAACAACTCGGATGGTTACGAAGCTCAAGATAATGATTAAAAATGCAACTAAACTTTTTCTCTGGACAAAGCATTCTTCAATAAAATATTTCAGTCAAACGAAATATAATGCATTTTTCTTTTCATAAATGTTTCATTTGCTACATCGTTCGACAATCCTTTCTGTTAAACAAGTGTTTCTTTGTTTATTTACCTCTGAAACCACTGCTCTTTTAAAGCCTATAGTTTCTAGAATCTCTTCGAAAGTTACGTTCTAAATTGTTTTTGTCTGTTGCCATGGCATTCTTCTTCGGTATCTCTTCATGATTCTACAGTTTCTCTTCAAAATAGCATCTAAGCACCTGGTTCATAAAGCAAATCAGAATCAATTTTCAATTGGCACTGGAAAACATTCATTTCGATACTTCATTACTGACAGATATTAAAAATATCAATAACTTCATACGTTCTAAACTGATTGGGATGAAATTTTGTAAATAAGAGACAATATTGGTCTTAATGATCATGCAAAATATGAGTTTGATCAGAATTATCGAAGACCGTTTTAATTTTGCAGCCTATCAGGAGATATTTATTTAAATTTTAACCAATGAATGGATTTCAAAAAAAATTATGGTATGCAAACAGAGAAGGTTGGTTTTACATGTGTACAACATTTCAGCTCGATCAAAGAAAAACACTGACCTGTATAGCCAAAATATGAGTTTGATCAGATTTATCGAAGACCAGTTTCATTTTTCAACCTACCATCAGGAGATGTTTATTTAAATTTTAATAAATCAATTTTTTCAAAAAAATTTTGGGTCAGCAAACAGAAAAGGTTGTCTCCACATGTGTGCAAAATTTCAGCTCGATCGAAGAAAAACTCTGACCTGTATAGCGTCAGTAAACGGAAAAAAAAAAACAGAGGTCCGGGCCAAAAGAGCCAAAAGGAGACGCTCGCTTCGCTCGCTCAATTAACATTCACCTAACTGAGGGAATCAGTAAAAACCATATTTCACACAGATAGAAAATGTTTCTAAAATAACAGCGCATTCAAGTTGTATGATCTGTAGATCTGGTTGTTGCGCGCGCCGTCTCATATGGAGTGTAAACATTTGAAAATTTAAACACCCAGAATCTTCGAAAACCAAGAAAAAAAACTGCCACTTGGATACATATGTGTGCTTGCTCAATTGACGGCTTCTATGGCTCAGTCGCTAAAACAGCAACGATTCTGGCTGAACATTTATGTCTTGAATCACTGTGAAGTGGAAACGAAACACTAACCTAACATGTTTTGTTGACATTTGAAGGGATTGAGACTTTTTGTATGTAATTATTTCGTAATTAATTCCAATAACTGACGTGCACAATTTTTATCCGAGCAGTAGGTATGTTATTGTAAATAAATAATGAATACAATGATAAAATGATTACGAATCTCATATAGGTACCCTAAATAAGCAGGTACCCTAAATAGGTACCCTAAATAGGTACCCTAAATTAGCATTGGCAGCATAGGAAGTTGACACTCTTTACCTGTGGTGGGGCGGGGGAAGTGTAGGTCTAGTCTCTTTAGACGTAAGTAAATGATTCCAAATTCCCCCGCTAGGAAGACAACTCGGGCAGTAGGCAGACTTTTTCTTAGCATGTTTTGGTGCTAGAAATTAACCCAGAGAGCATGGCGAGTTTACACTCCATATGAGCCGGCGCGCGCAACCACCATCTAGACTTCTTATACTATAGATCAAACCTTTATTTGGTAACTTTACAATACACTGCTATTTTATAGACATTCAATTCATATCTTACCCCAAAAGTAGTAATTTCTGCGTCCCAAATTCGTTTATATTGTTAAAAATCCAAAAACGCCATGTGGGGGATAGCAATTTACCTAACACCTACTTTAAACGGGAAAAATTAGGTGCTTACCCAAATAAATGACCGCCACTCACTGCCCTCCCTAGCAAAAATCCCTGGCGTCGTCCCTGTATTGGAGACAGCATAATCACTTTTCCGCTCGCTCTGCAACCTATGCTATATAGATAATATATTCAATTCAAAAATAACTCTTTTGTTCTTAATTGTATTCAATTTTATTCATTCTATAACTGAAACGAAACCTTTTCGGCTTGAAATCATTTCAGATCCATGTTATATTATGGCCGTTCAATGATTTCAGACCGAAATTATTTCGTTTTAGTTATAGTTTTATAACATAGATTTATCGGTAATTTTTATCGTTTTAGGCAAGTTATTCAAAATCAAGTAATTCCTCTTGATTGTCCTCGCATGTTCATAACGACCCCAGGTGACTACTCGCGTTACAAAATGACAGATGACTGCCGGCGGGCTAGTTAAAACTAACTAATTCTTTAACACGATAAGAAAAACTTGACGGAATCACATCATTACTCATCATCATCGATGAGTTTTTAAGAAAAAATCTTATTCAATAATATTTTTACCAAAAATTTAATATTGCTGAGATTACATTTTTGCCGACAATGACATATTAAGTAAATATATATTGGAATGTACATTGTTTAAATAAATAGATAGCTATTGTAGGGAGACAACTGTTTCGTTGGAAACAACTCTGGCATTTTGACAACCACAAAACTTTCGGCTTCCATTTCAAATGTACAATAAAAATAAAAAATAAATTGAAACTTCCCCATCTGATGAACTTGGACCTCAACTAGTGAATCATGAGCTGTAACCCGGGTAGGTTGACATAACATAATATAAGATGCTGCTAGCAGGTAAGCCCTATACCAGAGCTATAAATAAAGCATGAGCATGTTAATTAATGCATTTTTAGGTGTGTAATAATTTAATGGTTGATTTTACGATCTTGATTTTTTTTTAATATTGCCAAGCCACGAGGGAAAAAATAACATACCAAACCCGGGACAAATTGCAAGATTTGTCTTTTTTATCAGACCTTATTCGGAAAAAATCTCTGATTACAAAAAAATATATCTGCACAAATGTGTTGGGAAATTGCCTACAATTAAGAATAAAGTTCAAATTTTTAGATTTTTTTAAGAAACAAAAGACACGTTGCTTTTCTTCAACAAATAAAATGTACTGTATTAAGATACAAATCACAAAAAAACAGATGAAATCAATGCAGATCAATTTTTTAATAAAATTACGTCATTTAATAATCAGCCACATGGCTACTTTAGGTAGGGTATCATCATAGGACAAAACTGCACATGCAATAAAATTTCCAAGTCATTCGGTTCAACCGTTTTAGAGATAACATGTCACTTCCGGTTTCAAAATGGCGGCCCAAACATCCCTTCAACAATCAAGGTATCGTCAGACGTAAAAACTGCATATATGTGATAATTATTTCATGTCGTTTGAAGGATTTCGTGCCGACCAATCAAAATAAGGTAGGTAAAATCGGCAAATTAGCCATATGTATAAGCCTAATCTCAGTGGTCAACAGGCAAAAAAAATCTTAAAACTCTGTTTGATAACACTTAGTAAATGCGTGGTAGACTTTTGAATATACAGCAAAAATATAAGCATTCATTACCAACATTGTCCTGCAAAAACATTTACTCTGGTTGCCTCTCTTCGTTACGTCGTAACGTAACGTAACGAAGTCCTGACGTAACAAAGAAAGCAAATTCAGCAAATTTGTCTGAATAGGGTCTGACGAAAAGACAAATCTTGCAATTTGTCCCGGGTTAGATGCTTTGTTGCTCGGCCTAAAGTTATCGTTTTACCTTGAACCTACTTGTAGTCGACCGTAAGTGTCGATCACCTCTACAGTCCCTAGCCACTGGAGCCACTTCCTGATGTCATCGAGTGAACGTATGTAGTTGATCTAATGGAGAGGACGTACGACGCAAGCCTTCAAGTTGTCGTTTTACCTTGAACCTACTTGTAGTCGACCGTAAGTGTCGATCACCTCTACAGTCCCTAGCCTCTGGAGCCACTTCCTGATGTCATCGAGTGCAACATGTAGTTGATCTATTGTAGAGGACGTACGACTCAAGCCTTCAAGTTGTCGTTTTACCTTGAACCTACTTGTAGTCTACCTCGTAAGTGTCGATCACCTCTACAGTCCCTAGCCTCTAGAGCCACTTCCTGATGACATCGAGTGCAACATGTAGTTGATCTATTGTAGAGGACGTACGACTCAAGCCTTCAAGTTGTCGTTTTACCTTGAACCTACTTGTAGTCGACCGTAAGTGTCGATCACCTCTACAGTCCCTAGCCTCTGAAGCCACTTCCTGATGTCATCGAGTGAACGTATGTAGTTGATCTATTGTAGAGGACGTACGACTCAAGCCTTCAAGTTGTCGTTTTACCTTGAACCTACTTGTAGTCGACCGTAAGTGTCGATCACCTCTACAGTCCCTAGCCTATGGAGCCACTTCCTGATGTCATCAAGTGAACGTATGTAGTTAATCTATTATAGAGGACGTACGACTCAAGCCTTCAAGTTGTCGTTTTACCTTGAACCTACTTGTAGTCTACCTCGTAAGTGTCGATCACCTCTACAGTCCCTAGCCTCTAGAGCCACTTCCTGATGTCATCGAGTGAACGTATGTAGTTAATCTATTATAGAGGACGTACGACTCAAGCCTTCAAGTTGTCGTTTTACCTTGAACCTACTTGTAGTCGACCGTAAGTGTCGATCACCTCTACAGTCCCTAGCCTATGGAGCCACTTCCTGATGTCATCGAGTGAACGTATGTAGTTAATCTATTATAGAGGACGTACGACTCAAGCCTTCAAGTTGTCGTTTTACCTTGAACCTACTTGTAGTCGACCGTAAGTGTCGATCACCTCTACAGTCCCTAGCCTCTGGAGCCACTTCCTGATGTCATCGAGTGAACGTATGTAGTTGATCTATTGTAGAGGACGTACGACTCAAGCCTTCAAGTTGTCGTTTTACCTTGAACCTACTTGTAGTCGACCGTAAGTGTCGATCACCTCTACAGTCCCTAGCCTCTAGAGCCACTTCCTGATGTCATCGAGTGAACGTATGTAGTTGATCTATTGGAGAGGACGTACGACTCAAGCCTTCAAGTTGTCGTTTTACCTTGAACCAACTTGTAGTCTACCTCGTAAGTGTCGATCACCTCTACAGTCCCTAGCCTCTAGAGCCACTTCCTGATGGCATCGATTGAACGTATGTAGGTGATCTATTGTAGAGGACGTACGACTCAAGCCTTCAAGTTGTCGTTTTACCTTGAACCTACTTGTAGTCTACCTCGTAAGTGTCGATCACCTCTACAGTCCCTAGCCTCTAGAGCCACTTCCTGATGTCATCGAGTGAACGTATGTAGTTGATCTATTGTAGAGGACGTACGACTCAAGCCTTCAAGTTGTCGTTTTACCTTGAACCTACTTGTAGTCGACCGTAAGTGTCGATCACCTCTACAGTCCCTAGCCTCTAGAGCCACTTCCTGATGTCATCGAGTGAACGTATGTAGTTGATCTATTGGAGAGGACGTACGACTCAAGCCTTCAAGTTGTCGTTTTACCTTGAACCTACTTGTAGTCTACCTCGTAAGTGTCGATCACCTCTACAGTCTATAGCCTCTGGAGCCACTTCCTGATGGCATCGAGTGAATTTATGTAGTTGATCTATTGTAGAGGACGTACGACTCAAGCCTTCAAGTTATCGTTTTACCTTGAACCTACTTGTAGTCGGCCGTAAGTGTCGATCACCTCTACAGTCCCTAGCCTCTGGAGCCACGTCCTGATGGCATCGTTAGACATATCGCGGAAGAAGTGGAAATACGGTATGTAACCAACAGGTCAGCTAGCTAACTGGCATGATTTGTGTTCTGTGACAGGTCCCTTAACAACCCGCTTAGAGGAAGAGCTGCTGAACTTATCCGTAGACTCACCGCGTCGACCGCAGAATCAAAGTTTTCTGGGGAACCTGTGTGCAGACAAGCGCTGCAAAGATGACCCATCAACGAGGCCGACTGGCGGACAACAGCCGTATCCCCTCGACAAACGTATAGTAAACAATTGACTTCCGCAAGCGATCTTCCGCTCTATATGGGATTAGTGACTGCTAGCTGCATCACTGAATGCTTTCGCCGCGAGCGATTTAGCTGCTGTTTGAAGACACTTTTTGCGATACGATTGGAGACGAAATGGGTAGACCAAATTATTTGAAATTTTAATCGTGATTAGATAAAAGACAAACTTAGGGTTATCCCTTGGTACATTTTAAATTTTTTGTTTCGTAATTAGTAATAATGTAATATTATTATTAGTAATATTTAGTAATAAATAATAGTAATATTAGTAATATTAGTAATATTAATATTTCCACTCGAGGAAAATCTTTTCACATTGCAGTTGGTATTTAGTAATAATATAAGTAGTTTGGTGAAAAATTTGCTATTTTATTGTCTCCCTGGGCGCCGTATCAAATTAAATTTCAAAAATGTGCCAAGGGATAACACTAAGTTTGTATTTCATCTAATCATGATTACAATTTGAGATCAATTGGTTTACGGGTTTGGTCTCCAATCGTATCGCAAATTTCATAGTTCTGCGCGGTTTTGTTGAATAACCGGCGCCTAATTAACGATGCAATAAGCAAAAATGAAAATGTGCTACTAATTTATACAATCAGACTGATCATGTAAACATCCTGTAAAAGTTATACTCACTTTTGAAACAATTTTTCTCTCTCAATTTTCTAAAACGGCCGAGCGCTATATTGTGTACTGTGTCAGGTTTCTAACTGGTCGGCATTCTTTGTCACCAGACATCGACGACATCCATGCAAATCCTTTGCTCGAATACAAAGCAGTTCCAATAGTAATTCATGTTTTTGCTCGTCATCTTTGTGTTCGAACTAGCATAGGTATAGGAAAGAAATCTCAATCGAACCAAGATTTTGTAGGAGTATTTTCATAGCGCTGGAATTAAAAACAGGACCAACGTTAGTTAGCTTTTCTGTAGCTACACAAAGGAAATAATATTAAATTTAATAATGCTTATAAAAATACAGATTAGTGCAAAGTCCACTTAACATTCTCCTCACACAATTATAAATGACTTGGAATTGCATGGATATCGGATTGAGGATTAACTTATCTCAAATGACGCACGCTAATGTATTTGTATTAAACGCAAACTGATTATTAACAGGTCCTTTCTTCGAGAAGATCTTCAAACGTGACGCCCGGAATAAGCCAGGTTGCCCACCAAAGAGTACAAGTAGGTTGAAACACATGTTAACACAACGATATTAATACAATATAAAATATCAATGTTGTTGTTTCAACATTGAATGATTGTAATCCAATGTTTACCTTTACAGTC
Organism: Leuctra nigra; assembly: GCA_934045905.1. Classification (NCBI taxonomy): domain Eukaryota; kingdom Metazoa; phylum Arthropoda; class Insecta; order Plecoptera; family Leuctridae; genus Leuctra; species Leuctra nigra. The sequence continues at coordinate 10,540,217 of OW203771.1, read as the reverse complement.
TTTGTTTTCTTGTATTTCCTGCACTGTGCTGCGACTAATAACGGACACGTCACAACTGAACTTCATGTTTTAGTTGGAGAATACCAGGACAAGATCATGGGATTCTACGATGACGCATTCAACGTCGACACAGGCGAAGAGATGACGGCTCAGCAAGTCGGTCAGTCTTCGATAATCTGGTTTAATTTTAGATGCCAGTTTTCAAGCCCCAATTCCGTAGTAAACTTGCTCGTCTGAATGCTAAAGTATTTCATGCGAAAGGTCAAACTTGGTTATTAATACAACGTTATCATTGTCAACATCTGTCTAAATACGTTTTTAGTGTAATGTATTCCTTTTCTTACATTGCAACCTGTTTTATAATCTTGCCGATGTATTTATTTGCCAAAAGACATGTTGCAGAAAACTCTTATACTGAGGATATTAATTTGCCGACAACTTCATAAATTTTTCGACATTCTGTCGAAAATGAATTCTAATATACAAATAAAATAGAGAAAAAAAGTTGAAATCAATATGGGGGCTCGATGATTTTGATAAAACCATTTATTTACATATAGGAAGTGAGTAGGTATGTTGTTCGCCAAACTTTAAACTAAAATAAAGCTGACATGCTGTATTGTATACTTCCAACACTTTAATATCACAATCAGTGGATACATCTTCAATCTCAAGCAAAGGTTGAAGACGATTTATTTGCAAGGGTTTAGTATCGAACATGGTTTCTTGGAATGAGAGCTCATAAATATTTACTAATCTTGAATAATACTCTGGTATTTTGTGGTATTTTTCCCTCCCAACTTATTAGGCCACGCTTGGCAAAATCTGTACAAACCCTCGTTTTAAGCATCTCTTCCATCGTATTCGGCTGTGAGCTACCGGGGCCCCTATTCTCGAAACAGTTATTACGTCACAATATTAACATGGTGAAGATACGACAAATCATCTTATGATATCATAGCTTGGAGCTATGAAGTGATAACTTTTTAGAGAATAGACCCCCTATATTTCCCGTGACCGATCTTTCTCACTTCACCTTTCTGAGGGAAGTAGAAAATAGTGCAATAAGTAAAGATCCGATTTGATGGTGATCGCGAAATTTTCGAAGTGTTGTAAATGACTCATATTTCTAAATATAAATGCGTTTCCATGTGTTTCTGACTCAAAAACACCGACTCAAAAACACCCTTAACACCGCTAAACACCACCAAACTGACTAAATCGCGAAATATACCGCGAAATATCACGAAATTGAATATATTTCCTGTTATTTTGTACATTTCGCAGTTGCTTTTCTAATTTTTCTCAGGATCACCAAGGTAAAACACAATATTCAAACTTTTTTATTTCTAAAAACAGTCAGTGACCCTCCCTTATTCGCGTAAATGACAGTACTTTTCGTTGCACTTTTTGACAATACATTTTCATTAACAATACTGTCTTACTCATCCATTGTCTTTCAAAGTCTATCATCCGACAAATTCACCAGAAAAGAAATATACACACGCCCTAACAATGTCGCCTTCTATTTTATTACTAATATCAACTTGTTACAAAGTATAACATTTAAAATGAAAATTATTGAATACTTAAGAAGGAAGAGTGTTAACAGAAAACATCTATTGTTTTGTGTATGTAACATGCAATACTAAAAACGCGAAAGATAAATTAATAATTATTTATTCCTTCGCAGTGAAAACTACTATAATTATAGATTTAAAATGGTGCACAAACTACGATGGCAAAGGTGGCGCACCATTTTATGTAAAACCAGAGTTTTATAAAAGTTAATGTAAATAATTTATTTTTCCTGGTCTACATCTTCCCGTTTTATTAGAGCGTGAGGAATGTACAATTCTTGGTTTTCTTATCCAGGAGAAAAGCGTAAATACATCCAGGATCGCTTCCTTGAGCTGTGCCACAGCGTCAACCAGCGCGAACTGAATAGCTCCTTGTACGACGCCGAGGAAGATATTGTCCAGAAGATGCTGGCCGGGCTATGGAGAAGAGACCAGGAGATGGAATGGAGACAGCAGGACAGCGACTTGCTGGCTCTCATTGGAGGTAAACGAATCTTTTATGTTTTAAACATAATACGTGCAAGAAGTTTTATAGTACGTTAAACATATTCGTTTCTTCGAAAAACAAAACATAATATATTGATAAAGCATACTATTATCCACTCACAAAAATTTAAAATTTCTTTAATAAATATTAAATTTAAATTATTTGGCCGTTTTGGCTGAGAAGCAGAATTCCTTGCGAGTGATGTCATATTTTATTTTAACTATGGCACATGGTACACTCCCCCAAATAATAAACGGAACTTGGTACAAAACGTATTGGCTGCTAGCAGCAATGAAATCAGAGCTCACCTAAAAGAGTTAGATAATGCGTTAGCACTGACTTCATAGGATGATGCCATCAAACTTTAATCAGTCAATTCATTTTCTTTCGAGTACCGTTTATTATTTGGGGGAGTGTACATGAAAATGTACAACAAATATGTTGTTATTTAAAAATATATTGCTTGTTAAATTCATGCATATTAATTACTCTTCAGCAATAGTTACTAAATCTGCAAGGGCCGTATTTTGCGGACATTGGAGTTGGGTTTGTTTCTAATTAATTATTATAAATTGAAGCATCTAATATTCAGTGTAAAATCGAACCTAATTACCTTATGTTATGTTATGCAATTTTTTATTTTGTAGCTTCACAAGTTTATCAATGTCTTTCATAATTAATTATTCGTATCATTATTCTCATTTTGATACAAAACATTTAAAAGTAGATGCTGGTATCTTTATAACTTTGATACAGACATGCAGGACGATAATGTGATTAATTTAAAATGCAGCTTGTTCTTTAAGGGGACAGGGTCGCGAAGGATTAACATGTAAATTTGTATCTACTTTAGGAACATTTTTCTCAGTCATCTTTGGAGGAAATGATCTGAATTTTTTACATGTTGTAGATTGTAGTATGATAAATGAAACATGCCTTGGATAATACAGTCACTAAAAGATATTTTCTTAAAAAAAAAATTGTAACATATGTTTGTTTAAAAAAAATTAATTGCAGAAAAAAATTAATTGCAGACAAATAAAATGTCCCTCATAATTTGTAGAGACATGTCTTATAGTTTATGCTAATGCTAACATACAGAAAAAAATCAGCACTCTATCTCTTGTAGTTTAAGAAATAATTGTTCCTAAACATTACAAAGTACACTAAGGGAGAAAAACGACGTTAAAGTTAAAGCACCAAAAAATCGCACTATTTCAAATGGAGTAAAAAGCAAAAAGGTAATTGCAAAATATATTTTTTTTATACTTCTAATTATAAATGGACCTTATACCATATAATTTTTTAACAGATAATATATAACAAAAAATAATCAAGAATAAAAAAAAAAAAATTAAAAATTTCTTCGCGACCCTGTCCCCTTAATGAAATTTTGGAATAACAATATTAAAGTAATTACCTTGATAATTTAAAAAAAATAGATAAGTTTCATTTTCATTTTCATTTTCACTGATTGATTGATTGGTTAACCCTGACCACTAGCCAATATTGTTTCTTTCGAACACCGTGTTTACTTGTGAAGTTGTGCCAAGTGTGCAGGTTATAAAAGTATATGTTGTGGTGACCGTTCATCTGATGTTCCAGATTCTCGTCCGGCCAAGAAAGCTTCAGATCTCCTCAACCAGACTGCCCCTTGTGCATACCAGAGCAGGAGCACTCAGGGCAAGAGATCTTCAGATCGCCTCAACCTGACTGCACCTGGTGCATACCAGAGCATGACGGACGAGAGTCAAGACGACTTCAATCCTAACATCGACGCTATGAACTTGGATGACGTGTCTTGCACGGAGAACATTTCGGACCAGAGTGTCGAGGAGCACGTTGATCAGTATAGTCGCAGGCTTGACGAGATTTCTGCTGACTTATCTGCTGAGACTAATTGCTCACGTATGTACTTAGTTTAATTTTAAAATGTTAATTAGCACCTTAAATAGTTATTAATTAATGTTCACAATGGCGGTTGATAATAATATGGCATTTAGGGTAGAAATTGTTTCATACATTTGGGTCTCTTAAGCTGGCTTTCCATGATCCGTCATCTTCCGTCAACGTCCGACACCGTCCGACGAAAACGACCACGTGACCCGTCTCGACCAATCCCTCGCAGTCCGAGATTTTTTGGGATGGCTCTGATTGGTCGGGACGGGTCACGTGGCCGTTTTCGTCGGGAGGTGTAGGACGTTGACGGAAGATAACGGAGCATGGAAAGCCAGCATTAGGGCCAGTATTTTAATGCTCTGCTAAAACCAGTTGATAAATTTAAATGGTCATTCAATTTCAAGCAATGTTAATGGTTGTTGCCATTAAAATTTAGTCCATATCAACTGTTTAAATTAAGCGGAGTATTGAATGCCAATTGAAAACAGACAAGAGAGAAGATTTATTAAACCAGGCTTTTATGAATTAATTAAACCAGGAATTTGCCATTCAAAATAAAAAATACTTTGATTACTGAGTAGCTGTAAAAATCATGAAGACCAAAGCAAATCACGTTACTTTATTCTCTACATCCGACTAAAAAATAAGCTATCTATGAGTACATTCATTACAACGTTCATGTTGAGTTATCAAAAAAGAATTTTTAAGGAAATTCACTGCATACTTGAGCTTTTAATATATTCAGGCAATATAAGTTGATTTTGCAACGATTTATTAATAACAAAAATAAAAAAATCTCGTGCATAGGTACGCATGTAAAAACTGTCAAAACCCAGTGGCAATTGATAGAGCTTAATAACATACCTACCTAATTCTAAAAGTATGCAGCGCAAAATTATTACACATTTTACTAACTAGTAACATCTTTGAGGTCGTATCTTAGATTGAATTTTTGCTTTTGTTTCAGTCGATGACCATCCACATCCAGCATTAGACGGGACATTTAAGATACCAAGTAAGTTCAGACTAAATATTACTTCTAAATACTCACATTTTAAAAGTGAATTTCTTACTTAAGTAGACTTAAATTGACGCAACAAAATTGGAGTAAATTAATTGCTCCTTGTACATCTTTGACCAGATTTTTTCCACATTAATCTACCATGGCTAAAGAAACTATTTGTCAAATAGACGATGACAACCTGAGAAGAAAGTATTGAACAATGAATGACGGAGGAATGTGTTCCCAATTCCATACTAATGGAAGTCGATCAACATTGCATGGAATCGAATTCCATCAGAATTGGGAATTTAAAAGTGTAATAGGGCCCATGGATATTAAAAATGGAAATGCTCGCACATTGTTGAGTGTGAAATATTTTAATTTAGATATATGGCCCGACCAACCACATATTAAAAGTTTTCCAAGTTGAAGAGACGTGGCTGATAATTTTAAATGGAGTGTTTATTATGGGGTTATGATGATCTCTCTCTATAGCTGTCATAGTCTGATTTCGATCTTAAGTGGAAAACCCCAACCACCTGTTCTGTACTTAAATGTTTTGTGTATAATGTTCTATTTGACTTGAACTCTTTATTTCCATGTGCAACCGAAGACCAACCAGCTGCTGCCTTTTCAAATCAAACCTGTGTTGGAAGTCAAGGTGGAAACCAAAGCTTCGTTAGCTCATGTAAGTTAAATCTAAAAATTCAGCACTGAAAAGGAGTGATATCAAAAAAGGAGCCAAGTCAACGAATTTTCCAAATTTTAATCGTACCATTGAAATAAAAATATCAACCCCCGAGAAATACTTAAAAAAAGGACTTGGCGCATCGTTTTTTTCAAGACACTTTTCTATCCTAAAAGTATAGGAAGAACTCTACAAGTATATTTTCCTGAGTATATCACATTCATTATCGACGAATCATACTACGTTTTAATATAACTAGTACTCTTACCTACTGGCAGTTTTGGTATTTTGTCAATATTCAGAGGAAATAAACGGATAAACGAATAACGAATAAACGGAAGCGGCCTAGTCTATTCGTTATTGCCACTATTTCTAGGGTCATATTAATCAATCATACTTCTCAATATCGTGACTGAGGGAAATAGCGAAAGCGCTCATTACAAGAAGGCCGTCAATGAGATTTGTATAAGTGACTAGTGCACTGAGCCATGCTGCTCAAATAATTACTGACTAGATTTTTATCTAAAGTAATACGTTATGTAATTTATGAATTTTTTTGGTATAAAATGTTAATTAATAGCAATTAATTACACGGCGAGAAGGTTCCAAGTATAATGCTGTAGTAGGTATGTTGATGTACCCACAAAACAATTGGTACCTACCAATCACAAACACAACTGTTCTGTATTTATTGCTTGTAAGACAATGCTATGTTTCTTTGCGTACTTATATTTAAATTTAAAATATTTTATAGAATGTTCAATATTTAATTTGAAAGTTTTGTCCCAATTTTTCTAGGCATTTCTGAACTACGTAGTATGTGAGTGGCTTAAGCTTAAGAATAGAAAAATGTCTTTAAAAAAACGATGCGCAAAGTCCTTTTTTTAAGTATTTCTCGGGGGTTGATATTTTTATTTCAATGGTACGATTAAAATTTGGAAAATTCGTTGACTTGGCTCCTTTTTTGATATCACTCCTTTTCAGTGCTGAATTTTTAGATTTCTTCTATTTTTTTTTATAGTTAAAGAGACTTGGCTGGTATTTTTACACGGAGTGTTTTTTCTGGGATATCACTTCTTTTGTTAGTTTATACATACAGCTTGTAGCACATGTCCGAGCAGGGACTAATTTCTTTAAAAAAATACGCCTCAACCGATTTGGTTACTATGAAAAGTTGCGTTTGGTATAAGATGACAATGATTATCCAAGAAGAATAGCTTAAGTTTCGTTATAATCGATCCAGCCGTTTTCGATACATGACGTCACTTCCGGTTTTGAAATAGCGGCCGAATTCCGGTATAGGTAATAAGAAAACAATCTAGTTTTATCTAGTTGATACCTTCATGAACGACCATCTGAATTCCTAATCCCTACCCAGTAAACACATCATGCTGGCTAGATGAAGGCACGGTGATGGGCCAGTACCGGCCACTTTGGCAAGGTGCTGGCCACGAACAAGATGGTGCATTCAAAGATCATGCTGGCCAACATCAATGAAGCCGGTACTGGCCCAGTGCTGGCTGGCCTGCACGCGGCCACATGCAGGCCAGCCAGCACTGGGCCGGTACCGGCTGGCCAGAACGCGGCCGGCAACAAGTAGCTTACATTGTGCTTGCGCACCTATACAGTTATAGCCTCTAGCAAGCGGATTGTTTTTTTATCGACAGTTATTTTTAAAATCAAAATAATATAATTAAATCCGCATTCTCGCGTATGTTCTTAACGACAGCAGATCCGCTATAATAATTTTTTCCTTCTAAATCTTATTCGTTATTTAATTATTAATCTCAAAATAGAAAAAAGTATGTTTTTCATTCGAGTTCAGATTTTACATATCAAATGATACGAATAGATTCGATATTTCAAGCACAAATACCTACGCACGTGCCGTCGCAGGTAATGCATTGATTTTTCCGTGTGCATTTACAAATTAACAAGAACACGTATAATAATGTATCTGTAGTGGTACAAATATTTTCAGTTTCCTGATACATTTGAGTCCATTCATCCCTCTGTCACTATTAGACACTCTGCGCTCTAAACCCTCAGCTGTCGCCGTGGTCGAGTGGGTACAGCGTCTGCCTTCTACCCAGTTTGCTTGTCGCTGTTTCGAGTTCGATTCCACGTCCAGTCATATCTAACCGATTTGCGTTTAATTTCAGAATAAAATCAACATTGTGATAATGAATGGAAATATGTCGTCAGAATTTAATTACGATAAAAACTCGCTTAGTTTTCACACATTTTAGTTTTACTTTTAATATTTGAATTCAAAATAACCGTTTATTTGGTTCCTGGTGGCCCCTGGTGGATAATAGTGGAAATGAGTTCAGGTCGGGTTCAGGCCCCATGCTGGCGTGGTTCAGGCTAGGTTCTGGCCAGAGTCTGGCGTTGTCAAGGCGCGATGCAGGCAAGGTGCTGGCCATACGGCACAATGCTGGCTACTTGCTGGCTGCGTGAAGGCCAGGACTCTGGCAAGGTGAAGGCTGAGTGCTGGCCAGCCGGTACAGGCAACGTTCTGGCCAAAGCGACACATTTTTACTGGGCCGGTACCGGCCACGGCTTTTGGCCGGTACCGGGCCAGTACTGGCCAGAGCAATTGGCCGGTACCGGCAGCATGCTGGCAGCACTTTGGGTGTTTACTGGGTATATTTCCGTAAAATCGGTCATGCCGTTTGTAATATATGACGTCACTTCCGGTTTCATTTAGTGGTTCCTGCCGCCATTTCCGGTACCATTAATTTATTTATTCATTTTTCACAATTGATTTTTCAAATAAATAGCAGAATGAATACGCAGGAGCTAGTTCAGTTGCAATCGGTACAGGCGTTTTAGATATATGACGTCACTTCCGGTTTCAGGAATGGCGGCCGAGAACACTGCTACCTTGAATATATAAATTGTATTGTCTATGTTACAATGTAAGTTAATTATGTACGTATTTTAAGTATAATTTGTTGAAATAAGTTAAATATTGCGTATTTATGACGTCACTTCCGGTTTAGAAAATAAGAAAATAATATTTTTTTTATTGATACTTCATATAGATGACCATCTAAATCGAATGGCGCTAATTTCGTTCTAATCGGTCCAGACGTTTTTGAGTTATGACGTCACTTCCGGTTTAAAAATGGCGGCACAAAAAATCACAAGAGGCAAGGTATCATCAGACGCCAAAAGTGCATATGTGGTAAAAGTTTCAGGTCGATCGGTTTAGCCGTTTAGGCTGTGGCGGTGATAGCAACGTTTCCTGATATCTTCAGAATCAGAAAGTGGTGTAATTTCACTGTTTTCTCGGCCCTCTAGCTCGCAAACGGCATAACATATTGTTCCCTAATTTGGTATATGTAGTGGGGTGGGCCATAGCTCGAAATTAAGATATATCGCAACAATGTGAGATTTTCCAATTTTAAGATCCAGTAGGCCGAAAATGCCATGTTGTTGCTTACAGTAAAAGTGGTTGGTCTGCTCCTCAGTTTATTAGTCATTTACGGTATGTTGAGTGAGTGTGAGTGTACGGTACGACTTGGCTGGGTGGAGCGACCGCTCCACTAGATGAACATGACACAGGCAGTAGTGTCACAAACAAATTTAAAATATCTACGAGAAACTCAGGTTGCACTGGAGTACATAATTACCTCGCTAGTTGCGTCATCAAAGTGTTTACGAAATAAATTGTAATATAATCGTATTAAACACTATAAGGTCATACCAGAGGTCATAATGTACACCAATGGGTGGCACTGTAGTAAAGTAACTTAGAAATGTACGTTACTTCTTGATTTTTCTGAAGTGAAGAAAAATCTAAAAAAGCACTTCTAAACATCATCATTAAGAATTTTACACGACATCATCAGTAAAATTATCAGCTTAAATTACACCAAAGCTTGACATTTGTTTGCTTGACAGAAACACCAGAGAATCATGCTGTTAACAATAACATGCTTATTCTGTGGCTGGCAGGAATAATGGCTTGACAACAAAAACTTGATTTTTCAGAAGAGACCAAAACAACATTTTGAATTGTAGCTACTAACATTATTAAATATTTTTGAAATTACTGTCAGAAAGTTATTTTAATATAATGCTAGAAATATACAGGATTTTTTAAATTAATTAAATCCCGTTAAATAACTAATTATGAACCTAGGTCACTTTTCCCGGCCCAGATTTGTACATTTTTTAAAATTTACTTTGTATGTTCGCTGTGTTAAAAATAGCTTAAGTGTATAGGTCGTTATTCCTGACACTGAAATAGCAATTTGTAACGCTGTACGGCATGGATGACTGTGGTTTAACTGCATTTAGGTCACTTTTCCAAGAACAAAATGTTCTAAAATAACAAAAACACTGTACTTATGCCAATCTGTTATTAATAACAATTTTTCAAATATGACATCACCATTGGATTCCTTGACTTTTTTCAAGATTGTACATATAAAAATCTAATTTTTGCATTTATTGTCCTGCTGGCCATAAAATTAGAATGTGATTTTTAAGAGGGCTGAGTAGTGAGCGTGACCTCGAAGAGTTTTTAATCGATTTTTATCAATATCTCATACCAATGTAATTATTAAGAAAATAGGGATTTGTACGAGTATTCAGAACAGTTAATTGAAAAAATTTCATAGTTTGGAATAAGTTATTAGCTTTATTTTGTCCAACAGATGTTAAGTGCCATAATTTTACTAATTTTCGGGCACTAAACATCTTTAGGACAAACTAAATCTAATAAACCATTCCAATTCATCATTGAACTGTTCTGAATACTCGTACAAAGCCTTATTTTGTTAACAATTACATTGGTAAAATATATTGATAAAGATCGATTAAAAAACTCTCAAGGTCAAACTCACTACCCAGCCGTCCTAATACTCAGATTATTACAAGCATTTGTATATATTATTAATTTGTCTAATTTTCATTTAAGCTTCATCTTGGCTGCATATTGCTGCATTCCAAGGTGGACAACTCTCCGACAATCTATGTAAGTAGCAGATATTTACTGGCGTTGTCCCTTAATTGACAATTATAGTTTAAGCGTCTCTTTCCACTTCAGTCATAAGGCAAAGAGTAGTATAATAGCAAATGATGTCAATGTATCAGAATTATGTCAAAGAACGTGAAATCTTTTCATGAAATCATTGACATCCGCTCTATGTTTTTCACTCCTCCCTAATCTTAATTGTACAATTCGTTTTCCTATGTTTAAACTCTCACCAGATGGAGCCACAGTCAGTTGTTCTGCTAGGCCGAGAAAGACTTCATTGCGCGCTCACCTTGCAACGTTGTCTTTCTCGGCCTTACAGAACAACTGACGGTGGCTCCGTCTGTAGAGAGTTCAAACAAAGGAGAAACGAACTGTAGCAACTGTTGTTATGGACGAATATATTAGAATACACTAGGAAAACGCTCAGTGTACCGCGTTGATGAGCGAGCACGGGTACGAGCAAATTCTCGAACCGGAAATGCGTACACAAAGCATAAAACATATGCATCCATATTGAATTGAAATATGATCTGCACTCACTCAACATAAAAGTTTATGCTTTTCATCGAAACTTGAAAATAGTCTAAGCACCCTGGTACCACATATGGCAAATCAGATTCAATTGAAATGGCACTGGAAAACATTCATTTCGATACTTCATTCCTGACAGCTATTAAAAATGTCAATAAGTTCATACGTTCTGAAAATTTGTAAAATAAGAGACAATGTTGGTCTTAATGACCATGCAAAATATGAGTTTGATCAAATTTATTGAGCGAGCGAAGCGAGCGTCTCCTTTTGGCTCATTTGGCACGGACCTCTGTTTTTTTTTTTTTTTTTTTTTTTTTCTGTTACTGACGATATACAGGTCAGAGTTTTTCTTCGATCGAGCTGAAATTTTGCACACGTGTTTGGACATTCTCTGGGCGTTGCAGACCCTAATTTTTTTGATATATACTGATTGGTTAAAATTTAAATAAACATCTCCTGATAGGTTGAACAGTGAAAATGGTCTTCGACAAATCTGATCAAACTCATATTTTGGCTATACATGTCTAGAGTTTTTCCTCGATCGAGCTGAAATTTTGCACACATGTAGAGACAAATTTTTCTGTTTGCAGACCCCAAATTATTTTGAAATTTATTAATTGGCTAAAATTTAAATAAACATCTCCTGATGGTAGGTTGAAAAATGAAACTGGTCTTCGATAAATCTGATCAAAATCATATTTTGGCTATACAGGTCAGAGTTTTTCTTTGATCGAGCTGAAATTTTGCACACATGTAAAACCAACCTTCTCTGTTTGCACACCATAATTTTTTTTGAAATCCATTCATTGGTTAAAATTTAAATAAATATCTCCTGATAGGCTGAAAAATGAAAACGGTCTTCGATAATTCTGATTAAACTCATATTTTGCATGATCATTAAGACCAACATTGTCTCTTATTTTACAAAATTTCATCCCAATCAGTTAAGAACGTATGAACTTATTGACATTTTTAATATCTGTCAGTAATGAAGTATCGAAATGAATGTTTTCCAGTGCCAATTGAATTGATTCTGATTTGCTTTATGAACCAGGTGCTTAGATGCTATTTTAAAGTTTCGATGAAAAGCATAATACCTACTTTTAAGTTGATATCATAATCAGTGCTCGAAGAAGGCCGGTATGGGACGGTATGATATACCGGTACTTCTTTACACATTTGATTTCATATCGTTACTTCTCAGAAAAAACGGAATGCTTAAAATCAGATATTCTTGGAAATTTACGTAATTTTAGATTCTAATTTACTCGTATTTCATGGTTATCTTTTGACTGCATATTTCAAGCATAACTGTGAACTATGAACATCCACTACAAGATAAAGTAAAATTCATTATTTAATTTAGTTGTTTCATCAAGGTAAAAGACTAATCTAACTAATGACATGACAATGGTTGTCAGTGTAATTCTGGAATCTGGACCCTCATCTAATATCGTACCCCCCCCCCCTCCCCCCCCCCCCGCACGTGGTATTCTTATGTTACCATACCGCCACTATTTAATTCCTACTTCGAGCACTGATCATAATCAATTCAATATGGTTGTATATGTTTTCTGTGCTTTGTGTACGCATTTCCGGTTCGAGAATTTGCACGTACCCGTGCTCGCTCATCAACGCGTTACACTGAGCGTTTTCCTAGTCGAAGACCATTTTCATTTTTCAACCTATCAGGAGATGTTTATTTAAATTGTAACCAATTGATGGATTTCCAAAAAATTAGGGTCTGCAAACAGAAAAGGTTGGCTCTACATGTATGCAAAATTTCAGATCGATCGGTGAAACGGTGCAACTTCTATTGCTCCAGAAAGTAGCCAAAAAACAAAAGAAAAAAAAACAGAGGTCCGTGTCAAAAGAGTCAAAAGGACACGCTCGCTTCGCTCGCTCAAATACACTAACGATCCAATTGCAAACATAACCGCACTGGAACCAATTCGAAAAAACAAGGAGCACGACTGACCTCTGGTGGATTCTTTGGTACTAGAGATAAGGTGTATAATGGAGGATATAAGGGGGTATTTATATAAATATTATATTTGCTTTAATAAATTTCAATTGTTTCTCCATTTCTCTGTTCTATGGAAGCACGAAATTTTAAATAAAAAAGTGCATCTAAAAAGTTTCCTGTCAGAAGTGGCTCCATCACGTATCGCTTATTTGTTCGAATACTTACCTCCTTATTGCTCTAAAAATAAGCTTTCTATGAGATTTATTTGACTTGCATTCTTGATTTTAGTTGGCGAGCCTTCAAATTATGTTGGAAGTTCCGGAGATTTGCTATGTGACGGTAAGTTATCTTAATTTAATCATAGAGATACGTAATTAACAAAATGTATTTGACCAGTGCTACAAGTTTATGTGAAAATATATCTTGCGAGTATTGCAGTGGTTAGGTAATGGGTAGTGTTGCGGTAATGCCAAATGTGTCTATTGTAATGTTGTTAAGTGAAGTGAGATGAGATGTAAAGTGAGATACTAAAGGTAGTCAAGTCAGACAAAATGATACACGACTTGTCCTTTTATACACTTGTAAAAGTACACTTGACACAATTAAAAACGGGAAAGTTCTAGAATAGGGACCCTGGTTATTATCAAGGAAATCAGATTTCATCTACTAGAGTTTGACAACGAGTTAAATTATACTTCATCGGCTAATTCCATTAAATATTTTTCAGCCAATCCGTTTCTCTCAAATACCGCTTTAAGTTCGGACAAGTTAATATAAAAAAAAACTTAATACTAAATGTGTTCTCTGAATATGATAAATATGAATATGGATAAATAGTGTTTCTGTGGTATACAAGTACAAGTTTACTAAGAGCTATCATGGGATTTTCTATTGGTTTTTATCACAGATGAAGACGAGGATGATGTGCCAATAGGAGATCAAACCTACGATGGACCATGTGAGTTATCTTGTTGCTTTGTGTAACATAATACAGTATCTTATCCTTTTCAATGTCCTTTCCATGACAATACAAAGGGCTACGAGTGAGATGATATGGCCAGTCATTATTGAGTAGTGCATTTAGAACATAAAACAACAGTTTTTTAGTAGAACATAAAAAAAAACACTGAATGTGTTATCTGAATATGTAAATATTAATATGAATATGAATAAATACTCAAGTACAAGTTTACTATGATCATGGGGTTTTCTCTTGAATTTTATCACAGATGAATGCGAAGATGATGTGCCATTAGCACAGCATCAAGGAGATCAGACCTACGATGGACCATGTGAGTTATCTTGTTGCTTTGTGTAACAGAATACAGTATCATCCTTTTCAATGTCCTTTCCATGGCAATGCAAAGGGCAACGAAATAGGCCGGTCATTAAGTAGTGCATGTTGTTAGTGAATACTTTTGTAAAATGATTTTATTTCATTTACGCACTTGTCACTTGTCTTTAGACACTAAAAAAACACAGTCTGCTACCAAGTGTTAAAATTAAAAGTTTTCGGTCAACATACAGATCCATGCACGCGTGTCAAATATCATGCTTTCATGCAATTGTGGAGAGCTCGTTATTACTAAATCGCGAAATAACAGAAATGGTTGCGAACCCAAGTGTCTACATTTGAATACAATCGGCATGTTTCATTACAGCACAGTATATTTATAATTTTCTACCGAAAACAAGATGTGTATTTACCAAAGGAAGGGGATAAACTTATAGTTTGATTTGATTTAACTGTTATGACCAGATATCCCGGCTGCAGTACTGAATGCAACGTATGATAAGCCACGTAAGTTAACGTCTTGTGATGAACAAAATACAGTTCTGTATGTGAGATGGTTGGCAACGTAACGGGATGTACTAATAGTTTGATTTTGTTTTAACTGTTATGACCAGATATCCCGGCGTCAGGACTGAATGCAACGTATGATAAGCCACGTAAGTTAAAGTCTTGTGATGAACAAAATACAGTTTTGTATGTGAGATGGTTGGCAACGTAACGGGATGTACTTATAGTGTGATTTTGTTTTGACTGTTATGACCAGATATCCCGGCGTCAGGACTGAATGCAACGTATGATAAGCCACGTAAGTTAACGTCTTGTGATGAACAAAATACAGTTCTGTATGTGAGATGGTTGGCAACGTAACGGGATGTACTAATAGTTTGATTTTGTTTTAACTGTTATGACCAGATATCCCGGCGTCAGGACTGAATGCAACGTATGATAAGCCACGTAAGTTAACGTCTTGTGATGAACAAAATACAGTTCTGTATGTGAGATGGTTGGCAACGTAACGGGATGTACTAATAGTTTGATTTTGTTTTAACTGTTATGACCAGATATCCCGGCGTCAGGACTGAATGCAACGTATGATAAGCCACGTAAGTTAACGTCTTGTGATGAACAAAATACAGTTCTGTATGTGAGATGGTTGGCAACGTAACGGGATGTACTTATAGTGTGATTTTGTTTTGACTGTTATGACCAGATATCCCGGCGTCAGGACTGAATGCAACGTATGATAAGCCACGTAAGTTAACGTCTTGTGATGAACAAAATACAGTTCTGTATGTGAGATGGTTGGCAACGTAACGGGATGTACTAATAGTTTGATTTTGTTTTAACTGTTATGACCAGATATCCCGGCGTCAGGACTGAATGCAACGTATGATAGGCCACGTAAGTTAACGTCTTGTGATGAACAAAATACAGTTTGTATGAGAGATGGTTGGCAACGTAACGGGATGCACTTATAGTTTGATTTTGTTTTGACTGTTTTGACCAGATATCCCGGCTGCAGTACTGAATGCAACGTATGATAGGCCACGTAAGTTAACGTCTTGTGATGAACAAAATACAGTTCTGTATGAGATATGGTTGGCAACGTAACGGGATGCACTTATAGTTTGATTTTGTTTTGACTGTTATGACCAGATATCCCGGCTGCAGTACTGAATGCAACGTATGATAGGCCACGTAAGTTATAACGTCTTATGAACAAAATACAGTTCTGTATGAGATATGGTTGGCAACGTAACGGGATGCACTTATAGTTTAATTTTGTTTTGACTGTTATGACCAGATATCCCGGCTGCTAGAGGGAATGCAACGTATGATAAGCCACGTAAGTTAACGTCTTATGAACAAAATACAGTTCTGTATGAGATATGGTTGGCAACGTAACGAAATGTATTTAAAGTTTGATTTTGTTTTGACTGTTATGACCAGATATCCCGGCTGCAGTACTGAATGCAACGTATGATAGGCCACGTAAGTTAACGTCTTGTGATGAACAAAATACAGTTCTGCATGAGAGATGGTTGGCAACGGAACGGGATGTACTTATAGTTTGATTTTGTTTTGACTGTTATGACCAGATATCCCGGCTGCAGTACTGAATGCAACGTATGATAAGCCACGTAAGTTAACGTCTTGTGATGAACAAAATACAGTTTGTATGAGAGATGGTTGGCAACGTAACGGGATGCACTTATAGTTTGATTTTGTTTTGACTGTTATGGTCAGATATCCCGGCTGCTAGAGGGAATGCAACGTATGATAAGCCACGTAAGTTAACGTCTTATAAACAAAATACAGTTCTGTATGAGATATGGTTGGCAACGTAACGAAATGTATTTAAAGTTTGATTTTGTTTTGACTGTTATTACCAGATATCCCGGCTGCAGTACTGAATGCAACGTATGATAGGCCACGTAAGTTAACGTCTTGTGATGAACAAAATACAGTTCTGCATGAGAGATGGTTGGCAACGGAACGGGATGTACTTATAGTTTGATTTTGTTTTGACTGTTATGACCAGATATCCCGGCTGCAGTACTGAATGCAACGTATGATAAGCCACGTAAGTTAACGTCTTGTGATGAACAAAATACAGTTTGTATGAGAGATGGTTGGCAACGTAACGGGATGCACTTATAGTTTGATTTTGTTTTGACTGTTATGACCAGGTATCCCGGCTGCAGTACTGAATGCAACGTATGATAGGCCACGTAAGTTAACGTCTTGTGATGAACAAAATACAGTTCTGTATGAGATATGGTTGGCAACGTAACGGGATGTACTTATAGTTTGATTTTGTTTTGACTGTTATGACCAGATATCCCGGCTGCAGTACTGAATGCAACGTATGATCAGCAGAAGCCATGTAAGTGTGATGAACAAAATGCAGTTCTGAATGAGAGATGGTTGGCAACGTAACGGGATGTACTTATAGTTTGATTTTGTTTTGACTGTTATGACCAGATATCCCGGCTGCAGTACTGAATGCAACGTATGATCAGCAGAAGCCATGTAAGATTGATGAACAAAATACAGTTCTGTATGAGAGATGGTTGGCAACGTAACGGGATGTACTTATAGTTTGATTTGTTTTGACTGTTATGACCAGGTACCCCGGCTGCAGTACTGAATGCAACGTATGATCAGCAGAAGCCATGTAAGTGTGATGAACAAAATACAGTTCTGTATGAGATATGGTTGGCAACGTAACGGGATGTACTTATAGTTTGATTTGTTTTGACTGTTATGACCAGGTACCCCGGCTGCAGTACTGAATGCAACGTTTGATAAACAGAAGCCATGTAAGTGTGATGAACAAAATACAGTTCTGTATGAGAGATGGTTGGTAACGGGATGTACTTATAGTTTGACTTTGTTTTGACTGTTATGACCAGGTACCCCGGCTGCAAGAGGGAATGCAACGTATGAGAAAAAAACGCCAAGTAAGTTAAGCGTCTTGAGATGGACAAAATAAAGTTCTGGTTGTGAGATGGTTGGCAACATAATGAGATACGCGTAGTTCATCAGTTTTTTTTTACTTTTGTCTTCTTACAAATAGTATTGGTTTACTAAATATTTACAAAATATGTCAAATACTTACAATTCTATAAAATTCTGTAAAATCCTTTATAATGGAGGACGCCAGAGGGAATATCAACTTCTGTGGGTAGAATTATTTAGGTAGTGAAATTAGATTGGTGCTCAGGCTTTCGATTTCTTTATTTATGTGTGAACTTACAAAACTAAACAAACACTTTGAGGTACCGTGCGCGTCCTATTCTACCATGCCAAGACCTCTTAACACGTTTGTTTTTGAGGTATAGGTGTGAGATTTATACGTACATACTTGATATTTAAGGTCCAGCTTCGACACCAGGAGGAGAGGGCTTTGTTCCGGGCTCAGTTGAAGACGGTGAGTAGAAATACATTTGCTCTTTATATACATTAATATTTCAGAAACGTAGTTCATTAAGGTACTACAAGCGCAAGCGATTTTGCAGCTTTTTGTAGACACTTTTTGCGATACGATTGGAGACGAAATGGGTAGACCAAATTATTTGAAATTTTAATCGTGATTAGATAAAAGACAAACTTAGGGTTATCCCTTGGTAATTTTTTAATTTTTTGTTTCGTTAATTAGATATAATTAGTGGATTTTTGGTGGAAAATTAGCTATTTTCTTATCTCCCTGGGCGCCGTGTTAAATTAAATTTCAAAAATGTGCCAAGGGATAACCCTAAGTTTGTCTGTCATCTTATAATGATTAAAATTTGAGATCAATTGGTTAACGGGTTTGGTCTCCAATCGTATCGCAAATTTCATTGTTTTCCGCGGTTTTGTTGAATAACTGGCGATAATAAAAAATGGCGATTGAATAAATAAATTAACGATGCAATAAGCAAAAATGAAAAAGTGCTACTAATATACAATCAGACTGATCTTGTGTACATCCAGTAAAAGGTACACTCATTTATGAAACAATTTTTCTATTTCAATTTTCTAGTATCACCTTAAGAAGCGTTTTCAAAATTCAACTTCGTTAAATCACAATACACCACACTAAACACTGTAATGAATTATATTTCTACATGATTTTGTATCTCTTCCATGCAATAAATAATCTCATGTATCTCTGATTAATGTCTTTGGACAATTTGCAATTTGAAAGCGACCCTCATCCTTTGATGACTATAGGGCTAGGATATTTAGGACCTATGAAACGTCCAAAAAGGCAGGCAAATAGCACCTTTAAACTATTAAAAAGGACCACAAAATCCCGAAGATGACCAATGAAATTTTATGGTATTTAATATTCGTCAACATATTATTCAATTTATCGGTTTAAAATTTTGACTTGGAGTAATATATTAAAATTAATAAAAATTACTGTATGAATGTGTCAATGTATCAAGTGTCAATTGTTGATGGCCATCCAAATGGTGGATGTAAATTTTATAAGGTGTGGTATAGAACAAAATTCATAAAATTGTTGCAATGCAACAAACATTTCATATTATTTTCCCAAACAATTTAAAAGAAGGACAAAAATTCCTTAAAATAGCAAGAAAGGGACTGAATTCATCAAAAGTTGAGAAAAAGGCATTTTCAGGTAAAATAAAACACACATTTTTTAAATCAGGAACACATGAAATATATTTATACATAATTTTTAGACGTGTCTGATCAAAAAACGAAAAGATGATATGTCAAATAAACATCCTAGCTTTATTGACAATCATGAAAATAATCTTGACATCAACTCAGTGAATAGACAAGTAAAATGATTTCGTGTTCTCCATTATGTTAATAGCACAAGATTACCAAAAAGCTTTGCAACCCTTTCGGGACGATCTTCGCCAGGACGTCGATTCCATCCCAATACAAGAAATCGGTGAGTAAAACTTTCCCCCTTCTACTATTCTATTCTACTTTAGACCTTCTAAAAGGTAAATTTCAAGAAACACCCAGACGCGAATCAAGGGTGGTTTCGGTGTATTTCACTAGTAAGGAAAGACAGAACATAGAAACATTTCATATTTGTTGCTTCAATATTGCATAAATGACTCAAACATATATTTATGATTCAAGAAATGGGGTACGGGTAATTCAAGACACATAAGCACACTCGGTTCTCCTAAAAAAAAAAAAAAAAAAAAAAAATCAGCGCTCATCGTAAAACATTTTGGAATGCAGAGATTTCATTGTAATCTGGACTTTAACTTCATGAATCTCTTCTGTTGTCCCATATTTGGATGGGTTATTGTTCAAGTCTAGCCTCAAGTCTTGTTGCTGCCGTTGGTCCAGAGAGACTGGGGTGTTTGGGGGTTAGTGTGACGACCTCCCTCCACCTGTTATCAGTCTCGAGACGACGCGGGTTGTGCTGTGAATGTCACATCGTCCTTTAAAGTACTTCCACCAAAAGTCATTGTGATATAGAAATTCTACGAATTTTCTTGAAATACACCTCAAACAGTAACAAATACAAATACATAAACAAAAACATGTATACGGGATTATTTTAAGATATATCTTGAAAAATAATCATGATATTTCCCATAAGGTAACATGGACGGATGTCAAAATTTAATTTAAATCACCTGCAGTAATAAATGAAATATAAAATACACATTAAAAAGTTTTAATTACTCTGAAAAGTTCGTATTTTTCTGATGATTTCAACCGTTTTCAAATGTTGTGTTACGGGATTATCTAAAGATTTAATCTGTAAAATCAGCCTGATTTCGCCTGTTTCTATTAGAAACTGCTGAAAATCAAGTAAAGTACTTATTTCGTACGGCATGAAATGATTTAAAACAATATCAATTTCTTGAAAAAATATCATAGGTATTTATGTATAATTAGTAACTATAAAATATATCAACGAAGAGAAATATGAAAGGATGTGCGTTGTGAAAAATATCCGACCGAACCGGGGCTCGAACCCGGGACCTCTCACTTGCCGGGCGAGAGCTCTACCAACTGAGCTACCCGATCGGACGGAAGGACATTTGACACAACGCACTGATGAGGTTGTGTCAAATGTCCGTCCGTCCGATCGGGTAGCTCAGTTGGTAGAGCTCTCGCCCGGCAAGTGAGAGGTCCCGGGTTCGAGCCCCGGTTCGGTCGGATATTTTTCACAACGCACATCCCTTCATATCATCCTGACTCCATGGAAGTTTTCCACAGAAACCTACATTCTCATCGAAGAAAAATATATTTGTCCGATCATTATTTATAAGATTTGTATACCATACATCCAGTCACTGACTTGAATTACGTGGACAAATGGTGCCTCTACTTTAATATTGCAGGTGAAAGGATAAGATATCTGAAGTATCGTGGTCGCAACCTGCGTCAGATTGCAGAGGAGGTGCAGCATCCAAACTTATGTTCTCTCACCCCACGTGGCCAGGATGCCGTTACTCTGTTCAAAAGATTCAAAAAATACTATGGCAGGCTGAATGAAAGAAGAGGTGAGAGATTCTAGTAATAAATTGGTACGATTTTATTTGTTTGTACAAGTGGTTTGGCCCATGCATTGACATTAACATGTGAGAAACTGTCAACTGTCACTACCATTTCGTGGTTTTCCCTCAGTCGACAGGCAAATGCTGAGAAGGTACCCTACTAATAGGCCACGACCGCCTCCCTCTCACCTTCCATCCTTACCTATTCTTCACCATCACCTCACAATCATCATCATAATCATTCATCCGTCGCCATTAGTCCCGCTGCAGAACAGTGCGACGTTAAGCCCCAGACAAAAAAAAGGCGAATTCAATTATAGTTTTCACATTTTGAAACCATTTACGTTTTCGCGAATTTATAATTGGATTACTCAAGGTTAAAGATTGAATATATTTGAAATCACATTTGAAAAGATATTTAAAATAATGAACATTAATGGAAATAAGAACTTAATGCACTAACTAACAGACGTCAGTTCATGAACAGACTAATTTGATTTGTCTTGTGCATGCATCCGGCCTCTCAATTATTAAACTTTTCACCTGTGTTTCTTCTTTGAATCCCTACCCTTAAAAGATATTTTAAGAACTCGGAATGGAACAAGGACCATGCTGCTTGGAATTAGTTGTCATGCATAGAAATCACTGATGACCTTAAACCTTTGATCCCGATCTGAAAACTGGCATAGAACGCCGGAGGGCAAGTCGTTTGTATCCCTTCCCATCATTGTTAATGTTCCATTGTTGTGGTTTGTTTATTTTAGTGCAAGCGTACCGATGTGAGCTGGAGCCGTACATTGAACTTGCTACTAGGAATCTGTACGGTCTTAGTCTTGAAGAAGCAGGTGAGTGACAACTGAGAGAATCACAGACCACTTGTCATAGCTTTGTGTCTCTAGACGTTTCAACCCAATTCATCTTCGAAGACGGTGACGATTCGCATTTGTCTTACAACTCTGATAAAGCAAAATGTGTCTTAGGCTTCCACATTTCCTCATTGTAAATGTTCCAGGAAAGCTCTTACAACACCGTGTTGTATGGTGTCTTAGTACAGTATTCATGCGCTCTCATGTCTAGACATTCAGAGTAGTAGAAGTGACACATTATTGATAATATTATAATACATCAAGATTGATTTCGGTATAAAATAATACTGATCAGACAATTTAAAGAGATTACAAATTTAGAGATTTAATTTAGGAGAATTTAATCATACTGAATGAGTTGGGTGTGGGTCGCACCAGATACTACAAATTACTGTTATTTAATATTGTGATTGTATCACAATCATTTCGTTTCTCTCTTCCGAAAAATACACAGTTTCTCTTAATATATAACTTGGAACTCATTGAAATTAAGTAAGCGTTGAAAAGAGAACCTTGGAAAGGAATGTAAGACCTTAGACTACAGATTTTCTTTCAGATTATCTGTCATAGTTTAAAGAAAAGTGTAATCCATTTTCCGTTGAAACCAAGAGAACGATCTTGCGCGAACTCAATTGAGGAGCGCACAGAATAGTATAGTGAATCTTTCGCAAGCAAATTGTCAAGATCATTTTTACTTCGTTTGACCTGTAATGCCAAAGAACAAACAAAAAATATACAAAGAGGATCAATCAATGTGTTTCAAATGGATCCGCTGATTAAGACTGCAAATGTACATCATTTTACATCGTGGACTTGAACTTGCAGCCGAGTTGAGAGCTGTGTATGAACGTGGCATGGAAGAGTTGGCGGACATCGCGCAGAGGGAACCCGACTACGAGGCACCGGACACCGAGTGGTCAGCCTGGGGCCTCTTCACGTGGTATTGTAACCAGAAGAAATACCTCGATCTGGATTGTAAGTCTTTTAATAACAGTCCAATAGGAAATATGCACAAGTTTTTTAATTCGGTTAAAGAAAATTTTTTCACATTAACAACATAAATGCTGGTAAAACACACTATTTTTAAACTCAAAAGTGAACATTTTCATCCATAAATACGACATTGAAATTCAGTGGACATTTTGGCGGGAAAGTAGTATTCCTGACATTACCTTACAAGTGATGTCATATTATTTATTGTAACCATGGAACATCATTGTTGGATGATAAAAATGAAGTCACTCGCGTTAGGAAATGTCAGGAATAATGTTTTCCCACCAAAATGTCAATTGATTTTCAATTTCAAATTTATGAATGGGAAATAAGCGTGTTTTACATATAAATATGTTGTTATTTTGGAATATAGTCTTTAAAAAATGTATGCAAATTCCGTATTGCTGTTCATAATTAAACTGCTTATAGATAAATAAATAGTAAATGTGCGCTCAAGTGATGATGTTTATATTTGTGTTTCTTAATTTTGTGACAGTGATGCCAAAGTGTCAAAATAATACTTCCATTAGCGTCTCACAAGCAAAAAACATTAATAATTTTTTAGAGCCCGGAGGCATATATTTCATCTTTAATGACAAAACAGCTATTGATAGAAATAATTTAATTTTCAAACTCACTACTCAACCCTCTTAAGAGTCTACGATACTTGATGAAATCCATGCTTTATGAAGAACAAAAAGGCGGCCCCTACTTTTTCTAAACGGCTTTGCCGATTGTCTTCAAATTTTCACATATTATAGATAAATAATACATCTGTGCCTCTAGTGGGCCAAAGTGTTATTTTTTATTTTTATGGCAGTGGTGCCAAAAAGACAAATATATAGCGCATGTTAGCACTTCCTCAAAACGAGAAAACTTTTTTTATTATTTTTGGATCACTAGAGACACAGATTTACTCTTTATCTCTATGCTGTTACATTTTGAAAACAATCGGTCAAGCCGTTAAGAAAAAAGTAGGGCCCGCCTTTTTATGGTTTTTGTGGTTTTCAGTATTTGAATTAAAATAACTTACTTCACAGCAGTATATGCAACATGCAACACACTATTGAATGTCACAAATGTCACGTACAACCCAGAGCTAATGCATTTTCATGCATTTCTAAGTTTTTTTTTAAATCGGAATCGAAATTTCATGCAGTGAGTCCTGTCGACTCACTTCTAATGATGTCTATCTTTCGAAGTATTCGAGAGCGACTTCCAAGAAGGCCTCCAAGACGTCTTTCATTCGAGCTTTGAATCTGCAGAGGATACTATAGGTATGTCCATTGATACGTATCTAAATAACAATTATTTTAGAATACTTTCGCTGATGTTGACACATTATTTTGGTTGTTATAATCAGTTTGAAACTATAGGAACGCTTTGATAAGCTTATATTCGAAATGCATAAAATACAGATCATCCATCAATAAAGCCAACTTTAAATCAATTTTCCGGTGATAGCAAGAGATAGATCGTTCTAAAAATCAATAAGTAATTAATACACATTTTGAGAGTAGAATGGCCTGTACCGTCGTTTGACATAATGCATTATATTATAATGCATTATATATTATATTATATATAACACAAACAAAAATGATTAGTATCAAAAGTTTCGAAGAGAGAGAGGGAAGAATTACTCTTTGGTTTACATTTTTTATTTCAAGGTTCGATTAAATATTTGGGAATTTCAGTTACTTGGCTCAATTTTTGATAACACACCTTTTCATGTGCTTTTTTTAGTTTCCCGTTTGTTTAAGTTTACAGAGACTTGGCTGCCTTTTTTACACGGAGCGTTTTTTATGGCATTATAATATGTATTTAGGTACATTTAATTTTTGGCATATACTTTTAATACAATTTATATACACGTTGCGCCAAGTATATTTTGGTTTTTAAACTTTAGTTTTGACTTGGCCCATTTTTTGATATCACTACTTTTCAGTGCTAAATTTTTATATTTCTTATATTTTTTTATATTTGAAGAGAATTGGCTGGTATGTTCACATGGAGTGCTTTTATTGGTGATACATTT
Source organism: Leuctra nigra (assembly GCA_934045905.1). Taxonomy (NCBI): domain Eukaryota; kingdom Metazoa; phylum Arthropoda; class Insecta; order Plecoptera; family Leuctridae; genus Leuctra; species Leuctra nigra. Next base: position 10,514,893 of record OW203771.1, on the reverse strand, counting down.
ACAAGAATTCATGAGAGTCGCCTTATTCTCACCGGAGCTTCACATGGTGCGTGCGAAGCTCCTGTGAAAATAGACACTAACCGCTTGTACAGTCCGCTGAGCAAGCACAGTGACAGGACAGACGTGAGAGCGCTGTGTAGGAGTCGCTGCTCTACAGTCGTACAATATTTGCAAGTGTTATCTAATTGAATGTTAATTCAATGTTAATTCAATGTGTTAATGTTAATTCTGTCCACAGCACGACTGACAGCGGAAATAGAAGGAGTTCAGCTGTCGATCAAAGAGCATCAAGACAGGATCTGTCAGAGTAAGAACAACTCACAAGAGCACCTAACACTTGGGAATAAACTCGGTATAAAACCGTTATCATTCCACAAGGTTTAGGTTATATTGGGGAACACGCATTAACTCAAATATTTTAAGCTTATTGAGACTATTTGAAGGCTCGTTTAAACGCCAAGTCACACTTCGGCAACTTTACGTCTGGAGAATTTATAAAATTAATATTCTATTTCTTTAACTTTCTATAATTAATTTCCAAACAATGATTTTTACTTTGTTTTTACTTCCTGCTAATACTCTAATCTTGCAATTGCTGTTCTCTCTCTTACATATATGTTACGTAATTCAATCAACAATCCTCTACAAAGACCTTCATTAAAACATATTATTATTACTCTGTCCTCTTTATACACTAGCCTCAATGCAGATGCTGGTGATTAATCCTAGCCACCTCTTGGCGAGCATCAGTGCTATCCCGATCACATAAGCAGTTCTCGCGTGACAAGCTTCTCATCTCACCCGAGAAGGCCGGGAATAACATTGAGATGAGAAGATTGTCACGCGAGAACTGAGTTGTCATGATACATGATCGCACCCATTGTGACACATTCAGTGAGAGCTCTATTGTTGATTACAGTGAAGGCGGAGTACGCGGCAACGAAAGAGGATGCGATAAGGTAAGATCAATGTTACATTTCTTACAATGTCGACTGTCAGACCATTTTGATTGTTTAATCAAACATCCTAATGCTTTAAGATGTCTGAGTAAGCGAACGGAAAAGTACGGTTATTCAAAGCTAATTTTTTAAATTTCCTTTCACGCTGACAAAGTTCCAGTGTGTGGCATTATTTAATCTATTAGGCTGAATCTATTAGGCTGTAATAGGTCGTTGCTATCTGATTTTTTTTAAATTTTGTCAGCGTGAAAAGAAATTTAAAAAAATCGCTTTGACGACAAACTCAAAGTTAACACCCTGTTCACATAAAAGTTTCAATCGTGATCCAGTTCAATTTCAATCGAATTCAAAATGGCGGCAAAGTTGAACTTTAAATATGGTAGGTAGTTGTTACATGCATATTAGAAAATTATTCTTTGTTGAAATCCATAATTTCTTTTGTTTGACCTTGAATTCGATCATGATTCAGATCTCGATCGCGTTGTTACAACTCAATCGAGATTGAATCACGATCGAGTCACGACAAACTCAAAGTTAACACCCTGTTCACATAAAAGTTTCAATCGTGATCCAGTTCAATTTCAATCGAATTCAAAATGGCGGCAAAGTTGAACTTTAAATATGGTAGGTAGTTGTTACATGCATATTAGAAAATTATTCTTTGTTTGAAATCCATAATTTCTTTTGTTTGACCTTGAATTCGATCATGATTCAGATCTCGATCGCGTTGTTACAACTCAATCGAGATTGAATCACGATCGAGTTCGATTGATTTATGTTTACACACATTCGATTACTATTGAGATTTTAGGTTATAATCGAATCCTTAGTGTGCACAGGGTATCAGTTGTCAATCTAATTGGGTCACAAATATCAAGTAGTCACTTTTTCAACATTTAATTTCAAAGTATAAAGTTTTCAAATATGAATTCGAGTATTATGGTTATGACAGAGAGATACTACTTCTGGAAAGTATTGAAGCAACGACAGCTGTCAGTGACCAAACAACTGTCAGTTAACAGCTAACAGCTGTTTCTTACAGAATTTAACAGTTTTACAATCTACAAATTGCCATTAATAATAGTAATGCTTTAAGCTTTCTACTTGAATATTAACTACTAATATTACTATGCTATAATATAATACTATAATACGAAACTAGTAATATTATTACTTGAATATTGATCAGTCTCAATTAACTTTTTTAAGATGACGAAACAATTCAGTGACAAGCCATTAAGAAGTAAAACACTTTGGCAACATACCTGACAAAATATAATGTGTTTCGTTGTACTACTGTAATAATTGTCCAGCATATCATCAAACATGATTTATATGAGTTTAAATAATTTATTGTACTATTTCAAGAGGTAAATTAAACTATTCAACACGTGTGAGCTAAATTCTTTGATCTTTTTGAATTTCATTTGTCTGAATGAAAAATTGTTATTTTCTAAGAACCCTGGAGTTACCATGGTAATACTTTTGTCTTTCATAAGGCAACGCTCACCTTCATTGGTCAATTAGTTTCGTGTCAAACTGAAAATTGTATCCCTATATAATTCTGACACTTGACTCTGTCTACAGCCGCAGACAAGCCAGAAGGGCCGCGGGCGAATATGAATGTCCCGAGTCGGATTGTTTCGCCGATGATGACTTCGACCTGGGTGAGGATCTACTCACATTTACCAACCTCAATTCCTCTTGCAAATGTAGCAAAGCCCATGCCGGGTGGCGCAAAAAAATCACCTTTATTGAGAGGTCACTATATCGAAACTATCATAGATAGGATTCTGAAATGTGTACACATATTAGAAAACATACCAAAATTGTATACGTGCACGTTTCAAAAACATCAATATTGTAGCTGTTCAAATTTGGTTGTCAAAAAATTGATTATACGGAGCTCAAATAGCGCGCGTCCAGAAAACTTCCAATGGCCGGGACGCTGTTTCTTTAAATCTACGTACGATATCAAGCTGAAAATTTAAAATTATATTGAAAATATATGAAGAACGAGTGTGTAAAAATGTCAAACAATTTGAATAAATGGAACGAAATTTATGGAATCTTAAAGTTGAGCGTAAAATCATAATAATATGTAGATTATTTCTCAACGTTTTTACACACGTTATAAAAGTGATTTTTTCCCGCACTTTTCTGTTTTCAAGTTACATTACATTACTACTACGTTCGTTGGAAGGTCACTCAAGCAGTATGTCCACATAAAAATAAAAAAAAGTTTAGCGTCCCAGAGTCACTTATAACTTGTTTAAATTCTAAAAAACGCCCTGCAGGGCTAGAACTAGGCTTCGTTTCTATGACCATCATCCGGATATGGCAGTCCCCCCCCCCCCCTGATCATGATGGAAAACCGTTTCTACGCGCCTGTCGGGCACCCATTTGATTTTACAAAAGTCGGAGCCCCTGGTGCAAGTCCGCATAAATCGACTGCGTATTCGAACAAATAAGCGATACGTGATGGAGCCACTTCTGGCAGGAAACTTTTTAGATGCACTTTTTTATTTTGATGTTCGTGTTTCCATAGGGCAGTGAAAAAGGAGGAACAAATGAAATTTAGATTTAGTAACAAGTTTACTCTTTCAGCCATAACAAACAACTAAAGCAAATTATATATCATTTATTTACATAAATAAACACTTTATATCCTCCATTATAGATAGTACCAAAGAATCCACTAGAGGTCAGTCGTGGTCCTTATTTTCTCGAATACAAGCATTCTAATACGTTCGCTTGCAAACTAAAAAGCCGATGTATGATTAGTAACCTGTGTTCGAGCATCTACGCTCAGAGTCACATTGGTGGCGATAATGCGACTCTGCGCATGTGCAGTACCAAGTTACTAAATGAAAGGCGATGATTTTGCCATCACAGTGAGGGAAATGTGTTTTGATTGCAGCAAAGGCCGAGGCGGCATTCTTGGAGTTGACGGAACGGAAGAAGGCGAAAAAAGCTGATGCGAAGAGACTTAAACAAGGTATGGAAATAAACACAACTAGGAAAACGCTCAGTGTAACGCTTTGATGACCTTGTGAAGTATACACAATTATAACTTCACGGAACATTTTGATTCTCGATCAATTAGAAGATATTATGAATTTGAACCGAAGTTCTAAAGTTCTCACCAACAAGGACATTGAAGTTATTGAGCATTTAGTATTTGTGTCAAGACAATTGTACTAAAACGCTGCACGAGAAACTTGACATGGTGTGTGCTCTCATTCCAGAGTTGATGCTAGCGGATGAAGCAGCTTCCTCATCTGTGTGCTCGCCCGGAGCAACGGGTAACACAAGGTAAGAACTACTGTGTCCACCATTTAGCTTTCGGTCAACTGTGAGGTCATGTGTACGTAAAATATCCACTTGAGGACGTAACTCTTTTGAGCATAAGACTGATGAATACGTTATGAGAATGTTCTGTGGATGTGAAATGTTGTGTCTCATCGTCTTTCTTGATTGCATATCGGCCAGCAGATCGCCGTCGCCTCGCCCGCAATCTCAACCCTCTACAAACCGTTCAACCTCACCTCATCACACGTCTACAAGCCGGCCAACATCACCTCATCAAACGTCTCCAAAGCGGCCAACTTCACCCAGTCGACTTTCTTCTGAGCAACAGCCTTCTGCAGGAGGTACTTTATTTTCCTACAGTTTGCTTCACGCTCGGAGAGGTTTAGAGTTCACGCACTCACATGAACCAATCAGAAGCCAGAAGGCTCGATTGTATAATGTCCGGATAATGTTAGCGGTAAGATTGATCGGTTGAAAACTTGTCAACAGCCAATAAAACAGAGGCATCTAGACAGCTAAAGATATAGTGAACTTCATCTGTCAAATCGGGACATTGTATGGCCTGGTTTGCCTGGTTTGTATGGCCTGGTTTGATTAATTATTTACAAAATTTTAAAAATAAAATGACCGCAACAAGTGATCGGTGTGCAAATCGAGAATTTTTATGTCATATTTGAGTTCTTCATGGTCGATTTAATGTGAAAGATGGTGTCGCATGCCATTTTGTTGACATAATTTGTCCATCATACCTCAAATGCCTTAAATATTTAAAAATGGCTGCCACGGGTGACCTGGCTGAGATACGATTTGCCTCATGGTCTGAAAATGTTTGCTTAGACATCTAGTGTATGTGGTAAAAAAAATTGTGTGTATATACCAAAATGCAAAATGGTTCCAATCTTGCTAGGACTTGTTTAAACAAAGTTCTGCTCTGACAATATTCTTTGTTTGAAAGTTTGTGCTTATTGACTAAATTTCATTTCGAAAACATATCAAGCTCAAAAAATTTACACAAAAAATATGAAAATATGCCATATTGGAAAATGGCCGCCACTGAGTCTCTGCACGCAATTTCAGATTGCCTCCCGGTCTTAAATAATATCTTCTTATCACAATTTGCATGATTGTTCTAACAGTGTACTTAGATTAATTATTAGGTACTGATTATGAAAACCGCCCTAATACACGGTTTTCACGGCCCTCTAGCTCGCAAAGAGCACAACCTATTGTTCCCAAATGTGGTTCATGTTGTATGGTGGGCCATATCTCGGAATTAAAAAATTAAAATATTTCGCAATATTTATTTTGCACTTTATTGCAATTTTTTTTTTAATTTTATTTTCTTTGCGCACTTTATTTTTGCAAAGTGCGCGATAAGCACTTTGATGCTTATCAAATATACAACCTAATCAACAATGTTTAACAACCTACAAGTTCTCTTTCAGATAAACCAGCTGTAGCTGGACCCCAGACAACGAACCTTCTGCGTTTTAAGAGAGATTTGCTGCCCCGCATTAAAGAGAAGTCCTATCAATATTTGGAATTGGAGAATAACATTTACCGACATGTTCTGTCCCGTGTGAAGCCAAGACGCTATAAAGGTATTTCTCTGTGTAACGCGTTGATGAGCGAGCTCCGGTACTTGCAACACCTCGAACCGACATTCCACAGTGGCTCTCAGCCGGCGGGGATTTCCCCGCTAGGAGGAGGTTTTAGGGTTTCAAGGGGGGAGGGGGAGGGCTTAGGGTCGGAAACCGGAAGGATCTGGGCTCGTTTCTCAGTCGGGCTGCGCGTTTTTGTTTCGCAGGTTACCTCTTAAAAATATTGGTGGCTAGTTGTGACCTTTGCGGATGGTTGGGGCAGCTTTGGTGGCGGTTTTAGACGTAATTTTGGATATATTTTTAAAAATTCAAAATTCATCAATCGATGAAGTAGAGCATGAAAACCAACAAATATTATAATTAATTGTTTGAGATGGTTCTCATATAAGACCTAAACAATACTTTTTAAAAATATGTGAATAAGTCAAAAATTTTACCACGGGGGGTAACGCGTTATAAAATTATAAATAATGGTGTATATTTGTATCAATTTGAGAAAAACGTCACATTAGAGACATAAAATATATTATCGTATTCTCACAATTATTTGTACAACTCTCAAAAATGCCCCAAATTATACCTCCCCTCACAACCCACCCCCCAGGCGTTAGGGTGCAGACAAGTAAATGTTCACTCTATCAAAAATATATGGTCGCTGAAAATCCCCATGGGGTGGGGATGATTCCACACAACATAGTTAAGAAACCCCCATTAGCCTCGCTGCAGAACAGTGCTACGTTAAGCCCCAGAAAAAAATCAAAGGGCAGGCAAGTGAATTTTCACCTCTATCAAAAAAATTATAGTCACAGCAAGTCCGCAGTGGAGGAGGGTCCACCCTTATCAAGCGACGGACTAATAATTGGTTTAGATCCAAATAAAAATATTTCGCAACAATGTCAAGATTTCCAATTTTTAAGATTCAGTAGGCAGAAAATTACATTTGGATCTATAGAGTAAAAGGTGTTGGTCAGCTCTTCAGCCTTTTAGATTTTTTTAGTTTAAAGAGATTTGCCTGGAATTTTGACACAGAGTGTTTTTTATGGTGTTACTAAATATCTGAATATCAAATTGACGCAAATCATTGTCCACAACCCCATCCTAACCCATTCTTCAATTCATCTCACAATCATCGTCCTAACCATTCATCCATCGCCATTAGCCTAGTAGCAGAATAGTGCGACGTTAAACACCACTAATATAACTACAAAACTCATCTAATATTTTGTTTCAATTCCAGGAACTTTTGACCCCGACCCAGAAGGTGAGTTGATCGTTACTTAAATATTATTACGTAATACATCTTATTTGGTCAATAGGTGATTATTTTTACCATACTACAACATTAGTGATTATAAAGGCCGATGCACAATTGACGCGGACGGACGACTGAGACGGATACGATGTTTAAATGTATGACGTCTGCGTCGTCCGTCTGTGTCAATTGTGCATCGGCCTTAAGAGGGCTGGGTAGTGAGTTTGACCTTGAAGAGTTTTTTAATCGATTTGTATCAATATCTTTTACCAATGTAATTGTTAACAAAATAAGGCTTTGTACGCGTCTTCAGAACTGTTCAATGAAAATAATTTCATAGCTTGCAATAAGTTATTAGCTTTATTTTGTCCAACCTATGTTTAGTGCCAAAATTTTACTAATTTTCGGGGTCTAAACATCTGTAGGACAAAGTAAATCTAATAAACCATTACAAGCTATGGAATTATTTTCATTGAACAGTTCTGAAGACGCGTACAAAGCCTTATTTTGTTAACAATTACATTGGTAAAAGATATTGATAAAAATCGATTAAAAAACTGTTCTAGGTCAAACACACTACCCAGCCGTCTTAAATCTGACTTGGCGTACACTTGGATACTGTGTTGATTATATTTTTGATGTTGGAACACTCTGAACGCTCTGAACTTGTATTCCGGAGGCCCGGGTTCGATTCCCGCGACCTTCCTTCCTGAATGGTTTTTTTTCGTGGTTTTACCTCAGTCGACAGGCACATGCTGGGAAGGTACCCTACTAATAGGCCACGACCGCCTCCTTCCCACCTTCCATCCTTACCTACTCTTCACCATCATCTCCCAATCATCATCATCCGTCGCCATTAGCCTCGCTGCAGAACAGTGCGACGAAAAGCCCCAGACAAAAAAATCAGTGACTTGGATACTGATGTTGATGATATTTGTGATGTTTTCAGTGAGGGCCATACAGGAGAAGATTGTGGATCATTACGCAGCTGCGTTTAAACCGATCGACGACACAACGGACGAGAAGAGTGAGTTTCAATATTCAATAACTTGTACATTCCCAATTCTGATGGAATTCGATTCAATGCAATGTTAGCCATTATGACCGTGAGCCGGATTCAATCGGAACGGAATTGGGAAAACGTATCAGGCCTCATATAGTATGACATTGATTTTATGCTGAAGAAGCTAGAACCAAATTTTTGAAAAATAATATATATTTTTTTTATTCAAAACATGTTTCTTAAAAGTCTAAATTTACATTTTTTTTTACATACATTTACCTAAATCTAGTGGAGCGGTCGCTCCACGCCAGCCAAGTCGTACGGCGCGCGCACACACTCATTTAAAAAGGCTGGAGCAAACCCACTTTTACTGTAAGCATCAAAGTGGCATTTTCGGCCTACTGGATCTTAAAATTGGAAAATCTCACATTGTTGCGATATATCTTAATTTCGAGCTATGGCCCACCCTACAACATATACCAAATTTGGGAACAATAGGTTACGCCCTTTGCGCGCTAGAGGGCCGTGAAAACAGTGTTTTAGGGCGGTTTTCATAATAATAATAATCTCAGTAGTAGTAGTAGTAGTAGTAGTCTCCTGGAATTTAAATCCGGTAAACAGGCCACAGCCTAAACGGCTGAACCGATTGATCCCACATTTTTACCACGTGTGCACTTTTGGCGTCTGATTTAACCTTCACCCCATGAATTTTTTGTGCCGCCATTTTGAAACCGGAAGTGACGTCATATCTCGTCAACGGCTGGACCGATTGGAACGAAAATTGCGCCAAACGACTTAGACGGTCATCTATATGCATGATCAGTAGCAAAAGACTAAACATTATGTTAAAGAAACCGGAAATGACGTAATGAAATTTGAAATACATCGATTGGCTTTTTGGCAACAAAGGTTGATCCGATTATTTTGATATTTATGTAACGTATGTACTTTTGACGTCTCATGTGACTTGTTATAAAACCAACCGGAAGCCGCCATTTTGAAACCGGAAGTGACATCATATCTCAATAACGGCTAAATAGATTTCAACGAAACCAGCGCAAAACAATTTAGACGGTCAACTTTATGTATTATCATCAATAATATTTGCAGTTTCCCATACCTAAACCGGAAATGACGTCACACATTTTAATAATCTCACAAATTTTTATTTTGATGCAATAAATATACTATTTGAGACAGCTTATAAAATTGTAATCATGTTTCAAATATACTTCAAGGGGTCAGAGATTTCAGCCGCCATTTTTAAACCGGAAGTAACGTCATATCTCAAAAATTGGTAGACAAATCGGTATGAAACTAGCGCCAAACGATTCGGAAGGCCATCTCTATGGAATATGAACAGTACAAATAGAATTTTCCTATTTATGAGACCGGAAATGACGTCATTCAAATGTATAAATTATTATAATTCCCTCCTATACAATAAATACATATTCAGAAAGCTTAAAATGATACACATCATTTATAGAAATAAATTCTATGTGGCATTGCAGAAAGTTCAGCAGCCATTTTGAAAACCGAAGTGTTTCCATGTCTCGGAACTGGGTTGACTGATTGGAATGAAACCTTTGCTATTCTTCGTGAAAGATCATTTAAAGCAATTATTTAGGACCATACGCTGCTATTCATTAGTGGTAACGAAATTGTAAAGGGTGATGATTTTTTAAAAGAATTTAGTAATTGTTCATTTCATATGTGTCACAAGTTGTTAGAATAAACTAAAAAAAGGAGTGATATCCCCATAAAAAACACTTCGTGTAAAAATGCCAGCCAAGTCTCTTCTACTAAAAAAAAATATATGAAATCTAAAAATTCTGCACTGAAAAGTAATGATATCAAAAAACTTGCCAAGTCAAAACTTTATTTGAAAATCAAAAAATACTTGGCGCATCGATTTTTTAGGGCATTTTAGGTATACTATATGTTTGTATATTTTATGTATATTTTATATCTGGCCTATACTTCTAAGCTATTAATATACACGATGCGCCAAGTATTTTTTGATTTTCAAATAAAGTTTTGACTTGGCAAATTTTTTGATATCATTACTTTTCAGTGCAGAATTTTTAGATTTCATATATTTTTTTTTAGTAGAAGAGACTTGGCTGGCATTTTTACACGAAGTGTTTTTATGGGTTATTATGTCTATAACTTACGTAAAATAATTTTTCTAATATGCTCTTAACTAATCTTGAACTCCATTTTTTCACACTTATGAACCTTTATCTCAGAAATTATTTGACTGAGAGCCCTAATTTGTTTACATCATTGTTCAAAATGTCATCCTGTACATGTGCAAGCAGAATATAACTTTTATAAAATAATCCAATTATTCTAGCAAGGATAGAATTCTATAAAACATGTAAGAAATACAAATTTTGGGGGGGAATAATGAAAAGGATGCAGCGACCCAATACAGCCTAATACTCTAAATAAAGCAACAAACTGAAGTACTTTGTGACACATTTTATGACCTCACAGTGTTAAATACGAATATTTTACTATAAATATCGTATATACACTTTGATTTCGTATCACGGGTCATCAAGTACTCCAGTGTGTGGCAATATTTAGTCTAATGCTGTAATGGGTCACTACAATCTATTTTTTTAAATTAAAATGGACTGTAATATTTTTACTATTGTCTCCAGCAAACTGCCAGAATGTTCGTCTACTAAAGTTGCATCAGTCAGCTCTAAAGTTGGTGTTGGATCAACATCCAGAGATTTCCTGCCGTCCCGATGTGGATAATCTGTACTCCGAAGTGAAATCTGGCTTGGAATTCCGCATAGAAGAGCTTCTATGGATCATTGGTGACCCAGAAGTGCACAAGTATTATGAGGAATACGCTACGGAGGACCGTGAGTTCATTGAATCCAGACAGAGTGAAAGATTATGCGATTACAGAACTTAAGCAAACATATTACATGCGAAGATGTTATGTCTTAAGGTGCTGCAAGCGCAATAGATTTTGCTGCTTTTTGTAGACACTTTTTGCGATACGATTGGAGACGAAATGGGTAGACCAAATTATTTGAAATTTTAATTGTGATTAGATAAAAGACAAACTTAGGGTTATCCCTTGGTACATTTTTAATTTTTTGTTTCGTTAATTAGTAATAATTAGTGTATTTTTGGTGAAAAATTAGTTATTTTCTCGTCTCCCTGGGCGCCGTATAAAACAAAATTTCAAAAATGTGCCAAGGGATAACCCTAAGTTTGTCTTTCATCAAATCATGATTAAAATTTGAGATCAATTGGTTTACGGGTTTGGTCTCCAATCGTATCGCAAATTTCATCGTTTAACGCGGTTTTGTTGAATAACCGGCGCCTAATTAACGATGCAATAATCAAAAATTAAAAAGAGCTACTAATATACAATCAGACTGATCATGTGAACATACTGTAAAAGTTACACTCACTTATGAAACATTTTTTCTCTCTCAATTTTCTAAAACGGCCGAGCGCTAGTATCACCTTAATGTTAAAACCAGTTTGTAGGTTCAATGTATACTCCTGAACAGTGACCCGAACCGGAACCTAAACCTAGAATCGGAACCTAGAACCGGAACCGGAACTTCGTATATCTTTAATTGATAAAATTTTATTATTAGCTCATTAAAGAATGTTCGATATTCTGTATCAAATATGACACCTCAAATAATTTTGTTTTTAACAAGGTGTACCTACGTATATAGCGTATACCAACCCCAATAAATATTTGTATACTCTTGAATACCACATCTGTGTACAAATTTGTAAAATAATGTTTTATTTTCCGCCTTTAAGTAACTTCATTGTGTGTTACCTTCTCTCTGTTTAGCGCCTTTCACTGAAGAAGAAGACTTTAATAAAGAAGGGAGGGAGAAGATTTCCCATGATTATTGGAAGATATCAAAAGGAAAGCGCCTCCAACGCTTTACGGTAAAATATCAGTGATAATTACTTTAAATGTGTATATGCAATCATCTGATGAAATTGATCAACAAATGGATGTGTGGATTTTGAAAATATGATAATGTACTGATATTTTATAATATAATATAATTGATTGTTGTAAATTATTGTCATACCTACTCTTTCATTTACTCATGTTGTCCTTAACTTTATGTGGAAGGTAATACTAATTTATTCCTTATCAATATATCGATGTGAGTACTTCACTTATGACTCTGAACTGTGTCTGAGATGAATGTTTCTAAATCTGTATTTATTCTCTCTTTCAGACACAATGTCAAGGTAGGCGTTGATACCATCATGAAGCTCGTACCGCAATCGCAGCCTCCGATCAAATAACAATGACAATCTTATAACACATTCTTTAAAACACCAAATACACTGAATATGACTCGTTGTTTTGTTGTTTCTCTTCCATGTCACTTGGTACTGTTGCCAGAAATAATTCTGATTGATTTTGTGATTAATTGCAAAAATTTGAAGATACTAGCCTTGAATATTAATTAAATACACTTATTCAATCAGTTTTTCAATACACCTTTAAAACAAGTAGTTAACTTAACACAGTCATTCTAGGAATGTCATTGTTTCAAGATTTCAAGATTTTTTATTGTTGTAAAGTTACAAATATATTACAATTGCAGTGTGTATACCCTAGGAAAGACAATTGTCTTTGTGTCAGGGTACCTAGGTATGCTAAGTACATTTATACATCTATATCTATATTTTCTAATAATAATATTAATATACCTAGTGATAACATTGACGATACATTGATGTTGCCATGATACAGTCCTAATCAACCGTTAAAAAGGTAGCAGAGTATATTATTATTACTAGGGAAACGCTCAGTGCAACGCGTTGATGAGCGAGCACGGAACATGCAACATCCCCAGTCACGATACACGTCACGGCACCAGACGATTTTCTTTACAACTTTCCAATCTCAATATAAACACTCTGGATGAATAACAAATCCATTTTGTAGTGTCTTATACACACTTTTTCTAGTAATCACTTTTGACGACCCATACTTAACTCCTAAAATTACAATTACTATTTGACTGATTGGGCTTAAAATGCGTCAATGTTTAGATATTAAGATCTTGATCACCATTCAAAATTTGAACTTAATCAGAACATTTTGATTTTCGACCAATCAGAAGATATAATTTAAACTTAAACCAATTTGAGGATTTGGCTCGAACCCTGTAGGATTTGAGACAATGGAGTTCGCAATGATCTGGCAAAATTTCAAATTGATCGGACCAACCAATCGGAATATATATTTTTTAATTTGAACCAATCAGCGGATTTACAAAAACGGAAAAATAGGGGCCTGCAACCTGTGACCTGTATAGCGGCATTAACAGAAAAAAAACAGAGGTCCGTGCCAAAAGTGCTAAAAGGAGTCGCATATAATCATCACATTTAGCTGAAATGTGCAATTTATTGAATCATTGCATTAGTTCTGTACACCTTCAAAGTTGTAGGTCTGTAGCAATTTTTCCATATTTTATTTTTTTCGGATTTTTTTTTTGGTCAAAATTATACATTTATGGGGAGATTATTGTTCAAAAGCAATTTAATTTGGTAAATGAATGTCTGTTCGAAACCAAGATGGCCATTTTGTTCGCAATGATTTGGGGCACATTTCTGGTTAATTTGAAAAATATAAGTCATAAATTACGAAAGTGGGAGTAATCGAAAGTAAGTCCATGTTCTAAAAATATGGCACATCCGGTTTATATCATTGCCAAATGTATTGCCTGAGATGTGTACTAAAGAATGGCGCAAGAATTATTAAGATTGTACTTTCTGATTTTGCTGGAATCCGATTCGGTGCAATGTTAACCCATATGACCGTGATCTAATTTAAATTTATGGAATCGTCTCCTTTGTAGAAAATCATAAAATCTGCTCTTCCATTCAAATCGACACAATGAATTATTAATTGTTTTTCAGACAATACCGAAAACCTCTAAAAAACACAACAAAGAACACAACAATCACTGGCTCCTAACCAAAACCATTGATGACAAGGTTTATAAATATTTAAATTTACTTCATACACTGTTAGCACAAAGTGTTTTACTTTCACACGTTTTTAACCAAAAGCGTGTGCATCATATTTGAAGATGCATTGAAACATCTTAAATGAAAACGTTTGAATTTTCAGTGGCTTTCTCTTTTAAGCATTTGAAATATTCAGTGGTCACAAAACATCTTACTTTTTTAAGATGCCAAATGCATCTGAATAAAATACAGGGGAAATGCTGGGAAGAGGATGATCTTTCTGTAAAAAAATGTCTGTAAGTAAATATTACACAAGTTTATTGATTGACAATGCATTACAAGTAATAACGGTACCTACGTCAGTCAATTGTACAATGCATAATAATAGAATAATACAATAAATGCATACTCTTGTAATAAAATTAATTCATTATAAAAAATACAAGTTAATTCGTGTAAAATATTTTTTGTTTATTAAAAAATATGTAAAATAATAAGAGATAAATGCTTTTTACTAGAAAATCCTAGTAAATACTAGGATTTAATGAAAACAACTTTTAAAAGGGTGATGATTAATGTCTAATATTGAGACTTCAAAAAATTACTTTAACATTCTAAACTATTTTTAAATAAGCCCGCCCCCCCCCTCTCCTTTTTGTGTGCACACAAAAATTAATTGAATGAACGAGGTCAGGAGTTAAATTTCTCAACAAAAAAGATAGCACAATTTCAAACAGTAAAATAAAAAATAACAAAATAGAAGTGACAAAAACACGTGACCTAGAGACTCGAATATTTTAACAATGTACCTACATATAATATAGAGGATTGAACTTATCTTTATTATTTACACAAAAGTGGCATGATCAACACTCTTCCACAAAGTCCCTAATTGGGACTTACCTGTGGATTATATACCCACATTATATTTAAAATCAGCTAAACAGATCTTTACCTATAGTATTAAATATTAATTAATATTTGTGTACACTTGGCAAAATAAAAAATGATTGGTGATCAAGTTTGAATGACTCAATACGAATCAAAGCTTGTTATTATCATTGAAATGAGAGGTCACCTACTAGAGAGAGACAAGGAGATCGCTTGGACTCCCTTCTGATCTAACATTCAGTCAATCAGATTTATTGAGTGATCATTTTTAGTTGTGCCAAGTGTACCACAAAGAAAGGAAATAGGGGATGTCAAAATTATAAGCTACTTTCATGTGCATGCATACAATTACCAAAATGCTACAGTACCGTCAAAAGTCCGGTCGTTGGTACTTGATACATACGGCACCGCCACTACAGTTCAGAAACACGGAGTCCGCTTGTGGATGTCTTCTGCTAGGATGAGTTGGAAGTCGAAGGCAGTGAATTGTTGAGACCTTTCTTCCTGAATGTTGTTCACGGCAACCGATCTTCTATTCCCGAGGAGTCCTCGATTAGTAATGTCTGTTGGCGAGCGGTCAAACGTAGCGACTGACACGTCTCCGAAACCTATGCGGAGCTGCCTCCCACCAAACCTGGAAATTAAATTGTGATTTATTTCTAATAATTAATAAATGTTTAATTTCTATAAGGTACCTAGAACATTTAAAATATGACATTTTACAAGTTTGAAAGTGTAGATATAATTAATTTTAAATATATCTGAAACTCGTGTATCGTTCTATCACTCAGTATTAAATTTGTTAATCAGTTAAAAGCTAGAAAATAAAGACAGAGGCAACTTATTCATCTCGAACAAAATATAAACTCATCAAATAGTACCTACATGGTAGGCTACTTCATCAATTTTATTTTTATCAGAAAAAAAATATATAACATTATATTTTTAACTTATTATACTGGAGAAAATGGATTTTTAGTATAAAAGTATCCAGATAATTTTAAATTATTGCTTCAATAAACAAACATTATTATAAAAAGTAGAATAACTGACAAAAGTATTCATCATAGCTCCAAAGCAATGTTTGCAAACAATCCTAGTATTATTTTTTTAATTTTAATTTTTTTTTTATATACCTATTTTTTTTAATTTCGATTTGTTAAAATATTTTTGTAAACATTACCAAGTTACATGGAATGACCCAGATACCGTAACAAAAGCCGAGATTCAAAACACCGAGTAAATAATAAGTAGCTACCGATTATTGAACGTAGGTACACACCGTACCGCCGAGTAAAAAATAAGCCGAGCAGATTCAGAACATCAATATCAATTTTAGTAGGAAGTTAACTTGTAGGTACTTACTTGCATGAATGATCATGTAGCACAGCTAGTGGATCTCAGCAGTCACAGAATTTCAGCAGCGACAGTAGAATCGCGGTGTGTCTGATAGGTGACGACTATTTCCCATCCCGATGAAGCTGATTGAGACTCGTTGAGTCGTTGCGACATTAAAATCGGTTGGAGATTGTACCGAGCCAATGTGTCGAGTAATGATCTTGACGATGGAGTACACTACCTCTAGATCAAACAGAGTAAACATAACTATTAGTTCAATACAAATAAACGAATGAAAATGATTTGCCACATTCAATAATGTTAGGTAAATGTAAAAGTTGGGTTCGTTCGGACAAAACACTCACCTGAATCTTTTAGCTGCAGTTTTAGACGCATCTCAAGTACTATTCTCTTCATTGACAAAAATGAAACACTGATCACACAGGTAATACACAATTACACGCGAACAAGTGTAGTACTTGATACAACTGATCATAAACTCACTCCACACAAAGCCAAGTGACGCCAGTGACCGTGGTTCGACCACTGACTCGACTCCGGGATGACGGTTTGGTGGCTTGGGTCATGTGATCCGTATCTCATAGATGATTGGCTGAGAAAACATCACGCCATTTGAAATAACGTTTGACATCTTACATGATATTACAAAGAGAAACATCTGAAATACGTCAAACATTTGAATCAACAGAAATTCAAATGGTTTGAAAGTAAGATGTATCTGAATATTATAAATGTCTTAATTTTCAAAGACGGCATTTCATTTTAAAACATTTATTTTAAGATTGTCAATTTTTTCAGATGCGAATTTCAAACACTTTTGCGACCGGCACAGAAGCAAACAACTGAACGTCTTAGTTTTCACACGTTTTTCGAGCAGTCAGATATGTCTTAAACAGAAAAGTAAAACACTTTGTTCTAACAGTGTAGGTCCCTATTCTATAACTTTAAAATTCCCGATTCTTCTGGAATCCGATACACGAAAATATGGATTAACATTGCGGATTGCAGAATCTGAAATATTTATGGAATAGGGGTCCGTGTCTACAATCACAGATTAATATTCACATTTTTTCCAAGATCTTTATTGTATCACAGCGGTGCATAATTTCTAGAATCTTTTTGAACGTTACATTATATTGTTTTAGTCAGTTGCCATGTCATTCTTCTTCGTTATCTCTTCGTGATTATTCAGTTTCTCTTCTAACATTCTTTTATTGGAGACAGCATATACCGCTTTTCCGCTCGCTCTGCAACATTTAAGAGTATACTATATGAATATATTTAATTCGAAAACAACTCTTTTGTTCTTATTCGTATTGAACAATCCTTATTCAATAACTAAAACGAAACCTTTTCGGCGTGAAATCATTTCGAATCCATGTTATATTAGGGCAGTTCAATCACGCTAAATTTTAAATATTGAAATCCACTCAAAAAGAGTGAAAAACGTGACATGTAGCAAGTTTTCGTAACTCTTTTGAGTGGATTTAACTCATTTTTGAGCGATTTTCACTCAATCAAATTTAGCGTGATAATTTCAGACCAAAATTATTTCGTTTTAGTTACATAATGGCCAGACAGTTATTAAGTAATCAAGTATTCCTCCTGATTGTCTTCGTCTGTTCATAACGAAACATATTCAAGAGCGAATCAATAGCAGGAGAAGTTCCAATATAGCACTATTTTATACAAATATTTTTGGGACGAAAATATTGGAGGTGAAAAGGTAAAGGAAAGAGAATCACTTATGATGTGTTTTGTAAAAAAATCTGACCGAACCGGGGCTCGAACCCGGGACCTCTCACTTGTCGGGCGAGAGCTCTACCAACTGAGCTACCCGATCGGATGGACGGTCATTAGACAAACACACTGATGAGGGTTAGAGATCTCCGAGGAGAATGGAATGAAGGTAGAGAATGCTTCTACGAACTGTCATACCACCGGTGACGATGCTGTCACCATGTCTCTTTGCACTTGCGTGCAGCGCAACCCTCTTTTACTCGACTGAACTAGTTGCTTTTCAGCTTGAATGATGAGAATGTAGGTTTCTGTGGAAAACTTCCATGGAGTCAGGATCATCCTGACTCCATGGATATAGCACTGGATATTTCCAGACAGATCTTGACTCCAGAAACCTACATTCTCAGAATCACTTATATTCGTAGAATAAGGTTCGTACGTTCTGGAACGAAGGAATACTCACGGTTCTTCAAAGACTTTTTTTACATTTTTCAAACAGAATTAGAAAAAAGTCATATAGTAGCGACCTATTACTGCGTAATAGAATAAGTAATGCCACACACTGGAGTACTTTATGACACCTTATATGACCTCAAAGTGTTAAATATAATAATATATAGTGTTTAACACTTTGAGGTTACACAAACTCCAGTTTGTGGCATTATTTAGTGGGTCACTACTATCTGATTTTCTAAAATTCTCTTGTGTAAAGACAAATTTCAAAAAACCGTTTTGAACAATCGTGCGTTTCACATTATAGCTTAACCACAGTTTGGCCACTTCCGTGTGGTGTAACTGATTTAGTCACGTGGTATCACTGTCTATGTTTACCGAGACTTTCAGTGAGGTTCTCGAGCTTCTTGTACATGCAACGGAGGACGCGGAAGTAGTCGAGAGGTTCCTCGCCGTACGTCGACGCGTTCAGATCGCGGTTCTCGTAGGCGCATTCCAGTGACTGCATCTCGTACTGCAGCCGTCTAGCCCTCGAACCTGAGGGTGGGGAAACACGTTGTAGAACAAATAAAAGACACAACAATAGGGAAGTCTTGTGAAATTTTATTCCAGTTTATTTGTAATAATCAACATAAATAACAATGATAAACACACTTATCGTCAGCTAAATTTAAAATTTTCATTCATAAAAATCAAATTCAAATGTCATTAGATATTTTGGCGGGAACGAGAATCAGAATTGTGATGTAATTTCCAAGCCTCCAACAATGTGTTACCATGGTGATTTCTTTGTTGCTATGGCATTATAGCTAATTATGATGTCAAACTGTCAATTTTCCTGTTATAAAATTGTAAGAAATTTATCAATATTTGTAAATTAATTCCTTGAAAACTATTCATCTCACAACAAAAATAATACCAAATCTGTGTTCAGTAACATCTGAACTTTCACAAAATATCTATTATTCTGAAATCTAATTCTTAAGAGACTTCCCTATAAGACTTTGATTTTTACAAGTTTTAATTTTTCCAGACTAATATAATGTTGTGTAAATCGCAACTCTAGTATTGTGAGATTTCAAACTTTGTTATCAGAGCATGGACACATCTTTAAATATCTGTCTACGAAAAAAATATTTTTTTGTTCTCTAACACAACAATTCAATTTTTATAATCGTCTAAATATGGGTCGATTTTTCTTGGTAGTCTTAAGATAACATAGAAAGAAAATACACTGTCTCAGAAGCCAGACACGTCTCATTGTAAACATTCTTTGAGGAATTTTGTATGACATGATTATCAACAAGTACACTAATGGCCGGTTTTTCAATGGCCTGCTAATCCAGTAGTTAAGATATAATCGACCATTCCAGGATTGTCATTGGCTGTTGCCATTGCAATATAGTCCTAATCGACTGTTTAAATGTTAGCAAGGTATTGAAAGACTGGCCCTAACAGGTCTTACAATAGTCTGCTAAACAAGTAGTTAAGTTTAAAGCGGTCTTTTGAGGCTTGCCATGGCAATATAGTCCAATTTGACTGTTTAAAAGTTAGCAAGGCATTGAAAAACTGGCCCTAAATGTTATGAAATCTGAGACCAGTCCCAGTATTTGTATGTGTGAGTGTAACTTACGAAGCTCATCAACGTCCTCATCAACGTTCTTTTCTTTCGCGCGCCTGTTATGATGTCTGAGCTTCTTCTGAAACTCGGCTCCTGTAGAAAAGAAATTTACAACAATGTTAAAATGAATCATGTAGGACTTGGAACATGACCTTGCCACAATACGTTATCAACGACGGCGCGCTTTGATAATAATATTCATAATTGTTTATTCTAACGGAATGACACTCCACTTGAGAATGTAATATAGATAAGGGAGGAGAGGAAACCCGGTACCGGCAGCGTCTTTCCATACCCTAATCGAGCCAAACTCAATACAGCTGTTAGGGACTAAATAACCGAACTAATTTTTTTCTAGCAATTCAAATTATGTTATGACGTCCTTCAAGTGACTTCCTACTGTAAATTCTTAGTACCTTAGGTATAGGTACCTAAGCACCTAAACACCTGGTACCTGTTTTGTAACACAAAAACACTTATTAACAACCATCTTAAATTGGTATATTGGTCCTACTATAAACCTAGCTGACAATATTAGAGAATCTATTCTGATCAAAACATTCGTTGGTATTAATGCGAAGTCCAAAAGTAGATGGTACTTTTGCGTAGGCCAATGAGGTTGACCTGAAATATTGGTCATAATTTAATTTTCATGATTATTATAATTATTGATTAAACCCAACCACTTCTGCTCATTTTGTTTCGCCTTGTTTATAATCAAATGCATTTTTGTCTCGTGTCCGAATTTTGTTACCCAAAAATTTCTATCTCCTTATAAAGTGTTTAAATCTACTTTCCGAACAATGTTCTTTATTTTCAAACTGTCAACAATTACGTGAGTAAAACCTCCATTATTGCGGAGACACCTCACTTAGCTGCTTCATAATAAATGGGAGTGTTAGAATGTTTGGTTATACCAAATTGAATCGGCGTTAAATGCGAGTAAAATGCAAATTTTCAAAACAATGAGTTGGGCTCGATTAGGGTATGGAAAGACGCGTACCGGCATGTAGCCTACTCCTGACGAAATATACCCGTGGGCAAACGGCTTAACGTCCCATCCAAAGGACGGTGTAACATTCACAGCACGAGCCTCCACAACCCGCGCCGTCGAGAGACTGATAACAGGTGGAGGGAGGTCGTCACACCAACCTCTCTGGCATAACGGCAGCAACTAGCAAGCCCAAGAGTTGACGGTCACCCATCCAACTACTGCGCTCAATGTTGTACAGCTTTGGAATTGTATGTCGATCATCCCTACGCTTATACCATCCCCCCATACAACGGAGCGCTGGTATACCACTGTACGATCTCCGTTGTATGGCGGGATGGTATAAGCGTAGAGATGATCGACACACAATTCCAAAGCCATACGAGATCCGTGGTCCATGGGCGTCCGCAGGATTTCTTCCAGGTGGGGGCAAGGCAAGGAAACCCATATTTTACGGGTTAAGGGGGGTGTGGGGGGCGCGCGCCCATCCACCAGCCCAGCAGGGCGATTTTTTGTTTTTGGACACTTTAAAATCAATTTGGTGACATTATGAGGTGTATTTTGTTGAAATATTCAATATTTTGTAAATATTGCACTAGAGGGTTGTGGAAGACATGTTCAAACCTGCCCCGCAGGGCATTTTTTGGCTTTCTTGACACTTTGAAATCAAATTTCTTTAGTTTTTTTGGTAACAAAATGAAACTTAAAACCCCAGAAAATATGTATGTTCTCCTGACATCCAGGGGGGGGGGGGAGGGGGAGGGGGTACCGTCCATGGTGGTGTCCAATACGTACACCAGCCGGTATCTGTATATCTATGACAGCATTTCGTTTCTCGAATGATTGTAGTCTTCAGGAAGTTCTACCTGATTTTTTTTGTCTGAGGCTTAACGTCGCACTGTTCTGCAGCGAGGCTAATGGCGA
Source organism: Leuctra nigra (assembly GCA_934045905.1). Taxonomy (NCBI): domain Eukaryota; kingdom Metazoa; phylum Arthropoda; class Insecta; order Plecoptera; family Leuctridae; genus Leuctra; species Leuctra nigra. Next base: position 10,492,793 of record OW203771.1, on the reverse strand, counting down.
CGGATGAATGATTATGATGATGATTGGGAGATGATGGCGAAGTGTAGGTAAGGATGGACAGTGGGAAGGAGGCGGTCGTGGCCTATTAGTAGGGTACCTTCCCAGCATTTGCCTGTCGACTGAGGGAAAACCACGAAAAAACCCCAGTCAGGAAGGACGGCCGCGGGAATTGAATCCGGGCCTCCGGAATACAAGCTGAGAGCGTTAACCACTCACCCAACCTGTTCCGTAATAGTCCTACCTGACATCGGCTGTTGCGAGGACGCCGTCATCGGACGCTTCGGCCCCAGCAACGAGCGGTCCATCTGACCACCCGGCATGGTCTGCTTTGCGTAATGATGCGAGGAAGTCCTACCTGACATCGGCTGTCGCGAGGACGCCGTCATCGGACGCTTCGGCCCCAGCAACGAGCGGTCCATCTGACCACCCTGCTTCGCGTTATGATGCGAGGAAGTCCTACCTGACATCGGCTGTCGCGAGGACGCCGTCATCGGACGCTTCGGCCCCAGCAACGAGCGGTCCATCTGACCACCCTGCTTCGCGTTATGATGCGAGGAAGTCCTACCTGACACCGGCTGTCGCGAGGACGCCGTCATCGGACGCTTCGGCCCCAGCAACGAGCGGTCCATCTGACCACCCGGCATGGTCTGCTTCGCGTTATGATGCGAGGAAGTCCTACCTGACATCGGCTGTCGCGAGGACGCCGTCATCGGACGCTTCGGCCCCAGCAGCGAGCGGTCCATCTGACCACCCGGCATGGTCTGCTTTGCGTAATGATGCGAGGAAGTCCTACCTGACACCGGCTGTCGCGAGGACGCCGTCATCGGACGCTTCGGCCCCAGCAGCGAGCGGTCCATCTGACCACCCGGCATGGTCTGCTTCGAGTAATGATGCGAGGAAGTCCTACCTGACACCGGCTGTCGCGAGGACGCCGTCATCGGACGCTTCGGCCCCAGCAGCGAGCGGTCCATCTGACCACCCGGCATGGTCTGCTTTGCGTAATGATGCGAGGAAGTCCTACCTGACATCGGCTGTCGCGAGGACGCCGTCATCGGACGCTTCGGCCCCAGCAACGAGCGGTCCATCTGACCACCCGGCATGGTCTGCTTTGCGTAATGATGCGAGAAAGTCCTACCTGACACCGGCTGTCGCGAGGACGCCGTCATCGGACGCTTCGGCCCCAGCAGCGAGCGGTCCATCTGACCACCCGGCATGGTCTGCTTTGCGTAATGATGCGAGGAAGTCCTACCTGACACCGGCTGTCGCGAGGACGCCGTCATCGGACGCTTCGGCCCCAGCAGCGAGCGGTCCATCTGACCACCCGGCATGGTCTGCTTCGCGTTATGATGCGAGGAAGTCCTACCTGACATCGGCTGTCGCGAGGACGCCGTCATCGGACGCTTCGGCCCCAGCAGCGAGCGGTCCATCTGTCCACCCGGCATGGTCTGCTTTGCGTAATGATGCGAGGAAGTCCTACCTGACACCGGCTGTCGCGAGGACGCCGTCATCGGACGCTTCGGCCCCAGCAGCGAGCGGTCCATCTGACCACCCGGCATGGTCTGCTTTGCGTAATGATGCGAGGAAGTCCTACCTGACACCGGCTGTCGCGAGGACGCCGTCATCGGACGCTTCGGCCCCAGCAGCGAGCGGTCCATCTGACCACCCGGCATGGTCTGCTTTGCGTAATGATGCGAGGAAGTCCTACCTGACACCGGCTGTCGCGAGGACGCCGTCATCGGACGCTTCGGCCCCAGCAGCGAGCGGTCCATCTGACCACCCGGCATGGTCTGCTTTGCGTTATGATGCGAGGAAATCCTACCTGACACCGGCTGTCGCGAGGACGCCGTCATCGGACGCTTCGGCCCCAGCAGCGAGCGGTCCATCTGACCACCCTGCTACGCGTAATGATGCGAGGAAGTCCTACCTGACACCGGCTGTCGCGAGGACGCCGTCATCGGACGCTTCGGCCCCAGCAGCGAGCGGTCCATCTGACCACCCGGCATGGTCTGCTTTGCGTAATGATGCGAGGAAGTCCTACCTGACACCGGCTGTCGCGAGGACGCCGTCATCGGACGCTTCGGCCCCAGCAACGAGCGGTCCATCTGTCCACCCGGCATGGTCTGCTTCGCGTTATGATGCGAGGAAGTCCTACCTGACACCGGCTGTCGCGAGGACGCCGTCATCGGACGCTTCGGCCCCAGCAGCGAGCGGTCCATCTGTCCACCCGGCATGGTCTGCTTCGCGTAATGATGCGAGGAAGTCCTACCTGACACCGGCTGTCGCGAGGACGCCGTCATCGGACGCTTCGGCCCTAGCAGCGAGCGGTCCATCTGACCACCCGGCATGGTCTGCTTCGCGTAATGATGCGAGGAAGTCCTACCTGACACCGGCTGTCGCGAGGACGCCGTCATCGGACGCTTCGGCCCCAGCAGCGAGCGGTCCATCTGTCCACCCGGCATGGTCTGCTTCGCGTAATGATGCGAGGAAGTCCTACCTGACACCGGCTGTCGCGAGGACGCCGTCATCGGACGCTTCGGCCCCAGCAGCGAGCGGTCCATCTGACCACCCGGCATGGTCTGCTTTGCGTAATGATGCGAGGAAGTCCTACCTGACACCGGCTGTCGCGAGGACGCCGTCATCGGACGCTTCGGCCCCAGCAGCGAGCGGTCCATCTGTCCACCCGGCATGGTCTGCTTCGCGTAATGATGCGAGGAAGTCCTACCTGACATCGGCTGTCGCGAGGACGCCGTCATCGGACGCTTCGGCCCCAGCAGCGAGCGGTCCATCTGTCCACCCGGCATGGTCTGCTTCGCGTAATGATGCGAGGAAGTCCTACCTGACACCGGCTGTCGCGAGGACGCCGTCATCGGACGCTTCGGCCCCAGCAGCGAGCGGTCCATCTGACCACCCGGCATGGTCTGCTTTGCGTAATGATGCGAGGAAGTCCTACCTGACACCGGCTGTCGCGAGGACGCCGTCATCGGACGCTTCGGCCCCAGCAGCGAGCGGTCCATCTGTCCACCCGGCATGGTCTGCTTCGCGTAATGATGCGAGGAAGTCCTACCTGACATCGGCTGTCGCGAGGACGCCGTCATCGGACGCTTCGGCCCCAGCAGCGAGCGGTCCATCTGACCACCCGGCATGGTCTGCTTTGCGTAATGATGCGAGGAAGTCCTACCTGACACCGGCTGTCGCGAGGACGCCGTCATCGGACGCTTCGGCCCCAGCAACGAGCGGTCCATCTGACCACCCGGCATGGTCTGCTTCGCGTAATGATGCGAGGAAGTCCTACCTGACACCGGCTGTCGCGAGGACGCCGTCATCGGACGCTTCGGCCCCAGCAGCGAGCGGTCCATCTGACCACCCGGCATGGTCTGCTTTGCGTAATGATGCGAGGAAGTCCTACCTGACACCGGCTGTCGCGAGGACGCCGTCATCGGACGCTTCGGCCCCAGCAGCGAGCGGTCCATCTGTCCACCCGGCATGGTCTGCTTCGCGTAATGATGCGAGGAAGTCCTACCTGACATCGGCTGTCGCGAGGACGCCGTCATCGGACGCTTCGGCCCCAGCAGCGAGCGGTCCATCTGACCACCCGGCATGGTCTGCTTTGCGTAATGATGCGAGGAAGTCCTACCTGACACCGGCTGTCGCGAGGACGCCGTCATCGGACGCTTCGGCCCCAGCAGCGAGCGGTCCATCTGTCCACCCGGCATGGTCTGCTTCGCGTAATGATGCGAGGAAGTCCTACCTGACATCGGCTGTCGCGAGGACGCCGTCATCGGACGCTTCGGCCCCAGCAGCGAGCGGTCCATCTGTCCACCCGGCATGGTCTGCTTTGCGTAATGATGCGAGGAAGTCCTACCTGACATCGGCTGTCGCGAGGACGCCGTCATCGGACGCTTCGGCCCCAGCAGCGAGCGGTCCATCTGACCACCCGGCATGGTCTGCTTCGCGTAATGATGCGAGGAAGTCCTACCTGACACCGGCTGTCGCGAGGACGCCGTCATCGGACGCTTCGGCCCCAGCAGCGAGCGGTCCATCTGACCACCCGGCATGGTCTGCTTTGCGTAATGATGCGAGGAAGTCCTACCTGACACCGGCTGTCGCGAGGACGCCGTCATCGGACGCTTCGGCCCCAGCAGCGAGCGGTCCATCTGACCACCCGGCATGGTCTGCTTTGCGCAATGATGCGAGGAAGTCCTACCTGACATCGGCTGTCGCGAGGACGCCGTCATCGGACGCTTCGGCCCCAGCAACGAGCGGTCAATCTGACCACCCGGCATGGTCTGCTTCGCGTAATGATGCGAGGAAGTCCTACCTGACACGGGCTGTCGCGAGGACGCCGTCATCGGACGCTTCGGCCCCAGCAACGAGCGGTCCATCTGACCACCCGGCATGGTCTGCTTTGCGTAATGATGCGAGGAAGTCCTACCTGACACCGGCTGTCGCGAGGACGCCGTCATCGGACGCTTCGGCCCCAGCAGCGAGCGGTCCATCTGTCCACCCGGCATGGTCTGCTTTGCGTAATGATGCGAGGAAGTCCTACCTGACATCGGCTGTCGCGAGGACGCCGTCATCGGACGCTTCGGCCCCAGCAACGAGCGGTCCATCTGACCACCCGGCATGGTCTGCTTCGCGTAATGATGCGAGGAAGTCCTACCTGACACCGGCTGTCGCGAGGACGCCGTCATCGGACGCTTCGGCCCCAGCAGCGAGCGGTCCATCTGACCACCCGGCATGGTCTGCTTTGCGTAATGATGCGAGGAAGTCCTACCTGACACCGGCTGTCGCGAGGACGCCGTCATCGGACGCTTCGGCCCCAGCAGCGAGCGGTCCATCTGTCCACCCGGCATGGTCTGCTTTGCGTAATGATGCGAGGAAGTCCTACCTGACACCGGCTGTCGCGAGGACGCCGTCATCGGACGCTTCGGCCCCAGCAGCGAGCGGTCCATCTGTCCACCCGGCATGGTCTGCTTTGCGTAATGATGCGAGGAAGTCCTACCTGACATCGGCTGTCGCGAGGACGCCGTCATCGGACGCTTCGGCCCCAGCAACGAGCGGTCCATCTGTCCACCCGGCATGGTCTGCTTTGCGTAATGATGCGAGGAAGTCCTACCTGACATCGGCTGTCGCGAGGACGCCGTCATCGGACGCTTCGGCCCCAGCAACGAGCGGTCCATCTGACCACCCGGCATGGTCTGCTTTGCGTATTGATGCGAGGAAGTCCTACCTGACATCGGCTGTCGCGAGGACGCCGTCATCGGACGCTTTGGCCCCAGCAGCGAGCGGTCCATCTGACCACCCGGCATGGTCTGCTTCGCGTAATGATGCGAGGAAGTCCTACCTGACATCGGCTGTCGCGAGGACGCCGTCATCGGACGCTTCGGCCCCAGCAGCGAGCGGTCCATCTGACCACCCGGCATGGTCTGCTTTGCGTAATGATGCGAGGAAGTCCTACCTGACACCGGCTGTCGCGAGGACGCCGTCATCGGACGCTTCGGCCCCAGCAGCGAGCGGTCCATCTGTCCACCCGGCATGGTCTGCTTTGCGTAATGATGCGAGGAAGTCCTACCTGACACCGGCTGTCGCGAGGACGCCGTCATCGGACGCTTCGGCCCCAGCAGCGAGCGGTCCATCTGTCCACCCGGCATGGTCTGCTTTGCGTAATGATGCGAGGAAGTCCTACCTGACATCGGCTGTCGCGAGGACGCCGTCATCGGACGCTTCGGCCCCAGCAACGAGCGGTCCATCTGTCCACCCGGCATGGTCTGCTTTGCGTAATGATGCGAGGAAGTCCTACCTGACATCGGCTGTCGCGAGGACGCCGTCATCGGACGCTTCGGCCCCAGCAACGAGCGGTCCATCTGACCACCCGGCATGGTCTGCTTTGCGTATTGATGCGAGGAAGTCCTACCTGACATCGGCTGTCGCGAGGACGCCGTCATCGGACGCTTTGGCCCCAGCAGCGAGCGGTCCATCTGACCACCCGGCATGGTCTGCTTCGCGTAATGATGCGAGGAAGTCCTACCTGACATCGGCTGTCGCGAGGACGCCGTCATCGGACGCTTCGGCCCCAGCAGCGAGCGGTCCATCTGTCCACCCGGCATGGTCTGCTTTGCGTAATGATGCGAGGAAGTCCTACCTGACACCGGCTGTCGCGAGGAGGCCGTCATCGGACGCTTCGGCCCCAGCAGCGAGCGGTCCATCTGTCCACCCGGCATGGTCTGCTTTGCGTAATGATGCGAGGAAGTCCTACCTGACACCGGCTGTCGCGAGGACGCCGTCATTGGACGCTTCGGCCCCAGCAGCGAGCGGTCCATCTGACCATCCGGCATGGTCTGCTACGCGTAATGATGCGAGGAAGTCCTACCTGACATCGGCTGTCGCGAGGACGCCGTCATCGGACGCTTCGGCCCCAGCAGCGAGCGGTCCATCTGACCATCCGGCATGGTCTGCTACGCGTAATGATGCGAGGAAGTCCTACCTGACACCGGCTGTCGCGAGGACGCCGTCATCGGACGCTTTGGCCCCAGCAGCGAGCGGTCCATCTGACCACCCGGCATGGTCTGCTTCGCGTAATGATGCGAGGAAGTCCTACCTGACACCGGCTGTCGCGAGGACGCCGTCATCGGACGCTTCGGCCCCAGCAGCGAGCGGTCCATCTGTCCACCCGGCATGGTCTGCTTTGCGTAATGATGCGAGGAAGTCCTACCTGACACCGGCTGTCGCGAGGAGGCCGTCATCGGACGCTTCGGCCCCAGCAGCGAGCGGTCCATCTGTCCACCCGGCATGGTCTGCTTTGCGTAATGATGCGAGGAAGTCCTACCTGACACCGGCTGTCGCGAGGACGCCGTCATCGGACGCTTCGGCCCCAGCAGCGAGCGGTCCATCTGACCATCCGGCATGGTCTGCTACGCGTAATGATGCGAGGAAGTCCTACCTGACATCGGCTGTCGCGAGGACGCCGTCATCGGACGCTTCGGCCCCAGCAACGAGCGGTCTATCTGTCCACCCGGCATGGTCTGCTTTGCGTAATGATGCGAGGAAGTCCTACCTGACACCGGCTGTCGCGAGGAGGCCGTCATCGGACGCTTCGGCCCCAGCAACGAGCGGTCCATCTGACCACCCGGCATGGTCTGCTACGCGTAATGATGCGAGGAAGTCCTACCTGACACCGGCTGTCGCGAGGACGCCGTCATCGGACGCTTCGGCCCCAGCAGCGAGCGGTCCATCTGTCCACCCGGCATGGTCTGCTTCGCGTAATGATGCGAGGAAGTCCTACCTGACATCGGCTGTCGCGAGGACGCCGTCATCGGACGCTTCGGCCCCAGCAGCGAGCGGTCCATCTGTCCACCCGGCATGGTCTGCTTCGCGTAATGATGCGAGGAAGTCCTACCTGACACCGGCTGTCGCGAGGACGCCGTCATCGGACGCTTCGGCCCCAGCAGCGAGCGGTCCATCTGTCCACCCGGCATGGTCTGCTTCGCGTAATGATGCGAGGAAGTCCTACCTGACACCGGCTGTCGCGAGGACGCCGTCATCGGACGCTTCGGCCCCAGCAACGAGCGGTCCATCTGTCCACCCGGCATGGTCTGCTACGCGTAATGATGCGAGGAAGTCCTACCTGACATCGGCTGTCGCGAGGACGCCGTCATCGGACACTTCGGCCCCAGCAGCGAGCGGTCCATCTGACCACCCGGCATGGTCTGCTTTGCGTAATGATGCGAGGAAGTCCTACCTGACACCGGCTGTCGCGAGGACGCCGTCATCGAACGCTTCGGCCCCAGCAGCGAGCGGTCCATCTGTCCACCCGGCATGGTCTGCTTTGCGTAATGATGCGAGGAAGTCCTACCTGACATCGGCTGTCGCGAGGACGCCGTCATCGGACGCTTCGGCCCCAGCAACGAGCGGTCCATCTGTCCACCCGGCATGGTCTGCTTCGCGTTATGATGCGAGGAAGTCCTACCTGACACCGGCTGTCGCGAGGACGCCGTCATCGGACGCTTCGGCCCCAGCAACGAGCGGTCCATCTGTCCACCCGGCATGGTCTGCTTTGCGTAATGATGCGAGGAAGTCCTACCTGACACCGGCTGTCGCGAGGACGCCGTCATCGGACGCTTCGGCCCCAGCAACGAGCGGTCCATCTGTCCACCCGGCATGGTCTGCTTTGCGTAATGATGCGAGGAAGTCCTACCTGACACCGGCTGTCGCGAGGACGCCGTCATCGGACGCTTCGGCCCCAGCAGCGAGCGGTCCATCTGACCACCCGGCATGGTCTGCTTTGCGTAATGATGCGAGAAAGTCCTACCTGACACCGGCTGTCGCGAGGACGCCGTCATCGGACGCTTCGGCCCCAGCAGCGAGCGGTCCATCTGACCACCCGGCATGGTCTGCTTTGCGTAATGATGCGAGGAAGTCCTACCTGACACCGGCTGTCGCGAGGACGCCGTCATCGGACGCTTCGGCCCCAGCAGCGAGCGGTCCATCTGACCACCCGGCATGGTCTGCTACGCGTTATGATGCGAGGAAGTCCTACCTGACACCGGCTGTCGCGAGGACGCCGTCATCGGACGCTTCGGCCCCAGCAGCGAGCGGTCCATCTGACCACCCGGCATGGTCTGCTTCGCGTAATGATGCGAGGAAGTCCTACCTGACATCGGCTGTCGCGAGGACGCCGTCATCGGACGCTTCGGCCCCAGCAGCGAGCGGTCCATCTGACCACCCGGCATGGTCTGCTTTGCGTAATGATGCGAGGAAGTCCTACCTGACATCGGCTGTCGCGAGGACGCCGTCATCGGACGCTTCGGCCCCAGCAGCGAGCGGTCCATCTGACCACCCGGCATGGTCTGCTTTGCGTAATGATGCGAGGAAGTCCTACCTGACACCGGCTGTCGCGAGGACGCCGTCATCGGACGCTTCGGCCCCAGCAGCGAGCGGTCCATCTGACCACCCGGCATGGTCTGCTTTGCGTAATGATGCGAGGAAGTCCTACCTGACACCGGCTGTCGCGAGGACGCCGTCATCGGACGCTTCGGCCCCAGCAGCGAGCGGTCCATCTGACCACCCGGCATGGTCTGCTTTGCGTAATGATGCGAGGAAGTCCTACCTGACATCGGCTGTCGCGAGGACGCCGTCATCGGACGCTTCGGCCCCAGCAGCGAGCGGTCCATCTGACCACCCGGCATGGTCTGCTTTGCGTAATGATGCGAGGAAGTCCTACCTGACATCGGCTGTCGCGAGGACGCCGTCATCGGACGCTTCGGCCCCAGCAACGAGCGGTCCATCTGTCCACCCGGCATGGTCTGCTTTGCGTAATGATGCGAGGAAGTCCTACCTGACATCGGCTGTCGCGAGGACGCCGTCATCGGACGCTTCGGCCCCAGCAGCGAGCGGTCCATCTGTCCACCCGGCATGGTCTGCTTCGCGTAATGATGCGAGGAAGTCCTACCTGACACCGGCTGTCGCGAGGACGCCGTCATCGGACGCTTCGGCCCCAGCAGCGAGCGGTCCATCTGTCCACCCGGCATGGTCTGCTTTGCGTAATGATGCGAGGAAGTCCTACCTGACATCGGCTGTCGCGAGGACGCCGTCATCGGACGCTTCGGCCCCAGCAACGAGCGGTCCATCTGACCACCCGGCATGGTCTGCTTTGCGTAATGATGCGAGGAAGTCCTACCTGATATCGGCTGTCGCGAGGACGCCGTCATCGGACGCTTCGGCCCCAGCAACGAGCGGTCCATCTGACCACCCGGCATGGTCTGCTACGCGTAATGATGCGAGGAAGTCCTACCTGACACCGGCTGTTGCGAGGACGCCGTCATCGGACGCTTCGGCCCCAGCAACGAGCGGTCCATCTGACCACCCGGCATGGTCTGCTTTGCGTAATGATGCGAGGAAGTCCTACCTGATATCGGCTGTCGCGAGGACGCCGTCATCGGACGCTTCGGCCCCAGCAACGAGCGGTCCATCTGACCACCCGGCATGGTCTGCTTTGCGTAATGATGCGAGGAAGTCCTACCTGACACCGGCTGTTGCGAGGACGCCGTCATCGGACGCTTCGGCCCCAGCAACGAGCGGTCCATCTGACCACCCGGCATGGTCTGCTTTGCGTAATGATGCGAGGAAGTCCTACCTGACACCGGCTGTCGCGAGGACGCCGTCATCGGACGCTTCGGCCCCAGCAGCGAGCGGTCCATCTGACCACCCGGCATGGTCTGCTTTGCGTAATGATGCGAGGAAGTCCTACCTGACACCGGCTGTCGCGAGGACGCCGTCATCGGACGCTTCGGCCCCAGCAACGAGCGGTCCATCTGTCCACCCGGCATGGTCTGCTTTGCGTAATGATGCGAGGAAGTCCTACCTGACATCGGCTGTCGCGAGGACGCCGTCATCGGACGCTTCGGCCCCAGCAGCGAGCGGTCCATCTGTCCACCCGGCATGGTCTGCTTTGCGTAATGATGCGAGGAAGTCCTACCTGACTTCGGCTGTCGCGAGGACGCCGTCATCGGACGCTTCGGCCCCAGCAACGAGCGGTCCATCTGACCACCCGGCATGGTCTGCTTTGCGTAATGATGCGAGGAAGTCCTACCTGATATCGGCTGTCGCGAGGACGCCGTCATCGGACGCTTCGGCCCCAGCAACGAGCGGTCCATCTGACCACCCGGCATGGTCTGCTACGCGTAATGATGCGAGGAAGTCCTACCTGACACCGGCTGTCGCGAGGACGCCGTCATCGGACGCTTCGGCCCCAGCAGCGAGCGGTCCATCTGACCACCCTGCATGGTCTGCTTTGCGTAATGATGCGAGGAAGTCCTACCTGACACCGGCTGTTGCGAGGACGCCGTCATCGGACGCTTCGGCCCCAGCAACGAGCGGTCCATCTGACCACCCGGCATGGTCTGCTTTGCGTAATGATGCGAGGAAGTCCTACCTGACACCGGCTGTCGCGAGGACGCCGTCATCGGACGCTTCGGCCCCAGCAGCGAGCGGTCCATCTGACCACCCGGCATGGTCTGCTTTGCGTAATGATGCTAGGAAGTCCTACCTGACACCGGCTGTCGCGAGGACGCCGTCATCGGACGCTTCGGCCCCAGCAACGAGCGGTCCATCTGTCCACCCGGCATGGTCTGCTTTGCGTAATGATGCGAGGAAGTCCTACCTGACATCGGCTGTCGCGAGGACGCCGTCATCGGACGCTTCGGCCCCAGCAGCGAGCGGTCCATCTGTCCACCCGGCATGGTCTGCTTCGCGTTATGATGCGGCTCCAGCGCGTTCATCCTGGAGCGCGCCGACGCACTTCGACTGCGCGCAGATGCCCCGGTGGACTGCTGACATTTGACCGGCGTGCTCGTCGCCCGGGTGTACTGCTGACATTTGACCGGAGTGCTCGTCGCCCGGGCGGACTGCGGACATTTGACCGGCGTGCTCGTCGCCCGGGCGTTCGGGTTCGTTCGGATGCGAGGGCGCGGAGCGTTGGTCGGCGTGTTGATGACGGAAGTGTTGTTTTTCAAGTAGAGACTGTAGAGAGGATTGGTGCGCGGTCGCACGATTTGGGCGGACTGGCCGCATGCGAGTTGCTGCTTGAATGCGTCGTAGCCTGGGTAAAGGGGAAGAACAAGTAATCAAATTTTATAGACATTTAGATAGATCGTCTCATAGTGGGTTGTATGAGCTTTCAAAATAATATACTCTCGGTTTGAAGTACCTAATATTATTACAATTACAATTTTTAATATAACATTTCAACTTCGGCTGTCATTGCAAAAGCATACCTTGGTAGGACTTTCAATTATCAGACGCGTTCATCATCAAATATCTTGTTACTTTTCAACTAATCAGAGGATTTGGCTTAAAAACTATACAAGATACTACATTGGTATGACATTAGTGTATGTGCAAAATATCAGATCGAAACAAAGACCATAAAACGACCAATAACCAGAAAAGTGTTTTATTTACTATCTTCGAGTTTATTATGTAGTTATATAGTGATATTCAGTAGTTTTTACTAAGTTCATCATATTAGAATCAACTTGAGAACCTGGCAACAACTTATGAAAGTCAGTGTGGATACGCAATATAGTAAACAGTTTGTCTTAACTTTGCCTGGAATATAATTCGATTCTGCGTGATTGAATTAGAATTGATTAGAGATGAATAATTATCATAATTGTCTCACCAGCTGATTCATTTTTCTTCGACTTCTTCGACTTTCCCATTGAAGGGAAGCAACCCGTACTATTAGAAGAACCTGAAAGAAAATTTCACAGTGACAGTAATATTAACACATTTTAGCTGGCTAAACTTAAAATCAATACAACATTCAACAGATCTTAGATAATACTCCTTGCTTTTTTAAAAGCTAACCATTTTTTACGTACATTAATATCATAATAGTGGTTATGTAAATGTTGCGAAACTCGCATATTTTGTCTGAATTTGACATTCAGACTATTCCCTTCAGCAAGCAAGAGACGATCACATCGTGAAAAACCGTGGAATATGTCGAGTGATCCTTCCTGTTAACAGAGGCCTTTGTGTCTTGCTACTCCTGATTATTCTTACCTCCTGATGAAGCACGAGAGCTGCCAACTGATAACCTGAACAGAAGATAAGTGTCATCATTAGAAGACTTAACATCTTGACGATTTAATGAATTCCGTGGCTGAACTTTCTGACTGAATTCTTAACATGGTTTTCCTCAGTCAAGGGTCAATGCTGAGAATATTCTCTGAAATAGATTACGACCCCCTCCTTGCAACCTTCCGAATTTTTCTTCATCATCCTCATAATCTCCTTATCATCTCCATACGCTACTTTTAGGTACTACCCTACATTACTTTTACTTGTTTAATTATCTGTATTGAACCATTGAGTATTTTAGTATTGTACCAGTGTATATTATTAATATTGTGAGTACTGTGTTTTACGACTTGCATATTATCTTTTAATGTGTTTTAATGTTTAAGTGTGTTATAGAGTTATTATTTCACTCCGCAACATTCGGACAAGAGGCAAAAACATTTGTGCAGTGTTGTTTTACTACATAAGTACAATGTTGTTTCTAATATTGTCCAAAGCTGTGAAACATGTAATAATTAAATAAATATTCAAAATCACTAGATCGCCACTAGATGCAGAAAAACACGACGTTAAAAAGCAATATAATAAATAAGACTCACTGTGAGTAACAACAATATTTTTATGGCATGTGCAAATTATACCTATTCAAACGCCAAAGAAACTAGCTGGAGAACCATTATTTTGAATTTCTCAATAACGTCAGGAATAAAAGTAATATTTTCAAAGGCCCAAAATGCATCTTATCTTAAATTTTTTGTCCTATATTTATAGGTAATACGCGAAGAATGGATAATGGATACAGACCCGGATGCTGAGGCGCAAGCTGCTCTCTCATCAACTGGACCCTTCATGAATACATTCTTCCAGTAGCTGGCATTCGGCATGGTTAAAGAATTTTGATTACTTCAATTGATTTTTATAATTTTCATTGCAATTGCATGGATTCTAAATGTGACCGTCTGTTAATTTGTCTACACCTCGTTGTCTTGGTAATAATTGACGAGAATGATGATAGGCCAATAATTGATTTTAAGTTCAATTATAATTAGTAATTAGCACCTCAGTAAATAGTGCATTCATCAACAATTGTTTATGCACAATCTGTCAGAATAAAAAAATACATTGTTTCGGGGAAATGCAAAATATTGATTGATTAGCACTAAGCTAGCAAATGTGGCATTGCATCTACATATTTCAAACCAAGATGCATTTTAAATCGGTACTCCATCCATGACAATCTTAAAATGGAAGTGACTAATCAATTAGACATTTGAGAGTACCTGTCACCTGAGAAATAAAATTAAATATTTGAATTTATGCGCAGTAAAAGTAACACTACAAGCTAATGCACATGGATGCTTTGATCATTACTTCATCTTGGTAGCCACCATAAAGTCCGTTTTTGTTAAATTATTAGTGGGGAGTAAAATACATTGTTTTATTGCATTTTTAATAATCAAAACAAAGGATACACGAGTAATATTAATACGGAATTAATGACAAAAGTATCTTATAAAACCAAAAAAATCATTGAAACACACGAAGCTTAAATAAATCATTCTCTCCCATTTTTGTTAAGTGTTTGTACGTTACATGTAATTGCAGGTGTGACATTTGACAATAATATGACTCGTCCACGCCAATGCGTCGTGTATAGCCGATGACGCACTTAGTGACGTATCATTGACATGAGTGAGAGTGCGTTGTCGTGAGAATACACGATGCTCGTTCTGATTAGATTAGATTAGATTTTATTTTTGTTTTTTGACCATTTACATGGTATAACACATCAATACAACATAATATTATAATAAAAATAACACACTGACAAACAATTCACAAGTCAAAATTCATAATTCATACCCAAAACTGTAAATGGGCTCTTATTCTATAACCAAAACGAAACCATTTATAACATTATTTATAACATACAGATAGCATTGTAACAGATATATATATGATTTAATAATTATTTGGTTCAGGGGGTCGGCAATTTAAATACATAACATATATAACATACTTATTCATTGTCTAACCAGAAATTCTAAGGCTCTGCTATTGTCTCGACCGGCTAGTGAACGGTTGACATTTATTCAGCATTTTCTTCCACTTAACTTTCTGCTACCACCAACTTCGTAATTAAACCATTCCAGACGTCATTATCCACATTCCCTCCTCAAACATCTTCAAGTATTCCCCTCTTGAACTTACATTTTCTTCAATCAAAATCTTCCACTGTGCTCTAGCCCGTCCAGCCCTGTTCTGGCCATCCTTCCAACGTCCATTCTCTTCATGTTACCAAACCACCTCAATCTCTCCCTCCCCAACTTAAATCCCAATCTCTACACGCCTAATTCTCTCCAAATCTTCGAACTTCTAATTCTGTCGAACTTCGCCACTCCTTTCGCACTCATTTCATCTCTGAAGCTTGTACCTGGCTAACCTCGTTCTCCCCAAATTTCAGGGAACAGCTCCATATGTCAATATCGACAAGAAGTACAGCTTAAATATCAGCAATTTTCATCTAGGAATTCTGCGCTCCAAAGAAATTTTCTTACTATGACTGATTGAAACCTTCATCTGTCAAGAACCCTCAATTCTTGTCCCCTCAATCTTATGCTCCTCGGATCCATAGAATTTTCCTTCTCTACATGACTAGCAACTTCAGACCACTGTCACACTGCTCCATTCGTCAACATTCTGATCCTCTGGATGCATATGTAACAGTGATTTGTTTGATAATCAACACGCTATAATACTAGAAAATCAAAGATATGCCAAACAAGCTACATGACACATGTTATTTAGCGACGTATTTCTCAGAACAACATCTCCAGCAGAGATAAAACTTCCACCAGGCATATACCTTCAGGTCCAAGACGACGAAAAACAAAGCCAAGAAAAACACATGTGAAGTCGCCGTTATGATAAATAAGTACTCATAAAGAAAGTCGCTGCGGACGGCTTTCGTTTCTGAGAGAAAATGAAAGAACCAAGAAAAACCAAACAAGAAGAAGATGAAAAGGCTCTGAGTAATATGTTTCGTTTCAAACGATTTACTTTCCTTCACGTTACGCCGGACTCGCATCTCGTTACCAAATTTATACCACTCAAATATATGATTCAAGACGTACAGATAGAACACAAAGTTGACAGCAAGGACGGCTCCAGCTGGGGTCAAGACAGTGAGTAGGAAAGCAACTCCCCCGGGATAACAGGATCCACTGCTGTCATCCGTAGAACTGTAGCTACTCATACTGACAAGAATAACGACTGGAATGATGGGCACTCCCCAGCCAAAAGCAGATACCTTCAAGAACAGATGGGTGATGTCCTTAACCCCTCTGATGCCTGTAAGACGCCTCACTTGTAGCCCTGACATGATCAGCATCCAGCTGAACATGGCCAGGAAAGTCAAGTGTCTGATGGCACCAAGAGCAACGCACGACTTGCTTGACGTGTCGACATGTACAGTAAGATCCATGAATCCCAGGGCTACGTTCACTGCCAAGCACGTGACCATGAGCAGGAGCACCTTGTGGCCTTTATCTTCACTCCACTT
Organism: Leuctra nigra; assembly: GCA_934045905.1. Lineage (NCBI taxonomy): Eukaryota > Metazoa > Arthropoda > Insecta > Plecoptera > Leuctridae > Leuctra > Leuctra nigra. The sequence continues at coordinate 10,476,649 of OW203771.1, read as the reverse complement.
CTCGAAGAATAACGCAGTAATATAGATACCCAACAACCCAATCACTGACATAGTTCCACTGGCTATCATAACGTATATAAAGGTATTGTTTCTTGCAAGATAGTCTTCAAATGTAGGTGTGTAGAAGTATATTTTGAAGTACCCACGTGTGGTTCCATTCCTGTTTTCCAGATTGCTACATCTGAACACTTCAAGGCCACTACGGGTTGACCTCAACGGGTTACAGGGAATCAACGACCATGATTTATTAGAAAAGTCCCAGGAAGCGCAAGTACGTTCTGTGTTTGGCACTTTTAAACTGTTATTAACCCAAACATCGATATAATCAGTCGAGTAGATTGTCACACCTTCATACATATTCATGGTCACTTGTATTGCATATTCACTTAAACCGAGTGCATGATTACCTTCATTCAATGAAGTCTGAAAGTCCATGAAGGTCGTAATCTCTAAACGTGAAGTGGAGTCGTGGAGGGAATCTGACAGAGTCACTTTTACGTCAGTTGCTGGTGACGCTTTAAAACTATCATTTGTTATACGGACATCTAAATAATCATATCTTGCCTTAATGAGAACAGCCTCAAGTCCTACAACAGTCTTCTCTTCGAGTAGGTTTACAACGACGATTGAATTATACTTTCCCTGACCCAAAACCAAATAGTTGTCAACCTTTTCTAGATCGAGTTTCCTTAGCAGTGCCTCCATTGTAGAGAATACGTCATTTTCCATTACGAAATCAGTGATGGGCAAAGCTCTGGTATTAACAAATGATATATAGTAGTAATCATGTAGAATGTGATCTATAATATTACTCGTTTTCTTCAAACTCTTACGATTTACATTCATGATTAATCTCTTGCTTAGTATTAAAGGCAGATAATTCTCTGGTCCTGCAAATTTTGTTTGTTGATTCATGTATGTATTTTGATTCAATAGAGCTGTGTCGTCATCGCAATGCCTCCATGTGACCACAAAGTACTCGACATGTGTCGACTTGCCGTCTTGAACAGATGTGATTTTACTCCATAGACACATTCGTCGGGCGATCTCTTGCGAGTTGGGAACCAAGTGGGACAGAACGAAATCTGAAACATTCGATCATTTCATTGGTTCTCAATTGAACTAGGATTGCTCTCTCTGTAACACGAGCCAACGTGTAACATGCGGATTAAAATTGATGAAACGTTCAGCTCTAGAGACCTTAGATACATCTTATTAAACTCTTCAGAGAGCTGTGAGAATGTATTATTATCCGTAACAAACTGCACAGCGTTATTTGTATAGTGCCATATTGAATTATAATTATTCTCCAGTTCTCAAGTAGTGAATCTAAAGCAGGAGTCGGCAACCTTTTTGTGAAGGAGTCAGTGTCCCAAAAATTAATAAATTAGATACAAGGGGAGCCACAGTAGAGGCAATCACACCGAAAATAATACATTGAATTGCCCTTTTTTATTTTTATTTTTATTTTGATATTTTAACGATAATATTTTTTTTAGATTTTTAGATTTTGAATAGTTGTTGCCTCACAAGCTGTTTTTTTTAAGAATTGCGACTATTTAAAAGTGACTCTGGGACTCTGAAAAGAACAAATTAAATCAAATAACCTTCCACTTGTTGACCCGCAAAGCGCTTTTTTTTAGAATTTCAACAATTTAAAAGTGCTTCTGGCACTTTAAAATTAACAAACTGAATCAAATATTCTTCCAAATGTAACCCCGCATGGCGTTTTTTTCTCGAATTTTCAAATTTATCGATTTCAGATTTTTATTTAAATTATAAAGAGCCACAAAGGAGCCGCATGCGGTTCCGGAGCCGCAGGTTGTCAACCCCTGATCTAAAGTAAAGACAGATTTATCATGGTAATTCTTCAGACGTTCCTACCCACTGGATGGGAGAGGAATCAAGTAAGAACACTAAGTATTCCGTAGAATCGAAGTGGTTTAATGGAGACGTGCCTAGCCGACAACACACAACAGCTTCAGCAGGAGCTCCGTAGACAACTGATTTGAACACATGTGCTTGCCGCCCAGACACCGGGTTGCCAGATCGCACACTTAATACATAAATAATTATTGCTAATTAAGTAGTAGACATAAACATACACGATGTTTTGCGAAAGAAAGATGGAAATGATTCTAAATCTCGATAATAAATCACAAGTCCAACACATTGTCTAAAGTGTTTAATAGAAATCCCACATGGGACCTCCCTGGGATATGGCGGGGAGGCCCAAAAGTTATATCCCACATGGGACTTCCCTGGGATATGGCGGGGAGGCCCAAAAGTTATATCCCACATCGGACCTCCCTGGGATATGGCGAGGAGGCCCAAAAGTTATATCCCAAATGGGACTACCCTGGGAAATGGCGGGGAAGTCCTTAAAGGGATATCCCATTTGGAATTTCTGGGGCCTGGCAGGGATGTCCCTGATGCCCCGTGTTTGCTGGGATTACCTGGAGCGACTTCCCGCCATTCGAAGACGTCTCCAGCTGGACTTGTCGTCGTCTCCTCCACACAAACTCCAGCCTTCCACCATCTTGCCACGTCAAACCCTTTGAACTTGGCTTCCGTCTCTTCTTCTTGATAATACGAATCTTCTATGATTCTGACATGAATAACATCGCGCTGGTTCTCCATGGAAGAGTTCACATGAACATTCTCGTCGTTGACTCTCAGGACTCTGATAACTTCTCGCCTCGCTTCCTCCTCCAACTCACTTGGCTCCTTGAGACTACTCGAGTCACCCGCATGCTGCTGACTTGTGAAGTGTATGTGATAGCCGACTGCCGTGTATTTGGTAACCTTCAATGAATTATCATCATAAAATATTGGATCGTTCGTTTCCTTGTAGACGGCACATTGGAACAGATTATCTGCTGCAAAAACGAGCTTGATGTCTCCTGATGTTAAGTTAATGGATGCCGCGATTTTAAACGGGTTAATGATGTTGATGTCAGCAGACCCCTGAATGAAACAAACATATATTTTTTATTGAGACAATACAGGGCAGTTAAGCTGGCTTTCCATGCTCCGTCATCTTCCGTCAACGTCCGTCACCGTCCGACGAAAACGACCACGTGACCCGTCTCGACCAATCAGAGCCATCCCCAAAAATATCGGTCGGCGAGGGATTGGTCGAGACGGGTCACGTGGTCGTTTTTGTTTGACGGTGACGGACGTTGACGGAAGATGACGAAGCATGGAAAGCCAGCTTTATTCTAAAACTTTAAAATTCCGGATTCGGCCAGAATCTAATTCGGTGCAATGTTAATCCATATGGCCGTGAATTGTATTCGGGCCGAATCCGGAATTTTAAAGTTATAGAATAACTGCACTGGATACGTATTTGAGTTGACAATTGAACTTTGCGTTGAGCAATTACGCATCAGGTACTATATTTATTAATTGTAGGTAAAATTACAGCTTACAATCTAATAAAATTGCTGAATTGCTTATTGCTGAAAGCGTTTCCTAATTACAAATATCGTTGAGAGACTGTATAGTTCTAATGCAAGTTTTATTTTTATAATATTCAATGTATAGTACATAAAGTGACCAGCAGTCGATCTGTGGATTGGAAAAGGGTCATTTTACTTTCCCGTCCCCTACTTTACCTGCGTGCGCAACATGCCCCATTGTAATGCCGAACCTTCTCTTGGGTTGAGCTCGCTAAGGGGTTCGTAAAATACCTGTTTTTCAAGAAAATCCCAATCCACAGATTGGTTGCGGGTCACTTTATGTGAACTATAAAATGACAGCAATTGACAGTGTAGCACACGTCCGTGTGAATCGGCCATTACATTACCAGGCTCGTGAACTTGTCCATCGCGTCATCTTGTGCGTCCATGACCATGTTGTACGGCACGACGCCTCCGCCACAGAGCAGCTTGTCTCTTGGCAGCAGATTGCCGTAGTCCGAGAACATGTACATCACGTCATCCATGTTCTTGGCGTCCAGATCCTGAGACTTTGTCAGCATGTCGATCCATGACTTTGCCGCGGCTTCTCGGTGCTCGACACCGGGGATGTTGTTCAGCGCCACGAATGTCTGTATACAGTAGTTGTCCGCATCTGGAGGAGATCAAAACCATTTCAATGGGGTTGTTCACTGTCATTTGCTCTCACTCGCGGCGCCAGCGGCATTGGAGGTGTCTCTCTCTCTGATTGGTTGGTTTCTGAATCCAAGATCTCTGAATCAAACTCCCGCCAAGGTTTAAAAATGTTCCATTCCGCTCTGCATTTTGATTGGCTCTCTCTCGGCATTTTGATTGGTTCTTATTACGGTTAGGACAGGAGCGCCATCTACAATAGTTTTGCGTGAGCAACCCCCTAACAACGACGTAACCGCCACCTACATGTCTCACCCCTCACCACCCCGCCCTCACTACACATTTATCAACCAATCACAGGATCCTGTTCAAAAACGATCCCAGATACCGCTTATAGATTGCATTAATATGAGTTTAAAATTTCTGGTCGATTGGCTGACGCGGTTTGACCTGGGCACTGCAGTAGGGTTGCCATGCGTATGGTTTTACCCGGACATGTCCTCTTTTTGGGTGTTTTTTTTTGTCCGAGCTTTTTAGGAATTTTACGAAATGTCCGGGTTTTTTGAATTTGTTGTTAAATATTTCTAAAAAAAATATAAATTTATTAATTAGGAATGAATTAAAATGAATTATTTTCTCCGAATTTAATAGTCCAAAACGCATAGAAATAGCTCAAATAATTTTTTTTAATTCAAAATTTTGCCGGCCCTGTGCGGCCCAGATCTCCCATTGGTGTCGTGAGCAAAGTGTTTTCCCCAGAATATCGTTTTTGGATAGCACATATACAATTTCCTTCTAGATCTGATGTCCACTTTTTCGAGTCATGGCTTATGTGGCAACTCTAACTGCAGGCCAAAAACACAAACAAACAAGCAATCAAAAAACAAACAAACAAATCACACAAAGAAAGTCCCGCGGTGACGCTCGCTCCGCTCACTCAATTAGTAAGTGTGAATACGACAATTAAAATCTCTCATATTTCATATCAAGTAGCTACACTAAATTCGTGATTTCGAGTCTCGAAATAATTTAGGCCTACGGAGTTGGAAAATGCGACTCCGAAGTCTATACGAATTCGAGACCTGTGTCTCGAAATCAGTTACCCTACGTAAATGCGCTTCTGGGATCAGATTCAGTTTCTTTCAATTGTGATTGAACATTCGCTCGCAACGTGTGCAATGCAAGGGAACTCATACTTGCCTGTTGATTGAGTGTATGGTTCGACCGTATAGTACGTTAATGGTGGTTGCCCAACCACAGGGCCACTTACGTTAGGGCATGGTTCTTTGGAAATGATAGAGTCGTAATAAAAGTTAAGAATCCACCGACACTTGCAGCCATTCCTGAAATGTAACAAACGAACGGTGTCAAAAAAATTATTATTGATGGGGAAAGAACGTAAAGATCTTAATATCTGTATCTTAAAGGGATACAACGGTCAGAATATGAAGAATTAAATACCATCTATTCATCTTGTCATGTCAATAGATAATTGATAAGTACAAATGTGCCAACTGTAAATTGTAATAATAAATAATTTTTATTGGCGGTATTTATGCAATAGTATACTGCATATTAGTTCACGTGGGATTTTTTTTATGGTTCAACATTCTTTGAGCAGACTATGTTGTGTTATGATCATGCATGAAATTGTTTAGTTTATGGCTACTTTATTACTATTTCAAGTATTACCAAGTGCTTAGTTACAGAGAGTGGGAGGGAGGGAGATCTGCAGGAATGTACCTTCTGTATTAAAAATATGGAACCTTCTTGGTGTATAAAACGGTAGAGATTTGTTTTTATATTCAATTGCAGCTAAACGGTTCAATTCAAAGAAAATTTTGGAAGAGATAAAATCAAGAAAACACTCATATGTATATGTAGAGCTTCTTTTATGTCTATCTATTTTGGTTCTCCTACGTTCCCAATAGACATTTTGCTTCCAGTTTTTTCCTTATGGAACATAAATAATTCTTTGGATACTTTCGATTAAAATCACGTTTTTCGATTTGCTGCTCTCACTATCATGACCGGAATGGTACCTTCTCATGTTTTACAGATATTAATAGTTTGATGTGTAATTATGGTAAAATTTTAATTTCTGACCATCGCCCCCTTTTAAACTCACTGCGATGTCGCTGCAAAGTTGAAGCCCCAGCAGAAGTCGATGCATGCGCGAGCGGTCACGTTGGCTTCTTTCTTCTCAACCGAAGCGGTAAATTGCAGTCCAGTGTTTGGCACGCATCCGATAAGCCTTGCACTCACATTGCTCAGATCTGCGACAAAGACAATTCGCATCAGTTTGCTTCAAGGGGTGAATCCATGACTGATTGCAACAGAAGGTTTCTATACATGAATCGATTCAGAAAAATGCACTCTACAACAATATCCAAAATCGCCCAAAATCCGTGCACCAGAGGTACTTTTTCATCACTTTTTAAGTAAATTTCACATGTTAATTCCATCTCGCAAAAAATCACGTAACTCCGATTTTGACGAAACTTGTCAGAATTGTTCACCATCCTAAATGAACACAAATAGCTCTCTGAGCGTTTTTCTTTGAATCTCATCGTTTGGGAAATATGGACCTCGCAAAACGTCAAATTACACTCTACGTGAGGTGCGTGAAGTTGCCCCCCCCCCTACTTTGAGCACTAATTCCCAAACTTGGCCTATATTTAGTGCTCAATGAGTGCTCTTCCAAAAACAAATTTGAGAATACGTGCTCAACGCGTCATCGACTTATTAACGTTTTAGTTAGGGGTGGGGGGGGGGCAAGTTCACGCTGGCCCCACCACCTTGAGCACTAATTCCCAAACTTGGCCAATATTTAGTGCTCAATTAGTGCTCCATGGAAAACAAATTTCAGAATTAGATCTCAACGGGTTGTCGACTTATTGACGATTTAATTTTAAGGAGGTGGGGAATGTTCATGCAGGACTCTTCCAACTACGAGCTCTAATGTCCAAACTTGGCAAATATTTAATGCTCAAATTTACTCAAAAACATTCTAGGAATGTCATTGGTTGTTGCCATGACAATACAGTCCTAATCAACAGTTTAAAAGTTAGCAGAGTCTTAAAATACTGGTCCTTAACCTACATGTCAAGTAGCACATATCGAAGATGATCTCAGTCTCCAAATGACCTCCTTAAATAGTCAAGCACGACCAGCAGCGTTTCTAAATATTGGAGTAACAAATACAAATATTTGTGTTCATTAGATTGATAATAAAATTACTATACAGCTTTTGAGGGCTGAGTAGTGAGCGTGGCCTTGAAGAGTTTTTTTTATCGATTTTTATCAATATCTTTTACCAATGTAATTGTTAATAAAATAAGGCTTTGTACGAGTATTCAGAACAGTTCAATGAAAATAATTTCATAGTTTGGAATAAGTTATTAGTTTTATTTTGTCCAACATCTGTTTAGTGCCATAATTTTACTAATTTTCTTGCACTGAACGTCTGTAGGACAAAGTAAATCTAATAAACCATTACAAGCTATAGAAATATTTTCATTGAACTGTTCTGAATACTCGTACAAAGCCTTATTTTGTTAACAATTAAATTGGTAAAAGATATTGATAAAAATCGATTAAAAACTCTTCAAGGTCAAACTCACTACCCAGCCATCTCAAGGGGTTCCGGTTACCCCACTCCTCTTCCACTCAGTAACAGCAGTCATATCTTACCTTGAGGCATTGGCGGCGCATTGTAAACCTCCATGGCCATGTCTCCCCCGCAGGTGAAGTTGGAGTTACCAGGACATTTCAACTCACAGCTCTTACTGGGCAGTGTTGTGCCGGGCAGCACGTCACCGCAGTAACATAGCGAGCTGCGAGAGATCAAATGTACGCGTTTATAAGAGAGCATTCGTAGTGCATGCGAATGATATGGGTGTGAAAGGTGCTGCGCAACAGACTTCAATGTAAACCTAATCTAATTAAATGTGTCAAGGTAGCAGTGATAATTTATTTCAATTAGTTTGATATTATTAAAAAATAGACACTTTCTAACAAGCTACAGGATCGGCTACAGGCCGTGTTTTATGATCTCCAAATCCCAACTCTCCCCTGTTGTCAAATATGTTCAAATGTTTTAAAATAGGGAAAGGGGTAGGGCATCTTTCTAAACCTCTCAAATGTGTGGTATTTGGCATCCGCCCTCCCTGCCCCTGGCTTGATACCTGGCTAATCTTTAAATTTACAATCTGCCAAAACAAACATTTGTTCCTAGTCAAGCTCCATTGTGAAAATTCTGAGTGGAAATCAAGGGAAACTTTCAAATAGGTATAGGCACCGAGTGTTCATACCCCCAGCGCCACTAGCGAGAGAAATCGGCAAAACTGTGCAGCGAAGACTCAAAAAGTTTATAGTCTCTCATTGGCCGTGGCCATAGCAACCGAAAAAAATCCACAGATAACTCAAAATAGCTCAGAATTGGTAAATGAGAGGAGCAAACTAATAATTTTATCAGACTCAGTGGAATTTTTGACACTTCATACATTTTGCACAGCGAAATTAAATTTGGAGTATTATTGTAAGAATGCATACAATGAGTAATGAGTAATGTTTACTAATTGCTGCAACTAAGGGTATGATGATCATACCAAGAGTTGCTCATTTATGCCACCCATGGCGCTGTTTCTCATTTTCAGAAACAAAAGTGAGTCAACACTCGGTGCCTATAGAGTGAAAAACTTCACTTTACCTATCTTCTACGCCGGCGTACAAGTGTCCCGTACAAATCTTCATGCACAGTTCAGGTGTGTTGAGATCTTTTAGATCTATAAGACACCAGTCAACTGCATAGTTGTGAAGAAAGCAGCCGAGACTGGCGTTGTGCGCGGGATCTGTGGACATAAGACATTCTCTCATCCACTCAGTAGTTGTTGATTTAACTAGGAAAACGCTCAGTGTAACGCGTTGATAAGCGAGCACGGGTACGTGCAAATTCTCCAACAGGAAATGCGTACACAACGCACATTAAACATATAAATCCATATTGAATTAAAATATGATCCTTTAATCAATATAAAAATATTATGCTTTTCATTGAAACTTGAAAATAGCATCTAAGTACCCTGGTACATATAGCAAATCAGATTCAATTCAATTGGCACAGGAAAACATTCATTTCGATACGTCATTTCTGACAGCTATTAAAAATATCAATAAGTTACGTTCTTAACTGATTGGGATGCAAATGTGTAAAATAAAGGACAATGTTGGTCTCAATGACCATGCAAAATATGAGTTTGATCAGATTTATCGAATACCATTTTAATTTTTCACCCTATCAGGAGGTTGCTCAAGAGCCATGATGAAGTGTGAATGCATCAAGAGACGTACCGGATAGCGCATATACGTCCAAGGCCCAAGAGCCATGATAAAGTAACTGTGAATGCATCAAGAGACGTACCGGATAGCGCATATACGTCCAAGGCCCAAGAGCCATGATGAAGTAACTGTGAATGCATCAAGAGACGTACCGGATAGCGCATATACGTCCAAGGCCCAAGAGCCATGATAAAGTAACTGTGAATGCATCAAGAGACGTACCGGATAGCGCATATACGTCCAAGGCCCAAGAGCCATGATGAAGTAACTGTGAATGCATCAAGAGACGTACCGGATAGCGCATATACGTCCAAGGCCCAAGAGCCATGATAAAGTAGCTGTGAATGCATCAAGAGACGTACCGGATAGCGCATATACGTCCAAGGCCCAAGAGCCATGATGAAGTGTGAATGCATCAAGAGACGTACCGGATAGCGCATATACGTCCAAGGCCCAAGAGCCATGATGAAGTAACTGTGAATGTAAAAGAGACGTACCGGATAGCGCATATACGTCCAAGGCCCAAGAGCCAAGATGAAGTAACTGTGAATGCATCAAGAGACGTACCGGAGAGCGCATATACGTCCAAGGCCCAAGAGCCATGATGAAGTGTGAATGCATCAAGAGACGTACCGGATAGCGCATATACGTCCAAGGCCCAAGAGCCATGATGAAGTAACTGTGAATGTAAAAGAGACGTACCGGATAGCGCATATACGTCCAAGGCCCAAGAGCCAAGATGAAGTAACTGTGAATGCATCAAGAGACGTACCGGAGAGCGCATATACGTCCAAGGCCCAAGAGCCATGATGAAGTGTGAATGCATCAAGAGACGTACCGGATAGCGCATATACGTCCAAGGCCCAAGAGCCATGATGAAGTAACTGTGAATGCATCAAGAGACGTACCGGAGAGCGCATATACGTCCAAGGCACAAGAGCCATGATGAAGTGTGAATGCATCAAGAGACGTACCGGATAGCGCATATACGTCCAAGGCCCAAGAGCCATGATGAAGTAACTGTGAATGTATCAAGAGACGTACCGGAGAGCGCATATACGTCCAAGGCCCAAGAGCCGCCGCAAGTGTATTCCTTATCCTGCGGCCGAGGGCAAGTTGCGTTGCATTCCGTAGCTTCAAGACTCATCGCTGGCAGGACATCCCCACAGTGGCATTCATTCCTGGCAGATGACACAAATACACATCATGTTATTTCTTTGTCTGGCGAATCAAGTGTATTTAACAACTGGCGAAACGCTCTGTGCAAAACTTTGATGTGCGAGCAGAGGTGTATGCAGCACAGCACTTATAACCAAAATTCCTAAATGTTTTACAAATACATGTTTTACCAATACTGATGTGGATCTGTGACTGAGAGACCAACCTGGATTCGAGTCCGAAGAACTTCGCATCGGCGCAGAACATTGCGCAATGGACAGGCGAATTGATAGGACTCCAGACGGCGGCTTTAGCCAAGACTCTTGGCTCGCTGTCCTTGAAGCATCCCATGTGAATAAATGATGGTGGAGCAGGAACTGCAATCAAAACCATACTCACGTCTTTACTGTAAGTGAATTGCACTTATTCAAAATCATTCATCTCCATAGGGAAATCTAATGGAGCGGTCGCTCCACGCCAGCCAAGTCGAACGGCGCGTACACTCTCACACAACATACCGTTCAAACCTAAAGGCTGGAGCAACCCACTTTTACAGTAAGCATCAAAGTGGCATTTTCGGCCTACAGGATCTCAAAAGTTGGAATTCTCACATTGTTGTGAAATAACTTAATTTTGAGCTATGACCCACCCCACCACATATACCAAATTTGGGAACAATACCTAATGCCGTTTGCGAGCTGGAGGCCCGTGAATATCGTGAATGTACGGCTTTCTTCAGATGATTATTACTAGGAAAACGCTCAGTGTAACGCGTTGATGAGCGAGCACAGAACATGCAACATCACCAGTCACTATACACGATACGGCACAAGACGATTTTCTTTGCAACTTTCCAATCTCCATACATACTCTGGATGAGTGTCAGATCCATTGCGTCGTGACTAAGCAAAATACTTTTTTTCCAGAAATCTCTTTTGACAACCCATACTAAACTCCAACTCTTTACAATAAATACTTGACTGATTAGGATTACAATGTGTAAAATTTTAGACAATGTTGTTCTTGATCACCATGCAAAATTTTAAATTGATCGGAACATTTTGATTGTCGACCAATCAGAAGATATTATAACTTAAACCAATTGAAGGATTTGGTCTTCGTACTGCATCCGATTTGATATGCGCTAGCTCAAAAATGCTTTCATTTTACTGTAAATTGTGGACTACTTGGCTGCTCTACAGGCCTTGGAGCAGACGCTTAAAGAAGGCAGGGATAAAATTTAGTATACATTTTTCAAATATTTCAAGATTAGGGAATAAAATGTCCTTAAATTAACAAAAACTTTTGAAAATAACTACAGATTAGACTGGACATTGGCAAAAATACCTAAAATGTTGGCCCCATTCACCATACAAAGTTTTAAGTTGATCGGTAAATCGGTTCTAGTTTAAATTTCAAAAATCACAGGAAAGATGATCTTAAATTTTAACCAATAAGAGGATTTGGCTGAAACTCTGTAAGATTGGGAAAAATGTAAGTCGTTATGACTTGTCAAAATTTCAAATTAATCGGATAAACCAATCAAAATATTTTTTTTTAAAATTTGAACAAATCAGTGGATTTCAAAAAAATTTGGGTCAGCAACGCTCAGGAATGGTCCGTACATATGTGTAAAATTTCAGCTCGATCGAAGAAAAATTGTGACTTGTATAGCTTCAGTAACAGAAACACAAACTAAAAAAAGAGGTCCGTGCCAAAAGAGCCAAAAGGAGTCGCTCGCTCAATAATGATTTCTCATTTTCCAATAAATTCCGCGGTCTCCGCCACAGCCTAATCGGCTGGCCCGATTGATCTGAAATTTTCACCACGTGTCCAGGTTGTCTGCCTGAGGATCCCTTGCACTTTTGAATTTTTTGTGCCGCCATTTGAAACCGAAAGTGACGTCACATCTCGAGAACGGCTAAACCGATCGGGACAAAACTAGCGTCAAACGATTCGGACGGTCGTATATATGAAATGCCAATAGTTAAAAAAGAAATTACATTTACCGAAACTGGAAATGACGGCATAAATGTGAAGAAACAAACTATAATGAACTCTTACTGCAATAACTACAAATTCAGAAGGCTTATAATTATGCAAGACATTTATATCAATTAATTCTTGGTGGCAATGATTTCAGCCGCCATTTTGTTAACCGGAAGTGATGTCATATCTCGAAAGCGGCTAGACCGAATGGAAGGAAGCTTTCGCTTTTCTTCATGGAATATAATTTTAAGCATTATTTAGTAACAAACGCAACTTTTCTTAGTAACCAAACTGGAAATGAATAATTTTTTTTAAGGAGTTCGTCTTTGTTGATCAGATATGTGGCACAAGTGTTGAGAATAAACTTAAAAAAAATAGTGATATCCCAACCCCGGCGAGCATAAGCTCATGAGTAAGGGTTACCCATGCCGGACAGGTCAGTGGTGAGGTCCAGACAAAGAGCAGCCAGGGTTGGCCTAACCATGGCCTCCCTTGAATTTGCGGTTCCCATTGGGCCGGCCTTCCCCCTCGAGATGGTGATCCCCCTGAAATCGGGTTCCGCCGGCCCTAATCCTTACACCCCCCGGTCCGTCCCCATTCCGGCCTGTCCTTCCCACCAGTGCTGGACTCCCCCGGATTGGGCCCGTTAGGTCAACCCCCTCCCCATGTCCTCCACTTAATTCAACAAAGTTTAAAGTAAAAAAAATAATGTGCGTATATAACCTCGTCGTTGACGCGCCGTTAAACCCTATTAATCTAATCTAATTAGTGATATTCCCTTAAAAAACCATCCTTGTAAAAATACCAGCCATGTCTCTTCAGCTTTAAAAAAATAGAAGAAATAAAAATTAAAAACACGTTGGGTATATTAAACACAACTTGACCACACTGATCCAGACCAATGTCCACTAAATCTCCGTTCATACTAGCGCGCAGCACCTACGGTGCTAATTAGGTCGTTGCACATACTTCCACTATGTTAAATACAAACGTGTCCGCCATTGCGGAGCAAAACGACATTGAAGACGTCACGCATGCGCAAGACAGCTGAGCTAACATCTGAACTGTCCGATGCAGTGTCCGTCAGTAAGTCGACATAACCAAAAAATAGTATAAATTGATGTTTACCTTTTGTTTGATATTGATATCGGTTTCATTTTTCAATTATTGTTATTCAACAAATTTTAATTTAAACAAGTCCATGCGTGTATTGACTCAGGCAGTGGATTTTGCTCCGTAATGACGTCAGATGGAACGACCTAATTTGGCGGTTCACCTGTTCTCCGCTAGGAGATGATTTAGTGGACCTTGATCCATACATGCGCAGATACAGCAAGATAAGACTCACCCGGTACTGCGTGATCTATAGCGAACAAATCCAAAGCCCAGTCACCTCCACATGTAAATGTCACATTGATAGGGCAATCATAGTAGCAGTTGGTAGAGGTAATTGTTGGCGAAACATCAGCACAATAGCACTCGGACCTTTCGGAGAGAATACACTCGCTATTAGAATATAGTTAATCTTTCATTGGGGAAAATAGACGGTGAGGACTGAATTGGCAAGAAAACAAAACTGGTGTATGGATAATCAACGAAAGTATTTGAGGAACTCGGAGGAAAGTATACAAACCGAAAGTGTACTGAAATATTACCCTTTCCAAATGAATAAGTTTTTGTAATACATTTTGTGTTCAGGTACTTATTTATTGAATGAAACCTATATAATAACATATATAAGTATAAAATACTTATATCCAACTATTCGACACTAAAAGTTGCAAAACGCCACCTAGCGGAAAAAGTTAGCATCTATACCATGAGTACTTGTGCACATGCGCACAGGGCGCGTTCAGGCAAGTCACTTAGATGTCAATCGTAACGAGTTCAGTAAAAGTTATAATTACATCGCGAAATAACAGGAATTGATGAATACCTTAGTGTCAACAATCAAATACAATCGGCATATTTCATTACAGCACACATTCATTCAAATTCTTGTGAAACGAGTTGTCTATTCACCGAAATCACCATTTGACAGATGCAAATTGTTTTTTCTCACGGCCTTCTGAACACACATTTTTCTTGACGCATCGTTCAAACAATTGCAATCTGTCAAATGCTGCTTTTGGTGAATAGACAACTCGTTTCACAAGAATTTGAATGAATGTGTGCTGTAATGAAATATGCCAATTGTATTTGATTGTTGACACTGAGGTAAGCATCAATTTCTGTTATTTCGCGATGTATTAAAACTTTTTACTGAACTCGTTACGATTGACATCTGAGTGACTTGTATGTAAAAGTACGCACGCGCTGGGATTGCACTCACGGGAGCGTCCATCTTATATTTACTAGCGAACTCTCTAGGTACTTTTGTGATAATATGGCCTTTAAATAGTTTTAGGCTATTTATTCAGAATAATGAAATTGTTGGTTTCATGGTTCTTCCGGCCCAGCATTCTATTATTGTTCATTGGATAACAGCGAAAACTTTCCTAGTAGAACGAATCCGTATTTAGTATTTTGATTGACTCACTCGGCTTCCAGTCCGAAGTACTTGGAGTCGCCACAATACTTAGCGCATTCTTCAGGACAATTAGTATACTGAAGTGAGATGTGTCCTTTGGTCATCACTCTCTCCTGGCCATCCTGGAAGCAGCCGAGATGCCGATAAGCCGCAACTGAAACCAAGAGTAGACTGTTAGTCATTCTGGAAGCAGCCGAGATGCCGATAAGCCGCAACTGAAACCAAGAGTAGACTGTTAGTCATCCTGGAAGCAGCCGAGATGCCGATAAGCCGCAACTGAAACCAAGAGTAAACTGTTAGTCATTCTGGAAGCAGCCGAGATGCCGATAAGCCGCAACTGAAACCAAGAGTAGACTGTTAGTCATCCTGGAAGCAGCCGAGATGCCGATAAGCCGCAACTGAAACCAAGAGTAGACTGTTAGTCATTCTGGAAGCAGCCGAGATGCCGATAAGCCGCAACTGAAACCAAGAGTAGACTGTAAGTCATTCTGGAAGCAGCCGAGATGCCGATAAGCCGCAACTGAAACCAAGAGTAGACTGTTAGTCATCCTGGAAGCAACCGAGATGCCGATAAGCCGCAACTGAAACCAAGAGTAGACTGTTAGTCATCCTGGAAGCAGCCGAGATGCCGATAAGCCGCAACTGAAACCAAGAGTAGACTGTTAGTCATCCTGGAAGCAACCGAGATGCCGATAAGCCGCAACTGAAACCAAGAGTAGACTGTTAGTCATCCTGGAAGCAGCCGAGATGCCGATAAGCCGCAACTGAAACCAAGAGTAGACTGTTAGTCATCCTGAAAGCAACCGAGATGCCGATAAACCGCAACTGAAACCAAGAGTAGACTGTTAGTCATTCTGGAAGCAACCGAGATGCCGATAAGCCGCAACTGAAACCAAGAGTAGACTGTTAGTCATCCTGGAAGCAGCCGAGATGCCGATAAGCCGCAACTGAAACCAAGAGTAGACTGTTAGTCATCCTGGAAGCAGCCGAGATGCCGATAAGCCGCAACTGAAACCAAGAGTAGACTGTTAGTCATCCTGGAAGCAGCCGAGATGCCGAAAAGCCGCAACTGAAACCAAGAGTAGACTGTTAGTCATCCTGGAAGCAACCGAGATGCCGATAAGCCGCAACTGAAACCAAGAGTAGACTGTTAGTCATCCTGGAAGCAACCGAGATGCCGATAAGCCGCAACTGAAACCAAGAGTAAACCTTTAGTCATCCTGGAAGCAGCCGAGATGCCGATAAGCCGCAACTGAAACCAAGAGTAGACTGTTAGTCATTCTGGAAGCAGCCGAGATGCCGATAAGCCGCAACTGAAACCAAGAGTAGACTGTTAGTCATCCTAGAAGCAGCCGAGATGCCGATAAGCCGCAACTGAAACCAAGAGTAGACTGTTAGTCATCCTGGAAGCAGCCGAGATGCCGATAAGCCGCAACTGAAACCAAGAGTAGACTGTTAGTCATCCTGGAAGCAGCCGAGATGCCGATAACCCGCAACTGAAACCAAGAGTAGACTGTTAGTCATTCTGGAAGCAGCCGAGATGCCGATAAGCCGCAACTGAAACCAAGAGTAGACTGTTAGTCATCCTGGAAGCAGCCGAGATGCCGATAAGCCGCAACTGAAACCAAGAGTAGACTGTTAGTCATCCTGGAAGCAGCCGAGATGCCGATAAGCCGCAACTGAAACCAAGAGTAGACTGTTAGTCATCCTGGAAGCAACCGAGATGCCGATAAGCCGCAACTGAAACCAAGAGTAGACTGTTAGTCATCCTGGAAGCAGCCGAGATGCCGATAAGCCGCAACTGAAACCAAGAGTAGACTGTTAGTCATCCTGGAAGCAACCGAGATGCCGATAAGCCGCAACTGAAACCAAGAGTAGACTGTTAGTCATCCTGGAAGCAGCCGAGATGCCGATAAACCGCAACTGAAACCAAGAGTAGACTGTTAGACATCCTGGAAGCAGCCGAGATGCCGATAAGCCGCAACTGAAACCAAGAGTAGACTGTTAGTCATCCTGGAAGCAGCCGAGATGCCGATAAGCCGCAACTGAAACCAAGAGTAGACTGTTAGTCATCCTGGAAGCAGCCGAGATGCCGATAAGCCGCAACTGAAACCAAGAGTAGACTGTTAGTCATCCTGGAAGCAGCCGAGATGCCGATAAACCGCAACTGAAACCAAGAGTACCCTGTTAGTCATCCTGGAAGCAACCGAGATGCCGATAAACCGCAACTGAAACCAAGAGTAGACTGTTAGTCATTCTGGAAGCAGCCGAGATGCCGATAAGCCGCAACTGAAACCAAGAGTAGACTGTTAGTCATTCTGGAAGCAGCCGAGATGCCGATAAGCCGCAACTGAAACCAAGAGTAGACTGTTAGTCATCCTGGAAGCAGCCGAGATGCCGATAAGCCGCAACTGAAACCAAGAGTAGACTGTTAGTCATCCTGGAAGCAGCCGAGATGCCGATAAGCCGCAACTGAAACCAAGAGTAGACTGTTAGTCATTCTGGAAGCAGCCGAGATGCCGATAAGCCGCAACTGAAACCAAGTGTAGACTGTTAGTCATTCTGGAAGCAGCCGAGATGCCGATAGGCCGCAACTGAAACCAAGAGTAGACTGTTAGTCATCCAGGAAGCAGCCGAGATGCCGATAAGCCGCAACTGAAACCAAGAGTAGACTGTTAGTCATTCTGGAAGCAACCGAGATGCCGATAAGCCGCAACTGAAACCAAGAGTAGACTGTTAGTCATCCTGGAAGCAACCGAGATGCCGATAAGCCGCAACTGAAACCAAGAGTAGACTGTTAGTCATTCTGGAAGCAGCCGAGATGCCGATAAGCCGCAACTGAAACCAAGAGTAGACTGTTAGTCATCCTGGAAGCAGCCGAGATGCCGATAAGCCGCAACTGAAACCAAGAGTAGACTGTTAGTCATCCTGGAAGCAGCCGAGATGCCGATAAGCCGCAACTGAAACCAAGAGTAAACTGTTAGTCATTCTGGAAGCAGCCGAGATGCCGATAAGCCGCAACTGAAACCAAGAGTAGACTGTTAGTCATCCTGGAAGCAGCCGAGATGCCGATAAACCGCAACTGAAACCAAGAGTAAACTGTTAGTCATTCTGGAAGCTGCCGAGATGCCGATAAGCCGCAACTGAAACCAAGAGTAGACTGTTAGTCATCCTGGAAGCAACCGAGATGCCGATAAGCCGCAACTGAAACCAAGAGTAGACTGTTAGTCATCCTGGAAGCAACCGAGATGCCGATAAGCCGCAACTGAAACCAAGAGTAGACTGTTAGTCATCCTGGAAGCAGCCGAGATGCCGATAAACCGCAACTGAAACCAAGAGTAGACTGTTAGACATCCTGGAAGCAGCCGAGATGCCGATAAGCCGCAACTGAAACCAAGAGTAGACTGTTAGTCATCCTGGAAGCAACCGAGATGCCGATAAGCCGCAACTGAAACCAAGAGTAGACTGTTAGTCATCCTGGAAGCAGCCGAGATGCCGATAAGCCGCAACTGAAACCAAGAGTATACTGTTAGTCATCCTGGAAGCAGCCGAGATGCCGATAAGCCGCAACTGAAACCAAGAGTAGACTGTTAGTCATCCTGGAAGCAGCCGAGATGCCGATAAACCGCAACTGAAACCAAGAGTACCCTGTTAGTCATCCTGGAAGCAACCGAGATGCCGATAAACCGCAACTGAAACCAAGAGTAGACTGTTAGTCATTCTGGAAGCAGCCGAGATGCCGATAAGCCGCAACTGAAACCAAGAGTAGACTGTTAGTCATTCTGGAAGCAGCCGAAATGCCGATAAGCCGCAACTGAAACCAAGAGTAGACTGTTAGTCATCCTGGAAGCAGCCGAGATGCCGATAAACCGCAACTGAAACCAAGAGTAGACTGTTAGACATCCTGGAAGCAGCCGAGATGCCGATAAGCCGCAACTGAAACCAAGAGTAGACTGTTAGTCATCCTGGAAGCAACCGAGATGCCGATAAGCCGCAACTGAAACCAAGAGTAGACTGTTAGTCATCCTGGAAGCAGCCGAGATGCCGATAAGCCGCAACTGAAACCAAGAGTAGACTGTTAGTCATCCTGGAAGCAGCCGAGATGCCGATAAGCCGCAACTGAAACCAAGAGTAGACTGTTAGTCATCCTGGAAGCAGCCGAGATGCCGATAAACCGCAACTGAAACCAAGAGTACCCTGTTAGTCATCCTGGAAGCAACCGAGATGCCGATAAACCGCAACTGAAACCAAGAGTAGACTGTTAGTCATTCTGGAAGCAGCCGAGATGCCGATAAGCCGCAACTGAAACCAAGAGTAGACTGTTAGTCATTCTGGAAGCAGCCGAGATGCCGATAAGCCGCAACTGAAACCAAGAGTAGACTGTTAGTCATCCTGGAAGCAGCCGAGATGCCGATAAGCCGCAACTGAAACCAAGAGTAGACTGTTAGTCATCCTGGAAGCTGCCGAGATGCCGATAAGCCGCAACTGAAACCAAGAGTAGACTGTTAGTCATTCTGGAAGCAGCCGAGATGCCGATAAGCCGCAACTGAAACCAAGAGTAGACTGTTAGTCATTCTGGAAGCAGCCGAGATGCCGATAAGCCGCAACTGAAACCAAGAGTAGACTGTTAGTCATCCAGGAAGCAGCCGAGATGCCGATAAGCCGCAACTGAAACCAAGAGTAGACTGTTAGTCATTCTGGAAGCAACCGAGATGCCGATAAGCCGCAACTGAAACCAAGAGTAGACTGTTAGTCATCCTTGAAGCAACCGAGATGCCGATAAGCCGCAACTGAAACCAAGAGTAGACTGTTAGTCATTCTGGAAGCAGCCGAGATGCCGATAAGCCGCAACTGAAACCAAGAGTAGACTGTTAGTCATCCTGGAAGCAACCGAGATGCCGATAAGCCGCAACTGAAACCAAGAGTAGACTGTTAGTCATCCTGGAAGCAGCCGAGATGCCGATTAGCCGCAACTGAAACCAAGAGTAGACTGTTAGTCATCCTGGAAGCAACCAATATGCCGATAAGCCGCAACTGAAACCAAGAGTAGACTGTTAGTCATCCTGGAAGCAGCCGAGATGCCGATAAGCCGCAACTGAAACCAAGAGTAGACTGTTAGTCATCCTGGAAGCAGCCGAGATGCCGATAAACCGCAACTGAAACCAAGAGTAAACTGTTAGTCATTCTGGAAGCAGCCGAGATGCCGATAAGCCGCAACTGAAACCAAGAGTAGACTGTTAGTCATCCTGGAAGCAACCGAGATGCCGATAAGCCGCAACTGAAACCAAGAGTAGACTGTTAGTCATCCTGGAAGCAGCCGAGATGCCGATAAGCCGCAACTGAAACCAAGAGTAGACTGTTAGTCATCCTGGAAGCAGCCGAGATGCCGATAAGCCGCAACTGAAACCAAGAGTAGACTGTTAGTCATCCTGGAAGCAGCCGAGATGCCGATAAGCCGCAACTGAAACCAAGAGTAGACTGTTAGTCATTCTGGAAGCAGCCGAGATGCCGATAAGCCGCAACTGAAACCAAGAGTAGACTGTTAGTCATCCTGGAAGCAACCGAGATGCCGATAAGCCGCAACTGAAACCAAGAGTAGACTGTTAGTCATTCTGGAAGCAGCCGAGATGCCGATAAGCCGCAACTGAAACCAAGAGTAGACTGTAAGTCATCCTGGAAGCAGCCGAGATGCCGATAAGCCGCAACTGAAACCAAGAGTAGACTGTTAGTCATTCTGGAAGCAGCCGAGATGCCGATAAGCCGCAACTGAAACCAAGAGTAGACTGTTAGTCATCCTGGAAGCAGCCGAGTTGCCGATAAGCCGCAACTGAAACCAAGAGTAGACTGTTAGTCATCCTGGAAGCAGCCGAGATGCCGATTAGCCGCAACTGAAACCAAGAGTAGACTGTTAGTCATTCTGGAAGCAGCCGAGATGCCGATAAGCCGCAACTGAAACCAAGAGTAGACTGTTAGTCATCCTGGAAGCAACCGAGATGCCGATAAGCCGCAACTGAAACCAAGAGTAGACTGTTAGTCATCCTGGAAGCAGCCGAGATGCCGATTAGCCGCAACTGAAACCAAGAGTAGACTGTTAGTCATCCTGGAAGCAACCAATATGCCGATAAGCCGCAACTGAAACCAAGAGTAGACTGTTAGTCATCCTGGAAGCAGCCGAGATGCCGATAAGCCGCAACTGAAACCAAGAGTAGACTGTTAGTCATCCTGGAAGCAGCCGAGATGCCGATAAACCGCAACTGAAACCAAGAGTAAACTGTTAGTCATTCTGGAAGCAGCCGAGATGCCGATAAGCCGCAACTGAAACCAAGAGTAGACTGTTAGTCATCCTGGAAGCAACCGAGATGCCGATAAGCCGCAACTGAAACCAAGAGTAGACTGTTAGTCATCCTGGAAGCAGCCGAGATGCCGATAAGCCGCAACTGAAACCAAGAGTAGACTGTTAGTCATCCTGGAAGCAGCCGAGATGCCGATAAGCCGCAACTGAAACCAAGAGTAGACTGTTAGTCATCCTGGAAGCAGCCGAGATGCCGATAAGCCGCAACTGAAACCAAGAGTAGACTGTTAGTCATTCTGGAAGCAGCCGAGATGCCGATAAGCCGCAACTGAAACCAAGAGTAGACTGTTAGTCATCCTGGAAGCAACCGAGATGCCGATAAGCCGCAACTGAAACCAAGAGTAGACTGTTAGTCATTCTGGAAGCAGCCGAGATGCCGATAAGCCGCAACTGAAACCAAGAGTAGACTGTTAGTCATCCTGGAAGCAGCCGAGATGCCGATAAGCCGCAACTGAAACCAAGAGTAGACTGTTAGTCATTCTGGAAGCAGCCGAGATGCCGATAAGCCGCAACTGAAACCAAGAGTAGACTGTTAGTCATCCTGGAAGCAGCCGAGTTGCCGATAAGCCGCAACTGAAACCAAGAGTAGACTGTTAGTCATCCTGGAAGCAGCCGAGATGCCGATTAGCCGCAACTGAAACCAAGAGTAGACTGTTAGTCATCCTGGAAGCAACCAATATGCCGATAAGCCGCAACTGAAACCAAGAGTAGACTGTTAGTCATCCTGGAAGCAGCCGAGATGCCGATAAGCCGCAACTGAAACCAAGAGTAGACTGTTAGTCATCCTGGAAGCAGCCGAGATGCCGATAAGCCGCAACTGAAACCAAGAGTAGACTGTTAGTCATCCTGGAAGCAACCGAGATGCCGATAAGCCGCAACTGAAACCAATAGTAAACTGTTAGTAACCAATAGTGATTGCATGTAAATGCTCATTGAAGGATAATCCCTTATTTACGCCAACCTAAAAGGCAGCAACATTATTGAAACTGTTTTCTTTTGGCATATAAGGAAAAGCACTACAGTGGATACACTCATATTATCTCAACGATCGAGAATAATGTAGAGATAAAGACATGATGTAAATAATTTTAGTCTGCATATTATAGATTGTATGTCAAAAAAGCTATAATTATAATAAAACTCCCCAAGGTTCGAACGAAGACCGTTATAATTCATAATAAATTATATAGTTCTGTCCTCTGATCACACCATGATAATCAAATATGTAGGTGCCACTACATGTCCCTTACTTGAATTACTTGAGGAGGCAGAACGGTGTGTGTAATCTTGTAATTATGTCCTGATCTGATAGGTAATATAATAATAATAAAATATCTATTTTAGAACTTGCTTTATACGATAATAGGCTATGTAGCCTGGAGATTTCTTCTTAAAAATAGTTCGGCACTATGTAGACTTTCAGCCGTTACGCGTCAAAACGTTGTCAAGTTGCACCACATTTACGTTTGCATTGTATAAAACTTGAAGAAGGTGACTTTTTGGCCTTAGCCTTCAAAATTTTTGAGTTTTAAACAATGATGATGTAAATGAAGACGGGAAATCTTAAGAATAGTTGGCCTCAAGGGAATTTTAATGTGAATGATACATGGGACATACCAAGTAGAGTTGTCTTGTATACATCCAGGGCCCACGTACCGCCGCAAGTTGCAGTTGGTTCTCCAGGGCATGGTGAGGTACATTCACCAATTGATATCGGAGTGTCAGGCAGGACATCACCGCAGTAGCAGTCATTCCTGAGAAACATTAAATATCACATGGTGTGATTATACCTAATGAAGAAAGAAATACACATTATATTTGTTAGAATTGTTTTCAATATTAATTGAATATAGGGTGAACGTGTGTTGTTCACATCCACTTGAAGCGTTTTCATTAGTGTAATATGAAACATTGAGAGCGATTTTTTGTGAACATTTCAGCCCTAACCAAGTTATTGCGTCACACGAGACTGGAAAGTAACCATCAAGTAAAGTACTGCTTTCTGTCGGCTTGCTGGTCGTCAGGGCATGACGTGGGCGTAGCACACTGTCACATGGGGTTGAGTTTATGGGGTTGATGGTTTATGGTGTTACCAGGGCATTGTCTAAACTAATCATGTCCAAAGAGTCCCGTTGTGATTCTCGCTTAATCAAGAGCCTCACGTCGCTTCCAGTCCGAAGTATGTGGATTGGTTGCAATGTCGCGCGCAAGTGTCGGGAGAGTTGCTGTCCTTGTTAATGACTCTTTGAGTGAAGACTCTCTCTGCGTTATCCCTGTAGCAGCCCACGTACTTATAAGGCCCTGAAACCAGGTGAATGAATGTTAGCAACAGGAACGAAAAAGTCAATCTAAGTCAATGATAATATATATACCAGGTGGCGCAAAAAAACGCAAAACTGTGACGAATCTACTGCACACATCAAGCTGCAATTTAAAATAAGATAAATAATAGCAAGGCAGTGGTGACTGCTTGTTCCGATGAAAGTGCTGGTTGCCCTGATAAGGGCCGATCGAGACGTTTTGGAAGCTTGACTACTTCCATCTTCTGGCGGCGACTTTCGAACTGCTTCCGAAACGTCGCGAACTGCCCTTATCAGGGCCACCAGCACTTTCATCGGAACAAGACGTCACCACTGCCTTGCTATCACTCGATGGTTCCGAAAACGTCCACGACATCATTAGAGAAATAAGTTACTACAGTGTGATGTAGCCTAAGCAAGTTTCAAAAACATTATTATTGTAGGAAAAAAGTTTCACCTTTTCTAATTTGGTTGTCAAAAAAGCGATTAGGTATACGGAGCTCAAATAGCGCACGCTCAGAAAACGTGCATTACGCAACCCTGTACCGGCATGTAGCCTACTCCTGACGAAAGATACCAATGGGGCCAACGTCTTAACTTCCCATCCGAAGGACGGTGTAACATTCACAGCACGAGCCTCCACAACCCGCGCCGTCGAGAGACTGATAACAGGTGAAGGGAGGTCGTCACACTAACCCCCAACCACCCCAGTATCTCTGGCAAGCAACGGCAGCAACTGGCAAGCCAGAGTTAAATGGTCACCCAACCAACCTCTGCCCCGCTCAATGTTGCTTAACCTCGGTGATCTGACGAGAACCGTGGTATACAATACATCAGCCTTTGGGTTCAATGAATTTCAATGAATTCTTATTGTAGCTCGTGGTACTTCATATACGTACAAGACACATTTCGGCGGCTACTTACGATTAATTTTGACGACCCTCGTCTGGTTCTGGACCCCCGGGCCTGGGATCGCAAAGTGTTGAACGCTGCAGACCAGCAGCTTGCCTACGTCAGCCGAAGTCACCCGCCTGGTGATGGTCTGAATGATCGACTGCTGGGCCTTATTGTCTGTCCACTCATCGCTGAGCGGCGTGTCGTTGTGGTGATCATTCCTGATGACGTCGTTGGCCAGGTACCACGTGATGTTGGCAACGGGGACGCTCTTAATGGCTTAGCATGTGGCGGTCATCGTGTATCCATCCAAGTCTTGCACCACTTCAACATCCAACAAATACTCCTCCGGGGGCGCTGAAACACATTCATCGTCAATGGCAGTAAACAAGTAAAGCTGGCTTTCCATGATCCGTCATCTTCCGTCAACGTCCGACACCGTCCGACGAAAACGACCACGTGACCCGTCTCGACCAATCCCTCGCCGTCCGAGATTTTTGGGGATGGCTCTGATTGGTCGAGACGGGTCACGTGGTCGTTTTCGTCGGACGGTGTCGGACGTTGACGGAAGATAACGGAGCATGGAAAGCCAGCATAAACGCCTGCGTAAGCGAACGGGAAAAGCACGGTTCCTCAAAGCGATTTTTTTACATTTCTTTTCACGCTGATAAAATTTACAAATATCCAATAGTAACGACCCATTACTGCTTAATACACTAAAACATACCGCCAACTGCTGTACTTTATGACACTTGGTACGACTTCAAAGTGTTAAATACGATTATTTTACCGATTTTTTATTTTTTTTTGCTTCGTGCCTTGTAAAACAGGCGCCGGTTATATCTTGGAGTCACTCACTAGTGTTGATCCATGCACACATCATCCGTACTTCAAAGGTAGAAGGGCGGACATCAATTGCTCAATTTTGGATCGTACACTTTTAGAGTGATACAATAGGGAAGTGAAGTGAAGTTTAGGTTTTAGAATAATAATAATTTTATGAAAGTTGAGATGTTTTTGAAGACAGTTGTGGTATTATTTTTGTTGTGTGATGAATAGTTTTCAAGGAACGAATTTACAAAGTTTGGTAGATTGTAGCTGTCCATGAAACACAATTTGACGTCACACGCCGAGTCGGGCCGTATAGATAGTGTTAGCCAGAGCCGGTTCTATGCATCCCGTTACACAGGGAACACGGCGTGTGACGTACAGATTGTTTTTGCAGAGGAGTGAAATGTCGAAAACTAATAAATTAATTATGGGAAATATATGAATTAAAAATATATTAAAATTTCACATTGCTCTTTGAGTCTATTTGTTTAAACAAAATATAATCTCAACATTCACCTATTCCCCTTTAAACCCTGGCCCGTCTCAGTGCTTCCCTGCAGACTTATCTACAAACTATATGAATGCTAGAAGTATGGCTGATAATATGCTATCTGGTTTCAACTCATTTGTGGACGATAACAGTGACTTGGTTGCATTCCGATGTATTTGACGGTGAAATATATTGTGTTTCGTAGCGATCGTCAACAAAATGAAGGACAAATTCGTGAAGGGGCGGTGTAATGCTCGCAGTGAGCACCATGAACGAATCCAAAGGCGTGATGATCTTGAGACTTTGGGGTGATACATTTTGTGGGCTGAAATTAAGCAAAGCCAGAAATCGCTTATTTTACTTGGTGTTTGCTACGTCCCCGATCCGTCTGTAGTAAATGTGTCTTCCGACTTTGTATACATTTCTGACCTCTATCTTCGCTACAAAAATTGCAGATCCCCTGAGAGTTCAAACCATACTTTCTGTTGAGCAGAATGATTGTAGGTTGGGATCCAGGGGTACAAAGAAGCAGCTTCTAATAGATATGGTAATTACGTCCCAGGCATATCACAAACAGCGTAACATCTCGATAGCATGGATCGATTACAAAAAGGCATTTGATTCGGTTCGCACTCGTGGCTACTTCGTTGTTTATAAATGTACAAATACGACAATTATCTGGTTGACTTCCTGAGTAAGAGCTGTATGTCTCAGTAGAGAACGGTGCTAAGTGTGTCGGGTGATTGTAACTCCTACACAACAGATCCTATAGGCAGCGTGTTTAGACAACAGATGGCACTGCAAAAGTACAGACAGAGCCACCTAATCTGTGGGAAGGAAGCTTACCTTTTGGCAAGGCGTCCAAGTCGCTGCAGTTATATGTTATGTTGCTGCACATATTACGCATTATCAATTCTTAAAATTTACACAAGTTTATCTAAAGTTTATTCGCCTACAAAATATTAACAACAAAGTGTTCACAATTTCACTGAATCTGATCACAATATTAATTTGCGCGACTAAGTTCTGATTCCGAAATATTTTGAGTACATTTGTTGACATCTGATCGGTTGCTAGGTCACGGCCAATGAGAAATAAAACAGTTGACGATCTTCCCACAAATGTTGCTAATTTCTCTCACTCGTGGCGAACACTCGGTGCCTATAGCCATTCAACGAGGAATATTCCAAGGTGACAGCACCAGTCCCCTCTGGCTCTGCCTAGCATTGAATAAACTAAGCTCAAATTACATACGCCACCCCATGGTTATGACTTAAGGTAGAACCACCATAACCTCAATGTTTCCGATTTACTTAAAAAATTTGTGGCTTATTGATAATCATGCAAAACTCAATCCCTGAAAAAAATTAAACACTTCTCGTGTCCAGTTTCTGAGAAAAATTTATTTGTCTCCACCATGTTATATTATGGCGGAAAAAGAAAAACGTTTGATTTTAAGGCTATAATGAAGATCTATTTTTTGGTGTCGATATATTTGAACATATTTTTTTATAATGGTGGACATACGAACATACTATCAGGAAAAAAAACTAAAACAATACCAACGTGTGCCATTTTAAAAGTTATAAACCAAATTCGAAATGATTTTCCTATACCTTCCATGTTAAAGTTTTGTTCATCCTCTGAAGACATAAAATTGAAAACTCATTGTTGGACTGGAGTTGCAAACTACAGGACTTTAAAATAGTCTGTTATACTTAAATATAGTTGAAATATAGGAAAACTTTTTGATCTTGTAATTTCAAGAAAAAATATATTTGTATATATCAATCGATTGCTCTACCTTAAAGACGAGCTAATCTAATTAGAAAAGTGGTTAATCAGAGACAAATAAAAAGATTAAAACAAAACTTTACCGGTAAGTATGATTGACGCCGTTGACGTGACGCTGATTTGTTTTGGAGAGGAACTGGAAAATGAGACGTCATTCCAGCCACTTAAATCCCCATGCACGTGAAACAGTTGGATGCCACATTCTCCGTGCTTCAGACCAGCGCCGTAATAAGCGTACGTATCAGTTCTTGTAGTGTCGGTAATATTCATCCAGTCAAATAGGGCGCCGAAACCGCATTCATCCAGCGTGGCATTCACTGGCTGGACTACGCGGTATAAACGAGTGACAGTTTGTCCAGGGATTACAAATATATCCCCTGGAGGCTCAGCGATGATTTGTAGCTCTGGAGCATCTGAAAGAATACACAGTTGACGCAATGAGAGAATCCTTTACTATACTGGGGAAACGCGTAGTGTAACGCGTTGATGAGCGAGCACGGAATTCCGTATACCAAACGCACAGGAAACATTTACATTCATATTGAATTGAAATATGATCCACTCAATCAACATAAATTTATATGATTTTCATTGAAATTTGAAAATAGCCTCTAAGCACTCTGGTATAAAGCAAATAAGATTCAGTTGCAGTGGAAAACCTTCATTTCGATACTTCATTTCTGACAGCTATTAAAAATGTCAATAAGTTTATACGTTATTAACTGATTGGGATGAAAATGTGTAAAATAAGACAATGTTAGTTTTAATAGCCATACGAGTTTGAGTTTGATGAGTTTGCTTATATGAGTTTGATCAGATTTATCGATCTACCTTGTGGCACAACTGACGTCACTGTAATCTGCTCTAAAAACCGTCTCAACTCTAAAATCTCAAAACAATTCCTTGAAAACGTATTAGTTACAGCAACGACAGCATTAACAGAATCAACCACTTTGACTAGTTAAACATTTAACTGCACAATAGTGTTATATACATTATTGCATTATTACACATACAGTTTATACAATGTTCAAATATGATTCATTGCAGGTTAGGCGAACCTCATATTTTTTACCCGAACCGAACCTAGAACCGAACTTCAAATATTTGACCGAACCTCCGAACCGAACCGAACCGAACCTCTGGCCCTTTTTGCATGCAGTGGTTTTATCTCCTTATTACTTAGTCACACACCCTAGCATCAAACATTGTTTGGCATAGTTTTTCTTCCTTTATAGTTCCTTCCTTCGTAAACCAACACTTTTGCAAAATTGTCACCTGGTGCAACTCTGCTCTCAATTAACTAATTTATGTCCAGTGCAATTTATTTTTGATAATTTTGATTCACATCATTGAATAAAAAGAAAGGTAAAAAAGGAAAAGGAAAGGAAAAGAAAAGAACAGAAAAATTATTAATTCTGTAACAAAGGTTCGGTTCGGATATTTAATGTTAAGATTCGGTTCGCGAACATCTAAAGCCGGTTCGGTTCGGGTATCGAACCGGTTCGCCCAACCCTAATTGCAGGCAAAGCAAACAGTAACATTACCTTCAGTGACAAATATTATAAACACTTTTTCGTAAATCCAATTACTGTTGTTTGTCCTAACACGGCAATTGATGACGTTAGTGTATCTAAGCGAGAATCCTTTTATCTTCACGCCGCAATCTCCAGTCTCAAGGCCGGAGCCGTAGTAGGCTATAGCGGGCGATCTTTGAGACCCTTTTCCAAGACTCAGGTCAAACACGTCGACTTCGTTGTAGAACTGACATGCGACCAGACTCCTGTCAGCGTTGCAAGTGATGACCAGTAACTGGTCGGAGCGGATGTAAGCGTAGTTCTTCGGTTGTATTGTGATAGAGGGTGAATCATAGCCTGTGGGAATATACAAGCTATAGACAATAGACAAGCAATAGTATGATAGATCTGCAGCACGACCAGTGCGACAATCAAGAACCAAGTATTGTGCCACATCCTCACATCACAAGCACTAACTTCCCAAGAGGCCAACTACCTTCTGTACAAGCCAGTCTTATCACTATTTGACAACTAGTTACCTGGTGGATCAGCATTGTTGTGATAGATCTGCAGCACGACCAGTGAGACAACCAAGAACCAAGTCTTATGCCACATCCTCACATCACAAGCACTAACTTCCCAAGAGTCCAACAGTCTACATTCTGTACAAGCCAGTCTTATCACTCCTTGACAACAGCAATGCAATTGGACTGATAATGGCCGACTAATGTGACATTTTCGCCGAAACACTTGCAATCTACCGCGATATACGTCACAGCTCGAGCAATTATAGTCATGCAAGACCTAACCTTGGACACGGTGGACAACTGATAGTGATTATATGCAAAATATAATTTCGAACATACCATGAAAACAATTAAATAAAATTCAGCAGTGAATATATGAGTCTGTCAGACCAGGTGGTGGTGTAGGTGTTAAGGGGATTCTAGATGGGGGATGTCTTTTTAATTTCAGGGCAAATAGTGTGAGTAGATGTGAGCTGAGACCGATATTTAATGAAATCAACCCTTTTATTAAAGTCAAAAAAATATCCGAGACGATCCAAACTGGTTCAAGACGATTCACACAAAAAATAGAAACTGAATCACCGGTCAACATAGCAAGCTGAAACTTGGCATGAATAATCTTAATGCATATACCTAGGGAGTTTTACAGTGCCTTTTCGGTATTTTTATTGCAATTATTCTAAAATCAAGTCGGTAGGTACCGGTTTTTTCGTCGAGAAAAAACACACTTATTGTTGTCTGTGGCCAGATTAATGTCAAGTTATTGACCAAAAGAAACTTAGTGCCCTCTTCGCTTTATAACGAAGACAGCGAGCCCACTTGCAAAGTCTGTAGAGTGAACATTGCGGTCTCTACGATTTTTTTAATGCAACAGCAATATTTCGTCAAACAATTTTCGGGACCAAAATATTGGAGCCCCGAACTTATTAAATGAGGAAATACATTATCTTCCTCTTATGTGCAATAGTTGGGCCAATTTCGTGTTATTGAGCGAGCGAAGCGAGCGTCTCCTTTTGGTTCTTTTGGCACGGACCTCTTTTTTTTTGTCTGTCGTCTGCTCGTATACAGGTCACACCGTTTATTCGATCGAGCTGAAATTTTGCACACATGTCCAGACCAAATATGAGATTTGCAGACCCTAATTTTTTTGAAATCCCCTGATTGGTTCAAATTTTAAAAAATGTATCTTTCGATTGGTTGCTCCAATCATTTTTAAATTTAGTAAAGTCATTGCAACCAACATTTTACGCAATCATAAAAAAATTCAGCAGAATCCTCCCATTGGTTCAAATTTGAAACCATTTTTCCGGTGATTATTGTAATTTAAACTAGAACCGATTGACCGACCAACTTAAAATTTCGCATGGTCATTGGTGCCAACATTTAAGGTATTTTTGCCAATTTTCAGTCTAATCTGTCGTTATTTTCAAAAGTTTTTGTAATTTTAGGGACATTTTGTGTGTTGGCTGTCAAATTCACGGTGACTTCGAATCTTCAATTCAAGGCAAGGTAGTTAGAGCAGAAAGTTTCAAACGATATGAAACTAATATTGACCGTTCAACAGATTGATCTGATTTTGTGTACGTATCATATCATATCATACTCATATCATATGAGTGGTCCCAGGTATATTGTTTGAAAGATATCCTGTGATTTTTGAAACTACAAGGAACCGTTCAATCATAAAGGTTTAATCGATCAACTTAAAACTTAGCAAGGTTATTGGGACCAATATTTTTGGAGATTTTGGAGATATTTATACAAGTCTGTGACGAAATTCAAGAATTATTGGCTTTTAATGACATTTTCGATAGACATAATTTCGGATCGAGGTGTTGCGTGTATCCGTGCTCGCTCATCAACGCGTTACTCAGAGCGTTTTCCTAGTATATGTTTAGTCACGTGGTACCACTCGAATACCCTTAATAAGGCTGCGAGTCCGAGATTTTTAAACCTATTTCCGGTTCCTGCACTGTAGTGTGACATTATTTCTGCAATTTTTCTACGCCATGTACTATTTTACCTCGTGTATTTGTTTGCAGTTGTCACATGTGCTAGATTCGAGCCCATTGTATCCCCTCATACAGATTTTTGTTGTACCTTGCTCTGGGGACGAACAGAAAAGGACCTCGATATGTTGCAAGTATTACAAAACAAAGGTATGCGTCAACTTGCCAACACACTGTCCGTCGTAGGGGGGAAATTCAGTTTTTTGCTTGCTGATATAAAAAAAGGAATTTCGTGCAAGCTTTGAATAAGCTTATCTTGATTCTTTGTCAGGAAATGATGTCATTTTTGAGAGATAAGCTCAGATTAGTTGGATTAAAATAGCACAGAGATTATTCAAGTAGCGATTAGTTCTGCCAGTTCAACAATACATAATTAGTAAATGAAGGAGCTCTTGACGAATAACACACAACCTTCAAGATACAAGGTAAGGATGGCGTGGTTTCTATATACTAGAGCGCTCTATGATACAGACTGAGCGATCAGGGGCCCCATTCTAGAACCTTTTAAATTCCCGATTCCACTAGAATTCGAATGCTCGAATTATGGCCGTAACCGGATTTCGTCAGAATTGAATTGGGAAAACGTTCTAGAATATACCTCCAGAGTGGTTGTTTAGAATAGGCACTGAGAGTTGGAACAAGTAGCGATACTGTTGTTGTCGTAGGAACTTATGTGTGGCAGTAATGGCGGCATATTTAATAGACCATGAGCCAACCGTAGAGGACCCTCCCCCTGCCCCTGCTGCGGAAGGTCTGAAAGTGGTTTTGGGTACATCAAGGTACGCCTATTACACTTTTGCTTGTTTGACATCTGCCCTTTGGTGGAACAACACCCCAGGGGAGCGCAAAGGGTGATTTTTGGGGTATTTTGTCTCACGTTTCATTATTTTGTGGGCTAACGATGCAAGATATTTACAATCAGTTTGCATATTTGAATGTAGGTTGACATGTATAATTTTATCCATACTTTTTTGTAAGGGCAATACCCTTAAATCAAAATTTTGGAAATTTCGGAAATTAAGGGGGGGGGGGGGGGGATCGCCCAAAATAGTTTTTATGTCAGTCAATCTCTTCGTAATAAAAAGTTGTTCATGAAAATGCCATCAAGGTTGCCATATTTTGTGTTTACAACCTGTTTTAATGGGATTGCGTGTCTTTAACCCTTTAACTGGTATGCACGTATCTCGTACGTGCTAGCATTCTACATATACAGAGAAAAAAAAAAAATAATTGCGAAAAAAAAATTTTTTTTGATTTTTTTTTTGAAATTTTAAAAATTTGTTTAATATTTGATAGCTTTGTTTTCTTATAATACAAAAATATGCTTCCTAACACATCGCAAAAAGGATATAGAATTTTTACCTCTACCTACCTACAAATTAACTCACTGGTTAAAGGGTTAATGGATTAATAATGGTAAATATTTAATTTTTTTTGAGGGTTAAAGGTAAAAATTAAAACAAATTTTTTTCATCAATATAAATTGGCATGACATACGTCAATATATTCATATATTTTTGTTAGGACGAAACCATTATTTTTAAAAAATTAATGACAATAAGGGCCGGTATTACCAAAGTTAATCTGAGCTGGATTAACTAAATATTGGACTAAATTGGCGGCACAGCCAATCAGATACCTCAAAATGATTGAAACAGTTGAATTTAATCCAAAAGTTAGTTAATTCAGCAAATTTAACTTTGGTAATAACGGGCCTAATTGTTTTTAATAGGTTTATAATGGTAATTTTCTAATGGTTTTCTAATGGGTTTTTAATGTAAAATACTTAATTTTTGTGAGTGTTAAATGTAAAATTTAAATCAATTTTTTCAACAATGTAAATTGGTTCATATATTTATAAATTTGTTTTGAGGAGAAACTATTATTTTAAAAAATTTAGGACATTAAGTGTTTTTAATATGTTTATAATGGTAATTTTCTAAAATGTAGTAATTTTTTAAAAATAATGGTTTCGCCTCAAAATACAAATTTATAAATATAAGAACCAATTTATAATGTTGAAAAAAAATTATTTAAATTTTACATTTATCCTCCCAAAAATGAAGTATTTACCAAACCCCATTATAATTTTGGTCACGTGGTACCACTTGAATACGCTTATAAGTAACCCACTTCACTTCACACTTGCTTGAACTGTTGTTGTCTAGAATGCTTCTGCGCATGCTCAGAGTGTTGAGTGTCCTGGCTGTTGCCATGGCAACCGATGACGTCACTCCTCGCGCAGTGTATCCGGCTATCGGGGAATACTTCTACATCGGCGTCGCCTTCAACTGGACGGAGGCATTGCTGGTCAGTAAGTCAGAAGCAGAAGGGCGGAAGTATCTAGATGCCGAGTTGCACACGTTTATAGAATCTCGAAATAGAATTATATCGGGTGGCCTTATAAAAATTGCCACTGTTTGAGAGGTCACTTTCAAAACTATTTACCATACCCAGAGTTCTGAAATTTGTACCCATTTATGAAAATATAAAAAAATTTAATATGTGCAAGTTACCAACATTTTTGTTGAAAAGTAAAAACTTTAGAAGATATTGAAGTTTCAGTTGAATAAACAGAATTAACCATAAACCAGAAATAAACCACTTCTTTGAAGAATTGATTTGGAGTTACATAATGGGAATTAGGTGAATTAATATTGTTCGGTCAACCATTTTCCTTGTGAACTATGAGCAAACAATGCTTCAAGTGTAATAGATTTTTGAATCTGTGATACCGAAATTAGTACCTAGCCAAGAATCTTTTATTTTCGTTTTCATTGCTGAAGTTCTGCTCAACTCAGTAAGACATGCAAGTAAGATATGCAACATGATTTCGATGTCAAGGTCACCAGAATGATCGTGTATTCTACAGATGTGTCAAGCTAGCAACGCTCACCTGACAATCATCGACTCAGCCGCCGAGGCCGACGCCATCAGAGACATGATGACCAACAATGGAGCCTCCTTCATCCATCTTGGTTTCAGCGACCAATGGGAGGAGGGAAAATACAACGACATATTCGGTAATATTCCGGGTGGTATAAATAGCCCGCGTACAGAAAACTTCCATTGACCGGGAAGCTAATTCTTCAAAACTGCTAACGATATCAATCTGAAAATTTTAAATTTTAAACAACATACATTGTTATAAATTTAGTAAAAATGTCAATACATTAGGATCAATGTAACACAAGTTGTGGGTTTTCATGTAAAGCCTTAAAGCAAAGTATCATTTCTAAGTTTTGTAATTATCTCACGCTAATTCTGCTTTTAATCTCAGCTTCAAGGTACCATAACTTTCGTTCAATTTATTCAAATTTATTGAAATTTTTACACCATTGATGACAATATATTGTGCATAAATAATTATATATTTTGAGCTTGTTATCATGCGTAGTTTTGAATTAACAGCGTCCCAACCAATGCACGTTTTCTGGACGCGCCCTATTGTAGCTCCGTATAATCGATTTTTCAACAACCAAATTCGAACTGCTGTAACTTTTTTCCTACAAAAGACATGTTTTGGAAACTTTTACACATTTAACCTTGGTATGTTTTTTATATTATGCCAAATTTTCAGCCCGATGTGTGCAGCAGTTTCGTCACAGCGATGTCTCTGCCAATGTGCGATTTTTAGGCGCCACCCGGTGTCAGATCTAGTGGAGCGGTCGCTCCACCCAGCCAAGTCGTACTATACACTCACAGTCACTCAACATACCGTAAATGCCTAATAAACTGAGGAGCAGACCAAACACTTTTACTGTAAGCAACAACATGGCATTTTCGGCCTACTGGATCTTAAAATTGGAAAATCTCACATTGTTGTGAAATGTCTTAATTTCGAGCTATGGCCCACCCCACTACATATACCAAATTTGGGAACAATAGGTTATGCCATTTGCGCGCTAGAGGACCGAGAAAACAGTGAAATTACACCACTTTCTGATTCTGAAGATGATGATTCTGATGATATCAGGAAACCCTGTTGACAGCGCCACAGCCTAAACGGCTGAACCGATCGACCTGAAACTTTTACCACATATGCACTTTTGGCGTCTGATGATACCTTGCCTCTTGTGATTTTTTGTGCCGCCATTTTTAAACCGGAAGTGACGTCATAACTCAAAAACGTCTGGACCGATTAGAACGAAATTAGCGCCATTCGATTAAGATGGTCATCTATATGAAGTATCAATAATAAAAATATTATTTTCTTATTTTCTAAACCGGAAGTGACGTCATATATACGCAATATTTAACTTATTTCAACAAATTATACTTAAAACACGTACATAATTAACTTACATTGTAACATAGACAATACAATTTATATATTCAAGGTAGCAGTGTTCTCGGCCGCCATTCCTGAAACCGGAAGTGACGTCATATATCTAAAACGCCTGTAACGATTGCAACTGAACTAGCTCCTGCGTATTCATTCTGCTATTTATTTGAAAAATCAATTGTGAAAAATGAATAAATAAATTAATGGTACCGGAAATGGCGGCAGGAACCACTAAATGAAACCGGAAGTGACGTCATATATTACAAACGGCATGACCGATTTTACGGAAATATAGGGATTAGGAATTCAGATGGTCGTTCATGAAGGTATCAACTAGATAAAACTAGATTGTTTTCTTATTACCTATACCGGAATTCGGCCGCTATTTCAAAACCGGAAGTGACGTCATGTATCGAAAACGGCTGGATCGATTATAACGAAACTTAAGCTATTCTTCTTGGATAATCATTTTCATCTTATACCAAACGCAACTTTTCATAGTAACCAAATCGGTTGAGGCGTATTTTTTTAAAGAAATTAGTCCCTGCTCGGACATGTGCTACAAGCTGTATGAATAAACTAACAAAAGAAGTGATATCCCAGAAAAAACACTCCGTGTAAAAATACCAGCCAAGTCTCTTTAACTATAAAAAAAAATAGACGAAATCTAAAAATTCAGCACTGAAAAGGAGTGATATCAAAAAAGGAGCCAAGTCAACGAATTTTCCAAATTTTAATCGTACCATTGAAATAAAAATATCAACCCCCGAGAAATACTTAAAAAAAGGACTTGGCGCATCGTTTTTTTAAAGACATTTTTCTATTCTTAAGCTTATGCCACTCACATACTACGTAGTTCAGAAATGCCTAGAAAAATTGGGACAAAACTTTCAAATTAAATATTGAACATTCTGTAAAATATTTTAAATTTAAATATAAGTACGCAAAGAAACATAGCATTGTCTTACAAGCAATAAATACAGAACAGTTGTGTTTGTGATTGGTAGGTACCTATAGTTTTGTGGGTACATCAACATACCTACTACAGCATTATACTTTGAACCTTCTCGCCGTGTAATTAATTGCTATTAATTAACATTTTATACCAAAAAAATTCATAAATTACATAACGTATTACTTTAGATAAAAATCTAGTCAGTAATTATTTGAGCAGCATGGCTCAGTGCACTAGTCACTTATACAAATCTCATTGACGGCCTTCTTGTAATGAGCGCTTTCGCTATTTCCCTCAGTCACGATATTGAGAAGTATGATTGATTAATATGACCCTAGAAATAGTGGCAATAACGAATAGACTAGGCCGCTTCCGTTTATTCGTTATTCGTTTATCCGTTTATTTCCTCTGAATATTGACAAAATACCAAAACTGCCAGTAGGTAAGAGTACTAGTTATATTAAAACGTAGTATGATTCGTCGATAATGAATGTGATATACTCAGGAAAATATACTTGTAGAGTTCTTCCTATACTTTTAGGATAGAAAAGTGTCTTTAAAAAAACGATGCGCCAAGTCCTTTTTTTAAGTATTTCTCGGGGGTTGATATTTTTATTTCAATGGTACGATTAAAATTTTGAAAATTCGTTGACTTGGCTCCTTTTTTGATATCACTCCTTTTCAGTGCTGAATTTTTAGATTTCGTCTATTTTTTTTTATAGTTAAAGAGACTTGGCTGGTATTTTTACACGGAGTGTTTTTTCTGGGATTTTATTTACCAGAATATTACTTATATTTGAACCGAAAGTACTGTTGAAGTGATAGTGCTGTTGACGATTCACAAAATATTTGATTAGGATGGATTAGCAATAAATTCCTTGACCCAAGAAGCTTTGAATAAGCTTTGAAGCTCTTTCACTTTACAACTATAAAAATGATAACTTGTTAAGAATGTATGAACAACATAATGAACTAAAGGTTTCTTAACGATTCTTAGGTTTCTAAAGGGTTCAGATATTATGGTTCATGAAGTTTTGCTCCAAACAGGTTTTATATGAGGCAAGGAAATGTCTCTTCACTCTGTTCCTTGAAGGATTCCTCCAACAACAGATGTGTTGTCACTATCACAGACGAAACCAGCTTCTAATCTTACTTCTGAACATAATAGAGTTTGTTGAACTGCTGCAATATTATACATGCATCATCATGATCATCAGGGAACGCTATCTCTGGTGGCTGCAACGCTGGCGACAAATGGGCTCCTGGGTCTCCTAAAGGCGGGTCGGAGTTCAACTGTGGAGGATTCAGTGACGCTGGATTCACAGACACCAGTTGTGGAGACAAGCAAGTGTTCATCTGCGAGTTGGGAACTCCCGACCAAGGAGGACCAACACTGTGAGTGCTTAGATGATTTATATGAAGGCAGCAAGTAGAGATGACTTTGACCAATTCCTTCCATATCAATATCAAATACATACTTATTATTTTCGTCCGGCCCAACATCAAATGTATTACTGTGCATTTAACACCCTCCTTTAAAAAAATTAACTGCAGGTGTATTGGAAATCACGGTTCTCGTAAGATCACTAAACGCGGTTAATAACTCTGTCCAGCTAGTTGCTGCCGTTGGGTCAGAGAGACTGGGGTGTTTTGGGGGTTAGTGTGACGACCTCCCTCCACCTGTTAGCTGTCTCTCTAGCTGTCTCGAGGGTTGTGGAGGGCTGTGCTGCAAATGTCACAATGACGTAGTACCATACGTCAGGAGTAAGCTACATGACGGTACCGGGTTTCCTCTCTTCTCTTCCCTTCCCTTCTCCTCGGCTCCCTCGGCTCTCTTGAGAATAGAATTAATTAGATAATAATACGCTTTACTGCCATATTGTTTCAGTCCCGGATACACGTTGATCCCCGAACACGGCCTCTACAAGTTTCATCTGATGACAAAGCCATGGACTCGTGCGGACCAGACCTGCCGAGATGAGGGCACAAGACTCGTGGTCCTGAACTCTCAAGCCGAAGTAGACGCGTTGCGATCCGCGTTCGACATGGCGTATCCGGTCCTCTTCCACGTCGGGGTCCACAGGTTCCACGGGGGCAACGACAACTGGCGGACAGTCGCAGGTAAGCTACTCCAGCGAACTAACATGAAGTTATTCTACAATTAAGAGTCGGCTGCTCTCGAAGTGAACATTAAGACGGCTGAGTAGTGAGTTTGACCTTGTAGAGAATTTTATCGAATTTTATTAATATCTTTTACCAATGTAATTGTTAATAAAATAAGGCTTTGTATGAGTATTCAGAACAGTTCAATGAAATTAATTCCATAGCTTGTAATGGTTTATTAGTTTTATTTTTTCCTACAGACGTTTAGTTCCTGAAAATTAGTAAAAATATTGCACTAAACATCTGTAGGACAAAATAAAACTAATAACCTATTCCAAACTATGAAATTATTTTCATTGAACAATTCTGAAGACTCGTACAAAGCCTTATTTTATCACCAATTAAATGGGTAAAAGATATTAATAAAAATCGATTAAAAAACTCTTTAAGGCCACGCTCACTACTCAGCCGTCTTAAAGATAATATTTCCTAAATATCTTCATAACTTCATTCAATTTACGAAAAATGTGAAAAATACGTAGCGTTGCTAATTTCTTAGTCGAAATTTACAATATAAACACCAATAAATACAATATTTACCCCTAAACTTGTGGATAATCTGAGTACCTATATCTTTTTTTTAGATACCCACGAGTTTAGACACAATTTTGTATTTATAAATATTTATATTGCAAAGATCTACTCAAAATTTAGCTATCTAATTATTTTTCTCATATGGTTCAAAAGTTAAAGCGATATTAAGGAAATTATCTTCAATGTTTACTTGGAGAAGAGCCGACTCATAAAGTGCAATTACTTGTTGATATCAGGCGAGCCCCTGAACTCTACTGGCTACGCGAGATGGAACGCCTGTTGTAATGAACCAGCCGGCAACTTTGTCTCGCATCCATACTCTCTGTACCAAGCGACTGACGCCGCCTCACACGGCCTCTTGGCGAAGCAACCTGCAGAACCTTATCGCTTCATCTGCGAACATAACCTGTTCTAACAGGTAACTAACTTGATTCAAGAGAAGACGTATTCAACAGTATTAGCTTATTCTACTGATGACTGATTAATCCAATTTCCTTTATAATAGGTTTATGTCCTCAAAGTCTAACAAATATTATAGATTTGTCAATCTCTATTTTATTGAATTACTTCCAATTTTTAGATGGTTATTGGGAATATGCACAAATTTACTAAAGACTATATTAAAAAACAACAAAATATTTGTTGGTAAACACACTATTTTCACACTCAAAAGGGTAAATTTTCATTCATAAATATGAAATGTATAATTCAGTGGACATTTTAGCGGGGAAACGGTATTTCTGACATTTTAATGATGTCATCGTTATCAACCAACAATGATGTTTCCATTGTAACAATAAAATATTACATCATATTCCAGTAAGAACAGTTGTTTTGTATTGTTTATTACAAAACAATAGTTCGTTATTGCATTGATCTGAACTTGTTTTGGTTTAATTTCTTTTAGATATGCTGTGACGTAACGATGGTTTGAGTTGTGATGACGTCATCAGCACAGCGTCTGCAAATATAGTCCTTAGTTACACGACGTGCAGCTGCAATAGAGATAATTTTCCTGTGTACTAGATCACAGTGGATC
Source organism: Leuctra nigra (assembly GCA_934045905.1). Lineage (NCBI taxonomy): Eukaryota > Metazoa > Arthropoda > Insecta > Plecoptera > Leuctridae > Leuctra > Leuctra nigra. Next base: position 10,435,890 of record OW203771.1, on the reverse strand, counting down.
AAGATCAGGTGGTTGAAATGTTTGACCAGGGCATTGCCTACAAAAGGCATATAAGAAAAAAAACAATAAAAAATATATTTTTATGGTTTTTTGTAATTTTTCAATAATGAAATAGCATATCACAGTCACATGTAATGAATGAGATCATATGGTTGGTTGAAAATTACTAGGAAAACGCTCTGTGTAACGCGTTGATAAGTGAGCCTTCGTATTGCATGCGAATTCGAAAGTTTCTGCTCTACAAATCTTGAAAAGAGCCGAAACGAAATGCATCAACAAAGGAACAGATAAAAAAAAATTGACATTTCTATCACGGAATTAGACAAAAGTATCCAAGAACGCATAAAATGTAAGACACACAGACGACACAGACTTTTAACGACAGATTATACTCTGAAAATGTACAAAAACAACTAAAATGTTTGTCCATGACCATGCAAAATTTTACTTTGATTGGTCGAGCGTCCAGTTTAAATTTCAAAAACACAGAATCATGTTCAACAACTTATCAAGAGACCACTTGGTTTACAATACCTACTCACTCAGTATGTGTGCAAAGTTGCAGGCCGATTTGTTGAACGGTTTGTCCTGGACACTGCTGGCAATAACGAGCCTTGAAAATGCATGGACGGCAACAGCTTCTCTCACCTTCTCAATTGTTTTGTTATTATCAACACGATTATATCATACTTACACTGATTTATATTGAATATAACACTAACATCACTTTTATTATGTTTCAAATTCATAAACACTTGTATTTTAGTGAAAATTCGCGTAAAAAATCATTTAAAACACTTTCTGACAGTTCTTCGTTTGTTTACATCGGCCATCTTGGACATTGGCCTGGTGGATGTCAGTCCGCGGAACCAAGCTGAACATGCAGTCAGCGAACAGTCATGTAGGAGGCAGTGAAATCGGACCGCCGAGCGTCAATGAGTGGATGAGACGATCGGCATACCCGCGAACACCCGGACGAAGACGTCTTATGAAGAATTTATCATTGACGATCGGAAGATCGGATTTACTACTCTTTCCGAAAACATCTGTTTTCGAGCGGCAATTTTGAAATGTGGAACGATCTTCAAAAACTGGCGTTTTCCAACTTGTCAAATCCAATACAAATCAATATAACTTGTTTTATTGTAAACAACAGTGTGTAAAATCCTGTTTCCACAGTAAGCTTGTATCGGTATACATTAACTAGGAAAACGCTCGGTGTAACGCGTTGATGAGCGAGCACCGACACGCACGACATCGCCAATCATAGCACGATCCATTCAATCAAAGATAACTTACTATACATTATTTATTACCAATTTTCCTTGCAACTTTTCATAAACACTCTGGATCAATTAAACAACAGATTATTGTACTGATATTTTTCCATCAATCTCTTTGGACAGATATTCAAACACTTAAAACAGCAATAAGTCTGTAAATTCTTGACCGATTGTGCTGGAAATGTGTAAAATATGATCCCATAAAAAACACTCCGTGTAAAAATACCAGCCAAGTCTCTTCAACTAAAAAAAAAATAGAAGAAATCTAAAAATTCAGCACTGAAAAGTAGTGATATCAAAAAAAGGCCAAGTCAAAACTTTTAAAAATTACTTGGCGCATCGTGCATATAAATAGTATAGAAGTAGGTCGGTAATCAAATATACTCATCTATACATAAAATATATCTATAATCCCATAGAAAAACGATGCGCCAAGTAGTTTTTAAAAGTTTTGACTTGGCCTTTTTTTGATATCACTACTTTTCAGTGCTGAATTTTTAGATTTCTTCTATTTTTTTTTTAGTTGAAGAGACTTGGCTGGTATTTTTACACGGAGTGTTTTTTATGGGATATCATTCCTTTTTTCAGTTTATTCTTACAATTTGTAGCATATATTGTGGAACCAAAGACTATAATTCCTTTAAAAAAATACGCCTTTTTGATTTGGTTGCTAAGAAAAGTTGTGCTTGTTACTATGTATATGCTATAAATAATATGCTATAAAGTATAGCGGAAGTTTCGTTCCAATTGGTCCAGCCGTTCTCGAGTTATGGCATCACTTCCGGTTTTCAAAATGGCGGCTGACTTCACTGCCACCTAAAATTTGTGTCTTTAAATGCTATGTAACATTATAAGCCTTCTGAATATGTAGTTATTGTTATAAGAGATGATTTCATTCAAATTTGGCATTTTTATGACGTCATTTCCGGTTTCGGTAAAAGTACATTTCTATTTTGACTGTTGATATTTCATTGAGAAGACCATCCGAATCGTTTGGCGCTAGTTTCGTCCCAATTGGTCCATCAGTTTTTAAGATATGACGTCACTTCCGGTTTCAAAATGGTGGCACAAAAAATTCGTAAGGACAAGGTATCATCAGACGCCAAAAGTGCATATATGGTAAAAATTTCAGATCGATCGGCTCAGCCGTTTAGGCTGTGGCGCTGTCAACAGTGTTTCCTGATATCATCAGAATCATCATCTTCAGAATCAGAAAGTGGTGTAATTTTACATATTTCACGGCCCTCTAGCACGAAAATGACATACCCTATTGTTCCCAAATTCGGTATATGGGGTGGGGTGGGCCATAGCTCGAAATTAAGATATTTTGCAACAATGTGAGATTTTCCAATTTTAAGATCCAGTAGGCCGAAAATGCCATGTTGTTGCTTACAGTAAAAGTGGTTGGTCTGCTCCTCAGTTTATTAGGCATTTACGGTATGTTGAGTGAGTGTGAGTGTACGGTACGACTTGGCTGGGTGGAGCGACCGCTCCACTAGATGTTATCTAGTCAAAACGTCGTTTTCATAACTGTGAAACACAATCCATATCGTAAAATAAATTATTTTAGATAAGGTATACCTATACCTATGTATATGAAATACATACATTACATTTTGACTACATTATGTATTGCAATATGGTCAACTAAGAAAAGAATCTGTCTTACTTGATATTGAGAATAGCCATCTATAAACTTTGCTTTGCTACATAGAGCAACCCAGAATGCAGTGGAATTTCTGTTTTGAAATGTCATTTCTGACAGTAATTAAAACTGTCAATAAGTGCATCTATGTTCTTGACTGGTAGGGCTGAAAATTTGTAAAATAAGAGACAATGTTGGTCTGAACGACCTTTCTAAATATGAGTTTGATTGATCAGATTAATCGAAGATCATTTGATAGGTCAAATGGTGGTGTGGCTATAGGCCGTTTTAAATTAAGTATACAAATGAAAAATATTGGTGCCAATCCTTGCTAAGTTTTAAGTTGATCGATTAAACCTTTATGATTGAACGGTTCCTTGTTAATTTTCAAAAATCACAGGATTTCGTTCAAAAAATATACCTGGGACCACCCATATGATATGATATGTAGTGTGTGTACACAATATCAGATCAATCTGTTGAACGGTCATTATTAGTTTCATATCGTTTAAAACTTTCTGCTCTAACTACCTTGCCTTGTAGATTCGAAGTCGCCGTGAATTTGACAGCTAACACGCAAAATGTCCCTAAAATGACAAAACTTTTGAAAATAACGACAGATTAGACTGAAAATTGGCAAAAATACCTAAAATGTTGGTACCAATGACCACGCGAAGTTTTAAGTTGATCGGTCAATCTGTTCTAGTTTAAATGTCAAAAATCACATGAAAAATGGGTTTAAATTTGAACCAATAGGAGGATTTGGCTGAAACTTTTTATGATTGGGTACAATGTTGGTTGCAATGTTTTTGCTAAATTTCAAATTGATCGAAGCAACCAATCGAAAGATAATTTTTTTAAAAATTGAACCAATCACGGGAGCCCGTTCAAAAACGATCCCAGGGACCGCATAGATTACGTTAGTATGTGTACAAAATTTCAGATCGATTGCTAGAGCGGTTTGACCTGGGCTGTGACCACAAAAAAAAAACAAACAAACAAAAAAAAAAACAAACACACAGAGAAAGTGCCATAAGAGTACCGTGGTGACGCTCGCTACGCTCGCTCAATAATGTTTTTAATATAAATACGTGGGGATTTTGATGACTATTCAAATGCCATACTGGGAGTACGTATACATTGAGATCCCGAAATTTCATAATAACATTTGAAATTCATTTGAATGGCAGCTCGCTTTAACTGTATTCGTGAAAATTGTGCCCAAACTCGTGAATAATCTGAACTTTCCCATCTTTTTAAGATTTTCCAGGAGTTTAGGAACAAAACATTGTGTGAAATTTTTAGCGTTTAACGTCGCACTTTTCAGCAACTATGCTAATGGCAACGAATGAATGATTATTATGATGATTGGAAGATGATGATGAAGAATAGTATAAGAATAGACAGTGGGAAGAAGGCGGCCGTGGCATATTAGTAAGGAACCTTCCCATCATTTGCCTCTCAAATCAACCAAATAATTAAGTACTGAGCCAACATTCTGATCGTTATTAAAATAGAGAAGTGTAGTGTAAATTAGTCTTTAAAATATGAAAGTTAAGATCAACCTGAAATTAGAAGTGCGACTATTTTTGTTTTGGATGAATAGTTTTCATGGAATGGATTTACAAAGTACCTGATAGTGTTGTTATTTTAAAACGCTCAGTGTAACGCATTGATGAGCGAGCACGGACACGTGCAACTTCTCGAACCGAAATTCCGTACCAATACACAATACTTCCATATTGAATTGAAATAGATCCACTCAATCAATATAAAAGTATATGCTTTTCATTGAATCTTGAAAATAGCATAGCAAATAGCAGTGGAAAACGTTTATTTCGATCCTTCATTTCTAACAGAATTAAAAAAGTCAATAATACATACTTTCTCCACAGATTAGGCTAAAAATTTGTAAAATAAGAGAATATGTTGGTCTTAATTACCATGCAAAATATGAGTTTATCCGATTAATCGAAGACAATTTTCATTTTTTAACCTATCAGGAGATTATTTTATTTACATTTTAACCAATGACTGGACTTCAAAAACATTAGGGTCTGCAACGCCAGAGAAGGGCCGAACATGTGTGCAAAATTTCTGCTCGATCGAAGAACAACTGTGACCTGTATCTAGTGGAGCGGTCGCTCCACCCAGCCAAGTCGTACTGTACACTCACACTCACTCAACATACCGTAAATGCCTAATAAAATGAGGAGCCAGACCAACTACTTTTACTGTAAGCAACAACATGGCATTTTCGGCCTACTGGATCATAAAATTGGAAAATCTCACATTGTTGTAAAATATCTTAATTTTGAGCTATGGCCTACCCCACCACATATACCAAATTTGGGAACAATAGGCTATACCATTTGCGAGCTAGAGGGCCGAGAAAACAGTGAAATTACACCACTTTGATCTTTAGATGATGATTCAGATGATATCAGGAAACACCGCTATCACCGCCACAGCCTAAACGGCTTAGCCGATCGATCTGAAATTTTTACCACATGTGCACTTTTGGCGTCTGAGGTGCCTTTTTATAAAACCAACCGGTAGTCGAAATTTTGAAACCGGAAGTGACGTCATATCTCGAAAACGGCTAAACCGATCGGAATGAAACTAGCGCCAAATGATTCAGACGGTCGTCTATATGGAATATCAATAGTTAAAGTAGAGATGTACTATTACCAAAACCGGAAATGACGTCATGAAAATGAAGAACTAGATTTTAATGACCTCTTACTACAATAACTACATACTCAGAAGGCTTATAATGATACATAACATTTATAGAAATAAATTCTAGGTGGCAGTTATTTCAGTCGCCATTTTGAAAACCGGAAGTGATACCATATCTCGAAAACGGCTGGACTGATTGGAACGAAGCTTTCGCAATTCTTCATGGAATATCACTTTAAGCTTAGGTATATTGAGCACCAAACACAATTTTTCGTATTAACCAATTCGGAAATGGCGTATTTTTTAAAAGTATTAGTCATTGTTGCTCCGATGTGTGTTACAAGTTGTGTAAATAAACTAAACAAATAAGTGATATCCCCATAAAAAAACACTCCGTGTAAAAATACCAGCCAAGTCTCTTCAACTATAAAAAAATAGAAGAAATCTAAAAATTCAGCACTGAAAAGTAGTGATATCAAAAAATGAGCCAAGTCAAAACTTAATTTTAAAAACCAAAATATACTTGGCGCATCGTTTTAAGGGAATTATAGGTATATTATATATATTTAGGTACATTTGATTTTTGGCATATGCTTCTATACTATTTATATACACGATGCGCCAAGTATATTTTGGTTTTTAAAATTAAGTTTTGACTTGGCTCATTTTTTGATATCACTTCTTTTCAGTGCTGAATTTTTAGATTTATTCTATTTTTTTTATAGTTGAAGAGACTTGGCTGGTATTTTTATACGGAGTGTTTTTTTATGGGTAGCATGTACGTAACAGAAAAAACACACAAAAAACAGAGGTCCGTGCCAAAAGAGCCAAGAGGATCAGTCGTCCCTCAATAATAGTACAGTCAGTTAGATCAATTATAGGTCAAAATAAGGGGTTTGATGATAGAGCTGTTAAAATTTCACCGTATACTCAGAAAAACTAGCTGATCAACAGGCTACGGTGCATATTAAAGTTTTACATGTTTTTTTTGGGGAAGGGCAGGGGGGTCAAGGTTTGATTTTTAATACTAGAATAAAAATGGCAGAGTTGGTGATAGAATCTTAAACTTTCACAAAACGCTCTAATTATCTACTCTCCCTCAGTAAACCTACTCCCTACTCTTGCTCAGTAATTTTAATTATCCGCCGCCTAAAAGCAACGGCATTCTTCAATCGATTAAAATGAAAAATTTAATCTGCTTGCAGGTTTTAACTTGATCCTTTGTCTGGAATGATGTAAATTCAGAAGAATTGTTCTGACAGATAAGCTCAGATTACCTTGGCTTAAGATAAGTGATTACAGATACCTATTCAAGTAACGATTAGTTACCTTGCCAGTTCAATATTACATAGTATTAAGTGCAGGAGCTGCTTGATACAAGATCACACAGCCTACAAGTTACAAGGTTAGTAGCTATACAAGTTTTACTAGCGAAGAAATAGTAAAAAGCATCGCTATTCAGAAACGTAACCCAATGGGGAATCGGTGAATGTTGAGATTTGTTTGTTTAATTTCCCACAAATACCTCAGTGATACGTGATGGAGCCACTTCTGGCAAGATAGCTACTATCAGGTCCACATATTAATTTGTTTGTTTTTACATTTCGTGTTTCCATAAAGCAGTGAAAAAACAAAAAACAAATGAAATTAATATTTAGCTATAAATTTACTTTTTTTGGCCATAACAAACAACTATATCAACTATTTATATTTATATTTATGCAAATGCGCCCTTGATAGCCGCCATTTACATAGTACCACAAAATCCACCAGAGGTCATGTTGTGTTCCTTATTTCTCGAATAGTTTCAAAGAGCAATGTGAAATTGTATTATATTTTTTTAATTCATATATTTCCCATAAATTATTGATTAGTTTTCGACATTTCACTTCTCTGCAAAAACAAGCTGTACGTCACACGCCGTGTTCCCTGTGTTACGGGATGCATAGAACCGGCTCTGTCTAACATTATCTATACGGCCCGACTCGGCGTGTGACGTCAAAATGTGTTTAATGGACAGCTACAAAATACCAAACTTTGTAAATTCGTTCCTTGAAAATTATTCATCACACAACAACAAAAATATCACATCTGTCTTCAACAACACCCCAACTTTCATAAAATATTTATTATTCTCACTTCACTTCCCTATTAACCGTCTGCCTGTCAATAGACCAAAACATAAACTAAACGCGCATGCCCAATCCGCCATTTTCTCTTCCAGCTGTGTGTGACATTCTGTCAAGGCACTTATATGTCAATCGTATAACGATAGTTCAGTAAAAGTTATAATTACATCGCGAAATAACAGAAATTGATGCTTACCTCAGTGTCAACATTCAAATACAATCGGCATATTTCATTTCAGCACATATTCATACACATTCTTGTGAAAACTAGATGTCTATTCACCAAAATCACCATTTGACAAAAGCATTTTTTATCACGGTCTTCTGAACCGTTCCCTTTCTGAATGAGCTCATTCAGAAAAGTTTCAGAAAGCCGTGATAAAAAAATGCGATATGTCAAATGGTGATTTTGGTGAATAGACATCTAGTTTTCACAAGAATGTGTATGAATATGTGCTGAAATGAAATATGCCGATTGTATTTGAATGTTGACACTGAGGTAAGAATCAATTTCTGTTATTTCGCGATGTAATTATAACTTTTACTGAACTCATTAAGATTGACATTTAAGTGACTTGGAACATGCGCACTTAGAACATGTCACACATAGTGACACGCCCTTTTTTAGTTCACTTTGAGGGCGCCACTAGTTTATGTTTTGGTCTATTAGGTGTGATCGGCTAAGTGAATAGGCTATTCACACCTAATTGACAGGCAGACGGTGAATTGGGTTACGTTTCTGCATAGCGAAGCATCCGTGATGTTTGGGTAAGAAATTTAAATTACATTCGCGCTGCAATATTGGCATCTGTGAATACTTTCGTCACTTTTCGATGTCGCGCACTTCTTTTTACATATTCTGGCTTAATCTTCTTCTTACTTCGTAATAGGCACACATGCCTGTTCTACACTAGATTTACAAACTGTCCTTCAATCTCTTTCTCGGTCTCCCCACATTCCTTGCGCCTCGAGGCCTCTTGTCTCTTGCTATTCTGACAATACTGTCGTCATCCATTCTTGATATGAGCGTTCCATTCCCCTGGTCTAATCAAGACACATTATTAATTCCAGGGCCGGGTTAAACTGTTTGGCGCCCCTAGGCTAATTCACCAGACGCCCCCCCCCCCCCCCCCAAAAATAAAAAAAGTAAAAAATTCAACCCTGTCTATTTCAATAGTCCTCAACTTGCCCCGCATGTCCTCCTTTGGATTTTTGAACACTTTTATAATGAATCTTGGAATTTAAATTGATGCTCTTTTCTCTTAAAATCATATACCTAACGATGCTGTTATCACAGAAAGTGCCTAAAATGGGGTATCAAACCCGCGCGGATGAAGGCATTAGAATTGAGAACTATACACACGCCCCACATGTATTTTTTTAGAATGTATACACTTTTTAATTGAATCTTGAGCGAGGAAATGGCGCCTTTTTCTATCCAAGTCACACCTCAAGTTATAGGAACCCTACCATTTGCAAGGGGGGAGATCTCCATATCACCCATTCTATTAAGAAGACTATGCAGTAATTATCTTGACACAAGTTACCATATTTTCAGATGACCTACTTTGTATTGATAGTTTGTTTTTGATTTCATATTTTTTATCATAATTTGGCATTTATTTGTCACTGCGGCGCCCCCTGGAAGCTTGCGCCCCTAGGCTATAGCCTAACTAGCCTAATGGGTAATCCGCCCCTGATTAATTCCGTTTCCGATCAGTTCATGCATGTAAATTTAAAATACGACTTCATCAGAAACAGATTTGGTACATTGTAAGACGTGCTCAGCAGTAACAGTGAAAAATGTGACCTTGATCTTCCCACAAGACGGCGCGCTTTGCCATACATCGACGACAGAGTTTCAAATCCCGAACAAGAAGCGTTTGTCTATGTCACTAGAATAATAATGTGACCTTGTCGGAGAGGGAGTTTCCAGCGTATAGATCGATTATGTCACGTCATATTAAAATCTTATAATAATCGCATTGTTATTTTATCAGTGTGGAGCTTTTGCTTTACGGTGGCGATGTCTAATATGCTATCAGTTAAAAATATAACAAATATATTACAATCAAACACTTCACACTTGATTGGTCTGTTGTTGTCTAGAATGTTACTGCGCATGCTCAGAGTGTTGAGTGTCCTGGCTGTTGCCATGGCAACCGATGACGTCATCCCTCGGGCAGTGTATCCTGGTATCGGGGAATACTTCTACATCGGCGTCGCCTTCAACTGGACGGAGGCAATGCTGGTCAGTAAGTCAGAAGCAGAAGGGCGGAAGTTTCTAGATGCCGAGTTGCACACATTTAGAAACAGTGGATTATTTAGGGACCAATCATTAGGGACCAAATACGTGCCAAGTTTATCGTTCAGGGCCTTATGATCGCGATAACACGCCCCAAATATGTTACATGGCGATTAAGTCCAAGGTCATACTCGGATTGTTCGCGGCAAGTTCGATTCATGAGAAATTATGTTGTGAAAGCTAAAGTAATGGACGAAGTTTTCCATAACGGCGCGTCGACAGCGAGGTCATTTTGAGCACATTGATGTTTTGTTAACTTTGTTGAATACTAGGGAGGACATGGGGAGGGGTTGACCTAAGGGGCCCGAGCCGAGGGAGTCTAAAAAGGATAGGAAAGCAAGTTCAGAATTAAGACAGACCAGTTTGGGGAGGGGGATGGGACCAGTGGGACCCGATTTCAGGGTTATCACCATTTCGAGGAGGAGACCGGCCCGAGGGGCCCGCAAAATTGGGGAGGGCATGAGACCAGGTCGACCGTGGACTGCACTTAGTTAATACCAACTCTTTATGTGAGTTGGCCCCTTAAGCCTCACCACCGCGTTAAGCTAGCAGTCCATTGGTGACGTCTCTCATCTAATGGGCTTGTTGACGCAAAACTAGTGTAGATGGCATTGCTGTTCCAAAAACTAAAAAAAAACAATCAAATATCATTCAAGATCCAGTTCCATGCGTCAAGATCCATGAGATATGCAACAAGATTTCGATGTCAAGGTCACTAGAGTGATTGTGTATTCTACAGACGTGTCAAGCAAGCAACGCTTATCTGACAATAATCGACTCAGCCGCCGAGGCTGACGCCATCAGAGACATGATGACCAACAATGGAGCCTCCTTCATTCATCTTGGTTTCAGCGACCAATGGGAGGAGGGGAAGTACAACGACATATTCGGTAATGTATCAGATATATTTTTGTTTGAACCGAAAGTGCTGTTGACACAAAATAATATATTTGAATGTGATTTGTGGCGATCAACAGCGAGATACGTATCACACAATCTTTGCTTTTGATAGATTTTCAAACAACTCTATAGGTACCTAACTTAAGAAGCTTTAGATAACCCGGCTTAATACAATACACCCATAACATCATCATGATCATCAGGGAACGCTATCACTGGTGGCTGCGACGCTGGCAACCAATGGGCTCCTGGATCTCCTAAAGGCGGCTCGGAGTTCAACTGTGGAGGATTCAGTGACGCTGGATTCACAGACACCAGATGTGGAGACAAGCAAGTGTTCATCTGCATTCTGTTCTGTAGGAACTGCTATCTCTGGTGGCTGCGACGCTGGCAACCAATGGGCTCCTGGATCTCCTAAAGGCGGCTCGGAGTTCAACTGTGGAGGATTCAGTGACGCTGGATTCACAGACACCAGATGTGGAGACAAGCAAGTGTTCATCTGCATTCTGTTCTGTAGGAACTGCTATCTCTGGTGGCTGCGACGCTGGCAACCAATGGGCTCCTGGATCTCCTAAAGGCGGCTCGGAGTTCAACTGTGGAGGATTCAGTGACGCTGGATTCACAGACACCAGATGTGGAGACAAGCAAGTGTTCATCTGCGAGTTGGGAACTCCCGACCAAGGAGGACCAACGCTGTGAGCTTTAATATATTACACTAAAATATATATATTTTCCCAAACAAAAGCGGTCCAAATAACAAATATAACTTAGATGAGGCATGTTAAAGAATTTCGAAGACATTTACGCGCGCCAAAGAAAAATACTATCATTAGACTGAAATAGTAAGACTTCTTTACATTTTCTATTTTAATTTTGTATATTAACACAATTTATATTGACAAATACACTTTTCACTCGAAAAAATTTACATTTGCATTCATAAAATATTAAATTGAAATTCATGTGATTGGCTGGAAAATCCATGTGTGACGTATGTGAGCCCGGTGATGTCATTTCTAAGTCCGCAACAATGTGTTACCATGGTGAATACTTTGTTACCATGGCAATGCTGTGCCCTATTACGTCAATGCCGATATAGCGTACTGTTTTAAAAGAAGGTTACATCATTTTAAAATTCGGTGATTTCTATCATCAATTTTGAAAACTATTCATCTCACAATAACAATGTTTTGTTTACATTCTGGACAAGTGTACTATCAATACTAATCCATTCTAAAACAAGTGATAGTTCCCTGTTATTGTTCTCAGTCCTGGATATACTCTGATTCCCGACTACGGGTACTACAACTTCAAAGGGATCCGCGTGACCTGGACTGAAGCCGATCAGATATGTCGAGACGACGGGACGCGTCTTGTTGTCCTGAACTCCCAGGAAGAATCCAATGTTCTGAGGTCGACGTTTGATCTGGAGAGTTTGTACCCGGTGAATGCCTACCATGTTGGCATTCATCGTTTCCACGGCGGGAATGAGAACTGGCGAAGTGTTGCAGGTAAATTAATTTATATACTAGAACGGAACAGGTTGGCTGAGTGGTAACGCTCGGAACTTGTATTCCGGAGGCCCGGGTTCGATTCACGCGGCCGTCCTTCCTGACTGGGGTTTTTTCGTGGTTTTCCCTCAGTCGACAGGCAAATGCTGGGAAGGTACCCTACTATTAGGCCACAAACGCCTCCTTCCTACCTTCCATCCTTACATACTCTTCACCATCATCTCCCAATCATTATCATAATCATCCATCCGTCGCCATTAGCCTCGGTGCAGAACAGTGCGACGTTAAGCCCCAGACGACAAAAAAGTGTATACTAGTTTATTTGTAACGCTTTTATTAGCGAGCCTTTGTATTGCATGCGATTTACCTAGTGAGTGAAAGTTGCTGCTTTACAGACCTTGGGAGAAGCTGTAAAGTCAATCTAATCTAGTGCACCAAAATGCAACGAAAATGTTTTTTTTAGAAGATGCAAATTTGACAAATATTTCTAAACATGCTTAAATGTCAAAAAACGCTTCAAGTTATCAAGTTCTTGGCTGTTTTTTAGATATATTTTGGATGCGATTGGAGAAAATATGATGTAATGAAATTATTTGTAAGTACGATATAATGTTTGTTAAAACACAGATTTCTCCTTTTATGTACTCATGACTAAAAGTAAAATTATAAATAATAACGTTATTTCATATTTTCTCCAATCGTATCCAAAAACGTATCTTAAACTCGGTCAAGAACTTGCATACAAATTTGTGTACTTGTGTACTTATACTTATTTGTGTACATAAGAACTTAAATTTTCATGCTTGTATCACAATTTACACAATAGACCCATACATTTGTACTAGTGAACTGCAATATGAGAAATAATTAATTTGTTCCGTCAATACAATATGTAGAATCATTTTGTTTCAAATCATACTATTGTCATTAGTTGTCTCATTGTATCCGCAGGGCACAATGATCCAAGAGATACTTTGATAATTTATTTGTGGTAACGAAAGGACTGTCAAAATTATTAATCAATCTTTTTTGTTACAACTAAAGGATCTGTATTATCATCAGCCTTGTTTGCCTAGGTTAAAAAATAAAATTATAGTATCCCGAAACAAATGTATGTCTCATTTATTCCCAATTCCTCCCCGACCTACAGACAATAGATATCAAATGACTGATCGTTTGCTTGCAGGAGTGCCACTTAACGACACCGGGTACTCTCGTTGGTACAACGATGGCCTCCATCCAGCCGGGACGTTCATCACTTATCCATTTATATATTATTATCAGCCGAATTCAAATGTCTACGGATTGGTTTCTGAGAGGCCAGACACCACTGCTTATGTACTATGTGAATATAACCTAGCATAGAGTAAGTATATGCTACAGTCTTTTTTGACATTATTTCATGAATTAAAACATGCATTCAACTACTGCAGCCATCCTGGTTATCTTATAGCTCTAAGTTTAGCAAACTGGAAAAATATTAATGGAAATAAATAATAACATACTAAATAAATAAAATACATATACAACATGCGAACATAATATAAACCCGTTACCTGATCCCATCCAACCATCCGATCCAGATGATAGTGAGAGCAACTCACCGAAACGTCGAACCTAAACCAGCAGATCATTATCGAAGATAACTTACACGCATTCATATTTAATTGAAATGATCCACTGAATCATCATAAAAGTAACTGATTTCTATTGAAATTATCTATGCGTTCTAAAAGACAAATCAGTTTCAGTTCCTGTTCATGTGTGAACACAACCTGTTCTAACAAACTAACTTGATGATATAAGAAATGATAACATTCAGCTTAACAGCTCATTTTAACTAGATGAATGATTTAACTTATTTCTATTCATTCTGTTATAATTATCTTGATATTCAAGCTCTCAAATCTTACAAATATGACTGATTTTACATTCTGACAAATCTCAATACCTATTTATTGAATAACTACCATATTTATGTAGTCATCAGTACAGTTGTTTTGTATTGTTTATTAGTTTCGTTATTGCATTGGTCTGGACTTGTTTTCGTTTTGTTTCTTGTAGATACGCTGTTACGTCACGATCTGGTTTGAGTTGTGATGACGTCATCAGCACAGCGTCTGCGAATAAAATCCTTAGTTACACGACATTCAGCAGCAATAGAGATCATTTTCCTGTCCACCAGAACACAGTAGATCAAGATCAGGTGGTTGAAATGTTTGACCAGGGCATTGCCTACAAAAGGCACGTAAGAAAAAAAGTTTAAAAAAATAATATTTTTACAGGATTTGGTAATTTTTAAATAATCATGAAAAACCACATCAGCAAGTCACATATTGTATTGAATTGACATGTTTTGTATTGGCTTTGTATTGTATTGGTTGGTTGAAAATTCAAAATACAGCTTGGCCAATCAAATTTAAATTGAGCATGCTCATTTGGATCATGGTTTTGACAATTTTCAGATAAGCGCTCATGAAATTCAATTGACATTTTATTGTCAAGGGATGACATGCTGCCATGGCTCTCTGTTGAACATTTTGTATAAACAATAATAACCCAGATGCAAACAAGCTCTTCTACTTCTGCATCTTGCTACTTACTTGTGGAAACCGACTGACGTGGTCGAGACAAGATCCGTCACCGTGCGCTTGCGCACTGCGTCACATCTCTCTAGTCCTGATTGTCCTCATCTGTCAAACAAGATGACCTTGAGATGCTGCGCTCAATGACATTCTTATTCCCGCTCAAGTTTGTTGTCGTCAACCCTTGCATCCATTGTTCACCATTCACCATTGATATCACCATTGTTGATATCCTTCATTTCGATGAAGAAAAGCTTTATTATTTTGTGAGCAGAACAAATTATTTGAGGCCCCTGACAAACCTACCGCTCATTAGAAAATGGAATATACTTCGTGAAAATAAGTATTAAGTATTGAGTATTAAGATAATACTAAAGATCTTCGAATAAGCCGCTTATACTTTCACCATAATCCATATTTTCAAGATCGTTCGAGTGCTCGTGTAATCGAGGGTGACGTCAAAATGACGTTCTTCCGAACGAAAAAACACTCAATCTGCCACGCCAGATTTATATTTTGCTTGGTTTGACGTCAGGCGGCCGTGAATCCGTATGAATTTTGTCTCGAACGATCTCGAAAATAAGACGTGACGTCAAAGTGACGTCCTTCCAAACGAAATAGCATTCAATCTGCCACGCCAATGTTAATCTTATGGAAGAAATTGCTAGGCGACCAGCAATGGAGTTGTAGAATGAGGCCCCAGATTTATAGTTTTGTTTTGTCTGACGTCATATCAGCTCGTACCCGTATGATATTTTACTCGAACGATCTCGAAAATAGCCCCCCTGGAGGTGTTTTGCAGAACGTTTACCCAATTCCATTCTGGTGGTCTGGTGATATACATACGTTCACGTCCATAACGATTAACATTGCAAGAAATTGAATTCCATCAGAATTGGGAATTTGAAATTTCTAGAATAGGGCCCCTGGAAAAACTTTACCTTCTGCTCTGAGCTCTTCTGCTTGCTCAATGAGTGTGAAGAGGCGCTAAAACTTCTCTGTTTGGTCTGTTTCTCGTTGTTCGCGAGATTCTCTGTACGGCGAGACGTCCAAGGAGGTCTCCGGCACGTCCATCATGCGTTGTTTCAACAGCTCAATGCGGCTTCCTGGAAAATGTATTAAAACTCTCATTGTTAATGCTTTAAATGTAAATAACATTTGTTATTTAGATCAAAGCATATTGTATCACATATTGCATCACATATTGCAACAATAGGACAGATATTCTAAGACTCTTTACAATAGAATTCACCGCCTTCCCAGTGTTGGATTTTGGTGTTTTAGACAGACTGATTGTTCATTTTACTGTATGTCCACATTAGGTGTTTCCTGTAGGATTAGCTTCGCACATACTCAATTGTAAGAGTTTTACAATGCTATTATATGATAATTTTACAACTGGTGGCAGATGTGGGATTTTTACAATTGGGGCAGATGTATGATTTTTACAACTGGTGGCAGATGTAGGTGTTTTACAAAAATAAGGGAGAAAATTATTATAAACCATATTATATATTTTATATTATAAAAAAAAATAGTCATACAATAATATTTGAAAGAAAATACATGCGGCGAAAGAAAATACTCAATTGCTGTACATTTGTTGACTTCAGTCAAATTGCACTTCATGAAGTTTGATAACATAATTAGCAAAATCGAGGAGGTAGACAACTGTAAAAGAATTGACAATCGATAACAGTTGGAGGGAGGTCGTCACACTAACCCCCAAACATCCAGTCTCTCTGGCCCAACGGCAGAAACTGGCCGTGGTCGCATATCCAACACTGACCGCTCTCTATGTTGCTTAAGGTGGCTGGATCGATCGAGGCATAGTCTCAGATCTTCATAATGTTTTGTGTGCTTATTGATATTCATGCCATATGCAATCCATGAAAAAATTATACACTTCTAGTGTCTAGTTTCGGAGATAATTTGAGTTTTCTCCCCTATGTTATCTTATGGTAGCCAAGTTAAATTGAGACATTTTGAAGCTATAATAAAGTTCTAATTTTTTTTTGCCAATAGATTTGAACAAAATACTTTTTTTCTTGTAGATATACGGGCGTACTATTAGGAAAAAAACTGAAAACAATACCAACGTGTGCTATTTTAAAAGTAATAAACCAAATTTGCAAGGATTTTCCTATACCTCCCATGTTAAAGTTTTGTTCATTTTCAAAAGACATTTTCAAAAAACATGCAATGTTAATCCTTATGGCTCTGACCGGATTCCATCAGAATTGGATTGGGAAAACGTTCCAGAATAGACCTCCAGAAGTGACATGTACTCGAAGCTCTCAGTGTAGATTCTGATGGACATCGTTGAGAAACTTTATTAAGCGAGCGGAGCGAGCGTCTCCACTTGACTCTTGCGGCACTTTCTCTGTGTGTGTGTTTGTTTTTTGTTTTTGTTTTTTTGCTGGTTCAACCCAGGCCGCACCGGTCAACGTATCGATCTGAAATTTTGCACACTCCTTCATCTCATACTAACTTAGACCTGTATAGTTTTTGAGAAAGATCCGTTCACAAATAAAAAAAATCGCGTTTTCCCATATAAATAGCATTGTAGGTTCGAGGAGTCCGTTGCGGCCGCCCGATGCGCTCCATTCAAAACAACTCGGAAGCAAGCAGCTGTCTATCTATTATTGTTTGAATACGTAACAATTATTTCTTTGCGGTTAGATAATAGTTAAAGCAATACATGCAAGGTTACACTTAGAGCTTATTTTATTATTTTTGAAGATGTAGTTAATAGATATAGGTATTTATTGTTTATGAGAGTTTTAACATGCAGTCTTACTTCCAATCTTTTCAAAGGCTGAGCAAATTTTTTGTAGACCGATAAAATGTCTGCTTGATTGTAGAAATAGATTGGTTGGTTGATAATTGAAATTATGTTTATGAAATATTTATTTCATTTGTATCAGATACAATGTGTTAGGTTTGTGTTAGGTAAGCAATATGCTAGAAGAAATAAGCTATTTTATACGGAACGGCAAGTAACTGTTTGGATAATGTTTCTTAAATTATGTTTGCTCATATTAGCACTTAGATAATGGCCTATTTTGTGGTTTGAATCTCTGTATTTTTTATTTATAATAATTCCATAATACCTACGTACCTAAATACTGAAATAAATACACATGAGTGTGTATCATGTTGCAATGACTTGCAATAACTGTTGCAATAACTTGCAATGAGAAGCAAATTCAGCTATTTTTTATATAATTTAGTAGATCGTGCTTCTAGATTTCAGTTGTTTTAGGTATATTATTGCCGGCTTTTAAGGAATTATGGTTCGAGGTTTTGCACGTATCCGTGCTCGCTTATCAACGCGTTACACAGAGCGTTTTCCTAGTTTAAAGCTATTCAGTCTCGATACTGTTTGATTGGACAATGTGTACCGACTTCTAGTTGGTGAGAGTTGTTCTTGACTTGGTCTGCACGTGAAGAGTCTGCGAGTCGTTTCGTATCAACTCAACCAATGATTTTTCGGCAACCTCTCTGATTCTCCTCAAAATTTGGGACAATACTAGCAAGAATAAAGCAACACACACCTCTTTCAGGATTTTTCAAAATTCTTTATACTTTTTTACTTACAGGGCGCCAAAATAGACCAAAAAACTTACTTTTTGGATAATTGAGCGTTTAACAACATTTAATATCTTTTTACTCCTTCCACCTAGAACGATGATTTTTTTTAGATCTGATAGCTCTTAAAACAGACTTTTAAAATATTTATGTCCGGGAAAAAAATTTGAAATTTTTTGACAAAATTTCTTTATTACAAATTTTTAATTGTCTCTAGACAAAAATTTGTATTTTTGTATTTTTTTAAATTTTTTCTGTAAGACCTCTGATATGTTTTTGACATGCTCAGAAAGTTTCAGGATGGGCCTCTTATCGGTCTGGACTCCTATCCAAAAAAACTTACTTATTTGATAATTGAGCGTTAGACAACATTTAATATCTTTTTACTCATTTCACCTAGAACGATGATTTTTTTAGAGTTGATAGCTCTTGATACAGACTTTTCAAATATGTATGTCCGAAAACAAAAATTGAAATTTTTTGACAAATTTTTTTGTAATTTTTTTTAAAATTACTTCTAGACAAAAATTATATTTTTTTAATTTTTTATTTTTTTTCTGTATGACCTCTGATATGTTTTTGACATGCTCAGAAAGTTTCAGGATGGGCCTCCTATCTGTTTGGGAAATATAAATTATTTTATCCGAATTTCGGATCTGACATTCGTAAATAATTTATTTTTCCCAAACAGATAGGAAGCCCATCCTGAAACTTTCTGAGCATGTCAAAAACATATCAGAGGTCATACAGAAAAAATATTAAAAATAACAAAATATACAATTTTTGTCTAGAGGTAATTAAAAAATTTAAGCAAAAAATTTTTGTCAAAAAATTTCAAGTTTTGTTTTCGGACATACATATTTGAAAAGTCTGTTTCAAGAGCTATGAACTCTATAAAAAATCATCGTTCTAGGTGGAATGATTAAAAAGATATTAAATGTTGTCTAACGCTCAATTATCAAAAAAGTAAGTTTTTTTGGATAGGAGTCTAGACCGATAGGAGGCCCATCCTGAAACTTTCTGAGCATGTCAAAAACATATCAGAGGTCTTACAGAAAAAAATTAAAAAAATACAAAAATACAAATTTTAGTCTAGAGGCAATTAAAAATTTGTAATAAAGAAATATTGTCAAAAAAATTCAAAAAATTTTCCCGGACATAAATATTTTAAAAGTCTGTTTTAAGAGCTATCAGATCTAAAAAAAATCATCGTTCTAGGTGGAAGGAGTAAAAAGATACCCAGAAAAAACACTCCGTGTAAAAATACCAGCCAAGTCTCTTTAACTATAAAAAAAAATAGAAGAAATCTAAAAATTCAGCACTGAAAAGGAGTGATATCAAAAAAGGAGCCAAGTCAACGAATTTTCCAAATTTTAATCGTACCATTGAAATAAAAATATCAACCCCCGAGAAATACTTAAAAAAAGGACTTGGCGCATCGTTTTTTTAAAGACACTTTTCTATCCTAAAAGTATAGGAAGAACTCTACAAGTATATTTTCCTGAGTATATCACATTCATTATCGACGAATCATACTACGTTTTAATATAACTAGTACTCTTACCTACTGGCAGTTTTGGTATTTTGTCAATATTCAGAGGAAATAAACGGATAAACGAATAACGAATAAACGGAAGCGGCCTAGTCTATTCGTTATTGCCACTATTTCTAGGGTCATATTAATCAATCATACTTCTCAATATCGTGACTGAGGGAAATAGCGAAAGCGCTCATTACAAGAAGGCCGTCAATGAGATTTGTATAAGTGACTAGTGCACTGAGCCATGCTGCTCAAATAATTACTGACTAGATTTTTATCTTTTTTTTTTTTTTTTTTTACAATATTCTTTATTGGTTGTACACAAGGTAAACAGAAAATACACTAATAAAAAACATAAGTACAAGAAATAAAGAATTGTCGCTCACAATCACCGCAAAACTGGCATCAGGACGCCAGTTTAACTGCGGAGTTAACAAATAATAATAGGTTTTCCGACATGATTAAATATTTTACACTATATTACATATTATATTACAAGGAAGAATACACAAAGGGGAAAACAATGCACAGATATATTTCAAAGTGCGTGGGGTACCGATCAATCAGTTGTGTAAATTTTTTCTAGTTTGTGGGCCAAATATTTTTTAAGTTCGTATTTCAAAATAATATATTTTTCAATGTTCCTTAAATAAATCGGGAGTTCGTTAAATAATGTTGGAATTATATATTGGAGTTGACGCTGTCCATGTTTATTATTATATCGCGGAATTTTGTAAACGCCTACACACCTAGCTCTAGTATGTGTAGCAGTTGTCTCTATTATTTTAAAGTTATTAGAAAAATAAAAATTTATCAGGAGTTTAAATTCAAAAAGTAATGTTATTGGCAACGTGCGACAAAAATTGAAAATATTATAATCATTTTTAATTATGTCTAACTTAATTGCAGGGATCATGTTCAATAAAATTCTTCTCTGCAGAGTGTATACCTGCTGGACATATGTTTGTGATGCGTTACCCCACGCAACTAGACCATAACCTATAATTGATTCAACCAAGGCAAAGTAAACTGAGCGCAAGATATGAAATGGCAAGATATATTTTAAGTTGTACATTATGTAAACGCATCTGCGAAGTTTCTTACATATGGAAGATATTTGGGGTCTCCAAGTGAAGTTTTTGTCTAATGTTATCCCAAGATATTTAATTTGTTGCACACTTTCAGCTGTTGGACATTGACAATTCGCCTGGACAGGACACTGATGCAAGCACTCATGGGAGTGACAAATAACTCTAACTTCATGATTCCTGTCTGAGTTTAATGGTGAACATATGTGCATCAGTTTAGTTTTATCGGCATTTATGGTTAGTTCTTTATCGTGGGTCCATTTCAAAATATTATCTAAATCTTCTTGCAAGTTATCATTAACTGTTTTCAAAGATTTATGAGAAGATAGAAGTAAAATGTCATCCGCATATAGATATATCGCACAATTTTTGATGATCTTTACGACGTTATTAATGTATATCAAGAATAAGGTAGGTCCTAAAACCGAACCTTGCGGAACACCAATGTTGCATGACTTTGTTTCACTTCTACTTGATCCTATATTTACGAAAAATTCTCTGTCCCTGAGGTAACTAATGAACCAAGATAGCAAATTCCCTCTGATACCGATATTTTCTAACGTTTCAATGAGTTTAATATGGTTTATCGTATCGAAAGCTTTGGATAGATCTATGAATAAAGCCAGAATATGGTTTATATTATTTAAATTATTATTAATATCATCACATAGTGACAGAAAAAGATCCGATGTACTTTTACCCTTTCTAAATCCGTACTGATTATCCGAAATTATTTTAAATTCTTCGAGATATTCAACTAACCTGGATGCTACACATTTCTCCATTACTTTCTCTATTATAGGCAGTTTTGCAATTGGTCTGTAATTTCCAAATTTCAAGTGGTTACCTTTTTTGTATATTGGTTTAATTATTGATGATTTCATAACTTGCGGTACGTTACCCGCCTTGAGACTGAGATTGATATATTTGGTTGTAACAGGGGATAGTTTTTCAGACACAAGTTTCAAGTCAACCACGCGGATACCATCACTACCCGGACCCTTACGATTATCCATTTCATTTATATACTTTTGTACTTCGTTTTCTTTAATAGGTCTGAAATACATTGATTGTAGGCACGGTACATTCTGAGTGTTGATTAGCAAATTTACTGGGCAGTTGATTTTAAGTATTTCGATTTCATCAATAAATGTTTTTGCAAAATTGTTACATATTGTCTCGTCGTCCAACGTCTTACCCAAATATCTGTGGATCACCTCATCAACTGTGTGTTTCTTGCTCTAACCCATAAAGTTATTAATGATTTCCCAAGTTACTTTTAAATTCCCCTTTGACTTTTGAATTAAGTTGCTGTAATATTTAAATTTCCTTCGATTTATAGATTTATTCAAATTATTACGAAACTTATTGTATTCTGATCTTAATTTAGGTTTGTCTGGATGAGTGCTTCCACATCTTTTCCACTTTTTGAATAAGCGATCCCGTTTCATCATATCTTCAAATAAATCGGGAGTAATCCAGTCCTTCCTTTCCCTCTTTTTCATTACCTTCACTCGTTGAGTTCTGGCCTTATCGTATTCTCTCGCAAAGGTTTTCTGCACTTGTTCAATTATAGCTACGTCATTATCAATACTCAGAAATTCATACCAATCAATTCCGCTTAAACTTTTTTTGAGTAATTTTTCATTAATTAAAGTATGAGTAGTATGCATGGTAGTTTGGTCCAACAAAGGATGCCGCCGTCAATCATCATTAGTCACGGTCAATTAGTCAAAGGGTACCGCCTATTGTCCTGTCACTCATAATCACACGGTCAATTAAACATGTCAATCCGGTCAATTAAACCTGTCAATCAATATTACTTCCGGTCAATTAAACAAATTTGCATAATCAATCTAATTAATCAAAAAGCGCATATTTAATCCAATCAATTAAAAAGTGCATAATCAATCCATTTAATCAAGTGCATATTAAATTCAATCAATTAAAAAGTGCATTCAATCAATCAAAAAGCGCATCCAATCAAAAAGCGCATAATCAATCTAATCAATCAAAAAAAGCGCATATTAAATTCAATCAATCTAATCAATTAAAAAGTGCATTCAATCAATCAAAAAGCGCATCCAATCAAAAAGCGCATAATCAATCTAATCAATCAAAAAAAAGCGCATATTAAATTCAATCAATCTAATCAATCAAAAAGTGCATCTAATCAATCAAAAAGCGCATATTAATCGTGGTCGTCAGAGGCGCGCGCATTGCTGTATCATCTTGGAATCAGTAACTCACTAGTCTTAACTTGAAAACGCAGGTGTAGTACTACGTCATCGTGACCAGGTAGTGCAAGGGTGTGGTCCTTTTGTATCCAACAACAACATCACTTGACATTGAGTGACCATCAATAGAAACAAGGGTTAAGCTCTATTGTTAATGCGTACACCTGAGTACGTATATAGTGCGCTTCATTGGTTTTCTTTAGACTATAATCTTTAACTGACAGTAAGTGACATTATGCCCGGGTAGCTCAGTCGGTAGAGCATTAGGCTTTTAACTTAATGGTCCAGGGTTCGATCCCCTGCTAGGGCGAATCTCTTTTTTATTTCGCGAAGCCCGAGGGATCTCCTTTTTTTATTATTTTTCCTGCGCTTATCTCTTTTCAATTAAAATAAAACGATTTGTTATTAACACTATATGGAAGAGGCGGGGTTTACTCAATAACAAAACAGATTTCCCATTAACCAGTATATTGAATGAAAAAGTACACAGTACATTCAAGAAAATACATAGTCATACATAATCAATTATTAGAATCAGCATCCCACCAACCACTTTGGTACTCTAAAATATTGTCTATATCCAACTTCATAATCACTTCACGAACACTAAAATAATTGTTCTGATCTTCAAATGCTTCGATTCACTTTCTTGCAGTCGCTTCAATGTCTGGGAGTAGATTCTTAGAAACATATTATGAACCAATGCCAAACCCAAAATAGTCATACATAATCATATTCTGAAATTCGATACTTGTTATGATACGGGGTTTGATATGTAAAAGATGTTCAATTGTTGATTGCTCGAGAAATATACTATTTCCACGGTTAATTGGCTTGATGCCTACTACATATTCACCGTTACTTAGCTCGGTTGTAAATAATAAACTAGGAAAACGCTCAGTGTAACGCGTTGATGAGCGAGCACAGAACATGCAACATCCCCAATCACGATAAACGACACGGCACAAGACAATTTTCTCTGCAACTTTCCAATCTCCATATAAATACTCTGGATGAATATCAGATCCATTGTGTTGTGTCGTGACTTTCCTACGTCATACTTTTTCCAGCTTTTGACAACCCATACTAAACTCGTAAAATTACACTTAATACTTGATTGATTGGGCTTAACATGTGTAAAATTTTAGATAATGTTGGTCTTGATCACCATGCAAAATTTGAACTTAATCGGAACATTTTGATTGTCGACCAATCAGAAGATATTATTTAAACTTAAAACCAATTGGAGGATTTGGCCTTCGTACTGCCAAAGATAATTAGTACTGCATCCGTTTTGATATGCGCTAGTTTTACTGTAAATTGTGGACCACTTGGCTGCTCTACAGGCCTTGGAGCAGAAGCTTAAAGAAGGCAGGGGTTGAAAAATGAAGTATACATTTTACAAATATTTTAAGATTATGGAATAAAATGTCCCTAAAATGACAAAAACTTTTGAAAATAACGACAGATTAGACTGAAAATTGGCAAAAATACCTTAAATGTTGGTACCAATGACCATGTGAAGTTTTAAGTTGGTCGGTCAATCGGTTCTAGTTTAAATTTCAAAAATCACATGAAAAATAGTTTTAAATTTTAACCAATGGGAGGATATGGCTGAAACTTTGTATGATTGGGTATAATGTTGGTTGCAATGTTTTTGCTAAATTTCAAATTGATCAGAGCAACCAATCGAAAGATAATTTTTTTAAACTTGAACCAATCACAGGAGCCCGTTCAAAAACGATCCCAGGGACCGCATAGATTACGTAAGCATGTATGCAAAGTTTCTGATCGATTGAATGTGCGGTTTAACCTGGGCTGTGCGGACAAAAAAACAAAAAAACACACAGAGAAAGTGCCATAAGAGTACCGTGGTGACGCTCGCTACGCTCGCTCAATTAGGGCCAATAGTTAGCACAACAGAACTTTCTTTAAAAGGTAGCAAGGCAGTGGTGACGTCTTGTTCCGATGAAAGTGCTGGTGGCCCCGATAAGGGCCGTTCGCGGCGTTTCGGAAACTTTAATACTTCCATATTATGGCGGCGACTGGGTTCGAAAACATTGGCATCCACAACTGCTAATTCACTGTAAAACTTGATCCATTCTTGTGAAGAAAAGTATATCTTACCCTCATGTCTTGATGACAGAGTAACAATGGGCATGTAATTCTTCAGAGGGTCTGATCCCACGATAACACTTTGTGTTTTATTAAGAGTAAATAGGCTATTCATTACCGTAGCAATTTCTTCTTGTTTCACGTTCTTCACACTTTGAATTTCTTCAACAGCACTCCGCTTGTGTGATGCACCGAAACCTACTTCAGCACTCAGCTTAAACATGTTGCTTGTTTGGATATTGGAATCAAACTGCCTCTTTACAGCTCTTTAGAAAAAGGTGTAGATGAGGGAGACACAGTCACTTGCAGGTACCAGTTTCAACAGGTTTCCAACATGTACACGATACAAGTTATCCCAACCCTTTGAACATTTTTAGTTATCAGTACAGGCCATAGTTAAATATTAGGTTCCAGCTCTCTAAGAATTCTTATATCATACGATGTACGATTGTTTAAAAAATCTCGCTCTATTTCGGCTATATAGTGCAATTAATTGTACATCCGTCCCCTTTTCTTCAAAATACATCTTTTTAGCGATAGCCGTTTGTACGAAGCCAACCCAATCTGCCAATTCCTCGTAAATATTCTCACAGTGCTGTCATTTTCTTTCACAATAGAAGAGAGGGTGCGACCTCCCAACCCTTGGCACAGGTGCTTTGAAATAACAACTGAACGAGGTGAAAGTAAAGAAGGACTCTTGGTGTAGATCACTAACCGCATATTTTAAAAGTGTAAAGTGGCAGTGGCTCAACCCCCGAGGGTTCTCCTTTTTTTTTTTTCCAGCAGCGCTTATCTCTTTTCAATTAAAATAAAACGACCCGTTATAGGAATCCTGCTCGTGACGTCACAGTGGTAGAAAAATGGAGACTGCGCTGGTAGGGGAAATGTGTCAAAGCTATAAATAATAGCTATAAATCATATTTCTCAGATGAATATTTAACTTGAAGATGTGTATGGATAAATATTGCGTATTATTATTAACTTGTACTTACTTAAATATCTTTCTTTCACAAGTAATAACTCTAAATATGATATTTGGATTGCCGCTGTCAGATTTGTTTATTCCCTATACTTTTTTATGTAGGTTGCTATGGCAACCTTTTCTCACGCAGGATGCCTATTAAAAGCTATAAGGAAGAGGTAAGGTTTACTCAATAACAAAACAGATTTCCCCATTAACCAGTATATTAAATGAAAAAAGGACACAATACATTCATGAAAATACATAGTCATACAAATCAATTACACACTAGTAACATCATCCCACCAGCCACTTTGGTGCTCTAAAATATTGTCTATATCCAACTCCATCATCACTTCACGTACACTAAAATGAATGTCCTGATCTTCAAATGCGTTGATCCACTTTTTTGCAAACGATTTTGGAGGTACACTTTCAATAAAAGAATAATCGTCAATGAAAGAATCATCGTCACTGTCTGAAATCAGCTCTTCGTGAAACATTTCCCAGTACTCTTCAGGTGTAGTCTTCGGCGGTGGACCTTCGCGAATCCTCTGCAGAGAGCCCGCAAAACAAAGTGCATAGAGTCTGCTTTTATTTTCCAGAACTTCGACGCTTATCATGATACAGGGTTTGATTTTAAAAAGATGTTCAATTGTTGCTTGCTCGAGAAATATACTGTTTCCACCGTTGATTGGCTTGATGCCTACTACAGATTCACCATTTCTTAGCTCGGTTGTGAATAATACATTAGGGCCAATAGTTCTCGAAGCAAAACTTACTTTAAAAGGTTCGAAAACATTTACGTAGGCGACTGATAAATCACTGTAGAACTGGATCCATTCTTGCGAAGAAAAGTATATTTTATCTTCGCATCTTGATGACAGAGTAACAACGGCCAAGAACGCCTTCAGAGGGTCCGCTCCCACGATGACACTTTGTGTTTTATTAAGAGTAAATAGTCTATTCATTACCGTTGAAATGTCTTCTTGTTTCACGTTCACCACACTTTCTTCAACATCACTCGGCCCATGTGATACTTCAGCACTCAGTTTAAACATATTGCTTGTTTGGATATTGGAATCAAACTGACTCTTTACAGCTCTTTCGAAAAGGTGCAGTGGAGGGAGACACCGGCGCCTGCATGCACTATACAAAAGAGGAGTAAGTTTCATTGTGAATGATTATACACTTGATTACCCTTCAGTGATTTTCTTTAGACACCCCAAACTATTTCTCTTCTTAAACAATAGAAGCGAAGGTGCGCCATCCTAACCCTTAGAAAATCAGGTCAGACGACAGCGTGAGAAGTGGGTTATAGGATTCTACGTCACACGGAGGACAGCGAATAGCAAAGCTCGAAATGGGAATAGGGGTGTATACATTTAAGGATAGGTTTCTCTAGCCAGACTTTACAGAATATGCGCATAGGTCTTTGCGCATCATTTGTCTTTGTATAATAGTCAGAAATGTAACAACAATCTGTTTTATATTGTCACCGTCAGAAATTAGCTGTGGCGAACGCTGTTTTAGCATCAAATTTATATATTCAGTTAAAATATTATGTGAATGTTCTCATTGCAGAATATAATATTGATGAGATTGTTGAAAACATTTAAATATTGATATTATATATGATATAGGAAAAGGATAGGTGTACTCAATGACAAGGCAGATTCCCAGTTAACCAGTATAATTAAATTCAAATTGATACATTACATTCATGAAAATATATTGAGAGAGACATACATCTACAATTATTCACTCGAAACTTCTTCACACTGTGGCACTACTATTATTCAATTATCATCTATATATCATCTTTAATCAAATTCGACGTCGCTTTACCTATACTATACACTATATGGATTGTACTTAATCTTCAAATGTTCTGATCCGCTTTTGCGCAATTGATTCCAATTCATTATTGCTACATTTAAATATTACACATTCTTTATTTTCCACCATCCTTGTTGAGTAAGCATACCATCAATGTTCAATTCAAGCATGGCTATTCTGACTCCAATGGGAACTCCGATGTCTTTAAACCGGCTCTGCCATTTCTCTCTGACTGAGAGTTCCAGTAACGCATTGTCTTTATTCATTTCTCCAGGGCGATTAGGTTTCAAAAGGAGTTCTTCCTCGTCGTCTCCTTCTTGTTTTACCATGCGTGGTTGGTTAGTAAGTTGAAAAGTGTTGAAAATATGTACAAACCACTGTTTATACATTTGACTGCAATTCCTCATTTCCTCAATACATAGGTTAATACTTGGAATTAATTTTACAAGATGTTCAACTGTAGAAACCGCTAGTAGCATCTCCTTACTGTACCTTGATTTGACAGATACACAAGGACCATATGTAGCCTCAGATATGAAAATGGTGTGTGACGCACACACGCCACCCATATATAATTGTCTTAACCTATGATTTGCAACAGCGTCCCTTGCTTCAACTATTAAGGGATGTGCAGATAACCATTCATCTGCAGAGAAACTCACTTTAAAGCCCTCTTGTGAACCTAGAATGATAACCGGTTGAAACTCTTTTAAGGGATGCACACCTACAAGTATGTGCTTACTGCGAGAAGTACTCAGATAAAACAAGCGGTTCATGATAGTTGGTACGTCATTCTGTTGAACCATCCTCGATTTGATCTAGACGTTACTCTAAAACAAGCAAAAAGATACACTGTTTTATGTTAGAGCAATAATTGTGAATATACAAAGTTTTGCTCTGTTATAGTGTGACATAGCTTATAGCGTAGATACCTACCTCGATTATGTTTTAGCGTTGAAATGTTGAAGGGTATGAAATAAATTATTACACAGCGTGCTGATCGTCTTCTTTCTTCAGATTCTTTTATTTATTAAAATGCTGTAATTAGCAATTAAATTAACCCACCGTCTTAACTTAAAATGTACGACAAATTTCCAAGTTTAGTTTGATTAAGACGAAACACTATGAAACATGCGCGTAAACGAATTGCTTATGTAGAGCACAATAATATTCGCAGCCACCAGCACTGATCCAAGAACGTTAGACGAATGACATGCGCAGCTTACAATTTCAGACGGTTCTTTAATTTAAAGACATGATTGTGACGTGTTTTGACAAGATCTGACTAGTCAATTCATGCCCAAAGATGATAAAATTTAACATTGCAGTTGCTGCCAATTTTCTTTTTACTTCACAGCAATCACGAAAATGCAACAACTCATGAATATACCACACTGTTTTCGGATACTTTCACTCTAGGACTTAAAATCACCTAGATCCCTGAATTCGGAAAATTAGCTGCAGTTACACCTTAGTTAAGAACTTCATTACACACAGGATTGTAGCATCCTTTCCTGGAGCAGTTATTTTTCTTCTTCACGCGCTTCCCTTCTGTCAGAAGGTATAACTTCACAAGTTTACATCTGATTAGCTCCTCTGGACAATGCACACAATGTACAACACAATACACACAGTGTACAACACAATGCACACAATATACAACGCAATGCATACTATGTACAACACAATGCACACAATATACAACGCAATGCATACTATGTACAACACAATGCACACAATATACAACACAATGTACAACACAATACATACAATGTACAACACAATGCACACCATATACAACACAATGCACACAATGTACAACGCAATGCACACATTGTACAACACAATGCACACAATGTACAACACAATTCACACAATGTACAACACATTGCACACAATGTACAACACAATACACATAGTGTACAGCGCAATGCACACAATGTACATCACAGTGCACACAGTGTACATCACAGTGCACACAGTGTACATCACAATGCACACAGCGTACAACGCAATGCAAGCAGTGCAATTACCTGCTACCTTTACAATTATCAATCATATTTTAGTGAAAGATAGGAAGAAGAAACAACTTACTGAGGAGATGAAAATTAAGATTCATCTTGTTATGTCTAAAGAAGATCATATTATATTATATTTAGAAATGCTGTAGTGTGTAGAATTTGTAGTAAACCACTAAGTGGAGATCGCGTCTATGACCATGACCATATGTGTGTGTTAGTTTCAGAGGAGCAGCCCATAGCACATGCAATGTAAACTCTGTTCAAGCAAAACATATACCTGTTGTGTTTCATAATCTACGTGAGTACGATTCTCATTTGATTATGAAGGAAATCGGTATTTCAGTAATTCAAAATAACATGGAAAAGTATATCTCCTTCACTTTCGGTCGATTAAGATTCATTGATTCATTCCAGCTCATGAGCACATCATTGGAATCATAGTAAACAACCTTAGAAAGGACGTTTCAAGTAAATTCACTATGTTAAAAGAATGATTTGATTCTGATTCCCTCCCACTTCTGTTGCGTAAATGAGTATTTCCATATAGCTATGTCGATTCTGAGGGAAAGCTGATGGAAAGTTCTCTACCTCCTAAGTCTGCCTTCAGGAATGATCTCACTGGAGATGAAATCTCCAATGACGATTACAACCATGCACATGAAGTGTGGAGGAAATTCGAAATATCAAGCATCGGTGAGTACCTACCAGGATCTATACATCACCACTGGTATTCTCTTGCTTGTCGATGTATTTGAGAGTGTTCGTAGTCTGCGTCTGTAATTCTACTGCACCGACCCCCTGTCATACGTTCAAAGCTCCAGGATTAGCCTCGTAGAGTTTCTTGACAATGACATATGCTCGTCTGGAGCTCATTACTGATCTCGATATGTATCTGATTGTCTTTCCAACCAACCAATTTAGTCTAAGCTCTCCAATCAGCACCGTTCATTATAGAAATATAGATTTTCTTGATTATTTTCTTAATTAATTTTCTTGAAACATGGAGAAACAGTGTCTATGTACCTAACTGAGTTCAATTCGATGGGTTATAGGTTTTGTACTGCAATTGAGGAATGTCCCTTGCTCGGAGTCCTGTGTTATTGATGGGTGATCAATTATGAACCGGGGGCCAGATGTTCGCTCTAGAGATTTAAAAAGATCGGTCGAGTTCGGTTTTAGTCGGTTTGTTCGGTTTGGCCTTTCGATCGGTTTAGGCAATCGGTTCAGTTCCGTGGATTCCTGGAGAAGAAAAACAACGATTGATTTAGCGGTTCTTCTGGGCGTTTTGGATTGTTCTATCGGTCGTTTTGATCGGTGCGGACCGTTGGATCGGTAGTTTGGGCGGTTCGGTCAATTGGTCCAACTCGTTCGGTAATTTCAGGTGGTTGGGTAAAGTCGGTTCGGTCCGTTCGGTAGTTTCAGGCCGTTTGGTTAGTCGGTTTGACTCGTTCGGTTCAGTTGGTTCGATTAGTCGGTTCGACTCGTTCGGTTTAGACGGTTCGGTTAGTCGGTTCGACTCGCTCGGTTTAGACGGGCTGGCCCCGGTTCATAATTGATCACCCATCAATAACACAGGACTCCGAGCAAGGGACATTCCTCAATTGCAGTACAAAACCTATAACCCATCGAATTGAACTCAGTTAGGTACATAGACACTGTTTCTCCATGTTTCAAGAAAATTAATTAAGAAAATAATCAAGAAAATCTATATTTCTATAATGAACGGTGCTGATTGGAGAGCTTAGACTAAATTGGTTGGTTGGAAAGACAATCAGATACATATCGAGATCAGTAATGAGCTCCAGACGAGCATATGTCATTGTCAAGAAACTCTACGAGGCTAATCCTGGAGCTTTGAACGTATGACAGGGGGTCGGTGCAGTAGAATTACAGACACAGACTACGAACACTCTCAAATACATCGACAAGCAAGAGAATACCAGTGGTGATGTATAGATCCTGGTAGGTACTCACCGATGCTTGATATTTCGAATTTCCTCCACACTTCATGTGCATGGTTGTAATCGTCATTGGAGATTTCATCTCCAGTGAGATCATTCCTGAAGGCAGACTTAGGAGGTAGAGAACTTTCCATCAGCTTTCCCTCAGAATCGACATAGCTATATGGAAATACTCATTTACGCAACAGAAGTGGGAGGGAATCAGAATCAAATCATTCTTTTAACATAGTGAATTTACTTGAAACGTCCTTTCTAAGGTTGTTTACTATGATTCCAATGATGTGCTCATGAGCTGGAATGAATCAATGAATCTTAATCGACCGAAAGTGAAGGAGATATACTTTTCCATGTTATTTTGAATTACTGAAATACCGATTTCCTTCATAATCAAATGAGAATCGTACTCACGTAGATTATGAAACACAACAGGTATATGTTTTGCTTGAACAGAGTTTACATTGCATGTGCTATGGGCTGCTCCTCTGAAACTAACACACACATATGGTCATGGTCACAGACGCGATCTCCACTTAGTGGTTTACTACAAATTCTACACACTACAGCATTTCTAAATATAATATAATATGATCTTCTTTAGACATAACAAGATGAATCTTAATTTTCATCTCCTCAGTAAGTTGTTTCTTCTTCCTATCTTTCACTAAAATATGATTGATAATTGTAAAGGTAGCAGGTAATTGCACTGCTTGCATTGCGTTGTACGCTGTGTGCATTGTGATGTACACTGTGTGCACTGTGATGTACACTGTGTGCACTGTGATGTACATTGTGTGCATTGCGCTGTACACTATGTGTATTGTGTTGTACATTGTGTGCAATGTGTTGTACATTGTGTGAATTGTGTTGTACATTGTGTGCATTGTGTTGTACAATGTGTGCATTGCGTTGTACATTGTGTGCATTGTGTTGTATATGGTGTGCATTGTGTTGTACATTGTATGTATTGTGTTGTACATTGTGTTGTATATTGTGTGCATTGTGTTGTACATAGTATGCATTGCGTTGTATATTGTGTGCATTGTGTTGTACATAGTATGCATTGCGTTGTATATTGTGTGCATTGTGTTGTACACTGTGTGTATTGTGTTGTACATTGTGTGCATTGTCCAGAGGAGCTAATCAGATGTAAACTTGTGAAGTTATACCTTCTGACAGAAGGGAAGCGCGTGAAGAAGAAAAATAACTGCTCCAGGAAAGGATGCTACAATCCTGTGTGTAATGAAGTTCTTAACTAAGGTGTAACTGCAGCTAATTTTCCGAATTCAGGGATCTAGGTGATTTTAAGTCCTAGAGTGAAAGTATCCGAAAACAGTGTGGTATATTCATGAGTTGTTGCATTTTCGTGATTGCTGTGAAGTAAAAAGAAAATTGGCAGCAACTGCAATGTTAAATTTTATCATCTTTGGGCATGAATTGACTAGTCAGATCTTGTCAAAACACGTCACAATCATGTCTTTAAATTAAAGAACCGTCTGAAATTGTAAGCTGCGCATGTCATTCGTCTAACGTTCTTGGATCAGTGCTGGTGGCTGCGAATATTATTGTGCTCTACATAAGCAATTCGTTTACGCGCATGTTTCATAGTGTTTCGTCTTAATCAAACTAAACTTGGAAATTTGTCGTACATTTTAAGTTAAGACGGTGGGTTAATTTAATTGCTAATTACAGCATTTTAATAAATAAAAGAATCTGAAGAAAGAAGACGATCAGCACGCTGTGTAATAATTTATTTCATACCCTTCAACATTTCAACGCTAAAACATAATCGAGGTAGGTATCTACGCTATAAGCTATGTCACACTATAACAGAGCAAAACTTTGTATATTCACAATTATTGCTCTAACATAAAACAGTGTATCTTTTTGCTTGTTTTAGAGTAACGTCTAGATCAAATCGAGGATGGTTCAACAGAATGACGTACCAACTATCATGAACCGCTTGTTTTATCTGAGTACTTCTCGCAGTAAGCACATACTTGTAGGTGTGCATCCCTTAAAAGAGTTTCAACCGGTTATCATTCTAGGTTCACAAGAGGGCTTTAAAGTGAGTTTCTCTGCAGATGAATGGTTATCTGCACATCCCTTAATAGTTGAAGCAAGGGACGCTGTTGCAAATCATAGGTTAAGACAATTATATATGGGTGGCGTGTGTGCGTCACACACCATTTTCATATCTGAGGCTACATATGGTCCTTGTGTATCTGTCAAATCAAGGTACAGTAAGGAGATGCTACTAGCGGTTTCTACAGTTGAACATCTTGTAAAATTAATTCCAAGTATTAACCTATGTATTGAGGAAATGAGGAATTGCAGTCAAATGTATAAACAGTGGTTTGTACATATTTTCAACACTTTTCAACTTACTAACCAACCACGCATGGTAAAACAAGAAGGAGACGACGAGGAAGAACTCCTTTTGAAACCTAATCGCCCTGGAGAAATGAATAAAGACAATGCGTTACTGGAACTCTCAGTCAGAGAGAAATGGCAGAGCCGGTTTAAAGACATCGGAGTTCCCATTGGAGTCAGAATAGCCATGCTTGAATTGAACATTGATGGTATGCTTACTCAACAAGGATGGTGGAAAATAAAGAATGTGTAATATTTAAATGTAGCAATAATGAATTGGAATCAATTGCGCAAAAGCGGATCAGAACATTTGAAGATTAAGTACAATCCATATAGTGTATAGTATAGGTAAAGCGACGTCGAATTTGATTAAAGATGATATATAGATGATAATTGAATAATAGTAGTGCCACAGTGTGAAGAAGTTTCGAGTGAATAATTGTAGATGTATGTCTCTCTCAATATATTTTCATGAATGTAATGTATCAATTTGAATTTAATTATACTGGTTAACTGGGAATCTGCCTTGTCATTGAGTACACCTATCCTTTTCCTATATCATATATAATATCAATATTTAAATGTTTTCAACAATCTCATCAATATTATATTCTGCAATGAGAACATTCACATAATATTTTAACTGAATATATAAATTTGATGCTAAAACAGCGTTCGCCACAGCTAATTTCTGACGGTGACAATATAAAACAGATTGTTGTTACATTTCTGACTATTATACAAAGACAAATGATGCGCAAAGACCTATGCGCATATTCTGTAACGTCTGGCTAGAGAAACCTATCCTTAAATGTATACACCCCTATTCCCATTTCGAGCTTTGCTATTCGCTGTCCTCCGTGTGACGTAGAATCCTATAACCCACTTCTCACGCTGTCGTCTGACCTGATTTTCTAAGGGTTAGGATGGCGCACCTTCGCTTCTATTGTTTAAGAAGAGAAATAGTTTGGGGTGTCTAAAGAAAATCACTGAAGGGTAATCAAGTGTATAATCATTCACAATGAAACTTACTCCTCTTTTGTATAGTGCATGCAGGCGCCGGTGTCTCCCTCCACTGCACCTTTTCGAAAGAGCTGTAAAGAGTCAGTTTGATTCCAATATCCAAACAAGCAATATGTTTAAACTGAGTGCTGAAGTATCACATGGGCCGAGTGATGTTGAAGAAAGTGTGGTGAACGTGAAACAAGAAGACATTTCAACGGTAATGAATAGACTATTTACTCTTAATAAAACACAAAGTGTCATCGTGGGAGCGGACCCTCTGAAGGCGTTCTTGGCCGTTGTTACTCTGTCATCAAGATGCGAAGATAAAATATACTTTTCTTCGCAAGAATGGATCCAGTTCTACAGTGATTTATCAGTCGCCTACGTAAATGTTTTCGAACCTTTTAAAGTAAGTTTTGCTTCGAGAACTATTGGCCCTAATGTATTATTCACAACCGAGCTAAGAAATGGTGAATCTGTAGTAGGCATCAAGCCAATCAACGGTGGAAACAGTATATTTCTCGAGCAAGCAACAATTGAACATCTTTTTAAAATCAAACCCTGTATCATGATAAGCGTCGAAGTTCTGGAAAGTAAAAGCAGACTCTATGCACTTTGTTTTGCGGGCTCTCTGCAGAGGATTCGCGAAGGTCCACCGCCGAAGACTACACCTGAAGAGTACTGGGAAATGTTTCACGAAGAGCTGATTTCAGACAGTGACGATGATTCTTTCATTGACGATTATTCTTTTATTGAAAGTGTACCTCCAAAATCGTTTGCAAAAAAGTGGATCAACGCATTTGAAGATCAGGACATTCATTTTAGTGTACGTGAAGTGATGATGGAGTTGGATATAGACAATATTTTAGAGCACCAAAGTGGCTGGTGGGATGATGTTACTAGTGTGTAATTGATTTGTATGACTATGTATTTTCATGAATGTATTGTGTCCTTTTTTCATTTAATATACTGGTTAATGGGGAAATCTGTTTTGTTATTGAGTAAACCTTACCTCTTCCTTATAGCTTTTAATAGGCATCCTGCGTGAGAAAAGGTTGCCATAGCAACCTACATAAAAAAGTATAGGGAATAAACAAATCTGACAGCGGCAATCCAAATATCATATTTAGAGTTATTACTTGTGAAAGAAAGATATTTAAGTAAGTACAAGTTAATAATAATACGCAATATTTATCCATACACATCTTCAAGTTAAATATTCATCTGAGAAATATGATTTATAGCTATTATTTATAGCTTTGACACATTTCCCCTACCAGCGCAGTCTCCATTTTTCTACCACTGTGACGTCACGAGCAGGATTCCTATAACGGGTCGTTTTATTTTAATTGAAAAGAGATAAGCGCTGCTGGAAAAAAAAAAAAGGAGAACCCTCGGGGGTTGAGCCACTGCCACTTTACACTTTTAAAATATGCGGTTAGTGATCTACACCAAGAGTCCTTCTTTACTTTCACCTCGTTCAGTTGTTATTTCAAAGCACCTGTGCCAAGGGTTGGGAGGTCGCACCCTCTCTTCTATTGTGAAAGAAAATGACAGCACTGTGAGAATATTTACGAGGAATTGGCAGATTGGGTTGGCTTCGTACAAACGGCTATCGCTAAAAAGATGTATTTTGAAGAAAAGGGGACGGATGTACAATTAATTGCACTATATAGCCGAAATAGAGCGAGATTTTTTAAACAATCGTACATCGTATGATATAAGAATTCTTAGAGAGCTGGAACCTAATATTTAACTATGGCCTGTACTGATAACTAAAAATGTTCAAAGGGTTGGGATAACTTGTATCGTGTACATGTTGGAAACCTGTTGAAACTGGTACCTGCAAGTGACTGTGTCTCCCTCATCTACACCTTTTTCTAAAGAGCTGTAAAGAGGCAGTTTGATTCCAATATCCAAACAAGCAACATGTTTAAGCTGAGTGCTGAAGTAGGTTTCGGTGCATCACACAAGCGGAGTGCTGTTGAAGAAATTCAAAGTGTGAAGAACGTGAAACAAGAAGAAATTGCTACGGTAATGAATAGCCTATTTACTCTTAATAAAACACAAAGTGTTATCGTGGGATCAGACCCTCTGAAGAATTACATGCCCATTGTTACTCTGTCATCAAGACATGAGGGTAAGATATACTTTTCTTCACAAGAATGGATCAAGTTTTACAGTGAATTAGCAGTTGTGGATGCCAATGTTTTCGAACCCAGTCGCCGCCATAATATGGAAGTATTAAAGTTTCCGAAACGCCGCGAACGGCCCTTATCGGGGCCACCAGCACTTTCATCGGAACAAGACGTCACCACTGCCTTGCTACCTTTTAAAGAAAGTTCTGTTGTGCTAACTATTGGCCCTAATTTATTATTTACAACCGAGCTAAGTAACGGTGAATATGTAGTAGGCATCAAGCCAATTAACCGTGGAAATAGTATATTTCTCGAGCAATCAACAATTGAACATCTTTTACATATCAAACCCCGTATCATAACAAGTATCGAATTTCAGAATATGATTATGTATGACTATTTTGGGTTTGGCATTGGTTCATAATATGTTTCTAAGAATCTACTCCCAGACATTGAAGCGACTGCAAGAAAGTGAATCGAAGCATTTGAAGATCAGAACAATTATTTTAGTGTTCGTGAAGTGATTATGAAGTTGGATATAGACAATATTTTAGAGTACCAAAGTGGTTGGTGGGATGCTGATTCTAATAATTGATTATGTATGACTATGTATTTTCTTGAATGTACTGTGTACTTTTTCATTCAATATACTGGTTAATGGGAAATCTGTTTTGTTATTGAGTAAACCCCGCCTCTTCCATATAGTGTTAATAACAAATCGTTTTATTTTAATTGAAAAGAGATAAGCGCAGGAAAAATAATAAAAAAAGGAGATCCCTCGGGCTTCGCGAAATAAAAAAGAGATTCGCCCTAGCAGGGGATCGAACCCTGGACCATTAAGTTAAAAGCCTAATGCTCTACCGACTGAGCTACCCGGGCATAATGTCACTTACTGTCAGTTAAAGATTATAGTCTAAAGAAAACCAATGAAGCGCACTATATACGTACTCAGGTGTACGCATTAACAATAGAGCTTAACCCTTGTTTCTATTGATGGTCACTCAATGTCAAGTGATGTTGTTGTTGGATACAAAAGGACCACACCCTTGCACTACCTGGTCACGATGACGTAGTACTACACCTGCGTTTTCAAGTTAAGACTAGTGAGTTACTGATTCCAAGATGATACAGCAATGCGCGCGCCTCTGACGACCACGATTAATATGCGCTTTTTGATTGATTAGATGCACTTTTTGATTGATTAGATTGATTGAATTTAATATGCGCTTTTTTTTGATTGATTAGATTGATTATGCGCTTTTTGATTGGATGCGCTTTTTGATTGATTGAATGCACTTTTTAATTGATTAGATTGATTGAATTTAATATGCGCTTTTTTTGATTGATTAGATTGATTATGCGCTTTTTGATTGGATGCGCTTTTTGATTGATTGAATGCACTTTTTAATTGATTGAATTTAATATGCACTTGATTAAATGGATTGATTATGCACTTTTTAATTGATTGGATTAAATATGCGCTTTTTGATTAATTAGATTGATTATGCAAATTTGTTTAATTGACCGGAAGTAATATTGATTGACAGGTTTAATTGACCGGATTGACATGTTTAATTGACCGTGTGATTATGAGTGACAGGACAATAGGCGGTACCCTTTGACTAATTGACCGTGAATAATGATGATTGACGGCGGCATCCTTTGTTGGACCAAACTACCATGCATACTACTAGTATGTTGTTTACAAATTGTTCGATTACATTGATCTGTTTTCGCAAATTTATTTACAATTAAATGTGTCAAAATCATGTAATGGTCTGATAGTTTGGTAGTCACAATGGCAGATCTGAACTCAGTGAATTTACACTTTATGTAGATGTGGTCAATACATGATACAGTTAACTGATTCTCTCTAAACTCTTCTCTTGTAACCTTATTTATGCATTTCATGTATCCGTGCCCAGCAAGATTATTTTCATATAGTTCGACAACACTATCTTCTTCATCCAATACATTTATATTTACATCACCAATGTATATACTATTGACACATCGTCCCTCACTCTCTTCAAAAAACACCTCACACTCCTTTATAAATTGAACTCTGCTGTAACTCGGCGGCCGATATATAGCCAAGAATTGAAATTCAATTTTCGAATAGTTAAAAGTTATCAGACCTGAAATGGATTCACAACTATGAAAAACATAATCTTGTTCCCTGAATGTGTGTACATCTTTGACAAAAATAACAATTCCTCCACCCCTTCTGTTTTCTCGAATTTTATAATAGGCATTATAACCTTCGAGATAACATGTTTGTTCGTATACATAGCTTATACCAATCTCAGTCAAAACAATTACATCAATGACCCCAAGATGCCTTTGCATCAGGATAGTGAACTCATCCCAGTTTTTGTTTAGAGACCTTATGTTTAGGTGGGCCACAGTTATACCATTAGAATACACAATATTATCAATACGAAACCAGTCGTCAATCTCGTCAACCACAGAACAATTATCATTTCCACAATCAATTTCATCTTCATCAGTCCATGTTTGCATTGGGTTTAACCACTAGAAAGTCAAGGTCAGTGACTGAATTAACTCTTATAATCTTGCTCGACGCGTCTGATTTTCTGACCAAAATCTGACCACGTTGGACCCAGACAAATTTATAATCTAGCTCTTTAGCACGTTGTTTAGTTTGCCACAATAAATCCGCGTAGTACGGATACAGATTTTCATTTATATAAATACGAACAGTACCTGAGCCGTCAGTCACAATGTCTGAATTTGAGACTACCTGACGCTTTGCCGCTAGGAACTCCTGTCGTTTTTTCCTGGAGCAGAACTTCACGATGATCTTCTCAATGCGACCTTGAACTCGCCGTGGGACTCGATGGGCTGCTTCAATCTCGGACTTTTCAAGACTAACGCCGATCTTCCGAGCTATGGCCAGGACAATTCCCTCAACGTCTTCGTCTTCACTCACCTCGACGTTTAAGATTTCGATGTTAGACCTCCTCCCGTACTGTTCAAGGTGATTTAGCCTGGAAGACAGGTCAGCAATCTGCCGGTCCTTCACGTCCACCCTCGCCTCGAGGTCAATCACCTGCCGCTTGATGTCGTCTAGCACTTCGAGTTTAATGCTAATCCCTTTAACTTCTTCACGTAATTCGTGCACAATGTTCAATTTATTATTAATATCCTTTAACACATCCGAATTGTCAAATGTGAAGTTATCGTCGCCGTCGCCCGTTGGCGTACCCGATTTAGGTTTAAGTTTTGGTGGCATTACGTCCAACAAAACTCGTTTCCTGCACAGCACACGAATTGACTCGGAGCTACCCTATAGCACAACCTTCCTCGTCGAGAGTTCGCGAGCGAATGATGATCTAAAGTAATACGTTATGTAATTTATGAATTTTTTTGGTATAAAATGTTAATTAATAGCAATTAATTACACGGCGAGAAGGTTCAAAGTATAATGCTGTAGTAGGTATGTTGATGTACCCACAAAACTATAGGTACATACCAATCACAAACACAACTGTTCTGTATTTATTGCTTGTAAGACAATGCTATGTTTCTTTGCGTACTTATATTTAAATTTAAAATATTTTACAGAATGTTCAATATTTAATTTGAAAGTTTTGTCCCAATTTTTCTAGGCATTTCTGAACTACGTAGTATGTGAGTGGCATAAGCTTAAAAATAGAAAAATGTCTTTAAAAAAACGATGCGCCAAGTCCTTTTTTTAAGTATTTCTCGGGGGTTGATATTTTTATTTCAATGGTACGATTAAAATTTGGAAAATTCGTTGACTTGGCTCCTTTTTTGATATCACTCCTTTTCAGTGCTGAATTTTTAGATTTCTTCTATTTTTTTTTATAGTTAAAGAGACTTGGCTGGTATTTTTACACGGAGTGTTTTTTCTGGGATATCACTTCTTTTGTTAGTTTATTCATACAGCTTGTAGCACATGTCCGAGCAGGGACTAATTTCTTTAAAAAAATACGCCTCAACCGATTTGGTTACTATGAAAAGTTGCGTTTGGTATAAGATGAAAATGATTATCCAAGAAGAATAGCTTAAGTTTCGTTATAATCGATCCAGCCGTTTTCGATACATGACGTCACTTCCGGTTTTGAAATAGCGGCCGAATTCCGGTATAGGTAATAAGAAAACAATCTAGTTTTATCTAGTTGATACCTTCATGAACGACCATCTGAATTCCTAATCCCTATATTTCCGTAAAATCGGTCATGCCGTTTGTAATATATGACGTCACTTCCGGTTTCATTTAGTGGTTCCTGCCGCCATTTCCGGTAACATTAATTTATTTATTCATTTTTCACAATTGATTTTTCAAATAAATAGCAGAATGAATACGCAGGAGCTAGTTCAGTTGCAATCGGTACAGGCGTTTTAGATATATGACGTCACTTCCGGTTTCAGGAATGGCGGCCGAGAACACTGCTACCTTGAATATATAAATTGTATTGTCTATGTTACAATGTAAGTTAATTATGTACGTATTTTAAGTATAATTTGTTGAAATAAGTTAAATATTGCGTATTTATGACGTCACTTCCGGTTTAGAAAATAAGAAAATAATATTTTTTTTATTGATACTTCATATAGATGACCATCTAAATCGAATGGCGCTAATTTCGTTCTAATCGGTCCAGACGTTTTTGAGTTATGACTTCACTTCCGGTTTCAAAATGGCGGCTTCCGGTTGGTTTTATAAAAAGGCACCTCAGACGCCAAAAGTGCACATGTGGTAAAAATTTCAGGTCGATCGGTTCAGCCGTTTAGGCTGTGGCGGTGATAGCGACGTTTCGTGATATCATCAGAATCATCATCATCTTCAGAATCAGAAAGTGGTGTAATTTCACTGTTTTCTCGGTCCTCTAGCGCGCAAATGGCATAACCTATTGTTCCCAAATTTGGTATATGTAGTGGGGTGGGCCATATCTCGAAATTAAGATATTTCGCAACAATGTGAGATTTACCAATTTTGAGATCCAGTAGGCCGAAAATGCCATGTTGTTGCTTACAGTAAAAGTGTTTGGTCTGCTCCTCAGTTTATTAGGCATTTACGGTATGTTGAGTGACTGTGAGTGTATAGTACGACTTGGCTGGGTGGAGCGACCGCTCCACTAGATTAAATGTTGTCTAACGCTCAATTATCCAAAAAGTAGGTTTTTTGGTCTATTTTGGCGCCCTGTAAGTAAAATAGTATAATGAATATGGAAAAATCCTGAAAGAGGTGTGTGTTGCTTTGTTCTTGTTAGAACTTCCACAAATTATTAGCAAATTTGGAGAGATTAAATTTTATTTTGGCTTTTTTTTGGTTGAGTTGGCTTGGAATGACTCCTGCTCATGTT
The DNA here is from genome assembly GCA_934045905.1 of Leuctra nigra. Taxonomy (NCBI): domain Eukaryota; kingdom Metazoa; phylum Arthropoda; class Insecta; order Plecoptera; family Leuctridae; genus Leuctra; species Leuctra nigra. The sequence continues at coordinate 10,392,630 of OW203771.1, read as the reverse complement.
CTGTAGGCCACGCCCCATCCGTGACGTCAGACTTAGCTCATCTTCAGACATGATGATGACGTCACCCGTCAGTCAACATGGATGACGTCACGCATCACTCAACATTGATGACGTCATTGTTAGGATTACTGGGGTAGAAGACAGTCGGTTGTTATTTTGTCTACAGTTTCGATTTTCATATCAAAATCTTCCTCAGGACAAAAACTTGACAAATTCACATCAAAAAGAAAAACAATTACACTTTAAACAAAAGTATTCAATAAAATACAATTCCCAAGTATCACAAACAATATCAACAAATATAAACAAGTGTCCCAAAACTTTTTATTGCTTTAATAATAACAGTAATGAATTTTTAAAAACTGCATTGTTTGTTCAATAATTATAAATCAATCTAAAGTAGGTATAACAATATTTTATGTTCTCTATTTGATTATATTCTGATAAAGCTAGAGGTAGGTTAAAATAATGATTATTTCGTAAAAACAGTGTGCATTGTTATTAAGTTACTTTCTACTGGATTCGTGGTATGTATTATAATGATTAGGAGATTTTGTTTGTAATCAAAAGTCGTGTAGTTGTGCAAAAGTTTTAATAATAATGCAAGAGAGATTTATACAAGACATTGTGCTTATTGATTCAGGGATTTATATAACACATTGTTTGATGTTACACTTTCATTTCCTTAGCTGAAGGAAGGAAATGGTCAGAAGATAAGTAAAAGAAGCTTTATGTGAAATAATAGGTTTTAGATTGAAGGGTCAGGGTTGCTGCGTTCATTTTCTTCGTCGATCTGACTGCAACAAACAGTCACAAATGGTTTTATCCTTTGAGACGCTTGCGTAAGCGAACGGGAAAAGCACGGTACGTCAAAGCGATTTTTTGAGTTTCTTTTCACGCTGCTAAAATTTAAAAAAATCAGATAGTTACGACCCAGTACAGCATAATAGACTAAATAATGCTACACACTGGAGTACTTTATGACACTTGGTACGACTTCATAATAGATTCAACCATACCATATGGATTAACATGGGATAGAATCGGATTCTGGCCGAATTGGGTATAGCTATAGAATATGAACCCAATATAAATGACTGATTATATTAGAGAGAGTTTATGTTTATTTGTAGAAGTATGAAAATGATGAAGTAACTCACTTGCTTCCGTCATCAGGTTTGAGTGACTCCTTGCTAGCGTGGGACGAGGTCAAACGTCACAAGTAGAATCTCCGTCTCCAGAAGAGTCATCGCTTGCAGATGAAGCGTCATCGCAAGCGGCCGAAGCGTCACTCTCATATGCCTCGAAACCTAATGTGAAGACAATTTCACACATTTTGGAATAAACATATGTATTTGTTCTCGTTCACGTTCCTTGAATCGCCTACAGGAGGTCTATTCTAGAACGTTTTCCCAATTCCATTCTGATGGAATCCGGTCACGGCCATAAGGATTAACATTGCATGGAATCGAATTCCATCAGAATTTGCAAGGTAAAAGTTCAGGAATAGGGCTCTATCATTGAACTGACATTGGTACACGTATGAGCATCAATATGAGAAATAAGTAAATGATTTTTTGACACAGTCCTCTAATTGAGGGGTTGTATACAAGAACCAGTTAAAATAGAAGAAAGTGGTTTTAAGATGTCCAAGTTTGTCAGCCATTTAAGTCACATTTAAAAAAACAATATAAATATGTGAATGAACTCTGCTAACAACAATTTGTGAAACAGTTATACGTTTGAAAAATTTAAAAGTTGACGGCTTGTCACCTTCTTCAAGTTTTAAACAGTGTAAATATGAATCGTTTCAAAACGTTAAGCTCAAGAATTGACCTGGTTCCTCAATTGGTTAAAAAAAAATTGTCCCATCTTGTTGTAGTTTTGGAAAGTCATTAGGACTAAGATCAAGGCTTGTGTTGATGAATAAAAGCACAGACAAAAATACAAGTGACGTACTTGAGCAGGATTGGGCGTGGAAATCGCTGCGCCTCTTCTTATGCTCCTCGCCTAAACAAAAACAAGTAAGTATCATTACTTGACGAAACATTTCTACTCACATTTAGAAGTCGAAACGTAATTTTAATTCAATTGGGTCTTTGCTAATACTAAAGTAGGAAGTTATTTTATTTGTAAGGATTCTTAAAAAATATTGTTTAATACTCACTTAGTGCGCACGTTTTTGTAGTGGTTTTCACTGGAAGAGAAAGTTATACATTTTTTTATCACAAACAGTTTGAAAGTGAATGGCATATAAAGTTCTGAATAGTCGGACACATAAGAAGTTCATACTCATAATGTATCTTCTCTGCTAAGTTTACAAAGTGCATTCAAGCCTGGATGACTCACTTTACCGTCAATCACAACCCTCTCACCCTAAATGTTGCTTTTTTCAAGGTATATCGTTAACAAAAACATTTACATTTTTCCGTCGCCATTAGCCTCGCTGCAGAACAGTGTGACGTTAAGCCCCAGACAAAAAAAATACATTACAACATACAATTGAAATATCTGACACCCATCAACTTTTGACTGCTGTGACCTGATATATTTACAAACCCTTTCATTTGAAAAGATTTAATATTATACACAAAGAAAATCAATTATATATAAGACAACTAATTTTTTTTAAAACTTTGTTAGATAATCAAAAAGAAAGCCTTTAGTCAAGAATTAAATAAAATAACAAAATAAATAAATATGATTAAATATTTTTGAGCTTGTGAAAAAACTGCCGAATATGCACTACAAAAACCAGTATTTCTTTTAAATCAGTAAGAAGTCAATGAAAGTTTACCTGACTTGCGTAGACGTTGCAACGTCGCAATCTTGACCTCCAGCTTCATGAGAACTCCGTCGACGTCGTAGCCTGAGCGAAGAGCCTGAGCGATCTTCAGGCGATATTTCCTCCTCAGAGCTTCCAGTTCCTTCAGGCGTAGACCCAGTCTCTCCAGCTCACGATCTGTTGAACAAAATGTCCAGCAATGTGTTCTGTCTCTATGGAGATCGCATGGAAATACATTAGGGTTACGGGAATCGAGCTGAAATTTTGCCCAGTTGTCTAGTTAGTAATATAGTTTTTGAAGACAATTCTCTGCTTGGTAGACAGTAGGGTTGGGCGAACCAGTTCGAAAACCGAACCGAACCGAACATCGTCAGATGTTCGCGAACCGAACCTAGATATGACATATCCGAACCGAGCCTCCCTCGCTGCGCCAATGTGACATTTCCTTCCAACATTTCGTTCCAGTGAAGTGTTCTAGTATAGATAGACATCTGTGTGACAAAGAAGCCAAAGAAGAAATAATGCATAGTTCATTAACAAAACATTATGTGAGTTACTTTGCCACGCCGGCGTCGTCGCCTCGGGCAGAAATAACCAGTGCCGGGCTAGCAACAGCTGGAGATGGGTGTGGGCGGGTGATCTCGTGGTAGTTGACAAAGAGAGAGACACGACATGAGCGAGAGCAATAGGATCAGAACTAGGTGCTAGACTATCAAGACATAAGGCTGTGATGTCCAGTTGACATTAATTATGGTTTTATTACATAAAGTGAGGAATAAATGAACAGTCAAATATCAGAATGAGATAACAGATTACCGGGGGTTTGACCTCCTCGCGTAAATGGACTCTGTGTACAACACAGGTCGTAACCTCATCAGCTGTGTGCCTGGAGGCAACACAACACATGCAATTGAATGAATAGCAAATAAGACTGATACAATACAATGATAAATATAACGACAGTGCAATGTTGCTTGCCGAACTGATTCGGACTTTTACTAGTAATTAAAACAACTCGTTACTTACACTTCTTGATATGATGCTCGCCGAACTACTTCGGACATTTACATAAATAGAATTCGTACAGACGACGTTCTAAGATTACTGGACTTACTTAATACCATGTTGAATTTAGATAGGTGTGATGATCCGAAAAGGGTGCCCTTTCCCTGACTGACGACGACCCGCGGAGACAATCCAAGTGTGGCCACACTTGATTGCAATACAAAAACTACGCAACGACAAAATACATTAACTACTCTATTTCAAGTAGGCCACAGGGGCACAATAATGATTCTGTTAACAAAGCTCAAGATTGAACCTGCAAGTAGGGGCTGGACGACCAGTCGCACTACGTTATATCCGCTACAACTTAGCGTGGTTACAATCTACATTTAAACACTACTCACGCGGCGATGTGAAGTCGACGACGGTCAGCCAGAGAAAGAGAATGAGCTCAGGTCGCCGATCCGCGAACTCGACTATCATTGACCATTGCGCATGACATCTTTTCTGCTCTAGGCGACCCTCCAAATATGGGTACAAATGCCGGCTAATGGTAACGACTTGACGTTGGCGCCAGCGCCGAATTCAAACCGTTACAATTCCCCGTTAACCCCAACAAAAAGAAAATACAATTTTCTTTTTCTTCGAGTTCTGCTTACAAGCTAACTATCATAATAACTACGCAAATCCTTGATGTGCCAGGTTCCGATGTCGCGTCCATCGAGGTCCTTGAGACGGTAGATCAGCGGTGACGTTTTCTTGCTGATCTCGAACGGTCCTTCGTATCGAGGCGCTAGCTTGGCTGCATAGTTGTCGGCAGCGTTGGACAAGTGGAAGTCTCTCTTCAAGACTCGGTCGCCAACATGGAATTCCAGCGGGCGTCGTCGGAGGTTGTATCTCACGGCGTTTTGCTGATGGGCGCGTTTCAAACGAGCGCGAATATCTGTAAAAATAGATTTTAGTCCTTGCATCTTGTCAACATTGTCCGCGACAATAATAATCGCCATATCGATAGCGTCGGTGGTCTATACCACACAGAATTATTTCACGACCCAAAGTTAACGTATGCATGTGTCTAGCCAGTTACTTCGTTCACTGCTGTACGTAGGACACAACCTATTTTCGGCACATTCTTGTCCCATAGCTTATGATTGTCGGTGATGTATGATCTCAGCATACCTAGAACAGTACAATTAGCGCGTTCCGTCGGGTTCGCTTGTGGATGACGTTTGTCGTTGTAGTGAAGAGTACTATGGTAGTCTGGACTCTTGAGCCATCTTCTTCCAAGGAGCTCCTATGAACTCAGGACCATGGTCACAAACTAAGATCTCTGCAGTGTCGTACACTAAGAATACCTCGTCTTCTATCTTCTGCGCCACGAGTTTCGACTTCGCGGATCTCACAGGAAATAGTAGGCTGTATTTCCAAAAATGTGTCCGTCACCATCAAAGTTTTAGATACAGGTCACTGCTGTTTGCAGGCGCTCGCTTAAAGCATGAATTTCTTCTAACGACTCGGCTTCGTCCATGATGAAAAGATTACGTAACAGGGATAAATAATGACTGAACGATACAGCTCACCAGTATGCACGGCGTGTTCACGTAACTCGAAGGTCAAACGTATCTCGAGGTAATCGCAGCAAGCACAAGCGTCTGAAGGTCGTTGTTGTCCCACGTCGATTTTGGATTTGAGCACCAAAATGCCAACGTTCGGGCTCCACACATCGCGTCTTGATCACCAGGCCCCACGTTGTGGGCGCCAAAATGCCACGCCGGCGTCGTCGCCTCGGGCAGAAATAACCAGTGCCGGGCTAGCAACAGCTGGAGATGGGTGTGGGCGGGTGATCTCGTGGTAGTTGACAAAGAGAGAGACACGACATGAGCGAGAGCAATAGGATCAGAACTAGGTGCTAGACTATCAAGACATAAGGCTGTGATGTCCAGTTGACATTAATTATGGTTTTATTACATAAAGTGAGGAATAAATGAACAGTCAAATATCAGAATGAGATAACAGATTACCGGGGGTTTGACCTCCTCGCGTAAATGGACTCTGTGTACAACACAGGTCGTAACCTCATCAGCTGTGTGCCTGGAGGCAACACAACACATGCAATTGAATGAATAGCAAATAAGACTGATACAATACAATGATAAATATAACGACAGTGCAATGTTGCTTGCCGAACTGATTCGGACTTTTACTAGTAATTAAAACAACTCGTTACTTACACTTCTTGATATGATGCTCGCCGAACTACTTCGGACATTTACATAAATAGAATTCGTACAGACGACGTTCTAAGATTACTGGACTTACTTAATACCATGTTGAATTTAGATAGGTGTGATGATCCGAAAAGGGTGCCCTTTCCCTGACTGACGACGACCCGCGGAGACAATCCAAGTGTGGCCACACTTGATTGCAATACAAAAACTACGCAACGACAAAATACATTAACTACTCTATTTCAAGTAGGCCACAGGGGCACAATAATGATTCTGTTAACAAAGCTCAAGATTGAACCTGCAAGTAGGGGCTGGACGACCAGTCGCACTACGTTATATCCGCTACAACTTAGCGTGGTTACAATCTACATTTAAACACTACTCACGCGGCGATGTGAAGTCGACGACGGTCAGCCAGAGAAAGAGAATGAGCTCAGGTCGCCGATCCGCGAACTCGACTATCATTGACCATTGCGCATGACATCTTTTCTGCTCTAGGCGACCCTCCAAATATGGGTACAAATGCCGGCTAATGGTAACGACTTGACGTTGGCGCCAGCGCCGAATTCAAACCGTTACAACTTTAATCAAAAATAAAATGCACTAAAATGATGGGCATATCTTGTGAAGCAAAATTTTAAATACAAGCTTTAACTGCCAAGAACGTTTGATGTTATTTTTATTGTAAGTGATAAAGCCAATGCAGGTAAAAATGGCCTGAGATTCGGTTCGGTTCGGTAAAATATATCCCATTAAAAAACACTTCGTGTAAAAATAACAGCCAAGTCTCTTCAACTAAAAAAAAATATGAAATCTAAAAATTCTGCACTGAAAAGTAGTGATATCAAAAAATGAGCCAAGTCAAAACTTTATTTGAAAATCAAAAAATACTTGGCGCATCGTGTATATAAAAAGCTTGGAAGTATAGGCCAATTATAAAATAAACATAAAATATCCATATACATAGTAAACCTATAATGACCTAAAAAAACGATGCGCCAAGTATTTTTTGATTTTCAAATAAAGTTTTGACTTGGCTCATTTTTTGATATCACTACTTTTCAGTGCAGAATTTTTAGATTTCATATTTTTTTTTAGTTGAAGAGACTTGGCTGTTATTTTTACACGAAGTGTTTTTTTATGGGCGTCACTACTTTTTTTAGTTTATTCTTACAACTTGTGACAATCGAATGAACAATTACTATATCCTTAAAAAAAATCACCCTTTACAATTTGGTTATTTTCATGAAGAATAGCAAAGGTTTCATTCCAATCGGTCAACCAAGTTCCGAGATATGGCAACATATCCGTTGTCAAAATGGCTGCTGAACTTTCTGCACTGCCACATAGAATTTATTGAGCGAGCGTAGCGAGCGTCACCACGGTACTCTTATGGCACTTTCTCTGTGTGTTTGTTTGTTTGTTTGTTTTTTTTTTTTTTTTTTTTTTTTTTTTTTTTTGTGGTCACAGCCCAGGTCAAACCGCTCAAGCAATCGATCTGAAATTTTGTACACATACTAACGTAATCTATGCAGTCCCTGGGATCGTTTTTGAATGGGCTCCCGTGATTGGTTCAAATTTTAAAAAAATTATCTTTCGATTGGGTGCTTCGATCAATTTGAAATTTAGCAAAAACATTGCAACCAACATTGTACCCAATCATAAAAAGTTTCAGCCAAATCCTCCTATTGGTTCAAATTTAAAACCATTTTTCATGTGATTTTTGACATTTAAACTAGAACAGATTGACCGATCAACTTGAAACTTCGCGTGGTCATTGGTACCAACATTTTAGATATTTTTGCCAATTTTCAGTCTAATCTGTCGTTATTTTCAAAAGTTTTGTCATTTTAAGGTCATTTTATTCCATAATCTTGAAAAATGTATACTAAATTGTCATCCCTGCCTTCTTTAAGCTTCTGTTCCAAGGCAAGGCCTGTAGAGCAGCCAAGCTATCCACAATGTACAGTAAAATGAAAGCATTTTTGAGCTAGCGCATAAAATCGGATGCAGTACGAAGGCCAAATCCTCTAATTGGTTTTAGTTTAAATAATGTCTTCTGATTGGTCGACAATAAAAATGTTCACATTAAGTTCAAATTTTGCATGGTGATCAAGACCAACTTAATATTAAATTTTACATATTGTAAGCCCAATCAGTCAAGTATTAATTGTAATTTTACGAGTTTAGTATGGGATGTCACAAGAGATTTCTGGAGAAGGTATGTAGGTAAGACTTCACGACACAATGGATCTGTTATTCATCCAGAGTATTATGGAGATTGAAAAATTGCAGAGAAAATCGTCTTGTGCCGTGTCGTGCATCGTTACTATGGGGATGTTGCATGTTCTGTGCTCGCTCATCAACGCGTTACACTGAGCGTTTTCCTAGTAACTATAAATGATGTGTATCATTTTAAGCTTTCTGAATATGTATTTATTGTAAAGGAGGGGATTATAATAATTTATAAATTTGAATGACGTCATTTCCGGTCTCATAAATAGGAACATTCTAGTTTGACTGTTCCTATTCCATAGAGATGGCCTTCCGAATCGTTTCGCGCTAGTTTCATACCGATCTGTCAACCAGTTTTCGAGATATGGCGTTTCTTACGGTTTCAAAATGGCTGCTGAAATCACTGACTTCTTGAATTATAATTTAAACATGATTACATTTTATTATAAGCTGTCTGAAATAGTATATTTATTGCATCAACATGTAAATTTGTGAGATTCTTAAAAAGTGTGACGTCATTTCCAGTTTTGGTATGGAAAACTGCAAATATTATTGATGATAATACGTCAATCAAGTCAATTAAGTCAATTAAGTTGACCGTTTTAATTGTTTAGCGCTGGTTTCGTTCAAATCTATTTAGCCGTTATTGATATATGATGTCACTTCCGGTTTCAAAATGGCGGCTTCCGGTTGGTTATATAACAAGTCAAAGGAGATATCAAAAGTACATACGTTACATAAATATCAAAATAATCGGATCAAATTTGTTGCCGAAATGCCAATCGATGTATTTCAAATTTCATGACGTCATTTCCGGTTTCGTTAACATACATTTTAGTCTGTTGCTATTTATAATCCATATAGTTGACCGTCCGAATCGTTTGGCGCTATTTTCGTTCCAATCAGCTCAGCCGTTGTCGAGATATGATGTAACTTCCGGTTTCAAAATGGCGGCACAAAAATGTCAAGGGAGGGAGGGCAAATCAGACGCCAAAAGTGCACACGTGGTAAAAATGTGAGATCAATCGGTTAAGCCGTTTAGGCTGTGGCCTGTTTACCGGATTTGAATTCCAGGATACTACTACTACTACTACTACTAAGATTATTATTATTATTATTATTATGAAAACCGCCCTAAAACACGGTTTTCACGGCCCTCTAGCTCGCAAAGGGCGAAACCTATTGTTCCCAAATTTGGTATATGTTGTAGGGTGGGCCATTGCTCGAAATTGAGATATTTCCCAACAATGTGAGATTCCCCAATTTTAAGATCCAGTAGGCCGAAAATGCCACTTTGATGCCTACAGTAAAAGTGGGTTTGCTCCAGCCTTTATATGAGAGTGTGCGCGCGCCGTACGACTTGGCTGGCGTGGAGCGACCGCTCCACTAGATAAAGTTCGATTCGAGGTTTGGTTCGGTTAAAAAATATGAGGTTCGCTTAACCCTAGTAGACAGAGAAGAACAAAAGATTTTGATTGGTTAAAAAGTGAGTTCATATTTTGTATGGACATTATCGGAAACACTTAGTCTTATTATACAAATAATGTATTTTTTATTGATATACAGATTGGTTAAAATCTAATTTTTTTAATTTTGTAATGCTTTCATATTTTGTTCAAATGTAAAAGTAATGTGAATGTGCCATGATGATTTGCTAATCCTTGACATTGCATCTGCTTTCCAAGGTCTGGTAAAAAACTCTTACTGCGTATTTAATCTCATGAAACACGACCACAGGGCCTCACAGGGTATTTTGCTATCATCTATGCTGTATGAATTAGGAAGTAAATACCAATGGCTGACGCTGGGATGCCTTCCGGAATTTTCTTATAAGCGTCGTCGTAGAAGGTTTTCAGCTGGCAGGCGAATTGTTTCACTGCAAATAAAATAAAAAAATAACATTTCTCATAGAACTTTCTCTTTTTGTTTTTGCTTTTGTGTACTTAATGCCCAGTTTACACCGTTCAACAAATCGACCTGATATGTTGCATACTAAGATTCGTATTCATAATAGGGAAGTCTCATGAAATTTTATTCTAGTAAATTTCTATAAATAAACACAAATAATAATGACAAATACACTTATTACCTGTGAAATCTTAAATTTTCATTCATAAAAATCGAGTTCAAATATCATTTGATTTTTGGCGGGAAAAACGGCCTTTAACAAGAATCAGAACTGTGATGTCATTTCCAAGTCTTGAACATTGTGTTGACATGGGGATTCCCTTGTTGCCATGGCAATATAGCAAACTGTGATGTCATTGCCAATTTTCCTGTTTTTAAATGAGAGGAGATCTATCAAACTTTGTAAATTAATTACATGAGAACTATTCGTCCAACAACAAAAATAATACCACATCTGTGTTCAGCAACATCTCAACTTTCATAAAATAAATATTATTCTGAATTCTAATCTTCACGAGACTTCCCTATTATATACTAAATAATGTGACAAGAGCGGTCACCGGTATAGTTCTGAAAGAGATCCTGTGAAAATTTGAAAATTAAAAGCGGAACCGTTTGACCGACAACATATAACATTGTCATTGGTACCAACGTTCTTTAGATGTTTATGACAAATTGCATACAAATCTGTCAAGAACTTCAATAGTTATTGACTTTGTTCTACGAAATATATCTAAAATGTAATCAAAGGAATTCAAATTAAAAATATCACTGCTCCTTAACGCATGGTCGATTATAAAGGAGCAACTTTGGTAAAGCGTTTTCCTAGTTATTAGGTATACCAATTTTCCTGAGTCGCATTTCCTAATAAGATGAAGGGTTTGCCACGTAGTTCAGGGGATTCGTTATTATTGTGGTCTGGTCAAATGAGAAACATCGACTTTAATGTTTTTATAAGCTTGAATCAACTCAGGATAGATGAGCAATAGTTAAAGAGAATCAGAAGATTTTGAAAGAATAACAACTAATATGAATATTTTACACAATTAATAACATTTGTAGTTTTGTATCAGGACTATAACCAATGAGAATGGAGCATTCAAAAACAATCACTAGCTGACGACTAACGATTATCTCAACTTACCTTGTGGATCTTGGGGCTCACTTCGCTCAACCGGAGGATCATTCGAACTCAGACCAACATCTAGAAGAAACATCCAAATATCAAATATTTACATCAAATTATATGAAACTTCGAGTACTTGCAAGCTCATGTAAAACTCTTAATGATAGCGTATTAAAAGTAATGTTAATATCTAATGACTCAAAGAAATAACTCAATAACAAATAGTGCGATAACAAACATACCAAGGTGGGATTGAATCATTTTAAAAACGTTCCATTAATTCAAAATTCATAAATTTTCGAATAAAGTTGTAAGTAATCAACTTGGAAGCAGCCATTTAGGTATAACGGACTTCAAATATGTTTTTACAGCTTATAATCAAATCATTAGTATTGAGCTTGTACTCTGCTCACTGTTGCTCACCACTAGCACCTGTCGGCTGTCTTGCTCTGACCGGACGAGCAACGCTCTCCTGCGCATGTCCTCGGACTCGGTCCAGATGCCTTGCTTGAGGCATTCCTTGCAATCCTGCAGATTCACATCGACAGTTAGGTTCAGATTCTTAACAGGCCTGCGTAAGCGAACGGGAAAAGCACGGTTCGTCAAAACGATTTTTTGATATTTCTTTTCACGCGGACAAAATTTAAAAATATCAGATAGTAACGACCCATTACAGCCTAATAGACTAAAATAATACCACACACTGGAGTATATACTATGACATCTGGTACGACCTCAAAGTGTTAAATACGACAGTTTTAGTAAAATATCGTATTCAACACTTTGAAGTCATATTAAGTGTTAAAAAGTACTCCAGTGTGTGGCAATATTTAGGGCCAGTTTTTTTTCAATGCCTTGCTAACTTTTAAGCAGCCAATTAGGTCTAGATTGCCATGGCAACAACCAATGACAATTCTCACATGAACGTTTAAAACTTAACTACTGGTATAGCAGACTATTAAAAGACTGGCCCTTAGTCTATTAAGCTGAAATGGGTCGCTACTATCTGATTTTTTTTTTTAAATTTTATCAGCGTGAAAAAAAATGTCTAAAAATCGCTTGGACGAATCGTGCTTTTCCCGTTCGCTTACGCCGGCATCAGCTTAGCGAGCGTTTCATTTGTACTTTTATCTGACACTTCCTGTGTGTGTTTCTTCCCTGCATTAAACAGGAAACACCGATCTACAAATCGCTTTGCGATTGTGTACACATACTGAGGCATACGTGAACAGCTCTGTAAGTCAAGAGGTAGAAGGCCGGATGTCCATTTTCTCGATTTTGCGTTGCACACTTTTTGAACCGTGTTATCAAGCTCTATCACTTGCCATTTTACTAATGTCAACAAATACAGTTATATTGAAGCATTCTCTTACTCATGTCAGCATAACAACATGATTGGATGAACCCATAAATACTAGTTTATGAGCTCACCTCAAGAACCATAGCAATGGACTTTTAATTAAGATAGCACAACTGTTAAGTCACATCTTGCAAATTATCTTTTTTTAAAAAGATCAGATAATCACAGATCAGAGATCAGATCTGTGTCAGATCACAGATCAGATCAGAGGTATCAATAATCACTGTTTACACGATACTGTGAAATATGAACAACTTATTGTGTCTAGATTTTGAGATATTGACGTTTTAATTCCTATTTTAACATGTAGTCTTATCTAGGCCATTATCATCATGACGATTTCCATGCTATTTTTTAGTTTTGAATTTTACTGAGGTTTAACGTTTTTTCAAGATGCTGATTTCTAGATAGATAGTTGGACATTCTATAAGATTTTTTTTTAAACAATACCAACGTGTGCTATTTTAAAAGTTATAAACCAAAATCTATATGATTTCCCTATACCTCATGTATTAAAGTTTTGTTCATTCTCGTAAAGCAATAAATTGAAACCTCGCTATACGACAGGGGTTGCAAGTTAAATGATATTTTATGATTCTTTTATACTTAAAATATTTGAAATGTTGGAAAAAGTAATTTATGATGGTAATTTTTCAAAATTAATATTTTGGAATGTTCGATCGGTTGAGCCCTTAAGAAGTACAGCGAGTTTTTGAACAAATTACTTGAACATTGTACATGAACGGTTTGTCCGTTTGAGTTCATATATAACAAGGTCATGGCCCATTTTATCAGATTACATACGCTGTTCTTTTCATTGTGTAACTCACCTTTGTCACTAAAAGCTGTTTGCTCTTTTTTAATATGCTCCGCCCTATTGACTGAAACATAAGAAAACATTTGTCAGTATTCTATGTCAGATGGCAGACCAATTCGGCCAAAATGTAGAAGCAAGACGTGAAAATATGAAACCAATTGACCAATGCTGCCAGACATTCAAGCGACTAAAACAGAAACATATTAATATGTAAAAACATCGACTTATCAAAGAATACAAAATACATATGGAACGAAAGACTCTATATGGAGCACATATCTCAAATAAGTGTGCACAAAACGATAACTAAATTGAAAACAAATGGTCGATGTACATTTTGATTAAAATAAAATAGATATAATTTAAACAAAATGCTATCTTAAAATGTATGCGTTATTACGGATTAAAACAGCTTAGGTATATAGATAAACAGTTTCAAAAAATCGGGTGTTAGAGGAGGACTTTTAAGAACTTGTTTTGATCTTGTTCAATTGGTCAATAACTCATAAATATTTATAATAGTGATTGGGAGACGATGCCAATGAAGAAGAGAATGTGGATTGAAGGTGGAAAGGAGGCTGCCGTGGCTTATAAGTAATGCACATTTTCTCACATTGTCCCTCTACTAAATGACAAGGATGTAAAATGTCATTGTTGCACTCACTCCTTTCGTCCAGGGTTTGTATTCTATCCCTGATGTGGCCCATTATAGTCGAGGTATCACGGCCTGCTGAACCTCGGTTACTGAGCGTAGCTGCGAGCTTAGTTTCTTGTTTCTTCAAAACCTTCAACTTTCGATGTTGGTCGGCAAGACGCCGGCGTTCCGAGCCTGAAAGTAATCATGAAACATTTAGAAAGTTGGTATTATTTTGACACTTATAGCTTTTAACTCTAAGGGTGGGTTTCCAGGAAATTGGTATGGTAATATCGACCTTAATGACGAATGACACTAGGTTGGAAAAATTCTTAGAACTTGTTTCGATGAGTGTAAAACAGCTGTCTTGGTACCAAGAAGTGGAAAGTCGAATGCCCAATCTCTCGATTTTGCTATGCAAACATTTGGAATGATGTATACACTCGACAATTCATAAAACGGTATTTGAACGAAACAAATTGGCTGCGGAACAGGTTCATTGACAATCAATCCTTGTTATTATCAATGAAATCAGAGCTCAACTACTAGAGGTAGATGATGAGTAAGTATAGACTTCATCAGATGATGCCATTACATTTTTTCAGACAATCAATTTATTTCAAATACCGTTTTATGAATTTTCGAGTGTACCTAACCAAGCTCAATCAATTGCTATTTGAGTGAAGTCAACAAATTTATATTGAAGTATAATCTTACACAATGGCTCGTGTCACCAATAAAATATTATTGAATGAATAAGAAAGAAGAATATTCAAGAATATTTAAAATTTACTTCCGGCCTTCTACCTCTGAGATGAAGATCATTATTCATAAATTCTGTTAAAACAAAAGTTATATAGTACATTAAAATATTTATTTCGGTTTAAAGAAGAAAATATTTGCGTTTTGCGGAGATCTTTGCGTTACAACTATTTGAAAAGTTAATTGCTAGTTCTTCTTTCTTGAGGTATTTAAATATAATAACATAATAATATAATAATATAATATTAAATATAATATAATAATTTTTTTTTTTTTTTTTTTTTTTTTTGGATACTTAGTCGAAGGCCTTGTTTTTATGAATTGAGGAAGCCTGTCAATTTTCTCAACCTTGTTTGTTTTTAGTTTTTGAAGTAATGACTGATGAAGGTTTTTGTAAAAAAAACGAAATATTTCATTAAAAAATACATTAATCTTGAGTGTAAGTCTTTACATTGTGCTTATTATATTTGAAAAGTTGTTTATGGTTAGGCCCAGAGGGAAAATTCAAAATGGTCGATTTGATAGGTATGCGGATTAAATTAAAGAAACCTCTCTTACACGAACGCATATCTTCTTTGAGTAAGAGCATTCGGAATATGTTGTATCTTTATTGTCTGAAAATCTCTGCTGGAATCATTCATTCGAACTGTACATAAAATTTAATAAAACTACTTTTGGTGGCAGATGTGGGATAATAAAATCCTAACTTGATCGATAATCCAATACAGAATATGTATTGTGTTTTATTAGCTTATGAATTAAAATCCACTTACATCAGAAGATCTTACTCACTGGCATAAGCAAATATGTATTTGTTTCAGAGGAAGAAGGCCCGAAGTCCTAATCAATTTTGCATAACTGTACTCTGTTTCTTAAGCTACTTTTTCGACTTTTTGCGACTTAAATTCGAATAAATAATACTAAATAGCTAGAAATTTATCCCGTTTGGCCATTGGGGTCCTTGCACAGTGATTTTGCGCTGCGAAAAATGTGATACATACACTGATAATATCGAGTGTTGTTAAGTTGATTATAGACCAGGGGTGGGATTACATAAAATGATAACTTTCTTGTCACGGTGACAAGCTTCTCACTCAATGTTATTCACGACCTTCTCGGGACTTGTCACCGTGACAAGGACGTTCTCATTTGATGTGATCGCACCCTAGGAGTGGAACCCAAATGAAAATCGGTTAGGGTTCCGGTACCGGTTCCAATTATTTTTAATATCCGTTCCGGTTCCATTTCGGCTCCTTAAGGGTTCCAATCAGTTCTATTAAATTCAGACAATAATTCAATTTTTTTAAATCGACTTTTGGAACCTACTTGCTCAGAAATATCTTTGGTGATCATTTATTTAAAAAAAAAACTGTAAATGGTAGAAAATAATTTCAGATTTGAAAGGCAATGGAGTAAAAATTAAATGAAACTAATTATTTAAAGAACCTTTAAGGACACGTTATGGAAACCAAATAAAATTTAATATTAATAAGAGTTCCAGTTCCGGTTCCACCTAAAAAATTTATATGGGTTCCGGTTCCAGTTCCAGTCCCTGTTTAAGACTCACTTAATTCCTCTGCTGGAATGCGGCTGACGTCACAATCCGCGTCCGCGAAGAAATGTTTCAGAGCTTTGTTGAACTCCGTTGCTGCAATGAAAACATACCGTTGTTGGATATGGATATGGATATGGATATGGATATGGATATGGATATGGATATGGATATGGATATGGATATGGATATGGATATGGATATGGATATGGATATGGATATGGATATGGATATGGATATGGATATGGATATGGATATGGATATGGATATGGATATGGATATGGATATGGATATGGATATGGATATGGATATGTATATGGATATGGATATGGATATGGATATGGATATGGATATGGATATGGATATGGATATGGATATGGATATGGATATGGATATGGATATGGATATGGTTGTGGATATGGATATGGATATGGATATGGATATGGATATGGATATGGATATGGATATGGATATGGATATGGATATGGATATGGATATGGATATGGATATGGATATGGATATGGATATGGATATGGATATGGATATGGATATGGATATGGATATGGATATGGATATGGATATGGATATGGATATGGATATGGATATGGATATGGATATGGATATGGATATGGATATGGACACGGATATGGATATGAGTCATGACTCACCGCCCTGGACTGTTGAAGTGGTCATGCCCCAGACCCTCGGATTAAACGGCTCTTTGGGTTCATCTGGATCTCGGACGAACGAGCCGGACCTTGGCCCGGGATCACGTGCGCGTCCTGACAGACAAGCGAGATGAGATTAGTGGGATTACTGCAGAATGTCAACAACACAAAACTAAATTATTTCGGTCTGAAAATATTGATTTAAAATAATTTCGTTTTCGTTGTAGATTACAGAACCAGCATTATACACAAACCTACAAAATTAAATGCACATTTTCACTAATATCAACATAATACAACACAAAAAGGATTGAACACTAATCAGGAAAAAAATACAGTGATATTAATTAAAATGGACCGCGATATTACGCCGACTCGTTTGGTTGGTTTCCTCAGGCGAGACTGAGAAAACAACACCAAAACAAACCTTAATGACTCCTACTGAGCAACCTGTGAACTTGTCATACCACCTTTTTGTCTGGGGCTTAACGTCGCACTGTTCTGCAGCGAGGCTAATGGCGACGGATGAATGATTATGATGATGATTGGGAGATGATGGTGAAGAGTAGGTAAGGATGGAAGGTTGGAAGGAGGCGGTCGTGGCCTATTAGTAGGGTACCTTCCCAGCATTTGCCTGTCGACTGAGGGAAAACCACGAAAAAAACCCAGTCAGGAAGGACGGCCGCGGGAATCGAACCCGGGCCTCCGAGATACAAGTTCAGAGCGTTACCACTCAGCCAACTTGTTCCTTCATAACACTTTTCATCCCGAGTATAGGCACCGAAAGTTGACTCTATTTTGTTTCTGAAAATGACAAACAGCGCGATGGGTGGCAAAAATTAGCAACTCGTGACGTGATCCTCATACCCTTAATTGCAGCAGTTAGAAAACATCACTGATTGTATGCATTCTTACAATAATACACTAAATTATATTTCGATGTGCAAAATGTATGAAGTGTCAAAATTCCACTGTATGTGATAAAATTATTAGTTTGCTCCTCTTATTTACCAGTTCTGACCTATTTTGAGTTATCTGTTGATTTGTATCGGTTGCTATGGCCACGACCAATGAGAGGTGATAAAATTGAAGACTCTTCGCCGTGCAACTTTGCCGATTTCTCTCGCTAGTGGCGCTGGGGGTATGAACACTCGGTGCCTGTAAGCAAATCTCGCACAACCGGCCGAACAATACTGCGCCATGAGTCAACAAAGAATTAACTCGAATGGCTCATAATGTTTTCATTACACAAATTAAATGCATTTTCTTCTTCTGGGGTAGCTGATCGAATATATCCTGGTCGAATATGCTTAATTTTAATTGGGACTCAGTTGTGGCAATGTATGAAGAAAACAATGTGAGATTAATAAAATTTGTTGTAACTTTCTTTATTCTGTGTAATGAAAACATTATAACAACCGAACTATTTCTTCGATGACTCATGGCGCAAAATTGTGCGGCCGGTGTTGTGAGATTTGCTTTTACGCGGGATGCAAATGACAAGTTCATCGGTTGCTCAGTTAGGGTCATTAGCTAGTAGTTCGGTTAGTTTTTGTTTTGGTGTTTTCCTGCCAGTCTTGCCCGAGGAAATCGACCGAACGCGTCGGGGAAATATTGCGGTACATTTTATGTGCCTTTTAATAATACCAGTGTGTTATCCTAGATTAGTATACATTTTAACATATTCCTGGTATCAATCTTCTCGTTTATTAACAAAAAAGTGAGCGAGTGAACGCGAAAAGTGCACTGCATGCTTTGTGGAGAATTCATTGAACCTGTACACGGAGGTAGAAGGCCTGATGTCTGTTAATGATTCTTGAGGTGAGCTTAAAATCATGTCTTCTGTTTTCATCCAATAATATGTGTAAATGAAGCAAGTCAGTTTGTAAGAGAAAGCTTCAATATGACTGTAACTTTAGTTCAGTCATATTGCTATTGGTAGAGCTCGATATCATGATTCCAAAAGTGTGTAGGTAATTCAATGTCAAGAATATGGACTCCAGGTATTCTGCTCCTTAGTACATAATAAACCATATTGTTGCGTCTGAATTGTGGTTCTTTCGGAAAATTTAAAATTTAAAAGTTTCACCTTAGTCTATACTTCTAAAAGATGAACTTTGATTTTAAACTTACCACTGCCATCCTTCGGACACTTAATGCCTAAACAGAGGAGAACAAACATTAGTTTCAAAAACTGTTTTCTGACAGCAGCATAGTAACGCATAATATTTATTAACATTTTTCATGTACTAATTGAGTCATTTTATTTCTGAACACTATTCCCATTTCAATTAAAACATTATTTGCTTGGCTGTTGGGTTTTAAGACGGCTAAGTAGTGAGTTTGACCTTGAAGTGTTTATAATCGATTTTTATCAATATCTTTTACCAATGTAATTGTTAACAAAATAAGGCTTTGTACGAATATTGAGAACAGTTCAATGAAAATAATTCCAAAGCTTGTAAAGGTTTATTAGATATACACTGTCCTACAGACGTTTAGTACCGAAAATTAGTACAATTATGGGACTAAACATATGTTGGACAAAATAAAACTAATAACTTATTCCAAACTATGAAATTATTTTCATTGAACTGTTCTGAATACTTGTACAAAGCCCTATTTTGTAAAGAATTACATTGGTAAAAGATATTGATAAAAATCGATTTAAAAACTCTTCAAGGCCACGCTCACTACTCTTTTCCATGCAATTCTAATGGTCGCTAGCGCCACGCAGCCAAATCAAAGAAGACGCTATATCCAATGCATATAAATGTGTTCATACTTTGCCTGTGTTCTGGATCGTACTGCTTTTGCAACTTGTCAAAAATATGCCGCCGATCTGCAAACAAACAAGTGTTAAAGACTTGATAAATAATCCTAATTACAAAAATGATAAAAACATTATTCAGCTTCAATTTGTAAGACAAATATTTATATCGGAACATTAGGAGCTGGGAAATCGGTATATTATAATTGGAGTGGCACCATGTTTAACGGCCGCCATCTTAAACCTGGAAGGTCGGAAAAAATGTCTCCTGTTAAAAACAATAAAGGACAGTACAACTTATGGTACAACTCAGTTATTTGTAAGTGCTGAACATTTGACACAGAATTCATAACTTATTGCGTGTATGGAATTATTGTTTGCGTAGTTCTTGGCTAATGTGAGGTAGACGTAACTTTAAGGACGCCACAGAAATGAGGAAGTCGAATGTCAAGTTTCATTAAACCGACGTATTTTGAACGACAATTACTTACAAATATCCGAGTCTTCAACTGGTTTCTTCCTCGGTGTCGGTGTAATATCTCGTACTCTTGTCGTGGCAAGTGGTACATAATCACTGGCGGGCGATCTAGTCACTGAAACAATCAGGAACAACACACATTATCATGTAAATCATACATCGTTACTCGTATGGCAGGTATACAGTTTGTATTCAAGTATAAGCACATACCCAAATAAAATGGTTTTACATTTGCTTTCTGCCCACAAAAGTCACAAATAAATTTAAATGTGCATAATAAGAATTGAGACAAAGTTTCTTATAATAGTTCCAATAATCAAACCATCTAACTCCATATGCCTGCCATCATTTTTAACTTTGTGTTGACGTCGAATAATCAAGTTTTGAAAAATTACATACCTACAATTTCCTACAATTGCCTAACAATTCTCGATACAAATTAACTAGATTTAATTGGAGTTTCAAACGTGGCGATGGTGGTAAGTGAAGTGTTGGAGAGGTGAGGACCTGGAAGATGATTATACACATTGTAGGGACACTTGTTTTTTTCTCGCGCGCGAATTGTGCGAAATTTTCAGAATGTTGAGATTTCATATTTTGAAAAAGTTTTCTCCATGAATCACATCATAACCTGTCATAATCTGATCGTGACAAAACGCGAAATTGTGATGTTTTAGGCCATAACACCGAAATCAACTTCTTGACGCGACATAACACCGAAATTTAATGTTTTTTTTCAATATGTATACTAATTTTTATCAAGTTTGAAAACAAAATATCATTTTTAACACGAAAAGAAAATATATTTCAACCTAAGAGTCAATGACAGTGACAGCTAAGAGCTTGTCTGGCTTACAGCAATCATACCAACCTTGAAAATAATGTCAAAGTTGCATACTTTCCCGCCAAATATTTAAAAAAAAAGATTTAATATACTTTAATATGGAAGAAATGAAATTACAGATGTGCAAATTGCCAATTATAAAGCTGGAATTTGGAGGGATTATTGAAAAAAGAGTGAAATAAATTACAAGTGTTGCAGGAAACACATTTATATAGGCAGAAAATGCCAGAGGCAATGATGATTTGTAAGTTTGAAAAATTTTAAAACTTTAAATTTTGTCAATTTTTACACGAAATTTTCGTAACACCATAAAACGCGAAATTTCATTATCTTAAAGCGAAATTGTAGATTTTATAAAACCATTTTCAGGCGTCTCTACACATTGAGTATGAAGGAGCTTTGCGTACTTAATGAATTTCCTATAAAATATAAGATATGTAAGTGGTAACGCATGTCATACGTGGGCTGTAGACTTGTAGGCGTTGTGCTGTCGCTCGGTTCGGAACAGAGAAACTTCTCGCTGTCGGACCAGGCTCGGTTTCAGTGTTAGAGTAATGCCCAGGTCGACGCGCAGGTGGCAAGTCCACTGTTGGAAGTGAAACAGCGTTGTTCAAGATTTCAATCAAGACTTCAATCCCAATTCCATACAATGTTAATCCTTAAGAGGCAAACGGAAGCGAACGGGAAGCGCACGGTTTGTCAGAGCGGTTTTTTGAAATTTTGTCTTCCCACTAAATAATTTAAAAAAATCAGAGAGTAACGACCCATAACAGCCCAATAGACTAAATAATGCCGCAAACTGGAGTTCATTATGACCTCTGGTACGACCTCAAAGTGTTAAATACGATTGTTTTACAAAAAATATCGTATTTAACACTTTGAGGTTGCACCAGAGGTCATTAAGTACTCCAGTGTGTGGCATTATTTAGTCTATTAGCATGCAATGGGTCGTTACTATCTGATTTTTTAAAATTATTTAATAGGAAGACAAAATTTCAAAAAAACGCTCTGACGAACCGTGCGATTCCCGTTCGCTTCCGTTTGCCTCTTATGGCCGTGACTGAATTCCATCATCATGGAATTGGAAAATCGTTCTAGAATAGACCTCCAGGACATGTGGAATTCAAAGCAGCGAGTATGTTAAGATCATGATTCTGTCGCTATTGAGAACAGGTTGTAACCTCTTGTTGTCTCGTCTTAAATTGTACATTCAGTTCGTGGACATTACCGAAACCATTGCAAAAACCAATGAAGAATATAAATAATTGTCGAAAACAAAATTTTAAGTAGTAACTTGAATATGATCTCCATTCTAACTGTTTTTTCCAGAATCTGTATATAATCAAAGGTTACCAAAGTTTTACAGCAGTTTTTGATTTTTCTGGACCCTTATTCTCGAATCACGTCATCTCCAAGTTTGATATAAAAGAGAATGAGAATGTACGTTTCTGTGGAAAACTTCCATGTAGTCAGGACGATATGAAGGAATGTGTGTTGTGAAAAATATCCGACCGAACCGGGGCTCGAACCCGGGTCCACTCACTTGCCGGGCGAGAGCTCTACCAACTGAGCTACCCGATCGGACGGACGGACATTAGACACAACACACTGATGAGGGTTAGAGATCTCCGATGAGAAGGTAATGAAGGTAGAGAATGATCACAACGAACTGTCATACCACCGGTGACGATACTGTCACCATGTCTCTTTGCACTTGTCTCTTTTACTCGACTGAACGAGTTGCCTTTCAGCTCGAATGATGAGAATTAGGTTTCTGTGGAAAACTTCCATGAAGTCAGGATGATACTGAGTGTGTTGTGTCTAATGTCCGTCCGTCCGACCTGGTAGCTCAGTAGGTAGAGCTCTCGCCCGGCAAGTGAGAGGTCCCGGGTTCGAGCGATGGACCGTGCCATATAATATCTAAGATTCTTCTCACCTGGACGACCTCGAGGTGGAGTTTTGTCTCTGTGTCGTCTCATCCCGCGTGCTTCAATCACAAGAACATGCATCAGCGATTAGTTCGTTCACTCTTTACGTGAGAAGAACTCAAGACGTTTTTAAAAGGTGATATTTGTCTGAACTTTGTTTTCGTTGATATTTTCACGGCAAATAATGGACGTTATCAACTAATCAATGGTTTGTAGTTAACTGCTCATCAATTGAAGTTTCTCGTCTTCTTCTCGTTCGTTTTATTCATGAACAATATGAGAATTCTTCAAGTTTACACTCTTGTTAAAAAATATTTGTACGTTGTTGTTGAAGAATTTAATGGGGAAAAAACTATACATATGTTACTGCATATGAACTCGTACATGTGAATTTAAATATGACAATACATAAATAAATACAGTCAATTAACATTTTTCCTTAAATGAAATAGTTCATTTAATTTCATTACCAATATTAATTGATTATTCCAACTTACGTATTCGTTCATTTGGTGGACGGTACGGCTGTCCGCCCACTAAAGGACAAAAAAACAATTGCGTTAGCATCAACACTTAAAGGAAACCACTCCAATTGTGCAAACTCAATATGCTTACATGCGTCTCTGACTCCCCACAAGTGCTGGAAGTTGTGGATGATCCGTGTTTTCAGAGACTTCACGTCGTAACATTGTCTAGCATACGTCCGGTCCATCGTCGTCTGATTCTTCTCCAGACATTCCAGCTCCATAACCTCTCCATGAAGATGATCCAATATCCTCTCTGTTGGGCAGAATCATCCATAGCATCGATATGTTGTGTTTTGTTACTGGATCTTCAATAATATAATGATCATTTTTCATATGGACATTATCTGTCATCGGATACTCCATACAGACGTGATAATAATCCTAGGTTGTGCTGATGACAATTTGAGTACACTTAGGAAAATGACAGCTAAAAAGAATATTATCAGCTAAAGGAGGATTTAATTTCATCAGTGATACATCCGATTGGTTTCATTCATGAGTAATAAGCCACATGGAGTTGGTCGTTCTATTGCATGGAAAATAGTTAGAAACCTCTATTTTCCCTGATATCATTCTTTGTAACGATCTGTTTCATTTATGACTCACCCATTTCTTCTGCTGTTCCTGCGCTGGCTTCTTGGTCGGCGTCTTTGTAGTATTTCTTGAGGTTCTCGTTAAAAGCCACAGCTGAAATCAAATTGAAACAAAATGAAAAAAATTGGTGCAGAGATTAACTTGACTCTAAAATGTTGATTTTATTATCCAGCAAAATTTAATATTTCGCTATGACTTAATTAAATATCCAAATATCATTAAAACCTATGATTTATTGTTGCTACTTTTCACTACTGCTTTAAAGAGTTCCCTCACCTTCTGCCATACGTTCAGTAGAGAAGCCTTCAGGTGGAGTTTCTGTAAATATAAAATCATGAACAACAATAATAGGTACTTAACTTATGATAACTTTTAAGTATCATGGAATAGATTTTATGAGCAATGACATGGCGCTTTTGTCTCAGTCTACTAGCGGGACCCTTCCCTGCGTCCGGAAAACACGGAACATTTCCAGCACGTGATTCTAATGTGGCATCAACCGCGAAGATTGGCATATTATTGTTTCAAGATGATAACGTTATACAACTTCATTAAAAATTAGTATGACAGATTTGTATAATGAAAATTTAAATTGGGTATTTCGTGCTATATTATTGCCATTATTATTTGTTTAATATATCTACATATTCATTTTAATGACGTGTAACCTCTTTCAACGTAAACGAATATAATTCCGCAAGAAAGCCTATGCCCTCTACTTACAAAGAGCCAGCGTGTCCACATTCTACTTAAAACACGCCAGCGTGTCCACATTCTACTTGTAAAGTGCCAGCGTGTCCATCTTCTACTTACAACACGCCAGCGTGTCCACATTCTACTTGAAGAGTGCCAGCGTGTCCATCTTCTACTTACAACATGCCAGCGTGTCCACCTTCTACTTACAACATGCCCGCGTGTCCACATTCTACTTACAACATGCCAGCGTAGCAACATTCTACTTACAAAGTGCCAGCGTGTCCACCTTCTACTTACAACATGCCAGCGTGTCCACATTCTACTTGTAAAGTGCCAGCGTGTCCATCTTCTACTTACAACACGCCAGCGTGTCCACATTCTACTTGTAAAGTGCCAGCGTGTCCATCTTCTACTTACAACATGCCCGCGTGTCCATATTCTACTTACAACATGCCAGCGTGTCCACCTTCTACTTACAACATGCCAGCGTGTCCACCTTCTACTTACAACATGCTAGCGTGTCCACCTTCTACTTACAACATGCCAGCGTGTCCACCTTCTACTACCAACATGCCAGCGTGTCCACCTTCTACTTACAACATGCTAGCGAGTCCACCTTCTACTTACAACATGCCAGCGTGTCCACCTTCAACTAACAACATGCCAGCGTGTCCACCTTCTACTTACATCATGCCAGCGTGTCCACCTTCTACTTACAACATGCCCGCGTGTCCACCTTCTACTTACATCGTGCCAGCGTGTCCACCTTCTACTTACAACATGCCAGCGTGTCCACCTTCTACTTGTAAAGTGCCAGCGTGTCCACATTCTACTAACAACATGCCAGCGTGTCCACATTCTACTTACCTTCAGGAAAAGTCTCAGGGCATTCAGGGTCACAATCTTGAAAGGAAGCATTTGCTGAGTGGTACACTGCCTCAGGAGAGGCTTGGGCTGAGTGAGGGGA
The DNA here is from genome assembly GCA_934045905.1 of Leuctra nigra. Classification (NCBI taxonomy): domain Eukaryota; kingdom Metazoa; phylum Arthropoda; class Insecta; order Plecoptera; family Leuctridae; genus Leuctra; species Leuctra nigra. The sequence continues at coordinate 10,366,746 of OW203771.1, read as the reverse complement.
GGTATGAGTTGTGTAGTATTGTTGAGGAGAGCCTGGAGGTGATTGGTATTGTTGAGGGGAGCTTTGAGAAGAGTGGTATTGTTGAGGGGAGCCTGGAGGTGATTGGTATTGTTGAGTGGAGCTTTGAGGTGAGTGGTGCACTTGAGCGTGAGGCGGATATGAGGGGATGTCGTATGGTTCTTCATCGCATTCCGTGGTAGATCCATCTGTAAGGAGAGGAAACAATTACATCAAACTGGATGGTATACAGATTAAGTCTGGAATGGAAGCGAGAGTGCATCTGCATTTCAACTAATCACGAACATGCTTTGAAGTTAGGGGAGTAGGATAATATTACAAACAAATATATTGCAGTGTGATTATTTCTATGACTTTTGTTTAAATAACTATGAATGTTTGCTAAATGTAAATATCAATTTTGTGCTGTGAACCAAGATCAATTCTTACGAAGTGATTCATGTAATCTGCATATAGGATCACGTTCAAAACATACATTTTATATAAGTTGTCAAGGACAAAGACAACTGAATTGCTTCGTGTTATGTGTGTTATGTGTAGGTAATCAATTGTGGTTTAGGTACCTTCATCATATTCATCATCGTTGGCCAATTTCGACAATTGTAGACTTGGTACTGAAACAAACGTAGGTAGATACTTTTTATTCATGATAGATGTTCATTAATATATTAGTATTATAGACTAGTATAGGAGGAGGCCATTTGAGAGATTCTTTAAAATTTTCACATAAATATATTCGTCAATAGTTTTACCACTTTGTTAAAAATATTACTCGCAAGCAAACGCAAAAAATACTAATTTCATTTACAACTTTGAATACGCTCAGTAAAAGCGTTGATAAACGAGATTTCGAAATGCATAGAAAATCATTTGAATACAGAAATTATGTGTCTAGAATGTTTGGTATATCAATTGTCAGACAACATAGAATTGTTTCAGGAAAACAAATGACAGGTCTTGCTAGAAATCTATTCTAAACAGCTTGATAATAATTGTGAAATAATTTACTAGTGCTACGATATTGCTTTAATGTTTGCAGGACGAACATCAGTGTGAGATAAATTATACTCCTCGAATCAAATTGTTTAAAAGTAACACGCTCTATTTTCAAAATTTAAAAAACGCATTTCACTTACGATCATAACGACTTTTTTTTCCAAATCGCTTCAATTTCTTTGGAATTTTCATTTTGAATCCACCTAAACACACAATGCAACGTTTTGGTGGATACACTTAAATAATAATTAGTTAAAACTATGGAGGCAATATTTTTATACGTGTTGCAATTGACGAATGAAGGTAGGCATATATTATGAAAAACAGCAAGGTAACCATTGTAACACCGTTAACCTTGGAAAATAATTTTTTACAATCTGATTGATGAAATTCAGAAATAACCTAATCTATTTTTTATGTCAACCACTTATAAATTATGTTTGGTAGAGCAGGACAGTTATATCTGTGGTACAACGGAAAAAGTCGATAGTCTATAATGTCAAAAACGGGTCTGTCAATGCAATCTGACATTGGAGATTTTGGTCAAATTAAAAAAAAATCATGTATTGTAATTTTTATTGTCAATTTGTCGATTCAATTTAAAAAGAAATTCGTCCTAAAAGTTGGGTCCATTTGTATTATCAAACATCTGTTCAGTATTGAGATGTCTTAGGGAGAGGAAATCTTCTTGTCAAACAAAGCAAACGAGACCGAGTCTTGTAGAAAACTAAGCCATTGACAAGGAAACGATAATTATGCTTACATCGTCCTGGTCGTACCGAGTCGTCTTCTCCTTCTCCAATCAGACTGAAATATTAAACAATATTCATGGCACAATGTTATTAATTCGTTCGACAGAATCTTCAACTTGTAAAGATCGCAGATACATTGCTTCAGTTAAAAGCAGAGAGCTAGGTGAAGAGCAGCTCTCTCATTGGCTGACAGCTGCCTCTGATATTAAAAGCGGAGAGTAAAGTTGATACTGTGTCCCGTGTTTTTGACGGCTACTAAATTTATATCATTTCAACAAGAAATGCAGATTAATATGAAATAATTACCTAGGGGTATTTTAAATTATGTTTCTTCGATATTAAACTTTTTAGGATCTGTCATTCTCAGGGTCGATCTATATGATTGGATATTACACCTGTTCGAAACATTCGTCTACAAATTAATAAATTTTCCACGACTAATGCGGGTTTCATGAAAGTTTTACCGAATAATTATGTTCTTTCTTACAGCGTGAATTTTTCTATAATTCGATGTCAAAATATATCTATCTACCTAAATTATCAAATAAGTTATCATGCTATGGAGTTTGTTAGTCTTTACGGATTTCACCTATATAAATCTATGTGGCCATTCCACACTTCTTAAAATATATCCACTACCTCCCTGCTACATAATCTTGTGTCTGACAACACTCTACGTCAGCCACGAAGCGATTTAGGCGTACTCTAGTGACAGCAACGACATACCTCTCTGATCCTGTTCTCTCAGGCTCTCTCATCCCGAGAGTCACCAGAAGACTCCTGATCCTCCTCATGTACCCAGCATCCGAGTCGTCATGTCTTTCTCTAGAACTCATGGTTGGGATCAAACTTGAGAAATTGTAGATTGAGTGAAAGATACTTGTAAATTTTGAACTAGGACTCTGACATGACGCCTAGAACTTAGAAGAGTTTCATGGAAACTAATGTTTTAGGGATTTTACAAGAAGATTGTTTTGTAACAATGTAATCGAATGATGTACAAAAACGCTAAATAATGATAAATAATATGATTTTCTCTGTTGGTGACTTGATCTGTTATTAAGCTTTTATAAATTTCATATTGTATTATTATTCTGTGTTATTTGGCAACCGAATTTTTATCATAGTTTGCAATAAAGATTAATATGACAATGCATACATTTATCTGATTGTTTTGGCTTTAGAGTTTGTCCATTGATGCAGTTCTATACTTACTGTGACAGCTATAAAAAATTAAAAAATATATCACTCATATTGTTATGTTCTAAAAAGGTCCTGCACAAAGTCTTCTAGTTTAATTTATGTCCAAAAAATCGCAGACAGAAAACTCGAAAACAGGTTACAGTCGTCAGTAAACTATACTGCTTAGTATGTGCTTTATCTCAAAACCTGTAATTCGGAGATATCATAGAAAACTGGAGCATCGATATATTCACGGACGTGTTTTAGCGCAATGTTGACAATTTCTCGATCATAATGCGGAAGAATTAGTTCAACCCACTAAAACTAGAAGTAACGACCATTTTAGTCCAGAGTCCAATGTTTTATTCCGTATAATCTCATATGTTTGCAACGGTTTGTTTTTTGTTCCCCGAGGCTGTCGGCTATCCTCTTTGGTTCCTGCAACGAGCGTCTTCGTTCGAATTCCAATTTCTCATTGATTTGTCAGGATTATCAACATGTCTTCTTCTCACGTTCAGTTTTAACTGAAAAAAGTAAAAAAGACGTAGATATATGAATGAATTTTCCTTTTTCTACACGAAGTATTTCTTTATTTTGGGTTTTAGGAAACATTCTAGGGGATCATCTTAATTTAAAATAAAACTTAGTTCAAACGAACTTTGAATATCACAATAGTGACATAAGTAGGTACTAGTTTTGATATCTCAAGAACATTTTTGGTTGAGACTGTTAACTTTAATTTGAACGTTAAAAATTCAAATCCAAATATTTTGTTCATAATCAAATTTAAAAAAAACACTTATGAGGTCTTTTGCGTATACTCAACATTTCATCTCCATCTGAATATCAGTGTAACTTGTAATGTACAGAAAAATGAAAAAAATACATACAATATTATCAAAATAATGCTAATTTCTCTCATTGCAATAACATCCCATAAAAAATCATGAATTTCTGTACATGTAACATGAAACGGGAAAATGTTTATTATGTTTTTTAATGGAGAATCTGCATAGTCTGGAGAATCTGGAGAATCTGCATTAATTGTCTAAATATCTAAATCATCTCACCATCACTGCAATATTTCTTCGACGGTTTCATCAATCCCACTGAACGGAGGAAGCTTTTAGTTATAGAAGAATCTGGAATATAATTTAATTTTTTTTATAATCAGCATGTTTAATGGTCGTCCACTGGTACACAGTTTTAATTCGCCATTACTGTTAGTTTCTGACCACCTGTGTATTATATTATTACAATCAAGATGTTTGAAATAAACACAAAGTACACAAATTATTATAGAATTTTTTCCACAGAGACATCAAATTATATCATATTTGTTGCGATCTATGATCGAGTCAAAACTACAACTTATGACACTTTCAACTACTATGGAAAATGTTTCCATTATTATTTTATTTTCTTGAAGAGATAAACTTACTTGAATCAACTTGTGTGGATCCTGTGTGGAATTTCTTGCGCTCCTTTTCATGCATCTTGCCTAGAAGATGTGCAAGAAAGGTTCATGTACAAACTAATTTAGGCTGCATTTCACCAAGATTCTAAACCCGGGTTAGAGGCGGTAAACCTGGTTTAGAGGTCCCTAAACCAGGTTTAGAGGTCCCTAAACCAGGTTTACCGACTCTAAACCGGGTTTAGAATCTTGGTGAAATGCAGCCTTAGATGCCCCTAAACCAGGTTTACCGCCTCTAAACCGGGTTTAGAATCTTGGTGAAACGCAGCCTTAAGGAGTCAAATTTTTTTACTATCAAACGGAGAGGTCCTATCAATTAAGCGGATTCCGGGTGGGTGGAAGGGGGGGGGGGGGGGGTGAGGTAAGACTTTTTAATTTAAGATCAAATATTGTAAGAAGATGTCAGCTGAGACAGATATTAGCTAAATCTTCCCGTGGAAAGTCAAAATAACATCCGGGACGATTCAAACTAGTTGAAGATGATTCACAGAAAAAACCGTAACTGAGTAACTGTTGTACATAGCAAGCTGAATCTTGGCATTAATAATCATAATACAAATACTAAGGGAGTACTAATGCAATTTTTGTATTTTTATTGCAATAGTTCTAAAATAAAGTCGGTGCGTACCGGATTTTTCGTCGAGAAAATTCCCACATTTATTGGTGTTTGTGGCCAGGTTAGATATCAAGTTACTGACAAAAGAAAACTTAGTGTCCTATTCGCCTATTCATAACGAAGACAACAAGCTCACATGGAAGTCAGTAGAGCGATAAAAATTGCAATAATAATTGCGGGGTTGGTTTCTATGCAACTTCAGTAATATTTTGCCAAACAATTTCGGGACCAAAATATGGGGGGTGACAAAGATCAAGTGGGTTGTAGAATCATTATGGAATGAGGAAATACATTATCTTCCTCGTATGTGCAATAGTTTGGCCAATTTCGTTTTTTTATGTTTAGTCACGTGGTATCACTCGAATACCCATAATTGGAATTGTTACCGCGAATTATTGCGAATTTTTGAAAGGTAATAATTAATATTATTTCATACATTGTTGTGAATAGGCATTGTATAGGCATACTATTCAATATTGAAAATTCTCACCTTGCTTTAGCTTTTCTCCATAGTCTGGCACTGAAAGAGAATAAGTCAAACATATTTATCAAAGATATTACTCATGAAGTTCATAACCAATATTCAAAAAGACTGCTGAGTAGTGAGTTTAACCTTGAAGGTTTTTTAATCGATTTTTATCAATATCTTTTACCAATGTAATTGATAACAAAAAAAGGCTTTGCGCGAGTATTCAGAACAGTTCAATGAAAACAATTCCAGAGCATGTAATGGTTTATTAGATTTACTTTGTCCTACAGACGTTTAGTGCCCGAAAATTAGTAAAATTATGGGACTTAACATCTGTTGGACAAAATAAAACTAATAACTTATTCCAAACTATGAAATTATTTTCATTGAACTGTTCTGAATACTCGTACAAGCCCTATTTTGTTAACAATTACATTGGTAAAAGATATTGATGAAAAAAAAACTACTCAGCCCTCTTAATAAGCTCACAAAATTGTCGCAGCCTCCTCAACATCATGATCTTCTGCTCCATCTTGATGAGCATGTCGTCGATGTCGTAGCCCGATTTGCGCGCGCCTCGGATCAACTTTTGTGGCTGCAGCATCAGTTTCACAAGCTCCAGTACACGCAGCGTCATTCTCTGCAGCTCCTTGTCTGTCGAACACAATACATGCGGTCAGTTTCACAAGCTCCAGCACACGCAGCGTCATTCTCTGCAGCTCCTTGTCTGTCGAACACAATACATGCGGTCAGTTTCACAAGCTCCAGCACACGCAGCGTCATTCTCTGCAGCTCCTTGTCTGTCGAACACAATACATGCGGTCAGTTTCACAAGCTCCAGCACACGCAGCGTCATTCTCTGCAGCTCCTTGTCTGTCGAACACAATACATGCGGTCAGTTTCACAAGCTCCAACACACGCAGCGTCATTCTCTGCAGCTCCTTGTCTGTCGAACACAATACATGCGGTCAGTTTCACAAGCTCCAGCACACGCAGCGTCATTCTCTGCAGCTCCTTGTCTGTCGAACACAATACATGCGGTCAGTTTCACAAGCTCCAACACACGCAGCGTCATTCTCTGCAGCTCCTTGTCTGTCGAACACAATACATGCGGTCAGTTTCACAAGCTCCAACACACGCAGCGTCATTCTCTGCAGCTCCTTGTCTGTCGAACACAATACATGCGGTCAGTTTCACAAGCTCCAGCACACGCAGCGTCATTCTCTGCAGCTCCTTGTCTGTCGAACACAATACATGCGGTCAGTTTCACAAGCTCCAGCACACGCAGCGTCATTCTCTGCAGCTCCTTGTCTGTCGAACGCAATGATAGACAGTTAGCTAGATTAGATGGCTTCCAAATACCTACAGGCTGTCTGCTGAGGGGGTCAGCACTGAGATTGTATAACTTTGTTCGGCAAACGATCGACAACTCTTATGAGAGATTAGTATTGACTCGACTTTGTTGTCGATCGACTATTACTTGTCAATGTTATTCTCCCATAAGAGATGTCGATCGACTGTTGACAAAAGTTATACGATCCCAGTGCAGATGCAATAGCCGACTCCACTTTGTTAAGGTAGCACAACTGTTAAGTCACATCTTCCAAATAAGCTTATTTTTGGCAGAGGTATCAATAATCACTGTTTACACGATACTGTGAAATATGAACAACTTCTCGTGTCTAGATTTTGAGATATTGTAGTTTAAATTCATATTTTTAACATTTAGTCTTATCCAGGCCATTAAAATCATGACGATTTCTATGCTATTTTTGAGTTTTGAATTTTACTGAGGTTTAACGTTTTAAAAAAAAATTATTTCTAGATAGATAGTTAGTTAGACATTATATTAGGAAAAAATTGAAAACAATACCAACGTGTGCTTTTTTAAAATATATAAACCAAAAACTAAATGATTTCCCCATATCTCCCGTGTTAAAGTTATGTTCATTCTTATGTGATTCTTTTATACTTAATTCCTAGTTGAAATGTTGGAAAAAGTAATTTATTATGGTAATTTCAAAAAATAAATATTTTGGAATGTTCGATCAGTTGAGCCATTTTAAGTTCGGAGAAAAACCGGAAAAAACACTTCCATTTCCTAAACGGATCTTCGTACAAACAATTAGCGTGTGGGAAGAAATTTTTAAAAGAGAACACTTGAATTAAACTTCAAATTTGTTTTTGAATGCGCTTGATTACATGATTTTAAATGTGTTACTAAATATCAAGAAATTACAGAAATACAGACATATGATGAGTAAATACCAATTGCAGATGCCGGAGCATATGAATCAAATTCTTCATAAGCGTCGTTGTAGAAGGGTTTCAGCTTGCAGACGTATTGCTGCACTAGAAGAAAGTAAAGTTAAAATAAGTCATTACACATTTGAGTATATTTTTTCCAGTGTTGTTGCTTGAATACCGGATGTTAGGTTTGGTTATATCGAGAATATTTTTGAGTACGATAGGGCGTTGTGCCAATGCCATGAATTCCTTCCATTATTGCAATTCATTCATTACCATGCGGCAATAAGAGTATAACAAGAAGGAGTTGCTTAGAGTGCTGTTAATTTTGAATGTGTAGCTTAAACAATCACAAATTATTTCAACTAACCTGCCACATCTTTTACACGATGAGGATCTCCATCTGCAAAAATTACAATTAGAAAATAAATTGTTTAAATGAAATGACCAGATAAAGTCTGAAAATCTTCAATTAATTTAGTTAATATTTTAATTTTCTTGGAGTGGAAACATTGCGGATGTTTTTAAATGAGTGTCCTGAGGTAGGACTAACTACAGATTGTCATTGTTGTCAATAGGTGTAGATGCTATGATCGGGGACAGACAAAGATGAACCCGCAGTAGCATGGGCCGCCCTATACATGACAATGCTAAAGTGTATTCATATTTGTCTGTTGCCGACCATAACATTAAACCATTCTTACATTTGCATTAAATAGCGTACATCTTGATAATATGTGTACCTTTACTCTTGGGTTGGTTTCTTCTAGGAAGTTGCGCAATGTCCTCTTGCGCATGTCCTCTGACGTGATCCATTTGCCTCGATGTCGGCGATCCTTTAAATCCTGCGCATTTACATCGTCAGTTAGAATACGATTCAAACAACATTTCATAAAATTTTCTCCAATTTTCGTGATAAGTTTATATGTTGTATTATTTTCTTCTCGAAATTAGCATTCCGGACAAAACGTATCATGTTATTTACAAACCCCACTTTACATTTGAATCAGTGATTTTGTCAGTCGAGCGTCAAAACTACGTAAGTGCCATTGGCCAATTCTTCAATAGAGACAATAATCAGGTTAAGCTGATCAGTGAATTATTACCAGTTTGTTGTTCCATAAAAATGATGTCTAAATTCGTCAATGATTGTTGGAGACTTGTTGGAAGTTGGAACCAATTGGGTGTGCATAAATTTCAACAGGATCACCACAGGCTCCGAATTATGGCAATTACCTGTTACGTTGCGGTGCTAAAATAATGAATAAGTTACCGCCCGAAATTGCCAATGTAACCGACAGGAATGTTTTCAAGCATGTTTAAATGTAGTGATTAAATGTTATATCTATTTTTATTATTTCTTGTGTAATAATGTGTAATGTGTACACATTATGTACAAGGAATTTAACAATGTACTGTCACAATGCAAACATACTTTTGTATCAAATGTGCAGATAATTAATAAAAAAAAGTATAGGAACGTCATGCAACTCACCTTTGAACTCATAATGGTCTTTCTCTCTCTCAACGTAGAATTCTCTATTGACTAAAGGAGAACAAAAAAACAATATTTATATGTTATAATGATGTAAGTTTCAGTACACAAATCTTTCAATACGAACTCAGTATAGGCATATCTTAGTATCGTAACATATCTTATAATAAATAAATTTGACAAATGTTTTAGAACAAGCATACGATATAATTTTGTGTTTAGTATGTACAGATGTTTCTTTATTATTTGAACAGTTCATAATGATGTTTGAAATTACGTTTTAGGCATGTAATTAATTTATCTACCTGAGGGGCATGATGTGTCAAGCCAATTCTTTTGCTTTGTTGGGCTACAATGTATTTTTATTATATAAAAAATCCGTGAAATGTAATTACTTCTGGAAGTCACGACAGATTTGGGGCACCTTCCCAACATTTTCCTCTCGTCTAAGTGACCATTTCAATGACAATGTGGTATCACGACGTAGAAAAAGGGACGCCATCTTTAAAATTTAAGGTGGAACTCTTCGAGTCTCCGCGATATCAGTTCCAATAGCACGATTATCAAGGTCTGTAGATGCCCATCGCGTAACACTCACTAGCGCTAGGGCTTAAGTTGTAACTAGCGATGCATTCTAAAACATTCTAATGCACATTAAAACACTCTTTAAACATTTAAAACATTCTTAAACCATTAAAACATTCTTAAACCATTCTTTAAACAATAAAACTAGTCAATCGATAGACCTTGATTACTTTAGTTCCTCAATAAAGCGCTAGTGATTTATACGCGAGCGGCGTACTTCTACCCATAATTCGTATTCAAAGTTTTCAATAGTGATTCAGCGAAGAATTTCCGCCTTATATTTTAAATATGGCGTCCCTTTTTCTACATCGTGGAGGTATTAAGGTAGAGCAATCGATCGATATATACAAAAATATTTTTTCTTGAAATTACAAGTTCAAAAACGTTTTCCTACATTTCAACTATATTTAAGAATAACAGATTCATTTATTGTCCTTTAGTTTGCAACTCCAGTCCAACAATGAGTTTTCCATTTTATGTCTTTTGAGAATAAACAAAACTTTAACATGGGGGGTATAGGAAAATAATTTCGAATTTGGTTTATAACTTTTAATATAGCTCACGTTGGTATTGTTTTCAAATTTTTTCTGATAGTATGTTCATATATCTACAATAATAAAATTTCGTTCAAATCTATCGACGAAAAAAAAATAGATCTTCATTATAGCCTAAAAATGACTCGATTTTCTTTTTCCGCCATATGATAACATGGTGGAGGCAAATCAATTTATCTCAAAAACTGGACACGGGAAGTGTTTTATTTCTTCAGGGAATGAGTTTTTCATGGTTATCAATAAGTCCCCAAAATTTCAAGTAAATCGGAAACATTGAGGTTATGGTGGTTATACCTTAATGCCACTTGTTTGCACTCACTTCTCTCGTCCAAGAAGTCTATCTTGTCCTTGATGTGGTCCAAGAGAGCGTTGGCATCGCGATCTCTTGGTGTGAGTTGGCCGGAGAGTCTGGGCTCCTTCCATCTCAACGCATTCAGGGCTGTGGCGTGGCTGTCCAGACGATCACGAGCCTCGCCTGAAACACGCGTCACGGCACTTTTGTATAAGTGCTGCGATCGGTGAAAAGGGACCTGTGGGTGATGGATAGTGATTTCTAGCTTTTTAAGCTCTTTGGAAAGAGGAAAAAGTTAGGAATAAATAATAAAAAAAATCTGATAATAAATAAAAATGACAATACATTTTAAATTTTATTATATCAAAAATTTACAAAGCAAGAACATTTTGTTTAAAATAAAACGGATTTTTTTTAGATTTTATTTTAGTATTTGTATTTACAGAGATTGAAGAAAACACTACTAGGTAGCAGATAAAGCCATAATCCGACAATCGATAAAAAAAATTACACATAATTGCATTTTGCAGCAAACTAACTCTATCACCACAGGTCGCTTTTCACAGATCTCATCTTTCTCTGTGTGTGTTTCATAGTTTATATGTTCAACCAATCAATTTATTTTACAAACACAAAAATCTCTCTCCGTCAGTCAAGAGAGCGTCTCCACTTAATTTTGGCTCAAATATCTGTGTTTTTTTCTAATTTTTTTTATCTGTGGTTTTTGCATTAAATTCCAAACAAAGTCACGGAACATGTAAATGTTTTTATAACACATTAATTACTATCCAGTGCAGAGCTGTCCTAATGATTTCCAACAAATTCGGTATATTATTTTCATCGGAAACTCGATTTGTAGTTTGTACTACAAACATAAGCATGCCAATTGGGATGAAAGAAACTCTGTGTGCAAATTGAAACCGGAATCTTTCGACCGATCATCACCAAATTTTGCACAGTCATTAGGACCAGCTTATAAGTGTTTTTGACAAATCTGGAATAACCTTCAAGAGTTAATTGACACTTTACTGGAATTTTTATGCTCGATCTGAAATATAGGTCAAAATGTAACTATTTATTATTTATTATCTGTTTGTACAGCACATACAAATTGCAACAGATACACAGAATACCGAAGAACAGAAAATATTTGGTTACACTTAAAGCTATGATTATAAATTGAAAAGAGAAAATTAAGACATTATCCCACAAGCATGAAAACATTAACGATGACTAATAGAAAATGACAGCAAATGAAATTAAAAACCAAAACCAATACTATACTACTACAAAGTCATTAGTCTAATCACTACCTACTAAAAATTTGAATCAAAATAACTTCCACTTAAATATATTAGCTTAGAGAGTTAGATAATCTTCAAAGGGGTTCTCAAGGTGTGAAGATTAACATAATATTTCACACTAATTCGTATTCAATACAAAGGCTCGCGTATAAACGCGTTTCACCGAGCGTTTTCCTAGTATAAAAATAATAATAATTAGTGCACTGTGACTTGTATTGTTATGATAGTGGGGACAGGGGGTTTTCTTGTCTCTATGTCTCTGTGTCACGGTGTGTTTATTAGCCGGTTGGCTGCTATCTGTGTTGTGATTGAGCTGGCGGTTCGTTTGTTTACATCAACTGTTTTTATCTGGGGTTTGGCGGTCGAGGTGGATTTCACGTCAGTGTGTACCTGACGAAGAAGACCGAAACATCTCCGAAATATTGTGCATGATATTATATTTTATTTTTATATTTGTGACGATACCGGAGTCAGTCCAAGAGATCGTTGTGTTTTGATCCATCAACTTCAAATTTTGTACCTATGTTCATTATGACCAACATTTTAGAAGTTTTGAAAATTTTCAGACAGATCTGTCAAGAACTTCAAAGATTTATGCATGTTTTGAAATAGTATTAATTCAAAGAAGCTTAAAGACAAAACTATTACCGTTCCTATGACGCATAATCTTCCTCTAATTCCAAGGTCTTTATAGAGCAGTTACTTTCACACGCATATAAATTCGCATGCAATACGAAGATCGTCTTCCTAGTACCTGAATATTTATTTGAAAACGAGACTCACCAATTTCCTCTGCTGTGATACAGCTGATGTCACTTTCCGCATCTTCGTAGAACGGCATCAGAGACGCGTTGAAATCTCTTGCTGTGGAGGAAGAGTTTGTATGGTGAGTAATTAGCTTTATTTATTCTGATGAAACTCATTTGCTATGAGTCGCTGATATCCATTAGCGTTGGATGAATGTATTTCAAACACAGATTTATATTTATAGGGGTTCAAGACGGTCAGGGCGTTATATTCAGTAAGAAAATATAAAAATATAGTTCACTTTCTCATTCTGATTGTATTTTATACTACCTAACAGTTTATTTACATGTTTCATGCCTTGTAAAATGGTTGCTAGTTTTTCCCAAATCACACCAAATTATGGTTTCATTATGGTGTACTTTATACTTCACATAAATGAACCTGAGGGTTTTCTGAATATTCATGAAATTAATTTAACAAGTCTCTTTTGGAGAACGAGACGGACAATATTCCTAAGATTGAAGCAAATATCTACTTACAAACGTATCGACTGAAAATAAGTTTCTAGCTGGACTTCAAAGAAGGTATTCTTCATCAAAGTGGTGTCATATACAGCCGTATTTAGCATAAGAAACGTTAACACAATTTTTGTGCTTTTTTTCGGGTTACATCACTTTCAGACAAATTTGTTATCAGCTTTGTTGCTTTCCAATGCACTGGGCTAGAATACATCTCTACCCAGTATGTATTTCATCAAACTTTTGCTTAGTGAATGTACAAGAAAATTTCAGAAACAGTAAAGCCAACAATGTATCGTCAGTATTGATTAGATTGGAAAGTGAGTCGATTCGTTATTTCGAGCATTGAGTATTAAGGTAATAAAACTTAACCCATTTAACTCATTAATTTAGGACATAAACTGAACTAAAATCACACAGTTAATCGAAAAACGACATGTAGATCTCTTAAATACTTTTTAAATTTCTCAAACAATATAAAAATAAAAGTGTGGCGTGCTAAAACGCGTATGTGTCGATCACGCCAGTATCATAATGATAACTATAACTAATAGTTACTAGATAGAAATCTGGACCAACCTGTCTTTATCTCTTGTGACGTAAGACCCGGTTTCTTCGAAACCCACTTCTTCCTGGGTGTTGAGGGATCCCGAAATGTTCCAGACTTGGGGCCAGGAGAGCGGACACGACCTTGAGTTGATCAGGAGTGAACAGTTCATCAGCCACGTTGTTCCTCAGTTTTCAATTATTAATTTCACGACTTTAAATTGAATTACCGTAAGACCCTAACATTTGCTGTCTCGTAGCTCATATGATTGAGATATTTTATGCTCTATTTTTGTAAGTTGGAACCGTATTATTTTAATGCTGATCTAAACAATAAATAATACTTGTTTTAAACAAGTTCGTGCATGCAATATACTTTTATAAAATTATTATCGCATATCAAATGTGAACATTCTTATTTTTCATATTTAAACTTCACATTTTGTATGAGTTTACAGACAAACTGCACTTTGCCTACGAACTACTACATCATTGATGTACACTCGGCAAAACAAAAATTGATCGTTGACCAAATTTGAATGACTGCTGGTCATGTCTCATAACCAATCAAAGCTTGTTATTATCATTGAAATGTGAGGTCACCAACTAGAGTGAGACAATGAGATCGCTTAGACTGACTTCTGATGGTGCGATCTTACATTTATCAGCCTATCAGATTTATTGAACGTTCAATTTTTGTTTGGCCAAGTGCACGTTAGTTTCATGCTCACCTGATGATTGGCGCCTTATGATTTGTTTCTGATCTAGAAAAAGAAGAAAGCACAACAGTATTAGAGAAGCGTTAGTCGTATGTATAGTCTTATAATTCAAAAATTGTTTCATATAAAGTGGGTGTAACTTTAACAGGATGTTCACATGATCAGTCTGATTGTATATTAATAGCACCTTTTCATTTTTACTTGGTGCCTTGTTAATTAGGCGCCGGTTATTCAACAAAACCGCCCAAAATGATGAAATTTCCGATACGATTGGAGACCAAGCCCGTTTACCAATTGATCTCAATTTTAATCATGATTTGATGAAAGACAAACCTATGGTTATCACTTGGCACATTTTTAAAATTTAATTTTATACGACCCCCAGCTAGACAAGAAAATATCTAATTTTTCATTAAAAACACTTATTATTACTAATTAACGAAACAAAAAATAAAAAATGTACCAAAGGAAAACCCGAAGTTTGTCTTTCATCTAATCACGATTTAAATGTCAAATTATTTCGTCAACCCATTTTGTCTCCAATCGTATCCAAAAAAGTGTCTACAAAATGCAGCAAAATCGTTCGCGCTTGCACCACCTTAAATAGAAATATATCCACAGATATCACGTCTATAAACTCGACAATTGGGAAAAGAGATGAGCTTTTGGCGCTCTTTACCTTTCTTCGCAATGCGATTGAATTCAACTGGGTGGTTCGCTCGACACTGCTGGTGGACCGCTTGTCTCCTCACTGGAAGCCAACAAGCGTGTCAGATCATCTGTCAAGTCAATAGCACACGCTACAATCCAAATAGGTCAATTTCATTTCCTAGCCAATGAAATTCCGTTTTGAGTGAAACTCTAAAATTCATTGGGGAAAAGGTGAATGTTGAGATTATATTTTGTTTATACAGAATAGCCTCAAAGAGTAATGTGAAATTTTATTATATTTTTTTATTCATATATTTCCCATAATTAATTTATTAGTTTTCGACATTTGACTCCTCTGCAAAAACAAGCTGTACGTCACACGCCGTGTTCCCTGTGTTACGGGATGCATAGGACCGGCTCTGGCTAACATTATCTATACAACCCGACTCGGCGTGTGACGTCAAATTGTGTTTCATGGACAGCTACAATCTACCAAACTTTGTAAAGTCGTTGCTTTAAAACTATTCATCACACAACAAAAATAATACCACACCTGTCTCCAACAACATCTCAACTTTCTAAAATCTAAACTTCACTTTACTTCCCTATTTAACCGGAATTTTACCATAAGTCAATCAAAAAGGTAAAATTCACATGTATCATAGCATTAAAAAGAGAGTAGTCCGTTATGTACTACGCATTCACGTAGTTGCAATTTAAACGTTGTTAAATACAAATACTGCAAACACAATTGAGCTGAATTATATATATTCACTTTCCAGTTACATCATGTAAAAAATGTTTGTAAACTTTTATCGAAAATTCTTCGAAAAGGGAAAGCGTTTTATTTTAAGAAAAGTTCTACAACAAACTTATCTTACATTCATCTGGGTCATCAACCTTCTTCCGTCTCGTTGTTGGAGTGACCTTGAGTTTCTTCCGATCAGGGGTTGGTTCATAATCACTCGGCGGCGATCTAGTAACTGAAAACAAACGTCAGGACTAAAATATTATCAAAATCAACCAAACATCCTGGTTGTTGACGACGTACCACTGTATAGTTAGAAAAACATATTTGTCCTGCATATTTATGGTGTATTATTTTATAATTATATACTAATATAGTACGTTAGAAACTAAAGCCCTGAATAAAAAATTACAGGTCTCTGCGAGAATGAAGTTTAAGTAGGTACACTCGAACAAATAATAAACTGTACTCGAAAGAAAATGAATTGACTGATTAAGGTTTGATGACATCATCCCATGAAGTCAGTGCTAACGCATTATCTAACTCTTTTAGGTGAGCTCTGATTTCATTGATAATAACAAGGATTGATTGTCAAGGAACCGGCCTGGCAGCCAATACGTTTTGTACCAAGTACCGTTTATTATTTGGGGGAGTGTACCTATGTTAACAAAATGCATTGACAACAAACAAACATAAATATTTTATCAATTTGTCTGTTGTAATTCATAGATTGCATGTGATGTCATCACATTGTTGCCGTCGCCATCTTAATGGCACGCAGAACAGCTGTGATCTGTGCTTTTTTGGCGATATTTTATAGTTATTGAGTACCTGGGAAATTGTACAGGCTCCGGAGATTACTTTAGTATGAAGAGAAATCACTCACATTACAAAAATACATCGGTTTGCCTCAATAAAGTTATGAATCTGACCCGCCAACGTAATGGGTGGACAATTCAATAATTAAGCATTGCTGATATAAAACAAATGAAGTTCGTGCAAGCTATGAATAGGAAATAGCATGTAGAATGATTATGTGAAGTTATTACGTGGCGAGTGGAGCTGGTAGGAGCGTTTAGCGCGGTCTGGCAAACTGCTTCTTCTTACTTCAGTTTGGGCGTAATGTGCAGGACTTCTTGACGGGCTGCAGCTTGCTGTAGTGAAACAACTAATTATATATTGTCAATTTATAATATGTCTTTACTTTTATTCTCTTTTGGAATTAGTGTACTCCCATGAAATTTCAAATAGTAAACAATTTCCTGAAGCCACCAAACGTTATTTGACGAGAATGTTCAAATTGAAGTTAGAAACTGATTTCGGATGTAATTTATACTGAAGTGGTTTACACTTGGACTTGATGCAGTATCTTTGACTTCGTCAATTATTTTTGAGGTAAACTCGTTAACCAGTAAATATGTCTTCATCCAATCATATGTGTAATGATGATACCAGCATTTTTTGAGGGAGAATAATCAATGTAACTATATTTGTGGACTCCAGTCTATTAGCAACTGATAGCTTGATTACATGATCCAAAAGTGTTTAATGCAAATTCGAGGACATGTTCTTCCGACCTTCTACCACTGATGTACAGAATCTTATGATACATAATCTCTTACCTGGACGAGAACAAGGTGGCGTCGGTTCACTGTGGCGTCTCATCTCCCGTACTTCAATAACAAAAACATAAACAACACAAATTAGGAATTACAATGCATGCAATGGAGGGTATTATATCAAAGTTTAGTTGGTATCGGCAACTTGATTCATTCCACTTATATTATGCCAGCGTGTCCTCCTTCTACTTATATAATGCCAGCGTGTCCTCCTTCTACTTATATAATGCCAGCGTGTCCTTCTTTCACTATATTATGCCAGCGTTTCCTCCTGCTACTTATATAATGCCAGCGTGTCCTCTTTCTACTTATAAAATGCCAGCGTGTCCTCATTCTACCTATATAATGCCAGCGTGTCCTCCTTCTACTTATATAATGCCAGCGTGTCCTCCTGCTACTTACATAATGCCAGCGTGTCCTCCTGCTACTTATCTAATGCCAACGTGTCCTCATTCTACTTATAAAATGCCAGCGTGTCCTCTTTCTACTTATGAAATGCCAGCGTGTCCTCCTGCTACTTATTCAATGCCAGCGTGTCCTCCTTCTACTTATATAATGCCAGCGTGTCCTCCTTCTACTTATGTAATGCCAGCGTGTCCTCATTCTACTTATATTAAGCCAGCGTGTCCTCCTGCTACTTTTAGAATGGCAGCGTGTCCTCCTTCTACTTATATAGTGCCAGCGTGTCCTCCTGCTACTTATAGAATGGCAGCGTGTCCTCATTCTACTTATATAATGCCAGCGTGTCCTTCTTCCACTTATATTATGCCAGCGTTTCCTCCTGCTACTTATATAATGCAAGCGTGTCCTCCTTCTACTTATAAAATGCCAGCGTGTCCTCATTCTACTTATAAAATGCAAGCGTGTCCTCATTCTACCTATATAATGCCAGCGTGTCCTCCTTCTACTTATATAATGCCAGCGTGTCCTCCTGCTACTTACATAATGCCAGCGTGTCCTCCTGCTACTTATCTAATGCCAGCGTGTCCTCATTCTACTTATATAATGCCAGCGTGTCCTCTTTCTACTTATATAATGCCAGCGTGTCCTCCTTCTACTTAAATAATGCCAGCGTGTCCTCCTTCTACTTATTCAATGCCAGCGTGTCCTCCTTCTACTTATATTATGCCAGCGTGTCCTCTTTCTACTTATATAATGCCAGCGTGTCCTCTTTCTACTTATATAATGCCAGCGTGTCCTCATTCTACTTCTATAATGCCAGAGTGTCCTCCTTCTACTTATTCAATGCCAGCGTGCCATGTTCTTCCTTACCATGAAAAGACTCTGCGTTTGAGGGTAGAGGATAGACGCTGGCTTGACTGTCAGTTGAGTCACATCTTCCATCAGAACTCTGCGTCGTAGATTTACCTGCGAGAAGAGAAAACAATATCACTGGACTATTCTGATTCAAAGAGCGTCAATAAGTGGCATCTAACTCAACCAATCCGGTCATAATCTGGGAAAAGCAAATGAGCAATGATCAACATTAACAACGAAGTCTGACGCCGTTAAAAATTAATAAAATTAATTCATTGTTGTGCCCAGACAATAATTGAACAAACAATATTGCACAATTGAAACACATTGAAACAATGCGTTTTTACTTTTTCTAGAAAATCAATTACATATGTAGGTACCTATTTTTAACAGAAAATGGAAAAATTTACATTTCTGTGTTGAAATTTTGTTATAAAATATACCTTTGTCAGGTAATTGAAAATAATAACGTATTTTAATATAATTTTAGATAATAATGATCATTACTTAAATTAACTATGTTTGGCGCTACTTTATGATTGCCCACAGAATTACTTATTTTTCGAACTATGAAGTGCACATACATTCTTCCACAGACTTTTCTATCATTTTCCTGCCGCTGCTTTTCTTCCTCTTCTAAAAACATCAGCCAATGCTGGAGCTACAATTTTTTTTTTTTTTTTGTAGAGATATACTTTTATAATGAAGTGGTTAAGTATAAATACAAAAACAACTACCCAATAGGTTCTTCGGAGACACTTGATAATAAATTATGCTTACTTCGTCCTCGACAGGCGTCTTCATCTTTTTTATTCCGACTGAAATAAAGGAAAACATTCAACATATTTTAATTTACGTTTGAAATAAAAACGGAAATCTATAAAAACAATTTGTGAACTACAATTTGTAGCAACCGTTGTGATGCGTTAGTTCTATACACATACTATTTATTAATGTGAAGTTTCAATAATATTAACAAAACACATTTTTCGCTTTTAATACCTATAGTTTAATTATCATTTCAAATTGACGAGCTGTTTTGATTCTCCGTCCATCGATCTTCTCGATTACCACATTGAATCTACATAATCTTGTACTGACAAAACAGTTTGTCCAGCAACTAATGGAAGCACTCTGGTGATAGTGAACATACCATATTGATTCTGAACTTCTCATTCCAAGAGTATCCAGTAAACTACTAATACTCTTGCTGAACCAAGACTCAGAGTTCAAGCTACAACTACTAGACGTTTTCCTTGAGCTCATGGTGGCGGTTTTAGATACCTCAGGGGATTTTGTATTTATTTTATATTTAAAGACACTTGTAAATTTTGATCTTGGACTCTTGACATGGCGCCTCGCCTAGAGTTTCTTACTGTTCCATGGAAACGAATGTGTCAGAGGTATCACTGAGAATATTTGGTAACAATGATTTTATAAGGATATACAATAATGTGCCTGCCTTCAACATTATATTGTTAATCCCTCGATCTACTTTTCTATTGTAGGTGGTTTCACTTTCGGAAAGCAGACGACCATAGATGTCTCCAAAAGGGGCAGTAAAGTCACTACTTCAGAATGTACCGATGTTGCTCATACATGTAACTATACAATATTTTAAATAAGATTATCCCTAATACTTTTTATCACACCTATATTATTAAGAGTTAAATACAATGGTAACACTTTTGGCCACCTCTCGATCATAAAGCATACAATGAAAGCAAATTGTTGGGACTCTAATTAGGTTTTCGTCAGCGTCCAAGTTATTTTATTCGTTTCATTCTTATGTGTTTCAACTATGTTTTTTTTTATGTTTTTCAATGGTAGTTAACAACTCCATATTCTTCGGTCCAAGCAACGGGTTTCCTCATCATTTGATCAGCAAGTTCTCTTCTCTCTTTCGGTTTTATCTGGAAATAGATACGAAATAAATGTTTACTGTACGTTTACTAACTTTCTAGCTCACTAGTCTTCAACATAATGTTGATTTTTTATTTCATTAATCGACTTTGGACATTGCAATGGCGACATAAGCATGTTAGTTTTAATTTGTACAGCAAACCAAAGAAGCTGCATTTGAATGTAGGTAATATTTCTGGTCAGCAGAGAGACGTGTAAAACATATATACGAAACATAAGAGAGGAAATGAATGTCTTGTGGTTTCCTGAAATATTGTTGAAAACCTGCGTGAAGTATCATAACGTTCTCACCGTCATTGCAATATTTCCTAGACTTCTTCATCACTCCAATTGAACGCAGGAAACTTTTACATTTTGAAGAACCTGAAAATTACAATAATAATTTACTTGGATAAACACAGTACAGTATACTCATACAATATAACATCAAATTAATTCTGTATCTCTAACTGAAGAACAATACATTGTTCTAGCTGTAAAAGGGAAATAATACATTGGTTAAGTTAAAAAAACAGTTGTTGAGTTTGCAATATCCTTGTCAACCAAGTTGTGTAAGTCAGAAAATGAAACTTATCTCCTCAAAATTTTAAAAAATCTCGGAAATTATTTTAAATTGTTTCATTTTAAATTGTTCTCTTGACAAGCACATTTATATCTTTCGAGTGTATTTTCAAACCGATAAAGTTTATCTCGGTCTGTCGCTTTTAAAGCGCATTTCGTGTTCTTGAATTCAGTAACTTACTCGCACTGACGCCTTCTTGAGTAGATCCAACGTGGAATTTCTTGCGCTCCTTTTCATGTTTCTTGTCTAGAAGTCGACCAAGTAAGAATCATTAAATAATTTTAATTGTCGGGAGATTATTATTATAAAAAGTTGAACTTTTCTATCAAGTTAAATGGGATTAAGCATTAGTTTCGAAAGACAATTAAAATATTGATGTTATGACTTGTAAGCATACTCACATGATTTGTTGGACTTATTTGCACCGACTCCCACTGGAAAAGAAAGTGACAAAGAATTGATAACAATGCGTTTCAAGCGTATTTCATGAAATGCGTATCACACAATACAATTCTATTTTTGCAACTACAATTTCTAGCCAATAAAATAACGTTTTGAGTGAAACTCTGAAATACGACTGGCTTATGATGAAAATTGTCCAATTTCAATTGTATGTAATACCAACTTCACGTATTTCATATCGTAACGTATTTTATGTTCCTGTATCATCCTTCTGTGGAACACATTACATTCTGTGCTAAGTTTACCTGGTGTCAAGAGTACATTACACAGGTATTGAATGAAAGTTGAGAAAGATCTCTTAACGTCTTAAAATGTCAATAGAAAACTCAAATATATGGCACAAATGAATGTATTACATCACTTGATGTCCTTCTTTACACTAGGAAAACGCTCAGTGTAACGCGTTGATGAGCGAGCACGGGTACGTGCAAATTCTCGAACCGGAAATGCGTACACAACGCACAGAAAACATATACCTACATCCATATTGAATAGAAATATGATCACTAAATGAACATACAAGTATTTAATGCTTTTCATCGAAACTTGAAAATAGCATCTAAGCACCCTGGTAAATATAGCAAATCAGATTCAATTCAAGTGGCACTGGAAAACATTCATTTCGATACTTCATATCTGACAGATTTGAAAAATGTCAATAAGTTTATACGTTCTTAACTGATTGGGATGAAATTTTGTAAAATAAGAGACAATGTTGGTCTTAATGATCATGCAAAATATGAGTTTGATCAGAATTATCGAAGACCGTTTTCATTTTTCAGCCTATCAGGAGATATTTATTTAAATTTTAACCATTGAATGGATTTCAAAAAAATTAGTGTCTGTAAACAGAGAAGGTTGGTTTTACATGTGTGCAAATTTCAGCTCGATCGAAGAAAAACTGACCTGTATATCCAAAATATGAGTTTCATCAGTTTTATAGACGACCATTGCCATTTTTCAACCTACCATCAGGAGATGTTTATTTGAATTTTAGCCAAAGAATGGATTTCAAAAATTTTGGGGTCAGCAACGCCCAGAGAATGTCCGAACATGTGTGCAAAATTTCAGCTCGATCGAAGAAAATCTGTGACCTATGTAGCCTCAGTAACAGAAAAAAATAAATAAATAAAAACACAAAAAAAAACAGAGGTCCGTGCCAAAAGAGCCAAAAGGAGACGCTCGCTTCGCTCGCTCAACTAGATTTAAATTCCATCCTTTATCCGTGGCCTGACATGATTACAACTAATTCCGAAAAAAAACAGGTTATAAGTTAGTATGCGTACCAATTGTCAGTTTGATCGGAGATGAGTGAAACTTGTGCAGATCAAATAACACCAAATTACACATAAATCCATGAAATTACATAAGGCAGGGGTCGGCAACCTGCCTTTATATAACTTAAATAAAGATCTGGATTTAAAAAAATTAAAATTCGAAGAAAAAACGCCCTGCGGGGCAACAATTGGAAGGTTATTTTATTCAGTTTGTTCATTTTAGAATCCCAGAATCACTTCTAAATTGTTGAAATTCTAAACAAATGCCCTGCTGGGCAACCATTGGAATGCTATTTGATTCAATTTGTCACATAAATCCATGAAATTACATAAGGCAGGGGTCGGCAACCTGCCTCTATATAACTTAAATAAAGACCCAGAAAAAACACTCCGTGTAAAAATACCAGCCAAGTCTCTTTAACTATAAAAAAAAATAGAAGAAATCTAAAAATTCAGCACTGAAAAGGAGTGATATCAAAAAAGGAGCCAAGTCAACGAATTTTCCAAATTTTAATCGTACCATTGAAATAAAAATATCAACCCCCGAGAAATACTTAAAAAAAGGACTTGGCGCATCGTTTTTTTAAAGACACTTTTCTATCCTAAAAGTATAGGAAGAACTCTACAAGTATATTTTCCTGAGTATATCACATTCATTATCGACGAATCATACTACGTTTTAATATAACTAGTAATCTTACCTACTGGCAGTTTTGGTATTTTGTCAATATTCAGAGGAAATAAACGGATAAACGAATAACGAATAAACGGAAGCGGCCTAGTCTATTCGTTATTGCCACTATTTCTAGGGTCATATTAATCAATCATACTTCTCAATATCGTGACTGAGGGAAATAGCGAAAGCGCTCATTACAAGAAGGCCGTCAATGAGATTTGTATAAGTGACTAGTGCACTGAGCCATGCTGCTCAAATAATTACTGACTAGATTTTTATCTAAAGTAATACGTTATGTAATTTATGAATTTTTTTGGTATAAAATGTTAATTAATAGCAATTAATTACACGGCGAGAAGGTTCAAAGTATAATGCTGTAGTAGGTATGTTGATGTACCCACAAAACTATAGGTACCTACCAATCACAAACACAACTGTTCTGTATTTATTGCTTGTAAGACAATGCTATGTTTCTTTGCGTACTTATATTTAAATTTAAAATATTTTACAGAATGTTCAATATTTAATTTGAAAGTTTTGTCCCAATTTTTCTAGGCATTTCTGAACTACGTAGTATGTGAGTGGCATAAGCTTAAGAATAGAAAAATGTCTTTAAAAAAACGATGCGCCAAGTCCTTTTTTTAAGTATTTCTCGGGGGTTGATATTTTTATTTCAATGGTACGATTAAAATTTGGAAAATTCGTTGACTTGGCTCCTTTTTTGATATCACTCCTTTTCAGTGCTGAATTTTTAGATTTCTTCTATTTTTTTTTATAGTTAAAGAGACTTGGCTGGTATTTTTACACGGAGTGTTTTTTCTGGGATATCACTTCTTTTGTTAGTTTATTCATACAGCTTGTAGCACATGTCCGAGCAGGGACTAATTTCTTTAAAAAAATACGCCTCAACCGATTTGGTTACTATGAAAAGTTGCGTTTGGTATAAGATGAAAATGATTATCCAAGAAGAATAGCTTAAGTTTCGTTATAATCGATCCAGCCGTTTTCGATACATGACGTCACTTCCGGTTTTGAAATAGCGGCCGAATTCCGGTATAGGTAATAAGAAAACAATCTAGTTTTATCTAGTTGATACCTTCATGAACGACCATCTGAATTCCTAATCCCTATATTTCCGTAAAATCGGTCATGCCGTTTGTAATATATGACGTCACTTCCGGTTTCATTTAGTGGTTCCTGCCGCCATTTCCGGTACCATTAATTTATTTATTCATTTTTCACAACTGATTTTTCAAATAAATAGCAGAATGAATACGCAGGAGCTAGTTCAGTTGCAATCGGTACAGGCGTTTTAGATATATGACGTCACTTCCGGTTTCAGGAATGGCGGCCGAGAACACTGCTACCTTGAATATATAAATTGTATTGTCTATGTTACAATGTAAGTTAATTATGTACGTATTTTAAGTATAATTTTTTTGAAATAAGTTAAATATTGCGTATTTATGACGTCACTTCCGGTTTAGAAAATAAGAAAATAATATTTTTTTTATTGATACTTCATATAGATGACCATCTAAATCGAATGACGCAAACTTCGTTCCGATCGGTCCAGCCGTTTTCTAGATATGACGTCACAACCGGTTTCAAAATGGCGGCACAAAAAATTCGTAAGGGCAAGGTATCATCAGACGCCAAAAGTGCACATGGGGTAAAAATTTCAGATCGATTAGTTCAGCCGTTTAGGCTGTGGCGGTGATAGCAACGTTTCCTGATATCTTCAGAATCAGAAAGTGGTGTAATTTCACTGTTTTCTCGGTCCTCTAGCGCGCAAATGGCATAACCTATTGTTCCCAAATTTGGTATATGTAGTGGGGTGGGCCATAGCTCGAAATTAAGATATTTCGCAACAATGTGAGATTTACCAATTTTGAGATCCAGTAGGCCGAAAATGCCATGTTGTTGCTTACAGTAAAAGTGTTTGGTCTGCTCCTCAGTTTATTAGGCATTTACGGTATGTTGAGTGACTGTGAGTGTATAGTACGACTTGGCTGGGTGGAGCGACTGCTCCACTAGATCTGGATTTAAAAAAATTAAAATTCGAAGAAAAAACTCCCTGCGGGGCAACAATTGGAAGGTTATTTTATTCAGTTTGTTAATTTTAGAATCCCAGAATCACTTCTAAATTGTTGAAATTCTAAACAAATGCCCTGCTGGGCAACCATTGGAATGCTATTTGATTCAATTTGTTCATTTTAGAGTCCCAGAACCAATCTTAAATTGTTGAAATTTAAAAATAAAAACGCCCTGCAGGGCATCAACTCGGGGGCTGAGTCAAAATATCAAAATAAACTAGTAATTCAAATTATAATTTTTGATGTATTATATTTTATTGCCTCTACTGCGGCTCCCATTATTATCTAATTTATAAATTTTTGGGAAATTGGCTCCTTCACCAAAAAAGGTTGCCGACCCCGGACATCAGGGAAATGCTTACATTTTCGTCGTTGACACCTAAGCTTCTTCTTCTGCTCCTTTCTCAGAACCCTCAGCTTCGCGATCTTCATTTCCAACCTGATGTTCATATCGTCACTGTTGTATCCAGCACATCGTGCAGCCTCCAGCAGTTGTCTAGGTTGTCTGATCAAGGTCACCAGTTCCTTCAGACGTTCAGTCAGTCTGTCCAGCTCCTTGTCTGTTCAACATTCATCAACATTCTTTGATTGACCGATATGTAGCCACTAGCCAGTAACAACAGTTTGGCTGCCAACATTAAATTCTTTAGAATGTATCAAATTTTGGATGCAAATCCTTCAGTAGTTCGTATCAATATTATAGAAACTAAAATTTTATGGTAAGTGACTGTAAAGTAAAAAATGTTGTTTCATATTGAATGAATAAATCATATTCAATACTCTAAATAAATAAATAACTAACTTTGAGACCCTACATTGCATAGGAACAGGTACCCTCCTTCAAAAGGGCATCTCGTGTATTGATGCAAAATAGTTCAAATGTCTGTTTGGACAAACAAAAAAGTTTTTTAACCAGGTCTCCTATCTAACTGATGATAGAGGTGATGGAAGACAGGTCTTACAGAATACCACTGTAAATATTGAATGCATTTATTATCACAGAGAGGAAGGTTAACTTTTTTGGTTCAAAGATCACACTATACTAGTTGATGTGGATTGTCTACAGCAATAACCTCGAGTGGCAGAGGAATTCCATGAAGTGGGTAGCTTAAATCTGTTATTAGATGCATTAAAATAGTACCTATACTTACCAATTGCTGTTATTGGAAGGTTTCCGTCAAGTTTCTCATAAGCGTCGTTGTAGAAAGTTTTCAGACGGCAGACGAATTGCTTAACTATAAAATAAAAGCTCAATATCAATCCTAATCACTCTCTTCAACAATGTCCTGCACACCCACGGACATAGTAATTGACGGTGAACAGCTAAGTTGGAGATCGAATTACCGAATGGAGAATTGGATATTACGTAAAGGTTGGTTATAATAACAAAGCTCCAACCTACATCGCTAGCTGCCTTTCGTTCTGTGTTCCTTTTCGTGTCTTTCATTCTATTGCTCTGTGGTTTCGTTTGGTATATAAGGTTAAACCAGGTTAATTTAAGAATCCGCAGGCACTTTGATGTTCAACTTAGTAGATGCAGATGCAATCTCACGGATTATAAACGAATCGTTGAACTAACCTTGCACATCCCTAGGCTCATGTATGGGTGGCTCAACTGTAAGAGAGAATACAACGTATTTTATATTTAAATTTATATGAAGTTACTTAACAGCTGTAAACCTTTGTCATTTGGTTATGGATGTTGATTGTTTCATCACATTGTACTGTTATTTAAACGAATAGCCATTTGAAAACGCCTTGATGTTATACCTTGAATTGACATCGCTCTTGTCCTGGGGAATTGCGCAACATCCTCCTGCGCATGCGCTCTGATGAAGTCTAGTTTCCTTGGTGATGGCGCTCCTTCAAATCCTGCAGTTTAATATGTTCAAATAGATTATTTCTATAAACAATTATTTAATGAAGCCATATTAAATGTATTATTAGATTATATCATTGTTATCTTTAGGGTCGGTTTTTCAATGCCCTGCTATAAAGGCAGTTAAGTTTTTAACGGTTATTCAAGGACCGTCATTGGTTGTTTCCATGGCAATATAATCCTAATCGACTGTTTAAAAGTAAAAAAAGGCATTGAAACACTGATTTAATATTATTTTTAATTTGAAATAAATCCTGATCCGCCCAAACTATCTTGTTATGAAATTGTATTTGACATGTTTTACAACTCACCTTTGGCATGAAAACTGTTTTTTTCTTTCTCAATGTATTCTTCTCTATTGACTGAAAAGGGAACAACACAATTAGCGTTTTCAAAGTTGAATGGTTAATTAGTTGAAAATTTAATTACGGAAGTCACTATTAGGAAATATGGTTTAAAAATGGAAATATGGAAATAGAGGAAAATAATAATTCAAATTGGAAATATGTAGGTATGTATAATATGTCAAATATGAATATGGTTAAAAAATTTTACCACAGTCAAATAAATGGGCATAAAGATTGTCAAAATATGCCATCATGATTGGGAATGATGGGATCTATCCAGACTTCTTGGGAATGAGGTAATGCTCATAAAAATGTGTAAATTATAACTTGTTTTTACTCACTTCTCTCGTCCAAGGTATGTATCTTCTCTTTGATATGATCCAGAATAGTGTCGATATCCGGAACCTTCTGTTGTCTTGAAATGCGTTTGAGACTTGCTTCTTGCGCCTTCGAGCCGCTTAACTTTGTCGCATGACCTTGAAGCCGCTCACGAACAGCGCCTGCAATTCCACTGACAAACACTTAGCTACTCGAGATGGCTTCTTTGTTCTTAGTTTTCAAGTACGCGGGGGGGTCATTATATTCGCGGACTCAAAGGGTTATAGTAGAGATGCGAGTTTCTAGAGCACATAGTTCTATTGTGTTACCCTTTTTTGGCATATATACCAAATTTTAGCATAATTGAGTAATTATTGTATAAGATATCGCCAAATAACATTTCAAATGACACAGTTGAGTGTTGCACCGTCATCAAGTTCTTTTAAAATCAATGAAAATCACCTCAAACAGTATTGAAAAAGATTTTTCTATCGAAAATCATGGAACAGTCCCCCAAAACAATTTGCAACATAAAAAAACAATTCTAAAATCTCTTCCCAAATGGTTCGAGTTTTTTTTCTCTCGAATTTGGATGAATTTGATGATGGCGCGACACTCAATCATTTAAATGTTCTTCGAGGTTGACTTACTTATTTGGCGATATCTTATACAATAATTACTCAATTTTGCTAAAATTTGGTATATATGCCTAAAAAGGGTCACACAATAGAACTATTTGCTCTAGAAACTCGCATCTCTACTATAACCCTTTGAGTCCGCGAATATAATGACCCCCCCCTCGTAACATGTGAATGGAACATGTGAACATGTTTTCGGAACCATCGGGTGATCAAGGCAGTTCCGATGAAACAAACCGTCGCCACTGCCTTGCTAACATGTGAATGATAATGCACTGTGTTTTTTTCGATCAAATAATATTAATATTGATTATTATCAATGTTAACTACTTTTGTATTGTTAAATAGTATTTTAAATTGGTAATGAATATTTAATAAGAGAGCTCTGGAGTATTCCAGAAATATATACTAGGGAGTATGAGAGTGGGAAACTGGCTAAAATAGTGGGAAAATTGGTGTTCATATTATTTGATCACAATTTTCCCACTATGTTTTCACTCTCTTTTCTGGAACTGTGCTCCTGCAGTCAAACCAGATGTTCTTTTTGCGTCGTTGAAAAATTGAATGAGCTGAAATAATACGTTATCGTTAATATACGTTATTACCCAATAGTATTAGAATATCGATTAGTATCGATCGAATATTAAGGCATTTCCTATTTTGATTCAGAAAATTATCGAGTTTTGCATGAAATATTACAAATGGTGTCAGAAGTAGGATGCTCTTAACTGAACTTTATCAATAATCAAATAGAGAGAATACGATTCTTTGTCTTGGTCACTAAGTAAATGGAATAGCGTATTAATTAGCATAGCATAATAAATTACCACCATAACTAATTAATTTTACCCAAGTGTCTGTTCAAAGACTTTGCATTATTCTCACTGGAAACTAAGGAGTGTGTGGCCGCAATACACGTCGGTATCATAGTAGATGCAGTTTCAATTCATGTGAATGTATTTTCAGACTCACCAAGTCTTGCAGCTGGAACTCGGCTGAAGTCACATTGTGCGTAATCGCTGTAAGGCTTCAGTGTTGCGTTGAACGCCATTTCTACACACAAACAGATGGCTATAAATGGAACATCCTGTTTTTAAATAAAATAAATTACTAATCAATATTGTAACTACCTATTGTTCTGCTTTTCATTACAACTTTAAAAGTCATCTATTACACATAACCGATCATTTGGAGTGATCATGGTTCATTGGTATTTAAAAAACATTTCGTAGAAGTTTTCGTTGCTATGATACCTACCTGCTAAAGTGCATAAATCATTTTCCTGTGAAATCTGTAGACCGATTTTGCTTGCTATCATAAGATAGCTGAATGGGAGAGTAATGACTGATTTTTAAGAAAATTCTGATGATCTGTTACGTCGTTTGACCTGTTCAGCGTAAAGAACAAGCAAACTGAAAGACAGACAGACAAACAGACAAAAACAGATATTCGAGTCATTCACTTGATTGTCCTTTAGGCTCATTCATCAACGAATGTTTTAAAGTGTTGTCCTGACAACAAAGGGGATTGCATTTATAATAGTTTTCATGATGAAGTTTCGCTTGTACTCACTCTTCCTAATCTCTTGTGACGTCAGACCCGGCTTTGGAGGAACCCACGGCTCTCTGGGTTCTGAGGGATGCCGAAGTGTTCCAGACTTTGGACCAGGATCATGGGCAGGACCTGATGATTGGAAGCGAATGGAATGTTTAGAGATGGCATGCTTAAGGACGCGTGAGGTTCTTCAAAGTGTTTATTTATGAGTTTTCTTTACACTTACAAAATATTAAAGAATCAAGGAATAACGCACATTTCAAGCATTACTTTACTACATTATGACTTCATTATAAATTAATGTTGAAAGTCGTATTTAACATTTCGACATCGTACCTGAGGTTGTATACTCCAAATGTCACATTATTTAGTATTCAAGGGATTAATTTACAAAGTTTTACATAATTCTTCCAATTTTAAAACAGAAAAATTGCAATGACATCACAATGTTCTATATTATTGCCATCGCAACAAAGGATGCATCATGGACACTATGTTCGAAAATGGAATATCACAATTCTGATTCTTGTCACACGCCGTTTTTTTCTCACCAAAATATCAAAATATATTATTTGAATTTAATTTTTATTAATGTAAGTTTTAAATTTCTCGGGTAATATGTGTGTTTGTCATCATTGTTTGTGTCGATATTTACAAATTTACATATTCATTAGATTTCCCTATTGCCAGCAATGATATACCGTATACGACCCAGAGGACTGTAGGCATGCCAACATAATGTATGTATATGTAGGTTCTTACTGCTAGCGCTAGTATTCCTCTTTTGTTCCCCTGAGTTTTCTTTACGCAGGGTTTTGAAAGCTTGCCGCCGAACTGTCAACAAAAAAGTGGTTAGTTTTTCATCAGTTTAAACTAAGTCTCTTTAATATTGAAGCATTTGGCTGTTTATAGAGTAGGTTGAATTCTCAACCATTGGAAAAGGGAAGTTTGATCATTATGTTCTGTGTGAAACAATGTGACGCATCAGGCTTATCCTTTGGCCCTTGAGAGTACCTGCATATGATGTCACAGCTGACCAAAATCTCTCTGGGGGACAAAAGCTTTCAGCATTGAGTAAATCAAATCTTTATTTTGATTCCTTTTTTATATGATACTTTCTGTCTTTATTTTCAATATCTTTCTTTCACATTATGTATTTAAAATACGATTACACTATTGAAAAATTGCATGACCTCAGTAAAATAAGCAAGATTGAGGTCAGAGACCTAACAACCAGGGTGACCCTAAAATATTCCTCTAAATTGTGTACAGTCCATTCACAATTATTCACAACTAATTATTTCAATAGAAGTTTATATTTTAACTGATTTCTGTCTCTTACATTCGTCCGTGTTCCCAAGCTTTTTCTTCCTCGGTATCGGAGTGATCTCCCTCTTCTTTGGGCAAGTGGATGGATTCGAAAATACAGGAGGTTCATAATCGCTAGTTGACGATCTGGTCACTGAAACCAACCTCATGGAATTTAACATTAGAATCATTTTATATAACGTAAATTCACTTAAACTTATCTTCAAATAATTTATTTACTTTAACCAATGTTGTACCATGAATGACTTTAAAGTCATTCTACTTAAAATGTCGATTTCATCTGACGTCACATCTGATCAAAATCCAACTGGGAGACAGATTTAAGTAAATAAGGAGATAATAAATACGCATCATCTTACTTGATTTTATTGAATGCCATACCATGTCTGTCTTTTAAACATTTTTCTTTCACAACTGTAGGGTGGTGCAGCTCTCGGCCATTTTAGCAAATTGAGAGAGAAAAATTGTTTCGTAAGAAGGTGTTACTTTGATAGGTTGTTCACATGATCAGTCTGATTGTATATTAGTAGCACTTTTTCATTTTTGTTTCATGTCTTGTTAATTAGGCGCAGGTTATTCAACAAAACCGCGCAAATTATGAAATGTCCTATTAGATTGGAGCCCAAACCAGTTAACCAATTGATCTCAAATTTTAATTATTTGATAAAAGACGAACTTAGCGTTATCACATGGCATATTTTTAACAAAACATTTCATACGGCACCCATTGAGACAAGAAAATAATTAATTTGTCGCAAAAAATCAACTAATAATTACTAAAACAAAAAATTTAAAATTTACCAAGTGATAACCCTAAGTTTGTCTATTATCTTATCATTATTAAAATTTAAAATCATTTAGTCAACCCATTGTGTCTTCAAGCGTATCCAAAAAAGTGCCTGCAAATGCGGCAAAATCGCTCGCGCTTGCATCACCTTAAAATACGTCTGTCCCCCAACAAAATATAGAATATTGAGGTATGTAACCATTGCAACCTGGTGATGCAGCTGCCCTATAGACACTTCAATAAAGAGCCCTATTACTTGGATTGACCCCCACTGCTCTACCAACTGAGCTACAGAGTCATGATGATCACGTGACATGTATTAAGTAGTGTAGTTACGTGGACTTCCGCCCTGGAAGGAGTGTAAGGCGCGGCTTGGGACGCAGCTTCTTCTTCGTTCAGTCCCAGCGTGGAAGGCAGGACTTCTTGCCGGCTCGCTGTATCTCCTCATCTCCCGTGCTTCATTTACAAAAACACTCAATTACAATCACTTGAAAACATTTCAGCTTAATCGGAACATTTTGATACTAGGCCAATCGAAAGATATCTTTTACATTTAACCAATTTGAGGATTTGGATACATCTTTGCAAGATTTGATAAAATATTGGTCTCAATGACTTTATACATAATCAATTTGATCGGATCAACCAATCAGATTATTTTTCAAATTTAAACCAATGAATGGATTTCCATGAAATGTATACCCCTAAGGGCCAGTCGTTCAATACTCTGCTAACTTTTAAACGGTTGATTAGGACTGTATAGTCATGACAATAACCAATTGAAAGACGGAGTTTTGTAATAACTAACACTGTTAACAGTTAATTGAGACTTTAGCAGAGTATTGAAAGACCTTCCCTAAAACTATAATGAGGGCCACAAAAATCAACTTTGAAATCTTTGCAAGATTTGATAATATTGGTCTCAATGACTTTATACATTATCAATTTGATCGGATCAACCAATCAGATTATTTTTCAAATTTAAACCAATGAATGGATTTCCATGAAATGTATACCCCTAAGGGCCAGTCTTTCAATACTCTGCTTACTTTTAAACGGTTGATTAGGACTGTATAGTCACGACAACAACCAATTGAAAGACGGAGTTTTGTACTAATTAACTGTTAACAGCTTATTGAGACTTTAGCTGAGTATTGAAAGACCTGCCCTAAAACTATGACTAGGGCCACAAAAATCAACTTTGAAACATTTTGATGTGATAGTTCAAATTGGGTGACCTACAAGATACTTTAATTATCTACCTGTATGAGTTTAACGCTCAAAATACGCTCGAGTTTCGCTTAATACGCTTCACTTCTAGACGTTTATCTTGAGCTCATGGTGAGGGGGAATTTGATTTCATGTTTATTTTATGTTTTTAAAGATACTTGTCAATTTTGATCTTGGACTCTGACACCTCGCCGAGAGTTTCTTACAGCTCCATGGAAACGAATATGTCAGATGTGTTACAGGATAATAACAGTGATTTAGTTTTCATAAGGGTGGACGAGTTCAAGAATGTGTCCTGTAGTTTCCAGCGTAGATTTACTATTTCATTGTAGTTGTTGCAATTGCCGTCACCGCCATCTAGGATATGGTTCAGAACTTTCAGAACAGCGAAATCAAATGACAATGTCCCGATTAAATATGAGGAAAAGTGAAATTGATCCAAAAGTGGCCTATAACCAGTGTTGTGACTTATCAGATAAAATTATCTAGATTATTTTTATCTATTATCTTTATCGTTATCTAGATAAAAAAAATATTGTTATCAATTGGCAATTATCTAGATAAAAAATATAAAATTCAAAATGCTCTTGTGTGTATGAACATGCACGAACCTCAAATTTCAGATGCTATGAAAAGGAACATTGTCTTGGTTTAGTTGCATTAGTTAGCTTCTTTTGATGGCCCCATTTTGTAAAGACGAGAATTCCGAATTAAGGATTCGAAAATAATTAGGTAACATGTAGTATTTTGGTAAAATAATAATCTATTCTATAACAATTATCTAGATAATTGTTTCTTATCTTTATCTATTATTTAGATGATTTCTTGAAAATTTATTTATGATCTAATCTAGATAAATTTTTGGCAGCTTGTATTTATCTTTATCTGGATAAAAATGAAAATATCTAATCATAAAACTGCCTATAACCACCTAGACGGCAGTTCTTTTTGGGTGTTGCCATGACAGCCAAATAATCGCCAACTTTATCGGGGCATTGTACAATCGGAATTATCCTCGAAATATCCCACCAAAGCAGTGATAACTATTTTTCATTCAGAGTCCAAGTGTTTTATTTGTTATATGAATTCAACTGTTTGCTTGTTGTCCAGGGTTGTCATCTCCTCTTCGGTTTCTAAAGCGAGGTTCTTCATTCAATCGCCTAGATGTAGTCTTGGGATGATCAACATACTGTCTGACATCGTGCAGATTTAGCTGAAAATACAAGCATTCAGATAACAAACGCGTAAACATTCACTTCATATCTTCACTTTTCCTCTACAGTCTATTTATTGTATAGATGAAACTAATGTACATTGACAATCATTGAAGAACTTTGGTTATTGTAGCGGCAAAATATGAAGGTACTATTTTAGATATTTATACATGAAATTTCAATTAAAATTGTACAGGAAATATGATAAAAATGCATTTTTGTAAACATGACACTTAAAGTGGTCCCACTGCTCCAGCCAAGGTGCTTAGAATTTGCCGTAATTCATACAAATCTCTGATGAAATAATACCTCAAACAGCATAAAACAATTATATCTTACCGTACGCTCCAATTATATGTTTTTAATTGAAGTTCCAATTAAACTATCCCAAAATAATTCATATTTTTAGTGCAATGTTGCCAGATTTATGGTAAATTTTACACATGGTACACAGTTTCTTTCTTATTTGGCCCGTGACCCCATATTTTCAAACGGCAGTCTTATTCTAAAAATTATTATCTTTAATTTGAGACTATTTTCAATAATTTGTCATTCCTCTTGCAGTTTTAGGAGCAATTTAAGGCCAATTTTCCAGGACGATTTCATGTCTCCCTGTGTTATCTTATGAGGGAAAAGATGATCTTCAATCAAGAATATCTAATTATATGATACCGTAAGGGGCAAATATTTTTTGCTAGTTGTATGTAATATGGTTTCATTAATCTTTGGTGTGAATTACAGCAAATTCTCATTCCTATGCCGAAACGATGGAACCACTTTAAACTTTAATTATACTCCATTCAACTACATTTTGGTTAAACAAATTTCAAATGACTCAAACTTGTAGGTACACTCAAACCAATAAAAATTGGTACTCGAAAAGAAAAGGATTGGCAGCTGGTAAGGTTCCTTGACAATCAATCCTTGTTATTATCAATGAAATAAGAGCTCGCATACTAGAGGTATATGATGCGTTAACACAGCCTTCATGGGATGATGCCATCAAACCTTAATCAGCCAATTCTTTTATTTTCGAGTACCGATTTTTATTGGTTTGAGTGAACCTACTCAATTATCTTTGTTCTTGTTAGCACCTTCTTTCAACTTCTAGAAGCTAAAACCAGTAATCAAGTGAACATTCCATTCTAGGAACGTAATTGGTTGTTGCCATGACAATACAGTCCTAATCAACCGTTTAAAAGTTAGCAGAGTATTGAAAGTCCGGCGCATATCAGACTTTCTTGTCTTCATTACTGGGCTCATACACAAAACAACACATGAATGAAGATGAAGCCACAAACCTATTCGCTCCTCCAGCATCTGAATCTTCTCGTTCATGTCTCTCAAGACGACTGCAATGTCCTTGGGATCTTCTCCGTACGTCGAGGCGTTTAAAGCTCGACACGAATGAGCTTTTCCCAGTCTGATGGCGCGTCTTGATACTCGATCTTTCTTCTCAACTGCGGAGAGAACAGTCGGTTATTTGACAGTAGACTTCGCCTTTCCCGGGCACGACATTTGCAGCAACATTTTAAACCTTTTGATGGTGGAAATCTCATCTATTGCACTTTGTAAGACCAACTAGAACCATTTTGGATTTTTGTGATATCAAAACCACCCCTAAATTTGAGTGGGAATACTTCTTCCCACCGCCCGTGGAGAACATACATTTAAGGCTGTTTTTTTTAAATTAAAATCTCATTATTTGACCCAAATAATTATATTATCATGCTTAAAATAATTTTAAATAATGGAATTATGTTCCTAGCATCTACTGATGGCTCAAGTATAAGAATTTTGTAACAATAGTAAAATATATTGATTATTTAAAATTTGCAACAATTAAAAAAAAAAAAAAAAAAAATCGCGTTCTAATTATTTTGTTATAATTATGATATATTGTAACATATATTTTAATTTTGGGCTTATTGTCTCACAAACACTAAAGATATAGGGTCAAAACGAAAAAATGACGAAAAACTTGCTGCAGAAAAGGAGATATAATGCAATAGGTAAACATCATTTGCAGTACCAAGATCATGAATTAACATGACAAGCAATTTTTTTAGGTAATGTTTATGTTTCCACTAGATAGCAGCACGTTAAGAAAGCGGGTTATGCGCGTCCCTTAGCCCATTTCAACAGCAATATCTGGTGGGAATACATCTTCCCAAGGCCTACGAAAGAGTTAACTGGAGATCTAACGGAGAGATTTATCGCAGAAAATTACATCACAGAAGCGTAAACGAACTAATATTTTTTAGATAACCACGTCTACAATGAAGTAAAATTTAGTAAGTGCTTGAATATTGTGATTACCAATGTGTTACCCAAATACCTCAAAGATATACTCAAGCACTTCATCATAGCCTCACTTGTACAGGGAAAAAAATATTAAAATTTTCCAAATCAAAATTATAGAAGTAATAACCGCATATCAACTATTGTATTACAACATAAGTATTAGTGTTAGAACATTAGTACAGTATAAGTGGGAAAACCCTGTGCTATATACCTAGAACAGGGGTCGGCAACCTTTTTTGGTGAAGGAGCCAATTTCCTAAAAATTAATAAATTAGATAATAATGGGAGCCGCAGTAGTATAGAGACAATATAATATAATAGGAAAATAAAATATTGTATTATTAGTTAATTTGTATATTTGGACAAAGTCCCTCAGTTGTTGGCCCGAAGGGCGTATTTTTTAAGAATGTCAACAACATTTAAAAAAAGTTAAAAGAGATTTTGGTACTCTAAAATGAACTTACCTTCCAAATTGTTGCCCCGCAGGGTATTCATTTAGAATTTCAACAATTAAAAGTGATTCTGGGACTCTAAAATAAACAAACTAAATCAAATAATCTTCCAATTGTTGCCCCCAGGGCGTATTTTTAGAATTTCGATAATTTAAAAGTGGTTCTGGGACTCTAAAATTAACCAGCTTAATCAAATAACCTTTCAATTGTGCCCCGCAGGGCGTTTTTTTTTTCTTCAAATTTTCAAATTTTTCGATTCCAGATTTTTATTTAAATTATAAAGAGCCATTCAAGAACCACCAAGGTGCCGCAGATTGCCGATCCCTGACCTGGAACATCATAAAGTGTACGTACCGAGACCAGAATGATGTAAGTTTTCGTCGTCCTGCATGGCGTCCTCATGGAACTCCTTAAGGGCCTTCTGGTACATAGCACCTGGAATGCATACCAGAGAGGGTAAAGAACAAGAAATAGAACCATCTATAATGCGAACAACATTCGAACATGATGCGATGCATAAAACAACTAGGGAAATGTACTTGGTGTTGGGACTCACATTGTACAAGCCCAGTTTTTATTCTTATATTTAAAGAACATTTTGTTGGGGGCCCATGTTTTCTAAGAGCCACTTTTTAGAGGTCCACTATGTACAGTTTTGGGTACCACATTGTTTGGATTCAGTTCGTTGAGACCTAATACTGTGGGTTGTACAACATTCGACTCACCTGGTATCCGGCTTTTGAGAGGTTTGTAAGCTGGTCCAGGTACTTGAAATAAAAAGCATATTACTTGTATTACTAA
This sequence comes from Leuctra nigra, assembly GCA_934045905.1. Taxonomy (NCBI): domain Eukaryota; kingdom Metazoa; phylum Arthropoda; class Insecta; order Plecoptera; family Leuctridae; genus Leuctra; species Leuctra nigra. The sequence goes on along the minus strand of OW203771.1, from coordinate 10,328,108 downwards.
CAGACCAGAACATTAAAGTTCGCACAAATACTCGATACATTACATACCATTGTTTCTTATGACAAGAAGCTTGTCATAAATGTGTTTTATTTCCCCCTGCAGAGTCTTTAGATCATTGCCTTTTCCAGCAAGTTTAGCAGCAATCTTGGGCTGACATTTCTCCAACTCTTTCATTTCTTTCTGCAGTGTCTGGTAATGGTCCAATATCCTGTCTATAAAACACCACACATAGTCAAGTTCTGCGAGAGTGGAGAGCAGCTCTCTCATTGGCTGACAGCTGTAATGTGACCTTATTTGACTTTCTGTTATCGAAATCGAAAAAATAAGACTTGATTGACAGTGGGCAATATTGAATTAGTATATCGCTCTGTGTAACGCGTTTATAGGCAAGTCTTTGTATTGCATTAATATGGTGTTGTGTTGGAATGGCTGTTCTATACTCATTGGAATCAACGGTAAAGACAACATAATGATTTGCACTTGATCCTTTAGCTGTGTATAAAAACCAAAGAATTGCAAATGTTTATACAAAGTTTATTTAATGCCAATTTAGATAGATATTCCTATACATATTGAGATCTATGAATCCAATATGAACGAACAATATATTATGCGGAATACATTTCTTGTTGTATTGTTCGCACTGATTTAAGACAACATTTCAGACAAGGATAAAGGAACACGTTGTAGCTTTAAATTAAATTCTTGACTCACCCATTTGATCAACTGATTTTACTTTCTCTTTTTTGGAGCGGGCTGCGTCCTTGTACTCATTCAGCCCTTTATTAAACTCTAACGCTGAAAAAACAAAGAAGCAAAACATATTATGTATTAATTAACAGTGGTATAATAGAGTACTAATGTAAGCGACTGCCGTTGCATTTGGTTTCATTTCTTATGGAAAATAACATGAGACTTACTTTGATTGCTGGTCATTTATTAACGTTTATTACACCAACGTTAACTTATATATTTTCTTTTATAATATTATGTCAACACATTTCTTCAAATATATACCAAATTTAAGGCCCTTCACAGGGTATGACATCACGATAATGCATACTGTTGAAAGATGTAAATTCAATGAACTGTCTGCATTTCAACAGCTCATTAAATCTCGTTTTATGGTATCTGCCAATTACAACGACTATAATATGAAGTTGATTAATTGTATGAACACCGAGTAACACATACATAGGTTCTTCAGTTTAGTTTACTTTTTATCAACTTTCGAAAATTGACGTGCAAAAAACAATTTACGTGCATTTTCAGCATCATTGCTAAAAATTGTTTAATTTGTTTTTCATTTTTGTAAATTCGCAGTTGCCAGCTTTCTTCCCCGAAGAGAGCACCCCTGAATTATTCCTCAAAATGGTACACTAATCCACGTAAAGGGTTTGAACACAATTTAGTCGTTTAAAGCATTTTCCACCCAAATTAGGCCCTTTGCATGCCAAATGTTATTATCATGCTTTCAATGGGATTTTCGAAAACAAAAGTAAATGTCAATATTTATTTGACTATTGACTAGTTTGATACGTTCAACTTGAATTATGAAAAACTAAAATTCTTCCCTGGATTTATTGTCCATGTAACAGTAAGTGAAGTAACATCGAATCTTCCGAATCATCTACTAACCTTCCTGTAAGTCCTTTGTGGAATGTCCAATAGTCTGAGGCCGAGGCCCTGGAAGAGAAACAAAATCAGCTGACATTCTTCCGGATACGAAATTGTTAAATAAAATACATAATTTACTTACTTTAAAGTGAAGACATAAAATAATTACAATTGAAGACACGTCTTTTCTCAAATAGAAAACCAACAATTAAATGCTCCATGGAGTAAAACAATATTGTTTGACTGGATAATGTTTGGGCAGGAAATGTCGAGAACAAACTGTATAAACATGAGTTACTGGTGTAAATGTTTAAATTTCGGGACTTTCTTTTAGGTGAAAACAATTATGAAGGTTGAAATAATAAATATCACCCCAACTCAAATCCATTCAGCTTTGAACATTTTATTTTCCTTAAAAGCTCTTATTTAGAAGTATTACGGGTGAAATTTTAGATATTCAAAGTTAAAGTTGACTTCCATTTTAGATTTGTAATGTGAGGAATTTGTGAGGAAATATGTCAAAGTCAACTTCTATGAGATTTGCCATGATTTGTTGAGACTCTATGCATTACAGTATATTTATAAACATACGAGAATCGTCAGGCTCTAGGAGTGAACCCACAATCATCTTCATATTTGATGTAGTTTATTGATCTATGAGGCCTTTAGTATGGTGGAATACTCGTACCTATGGGTTTTTGCGTCTTTCGCTTTCGCAATTTTAAAACTTCTCTGGGCCTAGGTTTTTTTCCACGGTCTAGAAACAAATAATCATATAATAACAGCATTTCATTCTACCTGGCTGGCAAGCTATCGATATTCCTCACACAGATATTTTAAATTCACTACATTATGAAATCAATAAAATCTTCCACCAGTGGTCGAATTGGAAGTCGGTCCATGGAAAATGGTGTATTGTTAAAAAAAATATTTGCTCCAAGATAATTTGAGGAGGGGCTGGGAGGAGGGCCAAACGAGCTTGAATACATGGTCGTCTATGTATTTAAGCTCTTAGGGAGGGCCCCCCAGCACCATGCGGGTCCGGGGCGCACAGCTCCGGAAAAGTGTTTAATATAAGAAATTATATTGGTTCATTTCTACGCGGTTATTGACCTATTTTAAGCCTATTTTAATCTCAACAAATGGCGTCTAGAGGCTAAAATTGAACAATTCTGTGGGAATGGTATTATTTTGAAATAAATAGTGCTGTTTTTTAATCTTTCATAGGGGGATGCTGAAGTGGCCATAAGGGGATGGAACTATCAATATATTCCCCACGGGGGATTCCATGCCCCCACTCCCCCCCCCCCCCCCCAATTGGACCACTGGCTTCCACATAATCACTCTATAATAACCACATGATCCCTACATTACTATCTGATCGAACCTACATACTAAGGAATTTTGGACTTTACCTGGGTATTTAACAAGTGATTAAAAATTCAATTTATAAACATCTAAGGTAAAATACCTGTAAATTACTGACTTAAATGAAATATAACATGATTTTACACAACAGCCAACAAGATTAATGAAGACTTGCAAATTAAACTTATTTAAAAAATAATTGCAGATACCTTTAACAAAATCTTTGCCTTTAAATAATTAGGTTACCAAAGGACTTATAAAGCAACAGCCAAAAACGTCCGTTACACTAAAATGAAGGCGACAAATGTATGATTATGATGATGAAGAATAGCAACTGAGAGATGGTGGGAAGGATGCGTTCCTGGCCTAGAAGTAGGAAACTGTCCAGCATTTGTGTCTAGACTGAGGGAAACTATTTTTTGTCGTCCAAACACAAACATATAAATGCAATCCTTGCAAATATTACTCAAATCTAAAATATTTATATTTTTTAGCTTTAAATCAAGTTTTGACTAACCTACTCTTATTATTTTGATGATGATGATGATGATATTAAGGGACTATTAGCTCCGTTGTTTAATTAATACACATTAACAGCAGTACTTACGACGCTCCAGAAGTGCCTTGTCCTCCTTACCAAGTACTGGATTCTTTGGTATTGGTTCTGTTCATGAACAGAGAAGCAATTTATAAATCACATGAAAACATTGTTGAAGTATCTCTTAAAGTGGGTCACACACTGAGTTGCACCCGTGGTTGGAACTCTCGTTTGAAACTATTGCTGCAAAAAGAGGCAAAAGCTTATCACACGCAACTGTTTGGATTGAACTGTTTTGTTTGGATTGTGTTGGTTCACAATTACACTCTGAGTTGCGCAGAAAGCACCGTTTCCGGTTCCGGTTACTCCCTATTGGTCAGTTCACGTCACGTAGTACCGCAACAAATTGTTGGAACTGTCAGAATAGAGAAATGTATACTTTTCGAACCAGCTCGTGGGTTTACCAAATGGCAAATTCAGTCTCTGCAGATACGCGGCCAATCATGGTTGGGTTCCATACACGGTTTGCAACTCAGTGTGATAGGACTTTTACCTCTTCACGCATGAGTATTTTTATTTAACTAAAAAAAATATATGTTGTTGGAATGCTAAAATAAAAAATAAAAAATCCCCCCTCCCCTCCCAAAAAAAATGTTTTTGAATATTTTATCATATTTTGGGTTAAATGGTCTATGGCATCAATAATACACCCCATGCGTATATGGAGCATTTTTTTTCTTTCTTACACTAACAAGTGAAGATCAAATGTCAAAACAACATTATGTAAACATTCTCTTCCGGGAGAGCGGTGAGAAATAATTGTAGTTATCCGTGTATGAGAGAGATGGCAGCACCCATCAGCGTATAGAATAACTACTAGCTGGCGTCAGCTGTGCACAACATGCATCCATGGGTTGATTGGATTTTTTGTTTACATTATTGAAATTAAACTTCTATTTGGCATTGATGCCATCATGCGGGAAGAGATCTCAGCTCACAAACTAGAACCGATTGAACCTCAGAACCGATATTTCCAACTCCAAAATAACATATCATTGTCACAGTCAAACAGAACTCCAAAATGATTTAAAATGTACTGATTTTAGTTAAATTCAAGTTTATTTATTACCTGCGGTTATTTATGTATCTCAGTGGTAGAAGGCCAGAAGTCCATTTCAATGATTCTTGAGGTGAGCTCAAAAACCAGAAATTATGTATTCATCAAATTATTTTGTAAGGATGACATAAGCCATTGTGTAAGAAAATATGTCAACTGTATTTGTTGGCATCAGTCAAATTGCAATTCATGGTTTTCACGTGACGTCACGGCAGTCGTCTCGGCCGCATTTCCCCTACTTTACCCCTCCTGAGTATACACGAGTCACTGTTGTAGCTAGAGTAGCATTGTGAACAATCGCTTTTATGTGGCTCGGCTAATCGGACATGGTCTCAGATCTTCATAATTTTTTGTCTACTTATTGATAATCACGTCATACACAATCCTTGAAAAAATTGAACAATTCTCGTGTCTAGTTTCTGAGATAAATTGAGTTTTCTTCCCCATATAATCTTATGGCATTGGCAGCCACGTAAAATCGTGTCACATTTATACTAATAATGTAGATCTGATTTTTATGTATTCCCAACTTTGAACAAAAAACTTATTTTCTGATAGATAGTTGGAACTTCTATTAGGAAAGAAATTGAAAACAATTCCAACGTGTGCTATTAATAGAAGTTATAAACCAAAAACGAAATGATTTTCCTATACCTCCTGTGTTACAGTTTCTTTCATTCTCGGAAGGCAATAAATTGAAACTTCGCTTTCAGACATGAGTTGTAAGTTTAATCGCATGTAATGATTCTTTTATACTTAAATATAGAGGTCACCACTGACCCCAGAGGGAAAATCTCGAATGTTATCATAGCCAAATCTTTTTTAAATGTCCTAAGGAACAACTCCACCAAATTTCATGCTTGTTTCACAAAATGCTCAATTATTCCTCTTAGCCGCTCTACTAGGTATATGCATTTATTTTATATTTTTGCCCTCGAAGTTATAAAAGCTACGGCAATCCTGACATAGACAATGTTTCACTGGTTTTCTGCCGTTCCATAATACGGCTGTTGAAATCTAATGTGTCAAATGATTTCCAAATTGAATATTTATTATGACTTGAATGCTTTTTTATTTCACTTTTTAATACACAAATAAGTTATTATAGTTTCTTCTTCTTTAAACTTGAACGACTACGCTTTAATTTTAATATTTAACATGAAGAATTCATGTCAAACTCTTGGTGACTCTAGTTTTCACATGCATTTTTACGGCAGGCAAGTGCTACTTGTATACCCAAAATGGCGGCGTGACTGAAATACCTGGCCGTGGAGGGGTGGAAGTGGGGCTCGTGAAAACCATGAATTGATAGAACTTGATTACATCATTCCAAAGATAGAATGGACTTACGTCCTTCTACCTCTGAGATTACTGAAATGTTGGACTATCTCTCTTTAGTGGGATAAAGAAGCTAAGACGCTATAAATAAGGATCACGTCATACCTGTGTCTACATACTGGCTGATGAATTTCTCCTGCGCCTGATTTCCAACTTGAGAATCCTCACAACTCTCTTCTGTGAAGGAAAATAGAGATTAAACTAACCCTGGGAAATATTCTATTTCCACAAAAGTACAATAAATTATACATTTAAAGGCCGGTATAAACTGTAATAATAATAACTTGTGATGTAGTATTAAAAATACCGACCTGCTGATCCATCAAATTTATCAAATTTATCAGACTTCAAATGAAATATCTCAAATTATAGCTCATATTGGTAGTGAATTTCTATATCTGATGAGAATACCCTCACGGCATATTCCAAACCCTAATTCAACCCCTTCTTTATCTTGCCATTCTAGACCTCAATTACATTGCAGATCTGACAGACCAAGCATACTCTAAAATTATGAAACAGTCAGTTTTCAAATATTTCAGATTCTGGCAATTTTCTGTGGGGCAAACCCCCCAGACTCCCACTTGAGTCCAGATATAACTCTATATATTTTATGCATAATCATATTGCCCTCCCCCCCCCCCTTCCTAAAATGACTTCATTCAATCCTGCCGTGTGCAGGGTTGAATGTTAAGAGTCGACTATACTCGCATAAAATTTCGATTCCGAAGTAAAAAAAATCCTAGAAATGCATGAAAATGCATTAGCTCTGGGTTGTACGTGACATTTGTGACATTTAATCGTGTGTTGAATGTTGCATATACTTCTGTGAAGTAAATTATTTTAATTCAAATATTGAAAACCACAAAAAAAACATAAAAATGTGGCCCCTACTTTTTTTCTTAATGGTTTGACCGATTATTTACAAAATTTAACAGCAAGCGATAAAGAGTAAATATGTGTCTCTAGCGATCCAAAAAAATAATATAAAATGTTTTTTCACGTTTTGAGGAAGTGCTAACATGGACAATATATGAGTCTTTTTGGCACCCCTGCCCTGAAATAACTAATCAAAAAATAAAACTTTGGGCCACTACACAGATCTACTCTTTATCTATAGCCTGTGAAAATTTGAAGACTATCGGTAAAGCCGTTTAGAAAAACAAAGGGGCCGCCTTTTTGTGCTTCATAAAACATGGAAAATAAAACATGAAGTATCGTAGACTAAGTGAAATGGCAATTACCGTCATATCTCTGAGGTTTCTTGGCCCGAACTGGAGTTTTCTTCGGCTCCATTGTTTTTTTCCGTTGATTTTTGCTCTGACCAATTCTAGAGGAATTGCATTCTGGAGAACAAATTACATTTCGTTACTAATAGAAAACGCTATGTGGTACGCGTTGATAAGCGATCCCTTGTATTGCATGAAGCAGCTGTTCTAAAGACCTTGAAACAGATACGTCAAATGAGTATAGTGATGAAATAAATAGAAAATTCTTGGCATAAATTTGGAAATATTGCAAGACTAGCATTAAATGTCCGTAAAATTTGAATTACTTCTGAATTGTCAAACACAGTTAATACATTTTAACAGACTTAAATATACTTGCAAAATTTAAATATGATCGGTCAAATGGTTCTAGCTAAAATTTTCAAAAAAATCACAGGAACCTGTTCAAAAGCTAGACACGAAGGCGTTCTTAGGACATTTGTGTGTTTGCAAAATTTCAGATCGATTGGCAATTGGTGACCTTGGAAGTGCAGTCCAAAAAAAAAATTGAAAGTTAATTAAAAGAGTAGTGACGCTCACTATAAACTGGCTTAAAAAACATTTCAACTTTTCTTATTCATACTTTGCCTGAATTGGGCTTGTTGTACCGCCAAATAATCCACCTTCTCTTGCATGGCTTGAATTAGCGCTTCAGGACGATATGCAGGGTCTTCGATTTCTTCATCAGGGTTGTCCATCATGTGTTGCTTCTCGAGAACCATCAGCTTGTTAATGCTCAGTTGAAGCTGCATTTTACGCTGCCCTGCGCATTGGAAATTGTACAAGCTATGACCACAAAAGTAACGTTTTTAAAAACTTTCACACATTAAACCCTGCTATTTACGTTATGTGAAATTGTCAGCCGGCGATGTATGCAGTAGTTTCGTCACAGCGATTGTTCGCCCATTGTGCGTATTTTTTGCGCCACCCGTTATAGTTGTAAACCAATTTAAATGAGCGATTGTTGAGTTTTTAAGTTTTTGAATCTATGTTATTCAAATAACATACAATCTCTATAAAAATTTATAGAGATTGTATGTTATTTGATATTGTAGTCATACAAGATTCTAATCAACATGGTTCATATCGATGGGAATATGTGTGTTAAGGCTGTTGTAAGTTGTAACTCAGTGAAAAGAGATCGAGTAATGCATGTCGTTTATTCCTGATAGGATAATGACCAACCCAGTTATCAATTCCGTTTAAGACCTAAACCTAATGGTCCTTAAGGATACTTAGGGTGATATCCTATAAGTATATATTGGACACAGAAAAAGAATAACAGGGCCAATATTCACCAAGAATCAAGTGATTGGTAGGTAGGTTAATGATGAACAATATTCAATATGTAACGAGCTACGATCCGAAATTTATATCATCTAAATATTTTAATCACATTTCATTTCATTTCATTTCATTTTATTTCATTTATTTATTTAATTGTCAATTACAATTTACATTGTTTTAACAATAAGGTTAATGTCAGGGTTAATGATTACATAAACTCGCCGCCTTGAAATTCAGTCGTAATACGTGAATGTTTAAACATGATACATGATCAAATTATAAAACTAACGTGGATAGGTACGACTCTAATCCGCATTTAATTTTACTTATCCATATATTCTTGTACAGTATATAACGATCTATCAATAAGGTAATCTTTGAGGTTATTGTAAAATAAACTTGAATCCTTCATGTCCTTAATTTTTTGGGGAAGTTTATTGAAGAGGCGTATTGCTGCTGTAGTGGGAGCGTTGCTTGAGATTTGAAACCTACTTGATTAATGATTCTACATGAATGTCGTTTTTCCTCCATCTATGTACACATTCGTTGGTTTTACTCAGCGACCCATTATTCACTGCTAGCATGATGGTTGTGTCGAGAGAGAAAATCATATTTATTGACGGCTTTCCAACATACATGGTTGACCATTCAGGTCTAGCGTACTAATCAATAACATTTACAATTGTATAATAATAGGACTAAGAAGATATGCTATGGTTACATTGTTACTTTTTATGCTTACATTTACTTTTTGACATGTTTTATACAGAGATACATAATATCTAAACTAAACGTCTATCCTAACCTAACTATTACTAAAGGTGTATATTTACTAATTATTGTAGAGGTGGTTGTGTAGGATGGAGATTTAGTGTTTGAGGACTGAGGGAACTATTACATCTAAAGTACTTAGGGGAACCGAAAATCGTTTGAGAAAGGCCGTGAAGAAAGATGGGATTGCTGCTCTTGCTCCTACGAGGAGGCCAATGACTTCCCAGTTTTCAGCTGGAACTTTGTAGCGTCTTGCAAGATCTTCAATGCATGGCTCGTAGATCCTTTTCTTTTATATAAATACCTTATCTAAGTTTGTCGCTGAGCTTTATCCGCACATGCCTCAGCAAAACAATTAAATTGGTTCAAGGTATATCTTGCGTCACCTCAAAGAATGGTTACAATAGTTATTTCTTTTCAATAGATGTTTAAACTTCATCTTACCTATTTGTTCCTTGCTTAGACCAGTGTCTTCTTCACCATACGCATCATCATGGAACTGCTCGACTGCCTCGAAATAGCCCCCTTCTGAATAAAGGGAAACTTTGCATTAACTTGCGTTTTACAAAAACGTATACATTTCAAGTTTACGTGGGCTGGTCCTGTTAAAAAACTAGACAGGAGACCGATCTTATGACATTAGTATGTGTGCAAAATTTCAGATCGATTGGTTGAACGGTGTAACTTTGAAAGAGCTGACAAATACCAAAATAAACAAAGAAAGAAAGTCCGATGAGTGCTGTATAGTGACGCTCGCTCAACTCTCTTAAAAGTCGAGAGGACTCGCAGAAAATTTCGATTCCGAAGTAAAACAAAAATCCTAGAAATGCATGAAAATGCATTAGCTCTGGGTTGTACGTGACTTTGTGAGATTTAATCGTGTGTTGCATGTTGCATATACTGCTGTGAAGTAAGTTATTTTAATTCAAATATTGAAAACCACAAGAAAAACATAAAAAGTCGGCCCCTACTTTTTTCTTAACGGCTTGACTGATTGTTTTCAAAATTTAACAGCATGGAGATAAAGAGTAAATCTGTGTCTCTAGTGATCGAAAAAAATAATAAAAAATGTCTTTTCTCGTTTTGAGGAAGTGCTAGCATGGACAATATAGAGTCTTTTTGGCACCTCTGTCCTGAAATAACTAAACAAAAAATAAAACTTTCGGGCCACTAGAGACAGAGATCTACTCTTTATCTATAACCTGTGAAAATTTGAAGACAATCGGTGAAACCGTTTAGAAAAAAAGTAGGGGCCGCCTTTTTGTGCTTCATTAAACATGGATTTCATCAAGTATCTTAGACTCTTAAGAAATATCTTAATTATTCTGAGCCATACGTTGTCTGAACTGGGCTTGCTGCTGCTCCAAACAATCCACCTTCTCTTGCATGGCTTGAATAAGCGCTTCAGGACGATATGCAGGGTCTTGGATGATGTCATCAGGGTTGTCCATCATGTGCTGGATCTCGAGATCCCTCAGCTTGTCGATGCTCTGTTTCAGCTTCATTATACGCAGCCCTGCGCATTGGAAATTGTACAAGATGTTACAGCTTTGTTTCTCTTTGAATACCCACTAACACCGCAGGAAATTTTTGAAATTTTTGATAAAAAAATATCGATTTTTTTTTAGCTATTTTATCATCTATTTTAGGGTTGGGCTAACCGGTTTGAAAACCGAACAAAACCGGCTTTAGATTTTCGCGAACCGAACCTTAAAATGATATATCCGAACCGAACTTCCCTCGCTGCGCCAGTTTGACATTTTCCGACAACATTTCGTTCCAGTCAAGTGTTCTAGATAGAAGGCTGTGTGACAAAGAAACCAAGAAGAAAATGCATAAAGTGTTTTTTGTTCATTAACAATTTTATTTTTATTTTACTCTTCTTACTCTTCGAGCATAAATTAAATTATGTGAATTAATTTTATCAAGAATCAAATCACTAAAAAGATAGGCATATCTCGTGAAGCAAAATTAAATACAAACTATGGCTGGCAAGCAATGTTTGATATTATTTTTAAAAGCCACTGCAGGTAAAAATGGCCAGAGGTTCAGTTCGATTCAGTCAAATATTTAAAGTTCGGTTCGAGGTTCGGTTCGGTTCGGTTAAAAATATGAAGTTCGCTTGCAACCCTAATCAATTTAAAAGAAATTGGGATATGCAATATTCTTGGGGAAACTTTAAAAACATGTTATTTGATAACATCCGCATTGGCTCTGCAGAGAATTTTTTGAATTTCTAGTGAAAGAGAATCGATTATGAATCGATTTTGGAATTTCTTTGGAAAAGTTTGCAATAAGCATCAACAATAAGCAATAAGAAAAAACTGTATGTGTTTTGGTATCAAAAAGTTTAAGGTATATTATTAAATTGTATTCATGAGGATTTCATCAAGTTGGACAAATGAGTCATTGTCTCATTGAATAATACCTCTGTTCAATATGATTGGCAACACTTGAGAAATGTTTTAAAATTAAACCTCATAATGGAGCAAATCTGTGCAGTTTTGCATCTCTTTTTGCCACATTTTTGTATATCTGGATGTGATATTATTATTATTAAGTCTATATTCTCAACAGAGCCAGGCTCCACTAGTGAGAATGTAATATAGAGACGGGAGGAGAGGAAACCCGGTACCGGCATGTAGCCTACTCCTGACGAAAGATACCAAGGGGACCAACGGCTTATCGTCCCTTCCGAAGGACGGTGTAACATTCACGGCACAGGCCTCCACAACCCGCGCCGTCGAGAGACTGATAACAGGTGGAGGGAGGTCGTCACACTGACCCCCAAACACCCCAGTCTCTCTGGCCCAACGGTAGCAACCTGGCAAGGCAGAGTTGAATAATCACCCATCCAACCGCTGACCCCGCTCAATGTTGCTTAACCTCGGTGATCTAACGAGAACCGAGGTATCCAACACACCAGCCGTTGAGTTGATCAGGAGGTGTCAAGATGAAAAGTGGGGGGTCTTTAACCCCCACTCCCTCCCCCCTTTCCTACGCGCCTGGCTTACACCTACCCAAAATATTTAAAATCTTATTTCCTTTTATCTTATTCGTCGCTGAGCTTTATCCACAACATACATCAGCAAAAACACCTAAATTGATCTATCTTGCGTTGAAGAGTGGTTACAATTAGAGTAACAATAGTTCTATATTGTCATTAGAATGTTTAAACTTCATCTTACCTAGTTGTTCCTTGCTTAGACCAGTGTCATCTTCACCATACGCATCCCAATAGTACTGCTGGACTTCCTCCAAGTAGTCTGAATTAAGGGAAACTTTACATTAACTTACGTTTTGGGAACGTCCACGAGAGAATGTCCCTCACATTTTTTTACTTTACAATTTTTTTGATTGTGTAATAGATAAAGCGTCTTATGACAGTACTCAAAATATTAAATATGTCATATCTTGACATTGAAAAAAAAACATTTCTGCTCTTATGTTTTTGAAAGAAAAAAGTTATGATAAAAATTTTAATTTTTTATTTCAAACGTTTTATTGTATGAGCTACTTCTCACAATTTCCAAAATATCAAATATATTTAGTCTAAGTACTTTAAAAAAATATTTTAAAGTTGTAAATTCAAAGGTCACAAGACTAGTGTCACAAGACTGACAATACTTACAAACGTCCTTTTACAAAACGTATACATTTCAAGTTAACGTGGGCTGGATCCTGATCACAGGAACCTGTTCAAAAACTATACACCAAACCGATCTTATGACATTAGTATGTGTGCAAAATTTCAGATCGATTGGTTGAACGGTGTAACTTTGACAGAGCCAGCAAACAAAAAACAAAGAAAGAATGTTCTATGAGTGCTGTTGTAAAGTGACTTGTAATGAATGGTCGGAAGAGGTATTTACTGTCTCTCTACGCATGATAATAGAATTTAACATTAAAAAGAAAATAAGTCCCATATTAAAACTTTTTTAACAACTATTTCAATTATTCTGAGTCATACTTTGCCTGTACTGGCATTGTAGTTCCGCCAAACAATCCACCTTCTCTTGCATGGCTTGAATGAGCGCTTCAGGACGATATGCAGGGTCTTGGATTACGATATCAGGGTTGTCCATCATGTGTATCTTCTCGAGAACCTTCAGCTGGTTGATGCTCAGTTGGAGCTGCATTTTACGCAGCCCTGCGCATTGGAGATTGTACATGCTATTACAGTTAGAAGAAACAATTTATAGAATTGAATCAATCTCAAATTTTAATTTTAATTTTTTTTCAATTCTATTAAGCGCGAAAACTATTTTTAATTACATACATTTACAAAAACGTTGGAACTCATTTGAAAGAGATAATGTAATTCATGTCGTTTATTCCTGCTAGGATAAAAACCATACCAGTTATCAAATGCGTTTAAAACCTAATACTAAATGGGTGGTATCCTAAAAATATATAATGGACACAGAAAAAGAACAATGGGGCCAATATTCAACAAGATAATAGAGAGATTGGAAGGTAGGTTAATGATGAACAATATTCAAATGTTACGAGCTACGACCCAAAATGTATATTATCTAATGATTTGAATCTTATTTATTTTTATCTTAGTTCGATGCTGAGTTTATCCACACACTTCAGAAAAAAACAACTAAATTGGTTCAAGGTATCTTGCGTCACTTAAAACCGTTTTTTTAAGTTTTTTATTTAGAAATACACATACAATAAACACAGTAACACCGTCAATTGACCACGAAACACCTAAGAGGTGCTTGTCCGTGGTATGATACACAAAACAATTATAACATTAATCAATAACAAAAAATACACATTAGTTCAATAGTTCTTTCTTTTCAATAGAACGTTTAAACTTCATCTTACCTATTAGTCCCTGGTCAGTTTCTTCTTCACCATACGCATCATCATGGAACTGCTCGACTGCCTCGAAGTAGCCCGGGTCTGAATAAAAGGAAAGCTTACGTTTTATTCAAAACGTATACATTTCAAGTCAACTACTGAGTACATCCTGTCATTGTACGACTTCAAATTGTTAAATACGAAATTAAACGTAATCCTATATTCACTTTGGACACTTTAGGCCACGTAAGTCGTTTCCGACTCACCATAGATTGTCTTACGGAGGTAACCTTGGATGATGCATATATATTCTGGAATCATTTCTTGCCTTTAGATTATATGGAGACGTAATACAAAACAAAGATATACATTATCACAATACCAGAAATAAAAAGAACATACACTTAGACAGACATAAAAGTCTTTGTACTCAAAAAAACTCCAATACATAATTACAAAACTTTACAACAAATTGCCGGATAAATTTAAAGAAATAAACAAATGCTCAGAATTAAAAAAAAATATAAAAATGTTATTGGTAAAAAAGGCATATTTCTCAATAGAAGAATTTTCGATAGACAAGTTAGATTAGTAAAATTTCATTTAGGTATTGATTATTATTTTATTTGGTGTTTATTATTTTTTAGATTTTAGATTGTAAATAGATTATTGCTTAATTATAATTAATATTTTTGCTTTCCATATACTCCAATTTAAAGTTTAATCTTTAGGAGTCTATACATACATGTAATAATGTACTGTTTGGAAATTAAATTTAAAATGTATCTACCGATGTCCAGAGCGTACTGAGCGTACAGGATATACGGTATCTGAAGAACCTACAGGGTGTCCTCTATAGGGTGTGTTTTAGGGCGCGGAACACGTGACCACATGACAATTTGTTTGAAAAGGAGGTAAGAAATACACTTTTTTTCTGTGGAGCTTTTTGAGTAAATCAATGTGTACATGTTGTAACTTTTTTTAAGAACTAAAATAGATATGATGATTTTTAAGTCAAGTGATTTCAATAAATCATTTCAACTGTTTATAGTAAATAAATCATGTGAATCTTTAACCCTTGATAACTCAAAAACGTATTTCTGAATGTTCATGTACCTGTAGCCGAAAAACTATCCAAATAAAATTCTTAGCTGAGATAAATAGGAGAATTTGCTAAATAAAATCACAAAGAATATTGTTTTCTTTCTGAAATGTATTGAAGTACCATACAAATAATAATTTCTACGAAAGTATTCGTGCTAGTAGTATAATTCTACTACAGTACCTTCATAAGACTTATAACTAAATGTAAAATAAAAGTGGTTGAGTTCGACTGTATACAAACTGTGTAACAGGTACTTAAAAGTTCAAATTTAACATGTTAAGGGTACCCCTACCTCCTCCTCTTAGAGTATGTAAATGACCGTTTTACCTTCACATTGAGCTTCCAATTGGCTGTCTTGGGAAGGCGCGCAACTCACCGATGCTTCTTGTTCGCTTGAAGAAGTAAATGAATTACTGAATTAGATAGGTATAGCGTAAAAATAATATTATATACACAAAGCTATAGCATGTAATTGATAAATGGAATGTCCCTTAATCTGAGATGAAAAAAATCAATATATCCGTCCAAAAGATTTGTTTCAGGAAGGTGGAAGGTTTGATCTTAAATTTTACATTATGTGCCAAAATTTCAAGAAAACTGAGTTTCATAATAAGAAAAAATGTAATAAACTGATAGTACATTTTGAAATCTTCCAAAGGAACGCTTCCTTGAAACACTTGGCTACTTCTCTTATGTACGCTTTTCCATTAGCATCCTATCTGTGGCATTTTTAGAGGTCTTTTATTAAATGACATATTTATGACATGCTCCTGTGAATGATATTTAAACTGCTGACCTTGGGGAATTGCCGATCCCAACCAGATCATAAAGATTCCTCATCCTCTTAAAATAACCGACGCTGCTGGAACTCATTGTGTCTTATTAGGTGTTGATTGAAAGATGTTGATACTTGTTAATTTTTGCCTTGGACTCTGGTATATTGGCCGAGAAGTGTGGAGTATCTCTGGAAACCATTTCTCGAGTGACTTACGGATTCATTTTCAGACATTGTTTCGGGAGAAGTTTAACTATTGTTACATTTACGAAAAAGTAACTAGTATTCAATGAATTGGAATTGTTTTCTTAATTGTTATTGTAGTTCTCACTACAATACGTATTCAAACATCAAACAAGGACTGTCGAGAACAAGAATCTTCATGCATTTCCCATTATTGTCTTGATTTTCTCTCTCATTGTAGTGAAATAGCTTTTTGAAATAGTGACAGTCTTCACCACCCTCTAGGATAAGGTTGAGAACTTTCAAGCAACGAAATCAAAGAACAAATAAGTTGTAAGGTGCCGTGCTATGTGCAGATAAAGTAATACTAAGTTAAATTGAACAAAAAGTGTAATTAGCCCTCTATACGGAACAGGTTGGGTGAGTGGTTAACGCTCGGAACTTGTATTCCGGAGGCCCGGGTTTGATTCCCGCGGCCGTCCTTCCTGACTGGGGTTTTTTCGTGGTTTTCCCTCAGTCGACAGGCAAATGCAGGGAAGGTACCCTACTGATAGGCCACGACCGCCTCCTTCCCACCTTCCATCCTTACCTACTCTTCACCATCATCTCCCAATCATCATTCATCTGTCGCCATTAGCCTCGCTGCAGAACAGTGCGACGTTAAGCCCCAGACCAAAAAATATATATACAACATAATTGGGCATAAGGACTTACAGAATGTATTCACATTAGAGTACCTCCTCTCGGTTAAAAGTTGTCTCAACTTCAACAGAAGCTGCAGCCGCGCATCCCCGAGTGCGCTTACTTTATAGGGACATTGTAAATTCGGACATTATCTTAGAAATATCCTACCAAAGCAGTGATAACTCATTTTCTTCCAGAGTCCAAGTGTTTTTATTTTGTTTGTAGTCCCAGATATTATTTCAGCTCTTTGTCTAAGGGTTGTGAACTCTTCTCTTCGGTCCCTGAAGCGAGGTTCTTCATTTCAAACCGCTCGCTGTTGTCTCGGCATGATCAACATTTTCTCTGCCTTCCTGAAGATTTAGCTGAAAATACAATCAATCGTATGACAAACTTGTATACATTTACTGCCTTTTGTCACTGTTTCTCTTAAACACTTTATTTACGGTATAAGAGCTCAATAACGAATTCAAACTAATGGATAGGTATTGACAATCCTTCTAGAACTTTGTGTAATATCAACAAACAAAAAAACAGATGCGGGGTTTATAATTGATATTTATAAATGTAAGTTCGCTTGAAGTTCTTACACGGAACTTAGAATAAAGGCATTTATGTAAATCTATGACACTTAAATAAACTTCAATTATATTCCATTATGGTCCACACAATTTCAAATACTCCAGCTTGTAAGGTACTTCATTATCTTTGATATTGACAGCTTATTTTACGAGATAAAGTTCTTGATAACCAACTTCTAGCTAGATGTAGTTAGATGATTCGGCCAATAGGTATGTAGGCTTGGTCAGTAAATCTTTGCAAACTGTCCAGAACTTTGGCTAGATGTTCAAAGACCGGCCCTTGTTAGACTTTCCATTGTCTTGATTATTTCACAAATGAACACCTGAACATGTATACAATGAGATGAGCAACGCACCGATTCGCTCCTCCAGCATCCTGATCTTCTCGAACATGTCTCCCAAGACGACTGCAATGTTCTTGGGATCTTCCCCGTACGTCGACGCGTTGAATGCTCGATGAGAATGAACTTCTCCCAGTCTCATGGCGCGTTTTGATACTCGCTGCTTCTTCTCAACTGCAGGGTAAAAGTAGGTCATTTGACCATTGAGACTTCGTGTTGAATAAACATCAATTCTCTACGTCATTTAAGGATTCTAACGAAGGATCCATCACAAAGAATGCACCCAATTTTTTTAATCTGATCATTTTTACAAATATTTATTGTTTCACTAGATGTAACACATCATTATACTATGGTCTTCTTCTCCTCAACCGACTGGCCAAATCAATCACGTCATCTTCTTCCTCTTCCACCAACCCTTCTTCCTCTTCTTCCCCCGGGTCTTCCAGTAAACTCTCGCCATATATCTCAATCTACCCACCACCTCTCTTTAACAACCGGCTCCCAATTCCCCCTTCTTTCAATCACATCTCATTTTACTGCTTAGGCCGGGTAGGTACAACCAAACTTTGGATTAAGTTAATAATCGATGGTTCGCGGAATTTAGTGAATCATATTGGCTGTGGAATTCACGCCAACTATATGCATTGGCTATTTGCCCACCAACTATCACAAAGTTTGTCCTAGCCGGCCTTAGTTCCACGTTGGAAAGAAAGTACCTAGTACCTAGAACCTAGTTCTAAGTACCTAGAAACTCATGAAGTGTACTTACCGAGAGCCGAATGATCTAGGTGTTCGTCGTCCTGCATGGCGTCCTTATGGTAGTCCTTAAGGGCCTTCTGGTACATAGCACCTGGAATGCATACCAGAGAGAGATGTAAATACGCTGGAGGGGAACAAATATGACGAAGAGAGAAAATGTAATCATCTTATTATGCGACCAAATGCGAACATGCGATGCATGAAACAACTAGGAAAATGAACGTAGTGTTGGGATACACTTTTCACAAACCCTGTTTTTAAAGGGACATTGTGTTTGGGGTTCAGTTTTCTAAGAACCACTTTTTAGAGGTCCACTATGTACAGTTTTGGGTACCACATTGCTTGGATTTAGTTCGTTGAGACCTAATACTTTGTGATTCGACTCACCTGGTATCCGGCACTTAAGAGGTTTGTAAGCCGGCCCAGGTTCTTGAAATGAAGAACATTCACTTGTATTAGTAACAGACCAGAACATTAAAGTTCGCACACATACTAGATGCATTACATACCACTGTTTCTTACGTCCAGAAGATTGTCATAAATGTGTTTTATTTCACCCTGCAGTGTCTTCAGATCGTCGCCTCTTCGAGCAATTTTAGCAGCAATCTTTGGCTGACATTTCTCCAACTCTTTCATTTCTTTCTGCAGTGTCTGGTAATGGTCCAATATCCTGTCTGTAAAACACCACGCATAGTCAAGTTCTGCGAGAGTGGAGAGCAGCTCTCTCATTGGCTGACAGCTGTCATGTGACCTTATTTGATCCTCTGTTAATCGTTCACGATGAAAGTGGTGAGTTGTTTGAATGGGCAAGATTGAACTAGGATATCGCTCTGTGTAACGCTTTGATAGGCAAGTATTTGTATTGCATTTATATGATGGTGTGTTAGAATGGCTGTTTTATACACATTGAAATCTGCCGTAAAGACAACACAAAGATTTGCATGTGATTCTTTGGCTGTTTATAAAACTTTCTAAATACTCGATATGAAATATTTATTTGACTAGATGCAGAGAATTGCAAATGTTTATGCGAAGTTTAATTAATGCCTAACGTAAATTGGGACTTTTGAATCGAATGTAAACAAATTATCTTATGAAATGGAATACGTATTTCTTGCTATTGTTCGCGTAGATTCAAGTCAATATTTCAGACAAGGATAAAGAAACATGCATTTGATCGACTTCTTGACTCACCCATTTGATCAACTGACTTCAGTCTCTCCGGACTTCCGTAGGCTTCGTCCTTGTACTCCTTAAGCCCTTTATTGAACTCTATCGCTGAATAAACAAAGAAACGACATTTATTTGAAATAATTAACAGTGTTTTAACAATCAAGTAGATTTAGTATTGTCCCCAGACTTATTATTTCTTATAAAAAGTAGTATATTTAGGCAACGCGTTATTTAGGTTAATCTTTTACACTAAATTTAACCAATTTTTGGGACATACATAAAATTAATGAACTTATTGTTCACTGAATTATTCCTCACAAGATGCACTATGTCACGTAAAGAGTTTGAACAAAATCGACTTGTTGTAAGCAATTTCCACCCAAATGATCGATTTGAGTTGCAAAACATTTTGATCTTGCTTTCAATGTGAGTTTCGAAACCAAAAGTAAATATACCATGTACCAATATTTGAAGTAGCGTTGAATCTTTCGAATCATCTACTTACCTTCTTTCATGTCTTCTGTGGAATGTTCTATTGTGCGAGGCAGAGGTCCTGGAAGAGAAACAAATTCAGCTGATATTCTCCGGGATACGTAATTGTTAACTAAAATAAGACATCTTTTAATTAATTAAAAGCAAAGACATTAAGAGGGCTTGGTAGTGAGTTTGACCTTGAAGTGTTTTTAATCGATTATTATCAATATCTTTTTCCAGTGTAATTGTTAACAAAATAGGGCTATGGACGTGAATTCAGAACAGTTCAATGAAAATAATTTCACAGTTTGGAATAAGTGATTAGTTTTATTTTGTCCAACAGGCGTTTAGAACCCGAAAATTACTACATTTTCGGGTTCTAAACATTTTCGGGTTCTAAACACCTGTTGGACACAAAAAAACTAATAACTTATTCCAAACTATGAAATTATTTTCATTGAACTGTTCTGAATTCACGTCCATAGATCTATTTTGTTATTTTGTTTTTTATTTTGTATTTTGTTAACAATTACACTGGAAAAAGATATTGATAAAAATCGATTAAAAAACTCGTCAAGGCCACGCTCACTACCCAGCCGTCTTAAGTAATTACATTGAAGACATTTATTTAAACTAGAAGACCAACAACTCAATCCGGTGCATATAGCTATGTAAAACATTTTTTTTGAGTTGATAACGTTTGGGCAGGTAACTTCGAGAAACTGTAAGCATGAGTGTAAAATGGTGTACATGTCGTAATTTCGGGACTTTCTTTTGTCAGGTCAAAAAATGTATGAATAATGATTTTTTCTCAGATAGTACAAGTTAAAGATGGCTTCCATTTAAACCAGATTTGTAAATGTGTAAGGAAAATGTGAGAATATATCAATGCATGATTAATACTCGTATAAAAAAACTTCTATGAGATTTGCAAAGAAATGTTGAAATTCTGTGCATTACTAGAATCGTAAGACTCTTGCTGTGAGCCCACAATTATCTTCCTATTTGATGCAATTGATTAATCTATGAGGGCTTCAGTATGGTGGAAATACGCGTACCTATGAACTTCTGCGGCTGTCGCCTTCGCAAGCTTGACACTTGTTTGTGCTTAGGTTTCATCCATTGGTCTAGAAACAAATAATCAGACAATAACAGCATTTCATTCTATCAGACTGGTTTGTCCTATCGATATTCTGTTATTGAGCTAAAAGTTCCAAAAGAAGCTTGTTGCATCTGAACTCATTAATCCATACATTCAAACAGTTTTTTCTAAAATTATGACGACGAATGTATGATGATGATGATGATGATGATGATGATGATGATGATGATGATGATGATGATGATGATGATGATGATGATGATGATGATGATGATGAAGATTAGGTACTCATAGATGGTGGGAAGGAGGTGTTCCTGGCCTAGAAGTAGGAAGCTGTCCAGCATTTGTGTCTCTACTGAGGGGAACCCCCAAAAACCTGGTCAGGAAGGACAGCCGCGAGAATCGAACCCGGGACCTCCATGATTTTCTGCCTGAGCCAACTTGCGCTACCACTGGATTTACTGAATATTTTAGTTATTATTACCTATTTCGTATAACTGCAACTGGCAGAATAAAGTAGCATTCGTGCTCAGTTGTGAAACCAAAATATGAGTCACAAATTTCAAACATATAACAACAGTTCTTTCATTCGGCGTACCAAATAGTTCCCTATAATATTTCCTAAATATCCTTATAGATTTTGATTCATTTAACGAAAAAAATGATAAATAATTAGCTAAGCTATTTTTTGGTCGTCCAAACACAAACATATAAATGCAATCCTTGAAAACTTTAGTTATAGATGTTTCTGTTTCCCAGCTTTCGTCGAGTTTTGATTACTCTAATTATTAAATCAAAATGATTTTAAGTGTTCATAACTGAGGATGATATATTAAGGTACTATTATCTCTTTGTAGTTAAATATAAAAATAAAATACACATAAACACAAGTAAGTACTTACAGCACTCAAACAGTGCCTGGTCCCTCTTATCTGCTTCTGTATTCTTTGGTCTTCTCTGATCTGTTAAGGAACACAAACAAGCAATATTTAAACCACAAGAAAACATTGTTGAAATATCAGCCTTAAATCTCAGCTCACAAACAAGAACCGATATTTCCAACTCCAACTTAGCATCATTGGCACAAGTCAAAAATAACTCCAAAATGATTTAAAATGTCTGATCTTAGTTCGAGAGTTTTAGTTAATTTAATACCAACGATAATATCTGTACCTCTGAGGTAAAAGGCCGGAAGTCCATTTCAATGATTTTTTTGGTGAACAAAGAAAACAGAAATTCGGCATTTATCCAATTATTTTGTAAGGATGACATGATCCATTACTTCAACTGTATTTGGTGGCATCAGTCAAATAGCAACTGTTAGAACCTGATTATGGATAAATCCAAAGTAGGAATGGACTTCCGCCCTTCTACCTCTGAGATAATTGAAATGTTGGACTATCTCTCTAAGTGTAACAAGCTAAGCCTAGACGCTATAAATAAAGCTGACGTCATACCTGTGTCGACATACTGGCTGACGAATTTCCCCTGCGCCTGATTCCCAACTTGCCTCTCTTCTGTGAACAAAAACAGAGATTAAACTCACCCGGGGAAAATATTCCATTTCCACATGCTGTACATAATAATACAATTAATGGTTTAAATAAACTGTATTATATAATTTCAAATACTGCTGCCTCATCATACTGATCAATTATCAGACAATTTCAAAAGAAGATACCCATCTCAAATTATTGCTCGCCTTGGTAATTCATTTCTAAGTCTATGATGCGAATGCCCTCACGTCATTTCATATTCTCCAAAAAATTCAACCCCTATTTTATCCCCTTCTTTGACACATTTTGCTCTGTCAATCTCGTCATTCTAGTCCTCCATTACATTGCAGATCTGACATACCCAACATGCTCTTAAATGATGAGACAGTCAGTTTTCAAATATTTCAGATTCTGGCAATTTTCTGTGGGGAAAAACCCCGCAGATCCCCTCTTGAGTCCAGCTATTCGAGAAAATAAGGAACACGACTGACCTCTGGTGGATTCTTTGGTACTATCCATAAGAGAGAAAATGGAGGATACAAAGGGTTTATTTATGTAAATAAATGATAAAACTTGCTTTAGTTGTTTGTTATGGCTAAAAAAGTAAAATTGTAACTAAATCTAAATTTCATTTGTTTCTCCTTTTTCACTGCCCCCTATGGAAACACGAACATCAAAATAAAAAAGTGCATCTAAAAAGTTTCCTGCCAGAAGTGGCTACATCACGTATCGCTTATTTGTTCGAATAACTCTTCATTTTTTGCATAATCATTTGCCCCCCCCCCCCCCCCCCCCCCCGGCTAATAAGACTGAATCAAACACTGTACATTCTCGAGCATTTATATTGCATTTATTTGAGAATGTTGAGTGAAATGGTAAAACATACCTCTATATCTTTGAGGTTTCTTGGCCCGAGCTGGAATTTTCCTCGGCTGCACTGCTCTTTGACTTTCTATTCTGCTCTGAGAAGTTCTCGAGGACTTGCATTCTGCAGAACAAAAATTACATTCTGTTACTAATAGAAAACGCTCTCTGCAACGCGTTGGTAAGCGAGCCCACGTATTGCATGCGGATTAATATTCGTGTCTAAGCAGCTGCTCTACAGACCTTGAAACTGGTGCGTCAAGAGAGCAGAGATTAAATATCTGAACATTCTTGGCCTAGATTTGGAAATATTGCAAGACAAGCATAAATGTCCGTAAAATGTCAATAACTGTTGAATTTACTACAGATTAATCTGAAAATTGTCAAACAATATTAATATTAGGTCCCGATGACCTTGAAAATTTGAAGTTGATCAGTCAAACGGTTCCAGTTTAATTTTACAAAAAAATTACAGGATCTTGTTCAAAAACTATACACGAGACCGCTCGTAGAACATTAGCTGTGTACAAAATTTCAGATCGATTGGTTGAATGTTGTGATCTGGACAGAGCAGGCAAACACAACTAACATGATGATAAAGTTTTATGAAAGCTTTACAGTAACGCTCGCTACACTCTCTTTGTTTTAGAGAAATATCTCAATTATTCTTTGTCATACGTTGTCTGAACTGGGCTTGCTGCTGCTCCAAACAATCCACCTTCTCTTGCATGGCTTGAATGAGCGCTTCAGGACGATATGCAGGGTCTTCGATTACGTCATCAGGGTTGTCCATCATGTGCTGCTTCTCGAGAACCATCAGCTTGTTGATGCTCAGTTGGAGCTGCATTTTACGCAGCCCTGCGCATTGGAGATTGTACAAGCTATGACCACATTCTAGATATTATACAGTAAAATGACTCGATATGAATATGTTTAAACTTCTTCTTACCTATTTGTTCTTTGCCTTGGGCAGTCTCTTCACCATACGCATCGTCATAGAACTGCTCGACAGCCTCAAAGTAACCCCCGTCTGAATCAAGGAAGACTTCGCATTTAGTTGCTTACGTTTAGTAGTGATTCACTTCAGGTCTCTTAAGTGATTAGAAATATATTAGAAGTATGTAAATGACCGTCTTACCTTCACATTGAGCCTCCAATTGACTTTCTTGGGAAGGCGCGCAGCTCACAGATGTTTCTTGTTCGCTTGAGAAGTAAATTAATTACTGAATTAGATAGGTAGAAAAAATATTATATATACCAACCCATACCTGGAATGTTCCTTAATCTGAGATAAAAAAATGCAATATATTGTCGGTACAAAAGATTTTGTATCAAGAAGGTTGAACATAAGGTCTTAAATTTTACATCTATGCCAAAATTTCTAAAAAGCTGAGTTTGAAATAAGAAAAATTAAATTGACTGATGGGTACATTTTGAAATCTTCCATCGAAACTCTTCCTTGAAGAGTTCTTCCCAGAAACTCTTGGCTATTTCACTTCTGTTATCTATGCTTCGCCATTATCGTCTTATCTGTGACATCTTTGAGAAGTATTATATTAAATTACACATTTATGACATGCTCCTGTGAATGATATTTAAGCTTCTGACCTTGGGGAATTGCTGATCCCAACCAGGTCCAAAAGATTCCTCATCCTCTTAAAATAACCGACGCTGCTGGAACTCATTGCTTCTGATAAGGTGTTGATTGAAAGATGTTGACACTTGCTAATTTTTGCCTTGGACTCTGGTATATTGTCCGAGAAGTGTGAAGTATCCCTAGTAACTGTGTCTCAAGGGATGACTGGATGTATTTCAGATATTGTTTGGGGAGAAGTTTAACTATTGTCACATTTACGAAAAAGTCACTTGTATTCAATGCATTTTGATTGTTTTAGTAATTGTTATTGTAGTAGGTACTCACTTCTGTATTATCAAACATCAAACAACGGGTACAAGAATGTTCCTGCATTTCCCATTATTATGGTCTTGACAGGTAGGTGCTGCCATGGCAACCACATAACCTCTAAATTTAATGGGGCATTGTACAATCGGACGTATCTTCGAAATATTCTTCCAAAAAGTGAATAATTTTCGTTCGGAGTCCAAGTGTTTTATTCTTTATAATCACATATTAATATGATTTCACTGTTTGCTTGTAAGGGTGGTTAAAACGCCTCGCTCCTTTCTTGGGATGATCAACATCTTCTTTTCCCTCTTGTAGATTTAGCTATAAATACAATCATTCATATGACACAATTGTATACATTTACTTCCTATTGTCACTGTTTCTCTAACACTTTATTTAAGGTTCAACATTGAACGCGTAAAAACTAATGAACATCGACAATCATTCCAGAACTTTGGGTATTACAAACAACAAAACAGATGCAGTGAATATTATAGATAATAAACGTAATTCCGATCCAAGCTTTTACACGAACTATGAAATTAAGACATATTTGTGAATATGACAATTATACTTTAATTATATGCCATTCAGCAAAATTTCAAATACTCCAGCTAGTAGGTTATCAACAGGGACTGGAACCAAAAAGAACCGTTATTTTTATAGGAACCGGAACCGGAATCGGAACCCATATTATATTTTAGGTGGAACCGGAACCGGAACCCTTATAATTTTAAATATTGTTTGGGTTCCATAACGGTTCCATAAGTGTTCTTTAAATAATTAATTTCATCGAATTTTTACTTTATTTCGTTTTAAATCTGAAATTATTTACTGCCATTTACAGTTTTCTTTAAATAAATGATCACCAAGTCAAATTAATGTTAGACATTTCTGAGTAAGTTCCCAAAAGTCGATTTAAAAAAATTGAAAATAATTATTTTCTAAATTTGACGGAACCGATAAGAACCCTTATGAAACCGAAATGGAACCGGAACCGGAATCGGAACCGTTATTTTTAAAAACTTGGAACCGGTACCGGTACCGGAACCGTTATTCATTTGGGTTCCAGTCCCTGGTTTTCAATAATATCTTTGTTTGTGCTCGCTTATGAACCAGACAAAGTTTATGTAAGCAGCTTCTTTTAACTGCCAGCTATCGCTAACTTGGCGATTAAATCAATAGAAATGTAGCTTTCCAGAGCTTTGGCTAGATGTTCATAGACCGACTCTTAGTAGACCTCTTCTGTCATCATCAACACCTACATTGGATTATTTCACAAATCAACACCTGAACATGTATACAATGAGATGAGCTACGCACCGATTCGCTCCTCCAGCATCCGGATCTTCTCGAACATATCTCCCAAGACGACTGCAATGTTCTTGGGATCTTCTCCGTACGTCGACGCGTTGAAAGCTCGATGAGAATGAACTTCTCCCAGTCTCATGGCGCGTTTTGATACTCGCTGCTTTTTCTCAACTGCGGAGAAAACAGTCGGTTGTTTGACCGGTGAGACTTCGTGTTGAATAAACTGTACGTTACTTAAGAGTCTACAATACTCGCAGAAAATTACGATTCCGATGTAAAAAATCCTAGAAGTGCATAAAAAAGCTCTAGGTTGTACGAGACATTTGTGACATTTAATCGTGTGTTGCATGTTGCATACTGCTGTGCAGTAAGTTATTTTAATTCAAATATTGAAAACCAAAAATAAAACATAAACGGCCCTACTTTTTTCGTAACGGCTTGACCGATTGTTTTCAAAATTTGACAGCACAGAGATAAAAAGTAAAGATGTGTCTCTAGTGATCCAAAAATAATAAAAAAATGTTTTTCTCGTTTTGAGGAAGCATGGGCAATATACGAGATTTTTTGGCACCTCTGCCCTGAAATAACTAAACAAAAAATAAAACTTAAGGGCCACTAGAGACACAGATCTACTCTTTATCTATAACCTGCGAAAATTTAAATACAATCGGTAAAGCCATTTAGAAAAAGGTAGCCGCCTTTTTATGCTTCATAAAACATGGATTTCGTGGACCTAACGAAAGGGTTCATCACAAAGAATACATCACATTTTTTATTTAATCTAATCCTGTCAAATATGTATCGTGTCTGGAGATGTAACACATCACATGGTCTTCTTCTCCTCAACCGACTGGCCAGGTTCATCACGCCATCTTCTTCCCCTTCTTTTTCCTTTTCTTCCCCCTCCGGTCCTCCAGTAAACTCTCTCTATCTATCTCGATATGTCCACCACCTCTCTTTAGCAACCGTCTCCCATTTTCCTCATCATTCAATCATATCTTCTTCTACTGCTTTGTTCAATGATGGAAAGCAACCCTTGTTCTAAGTACCTAGAACATCATAAAGTGTACTTACCGAGACCAGAATGATCTAAGTGTTCGTCGTCCTGCATGGCGTCCTCATGGAACTCCTTAAGGGCCTTCTGGTACATAGCACCTGGAATGCATACCAGGAGAAATAGTATGGAGAAACAAACATAATGAAGAGAGAAAATAGAATCTATAGAATGTGCGCATAATAAGAACTAGGAAGACGCTCTGTCAAACGTATTGATAAGCGAGCCTCGTATTACATGCGAATTCATATTCGTGTGAAAGTAGCTGCTCTGTAATACACCTTGGAAATAGCTAGAGAGATATCATACAAAAAGCTTTAAAAGGAATGACGGTTTACTTGAAGTTTCTTTGAAAATGCAATTATTTTTCACATATACACATGCTCAATTCATTGTAGGATAAAATGTTATGAAAAAATTTATTAAATAATGAAATGTTATAGATTGGAGTTTCGAAGTTTTTTCATGAACTGCTTTTTATGTCAGTTTCAAATATTGGTTTTGAAACTTACATTATTAAAATTTTTAATTAATTCTTGCTCAAATGTACGAAGACAAAATGGACTAACAGTTCGACTGAAATGTTGTAGAAAACATTCGACTCACCCGGTATCCTGCACTTGAGAGGTTTGTAAGCCGGTCCAGGTTCTTGAAATGAAGAACATTCACTTGTATTAGTAACAGACCAGAACATAACAGTTCGCACACATACTCGATGCATTACATACCACTGTTTCTAACGTCCAGAAGACTGTCATAAATGTGTTTTATTTCCTCCTGCAGAGTCTTCAGATCATGCCCTTTTCGAGCAATTTTAGCAGCAATCTTGGGCTGACATTTCTCCAACTCCTCCATTTCCCTCTGCACTGTCTGGTAATGGTCCAATATCCTGTCTGTAGCATAGAGTTAGATATACATCTTTATTCCAGACTCTGCCAAAAATCGCTTGCCAAAAGACACAGAATAGTCATACAATTGAAAGCGGAAACTTTTAATAAATGATTACATTTAGTACAAGTCATATTGATGATTTTTCTAAATAACTAGGGATCTTTTAATTACTACCAAAACAATATTGCCTGTCAACACTTTCAAAACCCTTAAAATCCTTAAAAATGTGGGGTTTGTTCCTCTTGAACCTATCATATACTATATCCTATTGTTGATGAGCAAGTCCTGGTATTGCCTTCATATGGTGTTGTGTTAGTACTATGTTCTATACACCTTGGAAATTAGCTGTAAAGACTAGATAATTATTCGCCCGTGATCCATACGCTGTGTATATTATTTTTTTAGTTCTCTACAAAATGTATAAGTCAATAATTGCAATTGTTTACGAAGTTTATTCAATACCAATCAAAACGTCTATGGCGATTTATGAATTGAATGTAAACGAACCAACTTATTATGTGGAATACGTATTTCTGGATATAATTGTTCATTTTGTTGATGCAAGTCAATATTTCAGACGGGGATGAAGGACAATGTTTTAGCATTTGATTGAATTCTTGACTCACCCATTTGATCAACTGATTCCAGATCTGCCTTACTGCTGTAGGCTGTCTCGCTGTAATCCTTGAGTCCTTTGTTGAACTCTATAGCTGTTAAAACCAAGAATAAAATATATTTGTAATAATTAACAGTGTGCCAGTCAATTTAGTATTGACCACAAACTAATCATATTTAGACAACGCTCAAATTTTGGTTGACCTTTTAAACTAAATGTAACCAATTTTATAGGGACTTGCAAACAATCCTCTTTTTCACTGAATTATTCCTCACATGATATACAAAAAGAGTTTTAACAACATCGACTCGTGGAATTCAATTTCCGCCCAAATTATCGATTTAGTTGCACAATATTTCAAGGCTACAGGGGAAGAAAGCTATGAGTCACATTCGGATGAAACTGAGATAAACAAAGTTTTATGTTGAAACTTGTATTGATATTCCAAACAGTTCGATATTTCAGTTGCTTTTTAGAAGATGTTATAGCAATATTTTCTAACAATTTACCAACAAACAAAACAATTAACAATTAACATATTTCTAATTTATGCATTTATTTGCATGTAACAGTGAGTGAAGTAGCAATTAATCTACCGAATCATCTACTAACCTTCCCTTACATCCTGCGTGGAATGTTCTATTGTGCGTGGCAGAGGTCCTGGAAGAGATAGAAAATCAGCTGGCTTTCTCCCGGATACTCAACTTAGTAACAATAATTCGACTTTTGAAAATGTTCGAAATAGTAACAATTGATGGGATTATATTTTAACTTTCTTTTTAGGGCAAATGAGGAAAACGTTATTGTTGGAGTGTCCAATATTTAGGTTGGTATCTTCTTGATAAGTACCGTGCAAAATGGTGCAAAATGGTGTAAATATTATACATTTTGAGATTTTCTTTTATTACCAAGATTAAATATTGAGGTTAAATATTAATGATATAATGATCTTTAAACCCTAATTATAAGGAATGCTTTCCTAAATACCCTAAGATAAGAGGGCATCGAAGTAATTTGAGCCCTCAATGGTCAATACATCGAATATGTATTATTGTATTGTATTTATTATTGTATTATTGTAACCAAAAAATTAACTTTAGTGACATTGTGAGGCCCGAGGGGCCAGCTGTAAAACATCGGTTAAATCGGAGAAATCAAATTCTGAGTTGTTCAATTATGTTTCACTTGTAGGTATAGGCACACTATGTGATGACATATGATGCATGCAATAAATAAGTCAACATAATATAAAGATTTGTCATGATTTGTTAAAACCTGGTAATAAGTACGAGAATCGTACGGCTCTTGCTGTGAGCTCCGCATCACATTCTTTTTTGAATCTTTGTGGGCTTCAGCACCCGTAACTAGGGATTTCGGCACCCGGTGCAAATCAAAATTTGGTGCCCCCCCCCCCCCCCTAAGTCACCAGAAAATGCTACCATATGCGGGTCCGGGACCCTGAAACGGATTTTTTAAATATAATTTTAATTGTTTTTAAGCATTTTTGACTGTCAATTTCTTAATTTTTTTCAGCAGAACATTTTTATTTCCAAACTATATTTCTAATCTCTGCAAAGGTTGTGCATTAACTGGTGCAAGAGAGGGGGGGGGCTTTAAACCTCATGGTTATGAGTGACTGAAATCATCACTGACACCAACTATGCCCTGCATGGCGTTTTTGTTCTTTTAATACGCAAAAAATAATTTTGGTACTAAAATGTCAAAACATAGAAATTTGGCTTCCTGGCGCCCCCTGGTTGGCGGCGCACCGCCCGCACACCCCTTATTACGGCCATAAGTTCAGTATGTTGGAAATACTCGTACCAATAAACGGTTCCGGTTCTGACCGCCTGCGCATGTTGAGAATCTTTTTGTTCCTCGGCCTCACGTTATATGTCGCTGGAAAACAAATAATCAGGTAGAACAGCTTTCTTTCCAGCTGTGACGTGCTTTTGTTATTATCAATAACGATGTTCTGTTATTGAGTTAACGGATGAATGATTATGATGATGATTGGGGATGATGATGAAGAATAAGTACGGATGGAAGGTGGGAAGGAGGGGCTCGTGGTCTAGAAGTATGAAATCTTCCCAGCATTTGCCACTGAGAGAAACTACTCAAATAGTGCATCGAATCCGGGACCTCCATAGCTGTTCTGTCTGAGCCAACTTGCTCCATCCATACCACTTTAATCGGTCGTCGTTAAAACGGTCATTCGAGGAATGTCTTTGGTTGATGCCATGGTAATATAGTTCTAATGAGCAGTATAACATTTAGCAGAGTAATAAAATACAATTATTTGAACAGAAACACTGGTATTGTCAAGAAATAAAAAATAAAAAGAGTCGTTGGTGGGGGGGGGGGGGCTGACGTCAGAGAAGCACTCGCCAGTCTCGCTTGACAAAGCCGGTCGAACGCATCGGCGAAATATTGCGGACTCTTTTTATTTTTATTTCTTGACAATACCAGTGTTTCTGTTCAAATAATTTTATTTTACTAAGTTGTTTCCTGGTATATTATCTTCTTCTTTGTTTTTATTAATTTAGCAGAGTATTGAAAACTGGCCCTAAGGGACTGAACAAACCTAACTACTAGCTTAAAATGACCCCTACTGAGCAATCGGTCAACTTGAGACAAATTTACACAAGTAATACTTACAACACAAACATTCAAATCGTTCCTGCTTCCTCCTATCTGCTTCTGAACCTCTTGATTGTTTTCGTCTTCTTTTCTCTGTTCATGAATACAGAGAAGTAATATTTTAACCACGAGAAAACATTGATGACAAAGTATTGTTAGGATAGCCACCCTAACGAGTGTATGTATGAGTGTGTGATAGTTACTATTGTTGTATCATGTATGAATGTAGGCGTAATTGTTTAAGTGTGAATATGGTGTAGAGTTAGATTAGTTGATGTTCCCCCTGAGGAAAGGATGTAACTTCGGCCAAGAGTGTGATCTGCCAAGCGGCAGTAATTGTCAGCAATGTCAGGGCAGGTGGGCCTCCGGTCGTTTGGCTGACTGGATGCAAGAGAGAAGCAAAGGAGGGTTTCGCCAGTCCGATACAAGCGAGCATCGTGGCGGTTGCCCCGATGCTAGCTCATTGTATTTGTTTATCTTAAACAATAATCGTGTTGAAATATATTTGTGTTTACTTTAAGTATTGTTGTAGTCCCCTAGACATAACAATTGGGGGCTCGTCCCAGTATGAAACTTAAATCTCAACTCACAAGATCGATTTCGACAGATTTTAGAATATTTAAGTATCCGATATTACCACCAACAACAATATAATATATGAATGAATGAATTTTGAACAATATGAATGAACAAAGTATTTAGCACAGTGAAAGAAAATTCAAAATTTTACTGATATTAGTTCGAAAGTTAGTTAATTATTATTTCTGTATCTCAGAGGTAGACAGCCTGACGTCCATATCAATGATTCTTGAGGTGAGTTTAAAAGCTACCGCAATTCTGCGTTCATCAAAACATATTTGTAATGGTGGCATAAGCCACTGTATAGGAAGATACTTCAATATCACTGTACTTGTTGAAATCAGTCAAATAAAAATTGATAGAACTTTATTACACCATTCCAAAAGTGTGCAACCAAAATCAAGAAAATGGACTTCTGCTTTTCTACCTCTGTTCAACTAAATTTGAGGCAATATTTCTCCCTAGATATGAAGTTTAAAAGTAACAAGCTACGCACATTTTCTAAATAAAGATGGCGTCTTACCTGTGTCTCTTACATACTGGCTCCTTACTTTCCCATGGGCCTGATTCCCATCTTGCTCACAACTATCTTCTGTGGACCAAAACAGAGATTATGCTCACATTCTCGAGCATTAACATATTCAGTGAGAAAGTTATGAAATTGTAATCACCTTCATATGTCTGAGGCTTCTTGGCCCGGTCTGGAGTTTTCCTCGGCTCCATCGCTCTTTGTCTTTGTCTCCTGTTCTGAGTAGTTATGGCGGGCTTGCATTCTGCAGAACAAAACGATTGCTTTTTACTAGAACTCAGCTCTGTGTAACGCGTTGATGAGCGAGCATTCGTATTGCATGCGAATTGATTTGCGTTTGCAAGTTTCTGCTCTACAGACCTTGAGCCGAAAAAAATGCGTCATAGAAGCAGTGATAAATTATCTTAAAATCTCCTTCAAGAAATTTGACCAATGTTTCCAAACCCATATAAAATTTCCGTAAAAAATCAATTACTTTTAAAGATAACGACAGATTAATCCCAACATTATCAATAATACTTTAACTTTTTGTTCGTATGACCATGAAAAGTTTTTAAGTTGATCACTCAAACAGTTCCATTTTTAATTTTCAACCAATGACAGGATCTCGTTCAAAAACTATACCCGAGACAGCTCTTATGGCATTGGTGTGTGTGCAAAATTTCAGATAGATTGGTTGAACGATTTTACATTACTACAAAACATACTTAAAAAGACAAAGAAAGTTCTGTAAGAATGCCATATAAACAATTTCACAATAAGTCCTACGTTGTCTGAACTGGGCTTGCTGCTGCTCCAAACAATCCACCTTCTCTTGCATGGCTTGAATGAGCGCTTCAGGACGATATGCAGGGTCTTCGATAACGTCATCAGGGTTGTCCATCATGTGCTGCTTCTCGAGAACCATCAGCTTGTTGATGCTCAGTTGAAGCTGCATTTTACGCTGCCCTGCGCATTGGAAATTGTACAAGCAATTACCACATTCTAGATATTATACAGTACAAATGACTCGATATGAATATGTTAAATCTTCTTCTTACCGATTTGCTCTTTGCCTTGGGCAGTCTCTTCACCATACGCATCGTCATAGAACTGCTCGACTGCCTCAAAGTAGCCCCCGTCTGAATCAAGGAAAACTGCATTAATGATCTTGTTGAGCTTGTGGAATTAGTGATTTTTTAATGTTTTATTTCTCGTATATGAATAATATGATCATAAATAAAATAAAATATTACTAAGTTACTTACTTTTTACAAATATAGAGAGATATTATAATGCACAAGATTATAGTATTGATATCACACATAGAATTATTGTTTGATGCTACTTCATTACCTACTAAAACAGAAAGGGGTAACAGGGGGGAGTCAACAGGGTAATTGATACTTGCGGGTTTTTAAAGTGTTTTTCAATGTTTTCTTCACACTAATATTATGTTAGAAATCGTTATGTTAACTCTACAAAATATGTCACTTAATGGAGTACATTACGCACCTGAAGGTGCTATAACGAAATTAATCGTATCGTATTTACACTTAGGACACTATAGGAGCATATCGGGACTCTATAGTGATTGTAAATATATTTATGTGTGTAAATGACTGTCTTACCTTCACATTGAGCCTCCAATGGAGTGTCTTGGGAAGCTGCGCAGGATGCTTCTTGTTCACTTGAGAAGTTAATTAATTACTGAATTAGATAGCGAAGAAAAATTTAGACAAACATAATACTATGACAAGTCCAAAGCTCATTTATGACTAGAATGTGCTTTAATCCGAGATTAAAATAGTCAATTGTCCGTACAAAAGATATTGTGTCAGGAAGGTGATAGGTCAGATCTAAAGCTTTACATCATATCCACCAAGATGTCAAGAAAACAGAGTTTGTAAATAGAAAAAGATTAATTTTAAAATCTTTCAAAATGTAACAGAACCAACAGACGTGAAACGCTTATGGCACTTTTCGATTATCAAGCATTCGGTGAAAGAAAAATCATTCTATCTTTGTCATCTTTGAGAAG
This sequence comes from Leuctra nigra, assembly GCA_934045905.1. Classification (NCBI taxonomy): domain Eukaryota; kingdom Metazoa; phylum Arthropoda; class Insecta; order Plecoptera; family Leuctridae; genus Leuctra; species Leuctra nigra. The sequence goes on along the minus strand of OW203771.1, from coordinate 10,292,906 downwards.
TCTTTAATTAAATGACATATTTATGACATGCTCCTGTGAATGATATTTAAACTGCTGACCTTGGGGAATTGCTGATCCCAACCAGATCGAAAAGATTCCTCATCCTCTTAAAATACCCGACGCTGCTGGAACTCATTGTGTCTTATTAGGTGTTGATTGAAAGATGGTGACACTTGTTAATTTTGCCTTGGACTCTGGTATATTGGCCGAGAAGTGTGAAGTTTCCTTGGTAACCATTTCTCAAGTGACTTAAGGGATTCATTTTCAGACATTGTTTCGGGAGAAATAGCATTTTCGTTAATTATCTATTCAATAAATTGGGATTATTTTCTAAATCATTCTCTATTGTTCTTTAAATTACTACAATTTTAATTTTAAAAATGCTGTGGTTTTCAATTTCCATTATGTTTGGACTAAATCCTTCTATTGTAAAACGAGTCAAATCATTAAATTCGACTGTATAGCCCTATCTATTACCAACCAGAATAAAGATACCGTTACATATTTGATCAATAATCGATATAGCCAATTATTTTTTATATCTTTTTTTTATTTTTCCTTTTTATGTAATAATTCGATCCAAATTTCCTCCCTGACTGCGGTAGCAGGAACATGGAAGTAACATCAGTATAAGCATCAGATAAGACTTTGATTGTGAATTATTTTAGGAAATCAGGGATCTTATCAATTCAGTATCATTTCAGTAATAACAACATCACTTTCATTATATATCAAAAAAGTGTTAGATGATTTGCGTCTAGGATTATATTTGTTTTCCTCTTTTTTCCCGTAGTGTATACAACAAACATCAAGTCAACTTCTACCCAGGAATAACACTAATTAGCTCTTATTAATCTAGATTTTACCTAATGAGATTAGTGGGGTACTTCATATCAGAATACTATTTATCTACATAACCAATTGATATTTTGTGTATACGGATATTTAAAAACCATCTTCTATATTTACAATTTACATGATTAAATTAAGACGGCTGGGTAGTGAGTTTGACCTTGAAGAGTTTTTTAATCGATTTTTATCAATATCTTTTTCCAGTGTAATTGTTAACAAAATAGGGCTATGGACGTGAATTCAGAACAGTTCACTGAAAATAATTGCATAGTTTGGAATAAGCCATTAGTTGTTTTTTATTTTGTTTTTATTTTGTTGACAAAATAAAACTAATAACTTATTCCAAGCCATGAAATTAATTTCAGTGAACTGTTCTGAATTCACGTCCATAGCCCTATTTTGTTAACAATTACACTGGAAAAAGATATTGATAAAAATCGATTAAAAAACTCGTCAAGGCCACGCTCACTACCAAGCCCTCTTAAGCTTATACATGATTTAGCATGTATTGTCCTTAATATTTATGTTCAAACTACAATCTCAAGCCCGAATAAAGTTTCTTCATGTGTACCGGCCTTAAATTTGTTCTATTGGTTTATTGGATCAGCACTAATCGTTACTAGGCTCGTTTATAAACGTATTTTTTCTTATATTCAATAAATTATCAAATATAATCACAACATGTTTAAATACATATAAAAAATATACTTCGTATATATTTTGTGCATTACAAGTATTTTTTTTTAAATATTCCTTTTACCTGTTCCCCAGAGTATATACATATCCGACCATATTTTGCAACGTTGGTTTGCATTTCTAATGATATGCTGTTAATTGTGTGACCCAACCTTTGACCTGCCGTTCTGATTGCAGTGGTCATCTTCACTCATCTCTTGTCAGATCATCTCAATACTGGACCGCAGCATCACGTACACAACATGAATCTTGTGAAGTCGATCTTAGCTGTGTGTTTGCTGGGCGCTTGTTCAGCATCATGTAAGTTGCATGGAACAGTAGGTTCTTAATACAAAATATCAAACAGTTAATAATGTCATGTGCATCCGTTCTCTACTGATTGGGCTGAAAATATGTAAAAGAAAAGAAAATTGTAGTTTGGTGTTTTAGAAAATTGAGTGAGAAAAATTGTTTCATAAGTGGGTGTAACTTTCATAGGAATGTCACATGATCAGTTTGATTGTTAATTAGTAGTACTTATTAATTTTTTTCTTCGTGCCTTGTTAATTCGAGAAAATATGGAACACGACTGACCTCTGGGGGATTCTTTGGTACTAGACATAGGGGGGATCGCAGGGAGGATATCTGGGGGATTTATATAAATAAATTATATTAAATTTGCTTTAGTTGTTTGTTATGGCTGAAAGTTTTTAATTGTTTCTCCTTTTTCACTGTCCTATGGAAACAATAACTTCAAAATAAACAAGTGCATATAAAAAATTTCCTGCCAGAAGTGGCTCCATCACGTATCGCTTACTAAGCGATAAACTAGTTTTAAAATTTTTAAATCCTTACTGTCCACCTCTTTGGCTGCCATTTAAGATATACCTATTGTAATATTGTAATTGTAATTTGACCTGTGATAAATGCTGTGTTTTTAATTGTTGTTGACTTGGGCCTTCGGGCACCTTAATTCATGTTATTTATTAATTTGTCGTAATGTTTGTTTCTGTATTTATTCTATGTATCTGGTAGCGGGGCACTTGTGCTACGGGGCTTTGCTCTATTCCCGCTACCAGCAAAACACTGTATACATGCTGATGTTTTAAAAATAAATAATAATAATAATAATAATAATAATAATAATAATTAGGCGCCGGTTATTCAACAAAACCGCGCAAAACCATGAAATTTCCAAAACGATTGTTGACTGAACCCGTGAACCAATTCATCTCAAATTTAAATCTTGACTAAATAAAAGACACACTTAGGATTGTCACTTAGCACATTTTTTAAATTCAATTTCATACGGCACCTATTGACAAGAAATTGAAAAGAAAGAATAAAAATTTTCACAAAAAATCAACTAATTATTACTAATAACAAAGCAAAAAAATTAAAATGTACCAAGCTTATCCTAAGCTTGTCTTTTATCTAATCATGATTAAAATTTCAAATAATTTCGTCAGCCCATTTTGGCTCCAATCGTATTCAAAAATGTGCCTGCTACAAGCGGCAAAAACGCTCGCGCTTGGTCCACCTTAATGATAATGCAAAATTACCTTGAACTGACCATTTTATTTTTTCAGACAATTAGGAGAAATGAATCTACTTCAACTTTAATGAAGTATGTTAAATAGTTTAACTGGATGTCCATCCATTGAAATTATTATCCAATCAACATAATTAGAATTGTTCTACGATTCTACGGGAATTATTTCAGGTTTTATACATAATCCGTATTATTGACATCAGTGAATTTAATGACGTCAGTCAAATTCTTACTGAAATTGCGACCCGGGGTTTTCCAACACTTGTAAATAAGGATACAACGTCATTTATCATTTTTGATAACCTTTAACTTTATTGAGAACAACTAATAAAGTTATAAATCACTTATCTATTGGAATGACACCTAGGGGTCATGTTGTGAAATGCACGAGCTGAATATCAGATTCCAACCAATAAATAGCATTTTGCGCACACACTAATAAGGTCGTGGGTTCGAGTCCCACTCATGGAAAATCTGTTCACATTACAGTTGGTATTTATTTACAACCACCAACCCTAGGTCATAAGGTAAAACCAAGTAAAACCATATTTCATAAATACACTAAATACACTAAATACATAGATACACATTAAATCGAATTGTCATGAAATATCTACCACATGTGCACTTATGACGTATGTACAATTCAATTAGTCTCTCTACTCCCTCCTTATCTTCCAGACAACTCCATTACAACGACTGCATACACCCCGTTCAGTACAACGAAGTCCTACGGCCAGACGTATGGCCAAGGATGCTGTCGATGTGTCCAACAGCAACTGAACACGTACCTGAACGCGTTGGGGCACGGACAGTTGGGGCCAGGACAGTTGGGGCCAGGACAGTTGGGGCACGGACAGTTGGGGCCAGGACAGTTGGGGCCAGGAGAGATTTGGCAAGGACAGTTGGGGCGAGTTCATATGGGGCAAGGACAGAGCGTGGCTCAGTATTTAGGTTGCTTCAAGGATGGCATTCCTCGAGTTCTGCCGTCGTCCGCAATTACCAGCGCGATCAGTAATTCTCCGCAGCTGTGCATCCGTGTTTGCGCTGGCTTTAAATACGCAGGAGTACAGTACAAGTAATATCCTTGGCGATACCATTTTTAATAATACTTTAGTGCGTATTATTATCTTTAAACAAAGTTAACGTGATATATGAGGAGCTAACTTTCAAAATGCTACTTGTCATGAAAAAAAAGAAGACCAACAATGTTTACGCAGCCTGATACTCAAACTTTTAAAAATCACATTTAACCAAAATGTAATTAATTACCTATGTAAACACAGGATTTCGTATCTCTTCCATGCTAATGACAAAAGAAAATCACGTTTACCTCTGTTCAATGATTTTGGACAAGTCGCATTTTGAAAGTTATGGATAAAATCGACACGAAAGTGCTCGCTTTGACATCCAATACTTGTGCTAAAATAGCTAACTTTCGTTTGTATGAGCCTTCAAAACATTCTCTCGGTTAGAATGAAATATTGATACAATTCCCAGAAAGAAACATATAGCCGGAGCTGTCAATGCGTCAGCATAGGACATTTACCTTCCAGACGTGTCTAATTCACAGCCTTCTCGACAGTCACTTCGTTCTCTGGGTAGCTGCCTGCCGACCGGCGCTACTACCGGCGGGGTGGCAATAAAATGTACTTACCAAAGATACACATTGTAGTACATTTTATTGCCACCCCGCCGGTAGTAGCGCTCCCGGCCGTGCAAGAAACCGATGACGTCATAGCTTTAATCGGCAGTCGACAGGCAGCTACCCAGAGAACGAAGTGACTGTCGAGAAGGCTGTGATCTAATTGGCTTGCCTTGCTCTTCCTTGACCTCTAGTTCATCCCATATACCTACCCTTCAGGAGGGCAGGATACAGAAGTACCAACATCGGAAAACCAATAGACTCATACACTAAGCCCAGTTCTTCACTATTAGCTTAGAGTTATCGCAAGATTGGAACTTGTCATACATTTTGATTCCCTCTTAGGGACTACTGCTTCTGCGGCAACGACAAACCAGCCACAACTCTCTCACAAGCAGATTGCAACCAAATCTGTCCCGGGGATCGAACCAAGAACTGTGGAGGCACCTGGGCCAGTGACGTTTACACGGTGCCTAATTTTCGTGAGTGAAGCCACAATATATCAAACAATTCAAGTAGGATATTTAGACAATAAATTGAATTTTGAACGAACCAGAAAAGGGGGTGCGTTAAGTTGCCCCCCCCCCCCCCCCCCCAATGTCGAATTTTTAATTTTTTTCAACGCAGGAATTTTGCACCAATTATGCACCTAAATGTACCCTAGAAAATGTTCAAGGGTCTAGAGGGTAGACCCTTGTAGTAACTCTCCCTGGTTACTATGGTAACATACCTCAATCGAGAGGTCACGTCGATAAACCCTGATAAACCATCCAACTAACCAGGTTTGTCTAACTGAGATATTTGATGAGAAACTTTCCTATTGCAATGCAACCAAGTGGAACAACTAGACATTTAATTCGGTTTAGATTCATTTTTAAAGGTATAACAAAGGCTCCAACTGGCAGAACATGAAGTAAACAAATCACTGAACGCATGGCTTGCTATGCGCGTATAAATCAGCTAACGTCCATACGCTGGCTTATCGACGCAGCCCCTTCTTGTTTATTTTACTGGGGACAGACAATTTTTCAATAGTTGATTCGTATTTTAAAAAAATATTGAAAGAAATATAATAACAAGAAATACAGATATTGTACTAAATAAAAATAATATGTTTTATCAAGAAAGGGTCTGTGCATAAAGGACGTCATGCTAAAAATGGGATATTTTGACCCCCCCCCCTGTCACGCTATGTCACACTTTGCGAGACATCACCTCCTAAAATGACGGCACAAATCTATCTCTACCCCCCCCCCCCCTCTTAAATAGAATGTTTTTGACTGTAAAATGTACCTATCAGAATTTATCGTTTTTCCCGACATATCAACTGAAATTTAAAATTCTTGAAAATATCTTTATCAAAACGTGACGTCCTACTGGCTCCAGATCCCCCCCCCCCCCCTCCCCCTGTCTCACTGTGTCCCATACTGGTGCACCCACCCCCTACCCTCCTGAAGCGTGACGTCCTTTATGCACAGCCCCAAAGGTAATTATTACTTTAGGTTTTGGTCAGCCCTGCCGTCATATGAGAGTGTTCATGCAGTTTATTTCTCGCACAGAAAGCCCGAATACGACATACAAGGGCTGCTTTCAGGATCAGAGTGCCCGCGTACTCTCAGGTACCAACGGGCACAGTGCGACTTTGACACCGGAACAGTGCGCCAACATGTGCTACGGTTTCAAGTACGCAGGAGTTGAAAATGCGTAAGTGCAGAGAATTGTTTCACCAACTCCATTAGTCCAGTAATTCTAGTGAAAAAATCAGCATAACCCACCACTAATTGCAACAGAAGCGTTTTTGGTACCGTTCGATTCAGAAAAGTGTCCTCTACAACATATCCAAAATTGCCCGAAATCGCTGAACGGAAAAATTATTTTAATGACTTTTTAAGTTATTTTCCCATGTCAATTCCTTCTTGAAAAAAACTTTTTTCATGTAATTCCGATTTTGACGAAACAAGGCAGAATTGTTTAACATCCTAAATAAACACAAATAGCTCTCTGAGCATTATCCTCTAAATCTCATCGTTTGGGAAATATGGACCTCGCAAAACGTCAAATTACACTCAAAGTGACCTAAATCGACGAAAACTGACTAAAACATGACTTTTCAATGGACCATATTTCCCAAATGATGAGATTAAGAGGAAAACGCGCAGAAAGCTATTTGTGTTCATTTAGGATGGTGAACAATTTTGCCAAGTTTCGTCAAAATCGAAGTTACATGAAAAAAAGTTGTTTTTTGCAAGATGGAATTAACATGGGAAATTAACTTAAAAAGTCATTAAACCCTTTTTCCGTACAGCGATTTCGGGCGATTTTGGATATGTTGTAGAGGACATTGTTCTGAATCGATTCATGTATTGAAACCTTCTGTTGCAATTAGTGCTGGGTATAATCACACAATTACTGGACTACATTGTATACGACATTGTATACGACATTGTATACATTGTATACATTATATACCCAACGGCTGGTGTGTTGGATACCTCGGTTCTCGTTAGATCACCGAGGTTAAGCAACATTGAGCGGGTCAGCGATTGGATGGGTGACCATTCAACTCTGCCTTGCCAGGTTGCTGCCGTTGGGTCAGAGAGACTGGGGTGTTTGGGGGTCAGTGTGACGACCTCCCTCCACCTGTTATCAGTCTCTCGACGGCGCGGGTTGTGGAGGCTCGTGCTGTGAATGTTACACCGTCCTTCGGAAGGGACGTTAAGCCGTTGGTCCCCTTGGTATCTTTCGTCAGGAGTAGGCTACATGCCGGTACCGGGTTTCCTCTCCTCCCTTCTCTATATTACATTCTTACTAGTGGAGCCTCGGCTCTGTTGAGAATATAGACTTAATAATAAAAAAATAATAAAACATGATTTGCAAAGTGGATGCAGATTTGTTAAGCAAGCGTCATTAGGGTACTCTAATGTCACTTTCTCTATGTGTGTTTTTGCCTGCACTGCTCAGGTCAAACCGCACAACCAATCGATCTGAAATTTTGCACACATACTAACGTAATCTATGCGGTCTCTGGGAGCGTTTTTGAACGGGATCCTGTGATTGGTTCAAATTTTAGAAAAATTATCTTTCGATTGGTTAGTCCGATCAATTTGAAATTTAGGAAAGTCATTGAAACCAACATTGTCCCCAATCTGACAATGTTTCAGCCAAATCGTCCATTGGTTAAAATTTAAAACCATCTTTCCTGTGATTTTTGAAATTTAAACTAGAACCGATTGACCGATTAATTAAAACTTCGCATGGCCATTGGTACCAAGATTTTAGGTATTTTTTTTACAAATTTTCAGTATAATCTGTCTTTATTTTCAATAGTTTTTGTCATTTTAATGACATTTTATTCCATAATCTTAAAATATTGTATCTCAGAACTGACATTTCCAAAGTTTTTTTTAAGTTTCAAAATGTGATATCTCTGTTTGTACAGCAGCTATCAACTTTGTTTTTGTTTCGTTAGGTAGATGAATACATTCTCAGTGGTTTTAACTAAAATGATGCAATTGGTGTGAGCAGAATTTTTTTAAGAGGTGTTGAAAAAATTTATTTTGTTAATAATTAAAAAAAACTAATTAAATATGATTTGATAGTCATTATAATTTTAAAAAAAAAATATTAATTCTAGTCCAAACCACTGACCATATACCTACCTCCTTACCAAAAAATTGGTGAACTCAGACCAACCGTGACTTCTAAATCACGTTTTCAGTAAACACAATTTTTTCTACTAGGAAAACGCTCAGTGTAACGCGTTGATGAGCGAGCACGGGTACGTGCAAATTCTCGAACCGGAAATGCGTACACAACGCACAGAAAACATATACATCCATATGGAATTGATTATGATATCAACTTAAAAGTGTATGCTTTTCATCGAAACTTTAAAATAGCATCTAAGCACCTGGTTCATAAAGCAAATCAGAATCAATTTTCAATTGGCACTGGAAAACATTCATTTCGATACTTCATTACTGACAGATATTAAAAATGTAAATAACTTCATACGTTCTTAACTGATTGGGATGAAATTTTGTAAAATAAGAGACAATATTGGTCTTAATGATCATGCAAAATATGAGTTTGATCAGAATTATCGAAGACCGTTTTCATTTTTCAGCCTATCAGGAGATATTTATTTAAATTTTAACCAATGAATCTGAGTAACGCGTTGATGAGCGAGCACGGATACGCGCAACACCTCGAACCGAAATTCTGTCTATCGAAAATGTCATTAAAAGCCAATAATTCTAAAATTTCGCCACAGATTTGTATAGAAATCTCAAAACATTCCTAAAATATTGGTCCAAATAACCATGCAAAGCTTTAAGTTGATCAATTGAACCTTTATGATTGAACTGTTCCGTGTTAATTTTCAAAAATCACAGGATCTCCTTCAAAAAATATACCTGAGACCACTCATATGATATAAGTGTGTCTACACAATATCAGATCGACTGTTGAACGGTCATTATCAGTTTCATTTGCGTTTGAAAGTTTCTGCTCTAACTACCTTGCCTTGAACTGAAGAGTCGAAGTCGCCGTGAATTTGACAGCCAACACGCTAATAGTCCGTAAAATGTCAATAACGTTTGGATTTAAACACAGATTAGTATGAAAATTGTCAAAAATGCAGATAATGTTGGACCCAACCATCATGCGAAGTTATAAGTTGATCGTTCAATCGGTTATAGTTTAAATTTCTAAAAACACAGGAAAGATGGTTTTAAATTTTAACCAATGGGAGGATTTGGCTGAAACTTTGTTTGATTGGGTACAATGTTGGGGGTAATGACTTGTCAAAATTTCAATTTGATCAAAACAACCAATCGAAAGTTAATTTTTTTTAAATTTGAACCAATCAATGGATTTCAAAAAAATTAGGGTCTGCAACAATCAGAAATGTTACGTACATGTGTGCAAAATTTCAGCTCGATCGAAGAAAAACTCTGACCTGTATATCGTCAGTAACAGAAAAAAAAAAAAAACAAAAAAAAAACAGAGGTCCGTGCCAAAAGAGCCAAATGGAGACGCTCGCTTCGCTCGCTCAATAATTGTTACAAATTCCCAAAAATTACTTTTGTTCTTCAATTATTCTTATTTTGTCAAAGAAAAAATAACAGAAAAAATACAAAAATACAGAAAAAATACAAAAAAATACAAAATACTAAAAATACAGAAGAAAAAATACAGAAAAAATCTTGGCATTCTAAATAAAATATTGCACAAAAAAATCAAGTGTTAGTACCTTGAAACACATGTTCGATGTTACAGTAATTATTGCTTCTGCGGCGACACTCTACCGCCCGTGACCGTCCCGGAGGCTAAATGTAACGGCAAGTGTACTGGAGACACCAATAGGACCTGCGGTGGCTACTGGACCATCGCCGTCTACGAGATTCACCAGGCCCCATGTAAGCCAAGTATACCTCCAGTCTGGATCATGTCCCGTTTGCACATTGAAAAGTTTGCACGTGGGATATATGGTTTAAAAATGCTGACTTATAAATCGTTACAAAATAGAATGGACATATTTTATTTGAGATCGGGTAACACAAAGGAAATGTTTGGATCAACGCGTTTCGAATTCAACGAGAAAGCTTGGCTTCTACTTTATGTTAGGTGAAAATGAGTGACTATGAATGTTAATGCCAACTAAATATTAAAATGAAAAAACGATCGAAACAAGCTCCGTGGTGGGGAAGAAAACGTCTTTGTTATTACTTTGGAGCTTCTAGTTTGCTGGAAACTAAATTTGTCTAAAGAGCATTCTGAATTAAAAAAAATAATAATCATTAAATAAATCCATCATACACCAGTAGGTACCGAATCCGAAAGGTATGATACCGGATACGATATCGTAAGGTATCGGAACGGTGTACCGAGCGAGTTAGTAACCTCCGGGGGTTGTGCGGAATTACTTTGCGGAAGAACCAATGTTGTTGGGTCCACCATTTTCCTTGGTGACTATGCGCAAGCGATGTTTTCATTCTAATATAGGTTTCTTAGTCTGTGAAACCGCAATAAGTGATCACGAATCTTTTATTTTTGTTTCCAATTCTATAGTTAAATTCTGTTAATGTTGTATAAAGCTGGTATAAACTGTTGTTCAACATCCTACTGCAAATGTATGTGACTTGTTTCTGTAACTTCTACACATTACATTTGTATATATATTTTATACAATATGTTGAAGTTTCAGCACTTTATCTTTAATAGTTCTGTCGGAGTGACCCCTCAAACAGAGGGATTATTTTGCGCCACCCGGTAATAGTGAAACTCTTATTTGTACTCTTATGACACTTTCTCTGAGAAGCTTTCACCCTCATATTAATTCGCATTCAATAAAGCTCGCTTACCTACGCGTACATAGAATGTTTTACTATGTACTATTCTTCGATATCTTCAATTCTACATAGATTGACGCAGGATCACAATAATTGTGATTAAATAATTTTGTTTCATATTTCAGCATTCGACGGCTAACACTGTGAAGATGTTGAAGAATATCAACAGTTCCGTACAATACAATGCACGAAATGTACAAAGCAATGGAGGATGACACTCTGTACGTAAAACATTTACTTTATATTATACAAACACTATGTGAAGAACCTATATTCGTTTGCAGGATAAATAATAATTGTTCATAATTCTATGTACACTTGGCCAAACAAAACTTGAACGTTCAATAAATCTGATAGGCTGATAAATGTAAGATCGCACCATCAGAAGTCAGTCTAAGCGATCTCATTGTCTCATTCTAGTAGGTGACTTCACATATCAATGATAATAACAAGCTTTGATTGGTTATGGGGCAGGACCTGCAGTCATTCAAATTTGGTCAACATTCAAGTTTTGTTTGGCCGAGTGTACCTATTTCAAATCAATCACTCGTTCATTTCAACTCTGAAAAATGTGTATCCCATGAACATCCACATAATAAGAATAACAAAAATTACACAATAATTCAGCCAGAAAATCAGAAATAAATAACAATAATTTAATCAAGACAAAATATACGTATTCAGAAAGACATCATTCATCAAAGTCTGAAAACGAAGATGCGAAAAACAAAACGTGAAATTCACTGAATCTCACAACAAAACGAATCACACGCACTTCAATTTGCAGTGAATCACATTGATGCATGTCTGATCCCTTTTGCAGGTAAGCACTGTCATCGACAAACTGTATTCATGATATTATTAAAGAAGTTATTAAGTGACATTTTAAACAAACTTCGTATGCTAAAAGTTAAGGTAGTGTAATTGTACCACGTGACCAGTTTGCTACCTACGTTTGATCCGTGTTTGATCTGACTAGCCTGGAAGCACACTGGGTACGGGGGATACCTTTCACAATTATCTTTATATTGGTGTTGACTACAATAATTTGGTTTGCATGCGAAATGCGAAGAAACTACGGCCAAAGACACACTTTCATCCTATATGCAACTGGACACAACAAAAATATTAAACACATAGCTGTAATTCTAAGAAGAAGAAGACACTTCCTTATTTTTCACTACGATTCTTCTCATTTCAAATACACATCACGAAACATCTCCATCTCGCATTTGCAGTCAAAGCGTTGATCATTTTCGATCATGACGAAAACATACCAAAATGATTAACATCGAATTAAAATTTAAAAAAAAAGTCCCGCGGCTTCCCCGGGCTTACCAAATGATTATGTAGGCAGCGTAGTAAATGAAACCCACATAGTATGTCAAGTGGTATATTTGTCTGAATGCATCCAAGTAATGTTTGTATTGTATAATTCTGAAACTTCTCCTTTCATTTGTTACTGTTTCATGTGTCACGTAAAGTGTGTACGGGTTTAGGATTCTCTTTGTTGCTTCTTGTTTCGTCGTTCTTGTCACTGTCTAGTCACAGGACTTGTCTTCACGTTTCTTCATCTCTTCTTCCAATGACCAGGGCTCTTGCTCACAATTCTCACCCTCCGGTTGAGCTTCAGCTGTAACCAAGTTCCAGTTATATTAGTTGCTAGAAGATTATTTGGAAGCAATCGGTGAAACGTAATATTGTGTTTGTGATTAGTAACAGTTCATGTTCATATCTGTTCCGGTTATAATACAAGAATGTACACTCCCCCAAATAATAAACGGTACTTGGTACAAAACGTATTGGCTGCTGGGCCGGTTCCTTGGCAATCAATCCTTGTTGTTATCAATGAAATCAGAGCTCACCTAAAAGAGTTAGATAATGCGTTAGCACTGACTTCATGAGATGATGCCATCAAACATTAATCAGTCAATTCATTTTCTTTCGAGTACCGTTTATTATTTGGGGGAGTTTACATGAAACATGTGATGTGTCCGACTTGCTTTTTCTGAATTTCAGATTGATTTATTGGATTAAAAGTGCAATAATTCATTAAGTGTTCACAGGTAAAAATTACGTTTCAAATGCTCTGTTAACGCTAGTAGTGGATATTAAAGGAATGCAATTGGTTGTTACATGTAATGGCAATAAAATTATGATGAACTGCTTAAAATGTATAGCAGAGAATTGTAAAGCTTGTCCTTAGAGAGACGAATCGAAAAACAATCCTAAACATAGACTAGTAGAAATATCAAATATCCATGGATCAAAACATAGGTATAAAATACAATAATTAGTAAAGATTGTGGCCACAATAGAAGCACCGGTTGACAATATAAAATAACACAATTAAAAGAATTTACACTCAAGATTAAAATTCTTTTAATGATATATTTCGTATGTTTTTCACAAAAACCTTCATCAGTCATTACTTTTAAAAAGTGAAAAAGTTGAAGTTGAAAAAGTAATGACTGATGAAGGTTTTTGTGATATCATTAAAAGAATTTTAATCTTTGAGTGTAAAGACTTTAAATTATTTTATATTGAATTTCCTTAAGAAGAAGAACTAATTATTAATACCGGCTGACAAGTTACAATAAATAAATACGAGTGTGTATGTGAGTAATGTTGAGCAATGTAATTCTGGTATGCTGAAATTCAGTATGAATGAAAACAATGATTACAGAATCATAACAATATTATACTCCTGGTTGTACAGTTGAGCGTTGTCGTACCTTGTCGTTCTGACAGCCTGTCCAGGCGGTTCATGATGTCGGTGATCACCTCCCACACATCTTGTGGGTCGTCTCCGTAGGTCGAGGCCTCTTCAGGGCGGCCGGGGATAGCCTTCTTCAGCTTCTTGCGCGAGCGTTCAAGGTGCAGCTTGTTGAAGGCTGAAGCAGTAAGGAAGTCATTACAATTGTATTTTAATGATACAATTAGACCGGGTAATCGTGGCAAATGTTGGCTAAAATTATGATTTTATTTCTTTGTATCCATATAGATGTGACCAAAAACCTTATTTCTGTTAGACAGGTGGGCATTCAATGGAAATGTTGTGGAAACAACTTATTTTTTAAATCTAGAAACAAAAATATTAATAGCTTCGCATTACCTCATGTCAAGATGTTTTAATTGTCTAATTCAGACAATTGGTACCTCTTAGGAAAGGAGTTGAAAGTTACAGGACATTGAAAGTTTAAAGGATTCTTTACAAATACCCTCAAAAACCTTTACTTTCAAAATAATTTGTAAAAAATCCCACATATGCCACTATTTGTAAAAAATTTGCGATTTTAATTTCTTTTTATCCATATAGATGTGACCAAAACATTATTTCTGTTAGACTGGTGGGCATTAAACGGAAACGTTGGGGAAACAACTTGTTTTTTAAAGCTAGAAACCAAAATATTGATGGCTTTTCAGGAACTCATGTGAAGATGATTTAATTATCTGATTCAGACAATTGGATACTCTTAGGAAAGGAGTTGAAAGTTACATGACATTATGAATATTTCATTAAACTTGAAATGTTGGAAAAATTAATACAATGCGGTTTTAAATACTTTTTTGGGAAATCTTTGATTTGCTACCTTGAAGCAATCAATTTTTGAGTATATAGGTTTCATTACAATATTTGTCCACGCTTAGATAGGTGTATGAAGGGATAGTATCATGAAGTGGGTCCCTATAGCCCCCCCCCCCCCCCCCACATCATCAAGGTATGACTCACGGATGTCGTCCAAGGGCATGTTCTCCACATCCATCTTATGAGCCATGTCGCGAGCTTCGCGGATGTTTCGCTGATATCCATATGCTGAAACCCAAGCAGGATGTAGCTGAATTAAACAGCCATCATGTAAATCAATAGAAAACAGTTAAAGACGATTATTACTGTTGTACGTTCTTACATCATATACATCAATCCTATGTACTCTATAAAAGAATGTGCTAACTGGTGAAAATGTAATTTGAAATTCAACTAAATTTGATTATATTTGATTTTGTCAGTTAAAATTTAAGTTCATTCAATGTTTGTACTTTTAGTTCGTATATATTGTATTGCAATTTACAAATACCATAAAAACCGTTTTTTTCAAAATTATTTTTAAAATCCCGCATCTGCCACCATTTGTAAATATTTCGTTTTTTTTAATCGTTACGTTTATGAAATAAACATTCGCTTTAACTACTCTGCCATATGTTTTAACTTATCAAAACTCTCTTTCGAACTGCTGCACTGAATTGCGATAAAGTACGAATGATGAGCGCACATTATAATGACAAGCTTCAAAATATCCGAGTTTGTATCCGAGTTCATTAAATCTGGATTAAATCTGACTTTATTCACTTAAAATGACCATGTTATTGAAAGTAAAATGTTTAGTTTTGTAAGAAGAAGTGTGAAAAAGTTCTGATGCAGAGACCTCTTATTCTATAAAGAAAACGAAATCATTTCGGTCTGAAACCATTTCAGTCTATGTTATTCTTATGGCAGTAAAATGATTTCGGAACCAAATGATTTCGTTTCCGTTATAGAATAAGGCCCCAGCGAATGAAATTTAATTGTTGTTAACAAGACGGAGCAGTTGACTTACCTGCTTGGTGATATAACACTTCATTCCATGGCATCTTTGCTAAAAGGGAAACATTCAAAATGTCAATTAATTTTCACGATTTAAGAAGTTGATAAATAAGTAAATTAAACTTGAACCTTTATTAGGTCCAGTTTTTCAATGATCTGCTAAAACCAGGAAAGCTAACCCAGTCATTCTAGGAATGTCATTGGTTGTTGTCATGATAATAAAGTTTTAATCAACCGTTTAAAAGTTAGCAGAGTATTGAAGGACTGGCCCTTAGGGTCACCATCGATTAGTAGGTATGTTTTCTAATAAATGAACGTTATGAACATTTAAATATATGACATTCTATTTGACGTCACACCAAAATACTAACTGGGGGACAGATTTTTCAGTAGTAAGTAATATTTATTGATTTTATATCCGTATTTTATTTGATATTATTTCTGTATTTCTTTTTATTATCTTCCATTCACAACTGTTTTAAAATACGTTTATACTATTGAAAACATTTCTGTTCCCCCAACAGAAAAAAACAAACTGCTGGTTTTACGTTTCTCGCTCGTGTTGCTTCTTGTGATATTGGCCCTGATAAGGGACGTTTGTCTCTACGTGTCGGCAGTGTTGTTGCTGCCATATTCAAGTCAACTACGACACGTAGTGACAACCCAAAACAACAAGAGTGTGAACCGTAAAACTACCAGTTGCACAATGCGATCGAGCTCAGACTCTCAGTCAACTCAAACAAGATTGAGGTATGTTACCATGGCAACCACGTTGATGCAGCTACTCTATAGTGATGTAACTAATAGTTGAGATAACCTCAAGAATAATTGAAATTGAGGTAGTCACGAAGATGCCATGTTAAATTGGAAATTTTTAGGATAATTTTTCTTGGCAACCTTTAGAGTTACAGGTTTGAAATTTGTATATGTTGTAGCAACAACTATAAATGAAATAGACTGGAACCAAACATGACACTTATATATTTTGTATTTTGTATATATATATATATTTTTTTTTATTAATTCATTCATTACAGAACATCGCTTTTTGACAGATTTTTATTGAATACAAAATGATTGAATACAAAATATAGGACCCAGAAGGTTTATTTTTGTCTATTTTGAAGTTTATGCTATAATGAAGAAACACAAACAAAATCAGCACACTATCAATTAAAGTTTCAGAAATATATTTTCCAAACTTTGAAATGTGTAGTTTTGAGGTACGCACAATTATTGAAGTTTCCAATGCTATTAGAATGGCCAAAGAAGACACTTGAAACATTTATTTTTTTCAATTTTTGAAACAGGGATATTATATTAGGCTTATATTAGTTAAAATATACCTAAACAAAAATAACCTCCCCGTTCGTGACTACCTCCCCTGAAATGGACTTCCGCCCTTCTATCACTGAAGTACAGATAAGGTTCACAGCTTACGGATTGGTTCAACGCTCTCCGGGTCGCACCGTGGCCCCATCTGGCCCCGCGCCGGCGTTGACGTCGCGTACGTCTGGAACTCCCCGCCGTCGTCCTCCTCACTCTCTGACGACGACGACGTCGAGTAGTCGCTGTAACAGTCACGCGTCTGCGGACCCTCGAAGACGGCGTCGTCGGCTTGGTTCTGGCCCCATTTGGAATCCATCGTGGTGTCTGGGGCGAAATAAAAATTCAACATTGATTTGTTAGGGACGCTGTTTTTATTTCTTTTTTTCTTTTTTTTTCCTGGGGTTTAACGTCGCACTGTTCTGCAGCGAGGCTAATGGCGACGGATGAATGATTATGATAATGATTGGGAGATGATGGTGAATATTAGGTAAGAATGGAAGGTGGGAAGGAGGCGGTCGTGGCCTATTAGTAGGGTACCTTCCCAGCATTTGCCTGCCGACTGAGGAAACACCACGAAAAAAACCCAGTCAGGAAGGACGGCCGCGGGAATCGAACCCGGGCCTCTGGAATACAAGTTCAGAGCTTTTACCATTCACCCAACCTGTTCGTTGGTTTTATAACACTAGGAAAACGCTCTGTGTAACGCGTTGGTGAGCGAGCATTCATATTGCATGCGATTTGATGTGCGTTTGCAAATATCTTTTATACAGACCTTGACTGAAGCATCAAGAAAGCAGTGATAAAAATATGAAATTATTTGTAGTATAGATATTTCAAATAATTGAAGCAGTGGGAAGAAAATGTCCTTAAAAAGACAATAACTTTTGAAGAGCAACAGATTAGTCTGAAAATGGGCAAAATACCTAGAAAGTTGGTCCCAATGACTATTTAAAGTTTTTAATTGATCGGTCAAACGGTTCCAGTTTAAATGTAAAAAATCGCAAAATAAATGTTTTTTAATTTTAACCAATCAACGGATTTCCATCAAATGTATGACCCTAAAACTACACAACGGCCTCAGACTATGTAAAAAATTTCGGTTTGAAATGTAAAACGGTGTGAGTAACATGCAATTTTCATTTATCAACCAAGAACAGGTTAATGTTCAAAAACGATCCCAGAGACCTTTTAGATTATTATTAGCATGTGTGCAAAATTTCAGATCGATTGGTTTAAAGAATGTTTCTATGATATCCATACGTTGAAACACAAGCAGGAGGTAGCTGATTTAAAAAGCAATCATGCAAATCAATAGAAAACTGTTATAGACAATTCTTACTGCCATACGTTATTACATCATATACTTCAAATCTATGTGTATGCATGTCTATGTATTCTATAAAAGAATGTACTAACTGGTGAAAATGTCATTTGAAATTTAACTAAATTAGATTATATTTGATTTTGTCAGTTAAAATTAAATTTTTTGTACTTTTAGTTCGTATATATTGTATTGCAATTAACAAAAAAGTTGCTAACATGCTTATATTGGAACATAGCCGCTGAAATATGAACTTCCTCGGTAGCCCAGTTGGTAGAGCATATGACTGGATATTGGAAGCTCGTGGGTTCGAGTCTAAATCGAGGAATATCTTTTCATATATTGCAGTTGGTATTTATTACCATAAAAAACGTTTACTTTCAACATAAATTTAAAAATCCCACATCTGCCACCGTTTGTAAAATTGTACGATTTTTTTAAATCATTACGATTATGAAATAAACATTTGCTTTAAAAACTCTGCCATATCTGATCTGGGCACTGAACGCACACAAAATCACGGAGAAAGTGACATGAGAGTACCGTGGTGACGCTCGCTACGCTTTTAGGAAAGGCACAAAAAGTGTAGTATCGTGCCAATGTCCTTGATCATCGACTACTCACCATCGCCGTTCTGGACATCGTCATAATAATCTCTCAGTGTCTCGTCGCCAGATGTCCAACCGAGTTCCTCAATGCGGTATTCGATTCCGTCGATGACGCTGTAGATGAAGTGGTTGAGCTCCGTATGCTCGGCGTTCGCCGGATATCTGCTCATCAGTTCCTCCAGCTCGGCCAGTCGGTTGCCAAGATATTTGCCTCGTTTAGCTGAACACACATAACAACGGTCAGCGTTTGCTTGCTGATTCGCAATTTTTTAAAATTTATTTTTAATTTTTTAATTTTTTATGTATTTTTTTGTATTGCATTGTATTTTATTTTATATTTTAATGTTCACCTTTTATTTTAATATTTTTTGTATTTAATAGCCTATTGGAAAAAATTGGAAATTGTTAGATTGTAAAAAGTTGGAAATATATTGAGATAAATTAATATAATAGTTTGTGAATCGTCCAATGAATGTGTGTAAACATTTTCCTTCTTTGATGTAATATTAATCCCAGAAAAAAACACTCCGTGTAAAAAAGGCAGCCAAGTCTCTTTACTTTAAAAAAATTCAACACCGAAAAGGAGTGATATCAAAAAAGGAGCCAAGTCAATGACATTTCCAAATATTTAATCGTATCTTTGAAATAAAAGTATAAACACCGAGAAATACTTTACAAAAGGACTTGGCGCATCGTTTTTTTAAAGACATCATTCTATCCTAAAAGTGGAAAGAAATTTACAAGTAGGTACATTTTCCTCTTTCTATTAGAGCCAGAATCTATGAATCAAGCTACTTTTAGTAATGACTATTTTATAGTTTTGTCAATGGCGATAGAAGCATGATTTTATGCTGTAATATATAAGTAATATAAGGGTGAAAGAATTACATAACAATTGGAAGTGGTGAGAATGTAGGTTTCTTTGGAAAACTTCCATGGAGTCAGGAGTCAGGATCCTCATCAGTGTGTTGTGTCTAATGTCCGCCCGTCCGATCGGGTAGCTCAGTTGGTAGAGCTCTCGCCCGGCAAGTGAGAGGTCCCAAGTTCGTGCCCCGGTTCGGTCGGATATTTTTCACAACACACATCCCTTCATATCAATTGGAAGTGGGCTCATACATATTCTTGCAGTACTGTTAATATGGCGATATTAGACTGGTATCTTTTCATAATTTGATCTTGACTGAAGGAAATCATGAAACGTTGTCAAATAATTACTAACTAATGGAACACAATTATATATTTTTGAAGTGTCAAGTGTATAAAGTTAAATTTTTTAATAGAAATTCAATATGACTGTCTTCTTTGTGAAATGTATTTTTATAAAATGTGTATTAATAGAAATTGTTACATGATGAGAAGGTATAACGCATGAGACTTAATTATATTCACCACGAAACAATATTACGAAGATAACTATTGTGTATATTTATAGAAAGCATAGACAACAAGTTTCATAGCGTATATAATCATATAGAAAATATTTTACAGAAGGTATGTATAATATGTACCTAATTGAAAGATGTTTCCCTATTATTCTAAACATTCAAAATGACGGTTGTATATAAATGGCACATGCTTATGAATAGAAAAATGTCTTTAAAAAAACGATGCGCCAAGTCCTTTTGTAAAGTATTTCTCGGTGTTTATACTTTTATTTCAAAGATACGATTAAATATTTGGAAATGTCATTGACTTGGCTCCTTTTTTGATATCACTCCTTTTCGGTGTTGAATTTTTTTAAAGTAAAGAGACTTGGCTGCCTTTTTTACACGGAGTGTTTTTTTCTGGGATATCACTTCTTTTGTTAGTTTATTCATACAGCTTGTAGCACAGCTTGTGTCCGTGCAAGAACTTATTTCTTTAAAAAAATACGCCTATGCCGATTTGGATACTTAGAAAAGTTGCGTTTGGTATATAAGATTAAAATAATTATCCAAGAATAATAGCTTTAAGTTTCGTTACAATCGGTCCAGCCGTTTTCGATATATGACGTCACTTCCGGTTTTAGCAATGGCGGCCGAAAATAATGTCGTCTTGAATTCATAATTATTACTCCTACACATTTCCAAAATTTGGTTGCAATCGGTACAGCCGTTTTTGATATATGACGTCACTTCCGGTTTTAACAATGGCGGCCGAAAATAATGTCGTCTTGAATTCATAATTATTAGTACAACACATTTCCAAAATTTGGTTGCAATCGGTACAGCCATTTTCGATATATGACGTCACTTCCGGTTTTAACAATGGCGGCCGAAAATAATGTCGTCTTGAATTCATAATTATTAGTACAACACATTTCCAAAATTTGATTGCAATCGGTACAGCCATTTTCGATATTTGACGTCACTTCCGGTTTTAACAATGGCGGCCGAAAATAATGTCGTCTTGAATTCATAATTATTAGTCCAACACATTTCCAAACTTAGGTTGCAATCGGTACAACCGTTTACGATATATGACGTCACTTCCGGTTTTAAAAATGGCCGCCGAGAACACTGCAACCTTGAATTTATAATTATTTACAAAGTACGTTTACTTATATCTATTTTAAAGTATATAGTGGTGAATTTAGCGTCATTTAGCATATTTATGACGTCATTTCCGGTATAGGTCATAAAATGTGTGACGTCATTTCCGGTTTCGATATTTGAATCATCAAATATTACTGATTACATAAAGTTGACCGTCTAAATCGTTTAGCGCTGGTTTTGTTCTAATCTGTTTAGCCGTTTTTGAGACATGATGTCACTTCCGGTTTCAAAATGGCGGCTTCCGGTTGGTTTTATAACAAGTCAAATGAAATATCAAAAGTACAAACGTTACATAAATATCAAGACAATCGGATCAACAGTTGTTGCTGAAATGCAAATCGATGTATATTAAATTTCTTGACGTCATTTCCGGTTTATTTAAAATAATGTTCAGTCTTTTGATATTGATAATCCATATAGATGACCGTCTGAAACGATTGGCGCAAATTTCGTTCCGATCGGTCCAACCGTTGACGAGATATGACGTCACTTCCGGTTTCAAAATGGCGGCACAAAAAATTCATGGGGACAAGGTTAAATCAGACGCCAAAAGTGCACACGTGGTAAAAATGTGAGATCAATCGGTTCAGCCGTTTAGGCTGTGGCCTGTTTACCGGATTTTAGCTCCAGCCTACTACTACTAAGATTATTATTATGAAAACCGCCCTAAAACACTGTTTTCACGGCCCTCTAGCGCGCAAAGGGCGTAACCTATTGTTCCCAAATTTGGTATATGTTGTAGGGTGGGCCATAGCTCGAAATTAAGATATTTCGCAACAATGTGAGATTTCTCAATTTTAAGATCCAGTAGGCCGAAAATGCCACTTTGATGCTTACAGTAAAAGTGGGTTTGCTCCAGCCTTTATATGAGAGTGTGCGCGCGCCGTACGACTTGGCTGGCGTGGAGCGACCGCTCCACTAGATGAATAACGATGCCTATAGAATGTCTACTAATTTTTGTCATTGAGATTAGATTCCTATAAAAAAATCTGATATCTTTCCTTGCTTATAGGTAATTGACTAATAAAGGTACATTTCAGTACTGAAATTTTAGATTTTACATAACGATATCAACTGCATAACCTCTTATATACGCACTTTTTTTATTTTATACTTTTTAACACACAAAAATTGAAAAGAAATCATTTCAAACTATATTAAAAGTTTGTGTTGTTCCGACAAAAGACATTTCTCGAAAACACTTTTATCAAAAAGCCGTATTTGAAAATGTGAGAAAAAACATGCGTTAATCTCAAAACCATAAAATTGATGTCAACGGACAGTCAGTATTTGAAGAATTCGACAGTTTTCGTCTTATTACGATCAACATTTGCGTTGTGTTTTTAAAAGGTTCCAGCAAATTTATTTAAATGAGATTAACTGGCTCGAAAAAAGATGTTTCGTGCCTACTGAACAATTTATAAAAGTGCGACTAAAAGGTTCTTCAGTTAAGACGCCTGCGCAAGCGAACTGGAAAAGCACGGTTCGTCAAAGCGATTTTTTAACATTTCTTTTCATGCTGACAAAATTTTAAAAAATCAGATAGTAACGACCCATTACTGCTTAAGCAGTTTGGCACTTGGTACGACCTCAAAAGTATATCGTATTTAACAAATTGAGGTTGTTACAGATGTCATAAAGTATTCCAGTGTGTGTCATTATAGTCTATTAGGCTGTAATGGGTCCCTACTATCTGATTTTTTTAAATTTTGTCCGCGTGAAAAGAAATGTCAAAAAATCGCTTTGACGAACCGTGATTTTTTCGTTCGCTTACGCAGGCCTCTTAAGGTATGGATATTTATTTTGGTTAATGCGATAACAAACATGTAATTCCAAAATATACCGACTTATATGTATGAACTTACCGGCCATTGCAGGTGTCCACTGCTTGTCTATGTCCGAGAAAGCATCGCCATAATACCGCAACACCACTTTCTGAATCGCCCGCTCTGTAAAATGATAATACACAATACACTGATACACATGTCGTCAACCTGTGGGCCTCAGCCTGCCAGCGCCTCTAGCGGGAAACGTGCTACGTGACGGGTAGCAGCAGTTCGTGAGCTCGCCGCTAGGTAGGCGCTAGTAGACTGTGACGCACAAGTGGAGTCACAGAGCGACATTGGCCGTGCACTGACCTACCATTATCATGAACAGTCACGTATACCTCGTTCATACTTTGAAAGATAATCACTGTTGAATATTTCATCTCCATTAAATCACAGTGTGAGATCATGTTAGTTTAGGACTTTAATACCAGAGTTTTAGGAACTCGATCATCTTTAAACAGTGATTAAGAGGGCTGAGAAGTGAGCGTGCGGCCTTGAAGAGTATTTCAATCGATTTTTATCAATATCTTTTATCAATGTAATTGTTAACAAAATAAGGCTTTGTACGCGTCTTCAGAACTGTTCAATGAAAATAATATCATATATTGGAATAAGTTATTAGCTTTATTTTGTCCAACAGATGTTTAGTACCATAATTTAACTAATTTTCGGGGTCTAAACATCTGTAGGACAAAGTAAATCTAATAAACCATTACAAGCTATGGAATTATTTTCATTGAACAGTTCTGAAGACGCGTACAAAGCCCTATTTTGTTAACAATTACACTGGTAAAAGATATTGATAAAAATCGATTAAAAAACTCTTACAGGTCAAACACACTACCCAGCCGTCTTAAGTAAATTTAGATGAAATAGCATTAGTGTAAAAGAGGTATTATCTGAAGAGATTATTTTGTTTTTAAAAACTGGTTCATCTATTTAACCGAAAGAAACAATTGTTCTCAATTTACAATTTGATGATGTATGTTTAAACATTCTGCTGTTTTGAAAGACAGCAGACAGCAGACTATAGTCTAGTCGAATCCTCTAAAGGTATTCAGTCTATTGAACGCTTAAATTGTCTACATAAGTTTCTTGGTGGATTATTTAATTGTTTAATATGACATGTGTTACAACTTACGATCGGAATCTTCAATCAAGCAACCTGGAATAAAGTATGCAATGATTAGAATAATATCAAACTACAATATCTCAAAATCTATACACAAGTAATTGTTCATATTTCACAGTATCGTGTAAACAGTGATTATTGATACCTCTGCCAAAAATAAGCTCATTTGGAAGATGTGACTTAACCGTTGTGCTACCTTAAAAGTCAGTTGTAAAACAGAGGGCTGGTCGTCACGAGTTTCAAATTCCTGCCTCTAGGCGGCGCGACGTGTAATGCTACTGCGCTCTAACGGCTACGCTCGTTGCCTATTTTAATGATTCTCTAAAGTTGTGATGGATTTCTTGAAGCATACCTTTAAACTCAGTTGGTTGAGTTCGAGATTTCACGTGCTTCTCGAGGTCGACCTTGAGTTCCAAGTAGCGTTGAGTAGTTCGATCCAGCTTGCGAAGCAAACACATCTTGAAGGTCAACAAGTCCATGGTGTCTGGGTCACACACTTCTGAGAGGAGAAGAAGAAGATAAGGGGAGATTAGGATCAAAACTCAACTATTGTACAAAATATCATGTTGAGATAAAGGTGGCATAATCAAGGCGTCATTTTCAAAATAAACCATAGTCCAAAATTTCCAAAGTTTGAATATTATTGCAAGATAACTTTGTAAAATTTTTAAAAAATGAACAGAGTGAAACATCACTCTTGCATTCATATATTCAATGTTATGAATGAATTGAAATAAGATACAATTGTGTTCAAACTTACTTAACCTTTTTACCTTTCCACAAGGACAAACATAGCCAAGGATAAATTATTATTTTAATCTTTTTTGATGAAGATTTAATAATGGGAAACAATAAAGTAGGTATGTTGACTCCCTAACATTATACTAAATATATTTTAATTTATAACATTTTATTTTCTTCATATAAATACAATGTATAGAAGGTTGTATTCTTTATCTCCAAATCACTTATTTGTACATGACGCCTCAATGACTCTAAGATATTTAAAAAAAACAAAACATTATTTAAACATCAAAACTTATGCACGTGACCGCTCATATGACATTAGTGTGTGTGTCTAAAGTGTCAGACCAATTGGTTGAACGGTGTGACCTGGCCATTGACTACTAAAAACAAGGCAACCAAACAAACACACACATATTTCAGTTGAGGTGCTACGGTCGCCACGCTTGTTTAGTGATTAAAGTGCTACAAGCGTGAGCTATTTTGCCGCTTGTTGCAGTCACTTTTTTGGATACGATTGGAGACAAAATGGGTTGTCGAAATGATTTGAAATTTAATAATGATTAGATAAAATACAAACTTAGGGTTATCACTTAGTATACATTTCAATTTTTCTGCTTTGTAAGTTAGTAACAATAAGCTGAATTTTGGTGAAAAATTGTCTATTTTCTTGTCTGGAACATGTGTCTCGAACAAAATTTCAAACATGTGCCAAGTGATAACAATAAGTTTGTCTTTCATCTAATCATGATTAAAATTTGTTATGAATTGGTGTACGGGTTTGGTCTCCAATCGTATCGGAAATGTCATAGTTTTGAGTAGTTTTGTTGAATAACCGGCACCTAATTAACAAGGCACGAAGCAAAAATAAAAAAAGTGATCTAAATATACAATCAGACTGATCATGTGAACATCCTTCAAATTTACAGCCACTTATAAATCAATTTTATCTCGAAATTTGCTAAAAAGGCCGAGCGCTTGCACCACCTTAAGCAAGCACCACTCTTTATAGTTCCCGAACATCAATTCTTCCAACAGTCTGACAATATGCCACATAAACAATGGTTTACGAAGTGATTAAGAAGTCTTACCAGGCGAGCTCTGACTCCTGTTTGATCTTGAGGACGTGTCAAGTGGGGGACATCTGCTCGAAGATCCAGCTGCAGACATAGTCAATATTCGAATAACTATAGGAAGCGCTCAGTGCAACGCGTTGATGAGCGAGCACCGATAATTGCACACATCCAGCTAAATAAGATACACGATACGACACGATATGATGATTTTCTTTGCAACATAAAGAACTGTTTTGGAAGAACTGAATCCATGTTTTTTGTCATTTAGGTATACTTTTCTAAAAATCTCTTTTTGCAACTTCTGAACTCCAAATGGCAACAAGTATGTAAATACTTAACTAAACAGGGTTGAACATATGTAAAATAAGGGATTATGTTGTTCTTGATTACCATGCCAAATTTAAACTTAATCGGATCATTTTAATTTTCGACCAATCGGATATATATTTTTTTAAATTTTAACCAATTGCAGGATTTTTCTTAAACTATATAAAAACCCATAAAAAAACACTCCGTGTAAAAAAACAGCCAAGTCTCTTCAACTAAAAAAAAAATTATGAAATCTAAAAATTCTGCACTGAAACGTAGTGATATCAAAAAATGAGCCAAGTCAAAACTTTATTTGAAAATTAAAAAATACTTGGCGCATCGTGTATATAAATAGCTTAGAAGTATAGGCTAGATATAAATACATATACTTATAGTACCTATACCTACAATGCCCTAAAAAAACGATGCGCCAAGTATTTTTTAATTTTCAAATAAAGTTTTGACTTGGCTCATTTTTTGATATCACTACGTTTCAGTGCAGAATTTTTAGATTTCATAATTTTTTTTTTAGTTGAAGAAACTTGGCTGTTTTTTTACACGGAGTGTTTTTTTATGGGGATATCACTTATTTTTTTAGTTTATTTACACAATTTGTAAAACTTATTAGGGCAACAATGGCTAATTCCTTTAAAAAAATACGCCATTTCCGAATTAGTTACTAAAAAAATATTGTTTGGAGCTAAATTTAAACTTAAAGTGATATGCCATGAAGAATTGCGAAAGCATCGTTCCAATAGGTCCAGCCGTTTTCGAGATATGGCATCACTTCCGGTTTTCAAAATGGCGGCTGAAAGCTCTTACACATTGTAGGTATTAATATGTATATAAATACTAATATTTCATTATAAGCCTTCTGAATATATAGTTGGTTTTTATATAAAGGGAAGTGAATTTAAGCAGATTTCGCTAAACTATGACGTCATTTCCGGTTTCGCCGGTGGGAGCGGGGATCAGGCAGAAAATGTTCAAGAGCTAGTCGAAGCGGGCCCAGACGTTGCCGACCCCTCACTAGGCGAGACGGAGGAAGCCATTCGCAGAATGAAGAATCACAAGGCACCAGGCGAGGACATGATCACGGCAGAACTACTGAAGTACGGCGGAGAGGAATTGAAGCATGAACTACATGGCATCATCATGAGGATTTGGCAAGAGGAGAAGATGCCAAGCGAGTGGAGAGTAGCCCTGATATGTCCCATACACAAGAAGGGATCAAAGTTGGAGTGTACCAACTACCGTGGCATTTCACTGCTCAACACTGGATACAAGATCCTAACGAAGATAATTGCAAGACGTATTGAGCCATATACCGAACAAGTGCTGGGAGACTACCAATGCGGGTTCCGTCACAACAGATCCACAACGGACCAGATTTTCACCATTCGCACTATTCTAGAAAAATGTTATGAGCACAATATCACCGTGCACCAGCTGTTCATCGACTACAAACAAGCGTACGATAGTGTGAATCGCGATTATTTGTATGAGACTCTGGACGTTCTGGGAGTACCGAAGAAGCTGGCTCAGCTAGTACGTATGACTCTGGCGAACTCAACATGCAAGGTAAAGGTGCAGAACAACATATCACGAGAGTTCCAAGTGAGCAGAGGTTTGCGGCAGGGGGATTCGCTGTCGTGTCTGCTGTTCAACTTGACGTTGGAGAGAGTTATCCGGAACATCGACATCAATGGAGGCGGGACACTACTGAACCGGACAGTCCATTACCTGGCATATGCTGATGATGTTGACCTCTTGAGCAGAAATGAAAGGGCGTTGAAGGAGAGCTTCGTCCAGCTGGAGGAGGCGTCGGAGCGCGCAGGACTGGTTGTCAATGAGTGCAAAACCAAGTACATGGTCATGGAGCGGAACTACAGAAACCAACGTGAGTCATTATCTGTGAATCAGCATCAGTTTGAAAGAGTGGACAACTTCAAGTACCTCGGCTCACTCGTCACGGAGACTAATGAGACTCACTTGGAGATCATGGCCAGGATTAGCGCTGGGAACAGATGCTACTTCAGCATGCAACACCTTCTAAAGTCAAATTCACTCTCCAGGAAGACTAAGAAAACGATCTACCGAGTAGTGATCCGGCCTGTGGTGACATATGGAAGCGAGACCTGGTTGCTGACGAAGAGGGATGAGGACGCTCTTAACACCTGGGAGCGCAAGATCCTCCGCCGAATCTACGGACCTGTACAGGACGAGGGCGAATGGAGGATTCGTAGAAACGATGAGATTTATGACATATACGAAGATCCATCCATCTCGACAGAGGTGAGGAAGGGAAGACTACGTTGGGCCGGCCACATGGAGCGTATGCCTGAGGAAAGGGGAGCCCAAAAGGCCTACAGGCAGAAACCGGAAGGAAGAAGACTCCCGGGACGACCACGCAAGAGGTGGCTGGACGACGTGGAGGAGGATTTGCGTAGGCTTGGGGTGCGAGGATGGAGGAGACGGGCCCTGGATCGGGAAGTGTGGAGAGGAGTAGTGGAGGAGGCCAGGGCTCTACAAGGGCCGTAGCGCCATAGGGTAAGGTAAGGTATTTCATAAAGAGGACCGTCTGAATCGATTGGCGCAAATTTCGTTCCGATCGGTTAAGCCGTTTTTGAGATATGACGTCACTTCCGGTTTCAAAATGGCGACTACCGGTTTGATTTATAAAAAGGCACCTCAGACGCCAAAAGTGCACATGTGGTAAAAATTTCAGATCGATCGGCTAAGCCGTTTAGGCTGTGGCGGTGATAGCGGTGTTTCCTGATATCATCAGATAGGTTTTAAAAGGGGTGTAATTTCAATGTTTTCACGGCCCTCTAGCACGCAAATGGCATAACCTATTGTTCCCAAATTTAGTATATGGAGTGGGGTGGGCCATAGCTCGAAATTAAGATATTTCACAACAATGTGAGATTTTCCAATTTTATGATCCAGTAGGCCGAAAATGCCATGTTGTTGCTTACAGTAAAAGTGTTTGGTCTGCTCCTCGGTTTATTAGGCATTTACGGTATGTTGAGTGACTGTGAGTGTACGGTACGACTTGGCTGGGTGGAGCGACCGCTCCACTAGATGTGACAAAATGTTGGTCTTAATAACATTACAAAATAAAAATTGGTCGGACAAATTTCAGCTTGTTCAATGTGAGAAAAAGAAGAAAAGAAAGAGGTCCGTACGCAAATGAGTCAAAAGGAGTCGCTCGGTTCGCTCGCTCAATTTGTTACTCTCTTTCCTCCTCTGACTCGCCTTGTCTATGAATCAATTTCGTAGACAGTCGAATAAAAGTTTACCTGGAGATGACGCTGTGTTTGGTCTGACGGCTAAGCGTGGACTCATGTTTAACTTTGGGGGCGTTTGTGGGGGGCATGTGCTCGTAGACGCAACTGCAGACAGGGTCAATATTCTTATTACCATTGGAAGACGCTCAGTGTAACGCGTTGATGAGCGAGCACAGAAAATAGCAACATCTCTTGACAAATAAAAAAAATTTAAAAAATATAAAATAAATATTGTTTTTGAAATGATCTAGTGGAGCGGTCGCTCCACGCCAGCCAAGTCGTACGGCGCGCGCACACTCTCATATAAAGGCTGGAGCAAACCCACTTTTACTGTAAGCATCAAAGTGGCATTTTCGGCCTACTGGATCTTAAAATTGGAAAATCTCACATTGTTGCGATATATCTTAATTTCGAGCTATGGCCCACCCTACAACATATACCAAATTTGGGAACAATAGGTTACGCCCTTTGCGCGCTAGAGGGCCGTGAAAACAGTGTTTTAGGGCGGTTTTCATAATAATAATAATCTCAGTAGTAGTAGTAGTAGTAGTCTCCTGGAATTCAAATCCGGTAAACAGGCCACAGCCTAAACGGTTGAAATGATTGATCTCACATTTTTACCACGTGTGCACTTTTGGCGTCTGATTTAACCTTCACCCCATAAATTTTTTGTGCCGCCATTTTGAAACCGGAAGTGACGTCATATCTCGTCAACGGCTAAATTGATCGGAACGAAATTTGCGCCAAACGATTCAGACGGTCAACTATATGGATTATCAATAGCAACAGACTAAAATTTATGTTCACGAAACCGGAAATGACGTCATGAAATTTAAAATACATCGATTGGCATTTCGGCAACAAATTTGATCCGATTATTTTGTTATTTATGTCACGTTTGTACTTTTGATATCTCATTTGACTTATTATAAAACCAACCGGAAGCCGCCATTTTGAAACCGGAAGTGACATCATATGTCAATAACGGCTAAATAGATTTGAACGAAACCAGCGCTAAACAATTAAGACGGTCAACTTTATGTATTATCATCAATAATATTTGCAGTTTCCCATACCGAAACCGGAAATGACGTCACACATTTTAAAAATCTCACAAATTTACATTTTGATACAATAAAAATACTATTTGGGACAGCTTATAATAAAATGTAATCATGTTTAAATTATAATTCAAGGGGTCAGTGATTTCAGCAGCCATTTTGAAACAGGAAGTAACGTCATATCTTGAAAATTGGTTGACTGATCGGTATGAAACTACCGCTAAACGATTCGGAAGGTCATCTCTATGAAATAGGAACAGTCACACTAGAAATGTCCTATTTATGAGACCGGAAATGACGTCATTCAAATTTACAAATTATTATAATCCCCTCCTATATAATGAATACATATTCAGAAATTTTCAAATGATACACATCATTTATAGATATACATTCTTTGTGGCAGTGCAGTAAGTTCAGCAGCCATTTTGAAAACCGAAGTGTTGCGATATCTCGGAACTCGGTTGAATGATAGGAATGAAACCTTTGCTATTCTTCATGAAAAATCATTTAAAGCAAATATATAGTACCATACGCAGATTTTCATTAGTAAACCAAATTGTCAATGGCGACTTTTTTTAATGGATTTAGTAATTGTTCAATCGATATGACGTCACAAGTTCTAAGAATAAACTAAAAAAAGGAGTGATATCCCCATAAAAAACACTCCGTGTAAAAAATACCAGCCAAGTCTCTTCAACTAAAAAAAATTATGAAATCTAAAAAATTATGCACTGAAAAGTAGTGATATCAAAAAATGGGCCAAGTCAAAACTTTATTTGAAAATCAAAAAATACTTGGCGCATTGTTTTTTTAGGGCATAATAGGTATACTATATTATGTATTATGTATTTGATGTATATTTTCTATCTGGTCTATACTTCTAAACTATGTATACACGATGCGCCAAGTATTTTTTGATTTTCAAATAAAGTTTTGACTTGGCCCATTTTTTGATATCACGACTTTTCAGTGCATAATTTTTTAGATTTCATAATTTTTTTTAGTTGAAGAGACTTGGCTGGTATTTTTTACACGGAGTGTTTTTTATGGGGATACAATTTAGTTTAAAATATAATGCAATTACAATTATTTTCAGGTTGATGAAAGTCCGTGATAATTCAACAGTTAGTTTAGGGATACAGTATCGCTTTTGTCTCCCCTGACGCTTCGTCTCTGTCTATGAATCAAGTTTCAAGTTTCATGTTCCAAGTTTATTTAACCCTTTAGATACTAAAAAAATATATTTGACATGCTATTACATAAACAAAGTAAAATCAAACTTACACATCACAAGTGAGTCGATTAAAAAATTACCTTGAGATGACCCTCTTTGGTGTCTGACGGAAGATTGACTCCTGTTTGACCTTGGGGGCGTTTGTGAGGGACATCTGCTCGTAGACGCAACTGCAGACATAGTCAATATTCGTGTTACTCTAAAAAACGCTCAGGTAACGCGTTGATGAGCGAGCACAGATAAGTGTACACATCTCCAGCCAAAGATAAAAGGAAATGATAACATAAAGTTTATTAAAAACATCTTGATTGGGATATTTCATCCTATATTATTTTTATTTTTACGTAATGTCAACAGTTTCGGTCCATATGTTTGGACCTTATGTTTGGACCAAACATATGGACCAAAACTGTTGACATTACGTAAAAATAAAAATAATACAGGATGAAATATCTCAATCAAGATGATTTTAATAATTATAATACTCCTGATTTTTCAAATCTTTTATAACATAAAGTTTGTTTTTTAAGTGATACATCAATTTAATTATTTTAATTACAATTATTTGTAACACATTGCGTATTATATATTAGCTATTGTGATCAAGTTGGTCGATTAAAAAAATTACCTGGAGATAACGCTTGTTGAGATCTGACGGTTGAGCGTTGGCTCCTGTTGGACCCTGACGAAGTGTTTGGTGAGCAACTTTTAGTTCTCGTGGATGCAGCTGCAGACAATAGGACATGAATCACATTAGATATGGATCAGACTCATCATCCGCACATGGTTTCGAGATCGTGCGAGTGTTCGTATAATCGAGCGTGACGTCAAAGTGACGTCCTTCGGAACGAAAGTGCAGTCAATCTGCCACCATTGTCACAACTTGTCACAAAATTGTCACAACTTCATCTAAAATTTTTCATTGTCGGCTAAAATTCCGCCTTGCATTGGTCAAAGTTCCGTCGACTAAAGTTCCGTCGGCGAAAGTTCTGAAATGTCGACTAACGTTCCGTCGGCGAAAGGTCCTTCCACCATTCTTAGGTGTAAGGGAGTCCGCTCGGGTCGGCTTTCGCCCGTCTGCGAGAATAGAAACGACAAAGAGTTGCTTATGGGAGAAGCAGCTGATTGAGCCGATTTGCTTTGATGTGCAGTCGGATGCGCATACGTTTTACTGGGCAGCCTCAGGAATACTACTCTCTATGGGTAGACAAATTCTTACTTGAGAAAATTCAAGCTGGGCAACTTTAAATAAAAAATAACTCTATAGTTAGGCAGAATTAAAACTTGCGAAAAATCCAAATAAAAAGTGAGACCGCGGCAGGATTCGAACCGACGTTCTTTTGCACCACAGGCCAATGCTTTACCAACTGAGCTATTGGGTCTGCGATGTCTGAATGGTTCATAATATACACAGCTTACGCGCATTCAACAGCGCAGCGAGTATCTCAGTGGTATAGCCGATTCTCCCATAAGCAACTCTTTGTCGTTTCCATTCTCGCTCCCCGTCTAAACGGAAGCCCCCGAATCTGTCCGGTCTACTGTCAGTCCCCATAATCTCATAATCTCTCATGATCTTCTCACAAGTTCTTGGCATATTCCCCCAGTCACGATCCCATTTGGTCAACCCTTCCCCTTCAATTATGAGAAACAATGTACATTACCTTGTGATCGATTCAACTCGGCGCAGTCGTCATTTCGACGGCCCTCCAGACCAGCTCTATACCCAA
Source organism: Leuctra nigra (assembly GCA_934045905.1). Taxonomy (NCBI): domain Eukaryota; kingdom Metazoa; phylum Arthropoda; class Insecta; order Plecoptera; family Leuctridae; genus Leuctra; species Leuctra nigra. The sequence continues at coordinate 10,259,047 of OW203771.1, read as the reverse complement.
GTTCGGCGATGCGGAATGTATATCCGTCCATGACGCCGTTCACGAAGTCAGCCAACTCTCCTTGCTCATTGATCGCCGGATATTGGCTTAGCTTCTTTTTGAAGTCCTTCAGGTTGGTTTGAAGAAATTTCCTTTCGTGATCTGAACACAATTATCAACACAGTCAGCGTTTTCTTGCATAGGGAATTAATAATGAAGGTAGGCGGGGCATATGAAAATCAATCATCAAGATACAGTTCGTTTCTCCTTTGTTTGAACTCTCTGCAGACCGAGACACCGTCAGTTGTTCTGCTAGGCCGAGAAAGACAACATTGCAAGGTGAGCGCGCAATGAAGTCTTTCTCGGCCTAGCAGAACAACTGACTGTGGCTCCATCTGGTGAGAGTTCAAACATATGAAAATCGTCAAGGTAAACTTAGCAAACCTGGTAATTGGATATTGTAAAACCTCGATTTTTTGTTATTATGGTTAACGAAAAGCACATTCTTTAATGTCATGTAAGCACCAAGAAATTATAATATAATAATTGTTTTAACGGTTTTTTAAAAAACAGTTATATTACCCATTTCTAGACACTGTGCCCAGTTGTGGGTTCTTTTATCCAGCGGAGAAAAACTGTTCAGAAATGGACTAGAAAAATAGGGTTGGAAGGTTGGAACTATTTTTGAATGAACGTAATAACTGGTTTTCAGTAGTGATTATTTTATATTTGGCTTATGTTTTGTTTGAAGTAATTTAACACGCGTGTTACTGTGAAACTATACGTTATACTTAATACCTACTCAGTTTGGCGTATACTTACCGATCGAGTCTTTTGACCAATACGGGTGTAAATGCATGAACGCGTTTTCATAATACTTTTCTAACACAACGCTCTGAATCTCCTTCTCTGTAACATGAAATACAGAATACACATGATACACATGTCGTCAACCTGTAAGCCTCAGCCTGCCAGCGCCTCTAGCGGGAAACATGCTACGTGACGGGTAGCTGCAGTTCGTGAGCTCGCCGCTAGGGAGGCGCTAGTAGGCTGTGGCGCACTGGTGGAGTCACAGTAACCTAACATTATCATGAACAGTCACTTGAAACTGGTTATCTTATTCAAAAATGTAATTATTTTTTAAAAATGTCTAAACATCCTGATGTATTTAAAAGAAAGCATACCGCTAGGATAGGCAAACCCGCTAACATGACATTAGGCCGCGAAAGACTAAGTCTCGTTTTACACTAATACAATGTGTAAGCGTGGAAATTAGTTCGTTGTACTCTATCTCTCTCTGCTCCATATAAAATCATGTTTATGATATGCGTCAGAGAGAGGCAGTAACAGTCAATGAATGTCTGAATTGTCTGAATTAGTTTAAGTTTAGGTGGGTTATCTTATTTCCACGTCAAATGTGAAATATCTTACAACTTACCAACAGGATCTTCAAAGATGCATCCTGTAACAAAGTAAGCAAGGATTAAAATAATATCAAAGTTACACTTTCATTCCTACTCTTGACTTTCACTGCAACATTAAGGTGCTACAAGCGCAAGCGATTTTTATGCTTCTTTCAGACACATTTTTTAATACGATTGGAGCCGAAATGGATGGTCGAAATGAATTGGAACTTTAATAATGATTAGAAAAATGCAAACATTGGTCTCTAAACCATAGAAAATTTTCAATATTTTCCTTGTTAATTACAAATTTGTGTTTTTTGTGTGAACATTAATTTATTTTCTCATTGAGAATAATTTTAAAAAATTTGCCCAAGCAACCAAATAGGACATCAATAAACAACATGCTTTTAAAATTAAAATCAATTGGTTCACGGGTTGGTCGCGAAATGTTACAGATTGATCCTAGTTTTTCACGGGTTTGTTGCAAAACAAGGTCTAGTATCTTTTCACGCAATGAACACAGATTTAAACCATAACATATTGAACCATCGCAATATTCTTAAGTTATGATTGATTTCTTACCTTCATACTGAGGTGGTTTCTTCATAGCTTCTCTGTGCCTCGTGATTTCAGCCTCCAGCTTCAAATAGGCTGGAGAATTAGGGTCCATTGCCTTAAGCTTAAGCTCCTTGACAGGCAACAATTCCCACGGGGTATACGGAACAGCTGTAAGAAGAATAAGAAGAAGGCGAAGATTATGACACCTTTAAATTTGCCACTAACAGCTCCCCGCTTTCTTTGGCGCTTTCTATCATCTGTTCCGTTGTATATCGTATAGGTAGAATCTGTCAGAAGGATTTCCCAGACAATTTCTGGTAGTTGTATTTTTAGTAAATTACGTTAAGACCAAAGCATATCACGTGACTTTAATTCTCTACATCCGTTAAAAAAAGTTACCTATGAGTACATTCCTTACATCGTTTATGCCAAGATATCCAAAACGAATTATGAAGGAAATTTACTGCATACTGGAGCGTATCAATATTTTCAGTCAATATAAGATGATTTTCCAGTGATTTATTTTTAAAAAATCGTGTATAAGTACGCTTGTGAAAACTGGCAAAACGCAGTGCTGTTATTTTAAATATTATTCATAATAGTGGATATATTTAATATCTCAACATTTCGTTGGAATGATGAAGAAAGAGCGCATGTTTTGACGGCAACATTGTGTCAGGTTTGTGATGCATATGTGCACTTTTATTATAGTAAAGTTTGCTGTTCTTGGCTGCTCGTAGGATTTCCTTTAACTTCAGGTCTTGATTTGAGAATATTTAGGTGCAAAATCATCATAACTGTTATTTTCGCAGTTATTTTCTGCGTGGATAAGTTCCAACAGATGTGTCCTAACTTATCTGATGAGGGAAAAGACGGACTAAACTGAACCCTCCAAGTGAAAATGTGTTGCATTTTGTTTGAAAAGTCACGTGATATGCTTGGTATTGAGAGCAACTTCCTGCAATGTGATCTCGAAGAGTGAAGGCAGCCGTGATCGCGCTGTCTTCTTGTTGATCAACTTGGTTCTACTCGTGCGCAGAAACACTTTAGTTGACGAAAAAGTACCCCTGCACATGTGCAGAACCAAGTTGATCAACCAATAGTGCCATGCTTTAGGCATTTCTAAAAGTGATTTCAAACTCATAAAATGTCAATAAGTTAATAATAACTTGACTTATTGGGATGAAAATGTGTATAATATTAGATAATTTTGGTCTTTATCACCCTGCAAAACAACAACTTAATCGAAATCTTTTTATTTTCGACCAATTAGAAGGTATTATTTTAATTTAAACCAATTGGAGGATTTGGCTGAACTTTGTTTCGTTTGAGACAATGTAGGTCGCAATGACCTAGCAAAATATAAAATTGATCGGCTCTACTAATCGAAAGTTTTTGTTTTTTTAATTTGAACCACTCAACGAATTTCAAAATCATTGCGGTCTCGTACCCACCATAACAGGATTGTGTGTTGTTCTTTCATGTCTCTTCGTCTAAATTACTTGTCTCTGTCACTAAAAGCTAACCTAACCATTTATAAGCTTACTCGGTTGTCCATCCTGAAAGCGCTCGAAGTGCCTTGCAATGTTTGGTGACAGAGGTGGCGGGGCTGCAAGACAGAGTACAAGATCACTATTATTAGTTTGTGCGAGCGATGTGTACGCACATCAACTTAGTTTAGAATAGATACATCAATAGACAACATCACAAACCTACTTCGCATGCGCGGAAACCATAATATGGCGGTGCATTTGGGGCGTGACTAACCTACAGTCTTGAGCTCCAGAGCAGAATGCTCGCCTCTCATTGGCTGAGGAGCGTCATTCAAAAGGAAATTCACCATTATCACATTAATTGACGTGGAAATGTCCCGATACTATATTTTATTCGTAATTATTGGATTTGTTTACATCTAAGAACAAGTTGTTCAAATAGTTTTCATTTATTCAATGTCGTACAGACTTGAATTAATACCTAATCACATGAGATGTATACAGACTACGCGTAGAGACTGCAGGTTGGATTGAACCAGGTACCCGATAGGCAATGCGCGCCGATATTTCTCCCGCCAGAGAGCTATGATAGTTTATGATGTTGTCTATTTAAAATAAAATGTAATTACAATTATTTTCAAGTAAAGATTAGAGAGTATGGAATATCTCCAATGAGCGTCTTAATAAATTTGATGCGCTTTGGTCGAGAAGAGTTATGAATACTAGAACACGCTCAGTGAAACGCTTTGTGAGCGAGCACCGATACGTGCAACACCTTCTTTAGATTTTCTCTTGCTTGATTAGCGATCATCCATAGACTAGACATAAAATGTAGGTCGCAATGACTTGGCAAATTGATTAAATTAACCAATCGAAAGATATTTTGTATAAATTTGAGCCAATCAACGGATTTTATAAAAATAGGGTCTGCAAACTCCAGAGATGGTCCAATGTCAGAAATGTGTGCAAAGTTTCAGGTCGATCGGAGAAAAGGTGCGATCTTTATTGCGGTACGGACAGAAAAAAATACAAAAAAATCAAAGGTCCGTGCCAAAAGAGCCAGTAAGAGACGCTCGCTCAAACAAAAATACTTAAATTTGAATGGTTTATCTATACCCTACTCTCTAATCTTTGGTCCCCGTCCATTACTCAAGTGGTGCGATTAAAAGCTTACCTTCTCTTACTCTTTTCGGTGCATTCACTGGTTGAACTGCAGACAAAAGCACAAGAATCACATTAGTTAAAGATCAGTCTCATTATCCGCATGGGATGACACTTTTGAGTGTCAATTTGTGGAAAATACAAGTTTAACGTGTTCTAGTACAACCATTTCATAGAGGCAGAACTAGCCTCTTGCCTTGGGGGTGGGGGGGTAAAACAGGGAAGGGGTATAGGAGGTAGGAGAACCTTGGACACAGTGAACCACTTGGCGCAGTCAGCCAACTTTGCCCCAGTCACGTCATAATTACTAAATTTTTTGAAATATTGAAAAAAAGCATTTATAATTTTTAGTTACTTTTGGAGAAAAGAATAATCCTTGCCCTTGTACAATTAAGTTTTGAACCACATAATCTAATAACATTACCAAAAAAAGAAGCGTAGCAATACGGTTCTCATTATTTCAATGGTTAGTTCAACTATTGACTTTAACATTAATTGATTCAGAATTAATTATTAATAGAGATTTCGTGATTACGATTCTCAATACGATAATGTTGTAAATGAGAAAATGAAAAGTCAACATGCTCATCTTTATTGAAGGTGGAGGAGGAATTATGGAGGGGGTAAGGGGGGCGATCGCCCCTTCCGCACCTCCCCGTCAATTAAGTGTTCTGATTAAATATTACGAAAACGTTGTGAGTAACGTGTTGATAAGCGAGCCTTTCGTATCGCATTCGTATTAAAACGCGGTTGAAAGTCTACTCTACAAACCTTTGCAAGAGGCGAAGCGAACAGAGTTAAAGAAGCAGTGATAAAATATATGACATTTCCTTCAAGAAATTTGACAAATATTTACAATCGAGTGTAAAAGTCCGTAAAATTATAACTATAACTTTTAACGTATAACTATAACGTATAACTTTTGAAGATACGACAGATTTATCCGAAAATTAGCAAACACACCAAAAATGTTGGTCTCGATGACCATATACCTATATTTGAAGTTATCACTCGAACGGTTCCTGTGTTAATTTTTAAAATATCATTTAGGGCATGTTGAGTACCTATGTCAGATCTGCAATCTAAAGGAGGTCTAAAATGACAAGAATGAAAGTGCAAAAGGTGTCAAACTGGGGGAAATGTAGGATTTGAAATGAATAAGAAATGCCGTCTAGGTATTCGCATCAGATATAGAAGAGATAGGTACGGAAGCTGATTTAAGATGTTTTTTTGTAATTTAAAAAGACACATGACTTATTTGTGAATTGAGAGAAGAAAGAAGATTGTGGAAATAGAATATTTTCCTCCGGGGGGTTGGGGGGGGGGGGGAGTGGCTCGGCCCCGGGGGGCGGATATTTTCCTGACAAAGACTTCGTAAATGGGACGTAAATTGACTGCGACAAAAACTCTAATAACTTACTTATTTACACAAATAGAACTCTGATTCAGAAGTGTAGTATACATACTGTGTTCTGACAACTATAACATAAGTCAAATGAAGGATGCTTATAAAAACTTCGTTGGACTTTCACAAACTATTTTATTGATTCATAAATGCTAATTTATTATTTTTTTTTAAATTAATTTATTAATTAATCTCCAAACAAAGAACTGGAACCTTGAAAGTAAATATGCTCTTTTTCGAATTCAATAATCGAAATTTTTTATTCTCGAGGGTTTTCACGACCCCAATTTCATAATGACATTTGAAAACATAATCTAGTTGGATCAACCATTTTACTTCAAATATGTTAAAACTGGAATTTTATAAAAACTATTTCGCCCCGGCTTGGGGGGGGGGGGGGGGGGGGGCGGGGCGGCACTCGCCCGCCTGTATTCCACACTGGACGCTCGCTCAACTGACCTCGAGGTGGCGCTTCTGGCTGTATGCCTTGACCGGCCTTGTAGATGCGCCGCCGATTCTCGCGATGCAAGCCCACGCCAGACACAAACTCAAGTTCGGCAATGCGGAATGTCAATCCGTCGACGATGCTGTTCACGAAGTCAGCGAGCTCTCCTTGCTCATTGATCGCCGGATATTGGCTTATCACGTTGTTCAGAGCGGCCAGTCGTTCTTGAAGATATTCCTTTCGTTTTTCTGAACACATATAATATAAACACAGTCAGCGCTTCCTTGCTTCGGTAATTGCAAGTAGTAGGGCCAAAGAGGTTAAGACGGATGGTTATTGAGTTTGTCCTTAAAGAGTTTTTTAATCGAGTTTTATCATTATCTTTTACCAATGTAATTGTTAACAAAATAAGGCTTTGTACGAGTATTCAGAACAGTTCAATGAGAATAATTCCATAGCTTGTTATGGTTTATTAGATTTACTTTGTCCTACAGACGTTTAGTGCCCGAAAATTAGTAAAATTATGGCACTAAACATCTGTTGGAGAAAATAAAACTAATAACTTATTCCAAACTATGAAATTATTTTCATTGAACTGTTCTGAATACTCGTACAAAGCCCTATTTTGTAAACAATTACATTGGTAAAAGATATTGATAAAAATCGATTAAAAAAACTCTTCAAGGCCACGCTCACTACTCAGCCATCTTAAGCCTACTAGAACCTCTTTGGTAGGGCCCAGTATTTGGTTAATAGTTATAATAGTAAAACACTTTGAAATTTGGAATAACATTACATTTATTTGTTAGGTACACATAAGCTTCTGTAAAAATACGAAGTTGTGAAGTTAGGCGGAAAATATTTGTACTTGATTGATCCTTAATTTATAGTCATATCAAATGATACGTATTGGAAATTAGCTAATATCAGAAGGTAACCATATTACACTCTGGGTGCCTATTACGGAATTATGGTTGAGGTGAAAGCATGCGTTTAATACTGAGCTTGGTGAATTACTCACCGATCTTTTTATTTGACCAATTCGGGTGGTTAGGCTTGAACGCATCTTGATAAAACTTCAACACTTCTTGCTGAATCGCCCGCTCTGTAACAGTAAATACACAATACACATGATGTATTTGTTATGTGGATGTGTGTTTTCATTTTTCAACCATTGGGCCTCAGCCTGTCAGCGACTCTAGCGGGAAACATGCTACTTGACGGGTAGCAGCAGGGTACTCAGCCATTGTCTTTGGAGTATATTGGCGTTATGTGTAAAGTTAAGGGTGCTAGGGTTAGAGTAGAGGTAGAGTTGGACAGATGGAGTTCATCAGATGAGTCAGTAGAGTTGGTCAAGAGTCAAGGAGACAAGTTATAAGTAGAAAAGAAGTCTTGTAGAGATTGGTTCTGTCAGAGAAAGAAGGAGATCATATAGAATTGTATCTGTGGTGTTTAATTGATGTTAAATTGTATTAAGAATAGATCTGTGTACAATTGTGTTCTATAGTGTAAGTAAAGGAGATTCAAATAATATTAGTTAAAGTCAGTTCCCTATGTCACCTTCCCTTCTCATGTTGTATGGAGGTTAAATCGAAAGGATCCCTGGTTTAATTCGTATCTTGGTGGGGCTCAGAGAACCCGATCATGACACAGTTATCAAAGCGAATTTCACAGCCAATTAAGATTCACTTACTTCCACTAACTATCGATAGTTAACTTAATCCACAGTTGGTTCTACACGACCTTAAAGATCTAGAAACCCTAGGTAAAAACAAAATTAAGTCTTTCATGGTCTACATGGTTCTCTTTTAGAGAAGACACAAGAGTCAATGAATGACTGAATTGTCTGCATTAGGAGGACTATGTTATTTATTTCTACGACAAATATGAAATATCTTACAACTTACGATTGCAATCTTCAAAGATGCATCCTGTAACAAAGTAAACCAAGATTACAAGAATATCACAATTAAATACCTTCATTCCTACTCATAAGGTGACAACATTAAAGCCAATTGCTATCATTCGTGGTCAAGCGAGATAATTGTCGACGACGAATACGATTTTAGTTTTTAATAATTACCTACTTACCTAAGTTACAAATATAGTGGACATATTTGTATTTAACTTCGAGTGCTTGTTAACCCATTGGCGTATTTTTGTTAATACCACTCGCCATATTATAGGTTACCATTCTAGTACATATTTTCAAAATGGTGATTCGATATAAATAGAATAAAAATAGACTTGTATCGAGAATTCTCATTATTCTCCAACGATCGAGGTCTATACCTAAATTGTGTACAATTCACACAATGATCAAAGATCCAAGCCATAAAGCCCAGTACACACGTCACATTGATCTCAGACATTGGATGTGACCTTGGATTTTAGAACCCATCTCTATAATGTTACCGCACTTGTGTGTCCTTGAACAATTTAACATTATAATCCAAGCATCCAATTCGATCGAATGCGTCGTGTGTACTGGGCATAACACAATCATATTGAACCATCGCAATAGTTTTGCATTATGCCCAATTTACACGGTAAAATTTCTTGAACAACTTCTGTGTCACATTAGTACTTGTCATACCATTTTGTATTTCCACGATGCAACTTTTTGTCACAGATCTTGAGATCAACATTTATATAATTAAGAACACGTTCTTATTTCCATCAAGAAGAGTGACACAGAAGTTGATCAAGAAGTTGTTCCGTGTAAATTGAACTTTAGAGCTTTAAAGTTGTGATTGATTCCATAACGCATACCTCCATATTGAAGAGGTCGATTGAGAGAATTTTTGTGCCTCATGATGTCAGCCTGCAGTTCCAAATATTCTGAAGAAGCTGGATCCGTTTCTCGAAGCGCACGCTCCTTGCTGGCCAACAATCTGGGGGTACACGGGTCATCTTCTGCCCAGAGAAGAAGAAGATTATGACCCATTTAAAATCACTACTCGCTTTCACCTCTTTACAGTACGTTTGTCACTGAATTTGCAGCAGAGAGAAACTACTTTCTGTTTGGAATTCCTATTTTCCATACTAGGAAAACGCTCAGTGTAACGCGTTGATGAGCGAGCACGGACACGCGCAACACCTCGAACCGAAATTATGTCTATCGAAAATATCATTAAAAACCAATAATTCTTGAAATTCGTCAGACTTGTAGGTATAAAAAACCAATTATTCCTAAAGTATTAGTCCCAATAACCATGCAAAGTTTTAGGTTGATTGATTGAACCTTTATGATAAGAATGTTCCTTGTTAATATTCAAAAATCATAGGATCTATTTAAAAAAAATATATCTGGGACCACTCATGTGATATAAGTGTGTGTACTTCTACTAACACAGTATTAGACGATCTTTTGAACGGTCATATCAGTTTCATACGTTTGAAAGTTTCTGCTCTAACTACCTTGGAACTATAAAGAGTCGAAGTAGCAGTGATCAACATTTTTGAGTAATTTGACAGCCAACACGCAAAATGTCCGTAAAATGTCAATAACTTTTGGATTTAAACACAAATAGGTCTGAAAATTTTCAAAAATACAGATAATGTTGGTCTTAATGACCATGCAAAGTTTTAAGTTGATCGGTCATACGGTTCTAGTTTAAATTTAAAAAATCATATGAAAGATTTTTTTAAATTTTAACCAATGGGAGGATTTGGCTGAAACTTTGTATGATTGGGTACAATGTTAGTCGTAATGACTTGTCAAAATTTCAAATTGCTCGGAACAACCAATCAAAAGATTTTTTTTTAAAATTTGAACTAAATACATGAGCCCGTTCAAAAACGATCCCAGGGACCGCATAGATTACGTTAGTATATGTGCAAAATTTCAGATCGATTGGTTGTGCCGTTTGACCTGGGCTGTGAACACAAAAAAACAAAAAAACAAAAAACAAAAAAACAAAACAAAAAAAAACACACAGAGAAAGTGCCGTAAGTGTACCGTGGTGACGCTCGCTACGCTCGCTCAACTAATTTCGGCTACTTTTTGGCACTTTCTCCACCTCACCCCAAACCAATAGAGGATCAAAGAGTATGTCTACAAAAAGACCACACATGCAGATGTTTTAAAATCCGCAAAATTTCCGCAAAATTTCCACTTTGGGGAATATTCTCCAAAAAATAAGTTCTCGGGAATTTTGTATCACTAGACTTGAGTGTACTTGTATATTATTAAACGACCCTCGTAGATTAGTTTAGTCCATCGTTGTTATTACGTCACAATGATAGAGCAGTGATTAAATTATTAAATAATGGGGTAATATTCCGATTAGTGTATTAACAGCAAATAAATTATTCTAATAATAAAGATAATTGCGCAATGTGACAGTCAGAATGATCAGAAACAAATCAGAATATTACCGCATTATTTATAATTTAATAAAGTGGATTCTGAAAGCTCTCACGATAATAGAGCAGTATTTGTTTTTTTTCACGGATGTGCTTCCGCACTTTCTATAACAAATGCAAGGAGAGAAGTAAGTCGAACTACCTGGAGCTCTATTCCACAAGTTAAAAATTCCGGATTCGGTCCAAATCCGAATACATCGGCCGTTCAGGAGCCAAACCAGCTAAGTCACTTCAGGAATGGCAACATCTTGGTTTCATTATTAAATTGACATCAATGAATCTCAAGGAAGCAAAACCCTAATACGGGTAATAAAATCTTTAATCACTCCAATACTACCTCTGGATTGACTCCTGAGCTATCAACATGTTACGAAGAGTATAAAGATTTACTGCACCTGGACATGTAGCGGCCATGATGTTGCGGAAGGACTCGAAAGATTTCACTTAGAATTTTTGACCTGAATGTGTTTGCTTGAATTTTGTAAATTTCCATGGGTACCGAAGATTTGTATAGAAACAGGAATGATAACAATTATATATTTGTGTAACAATTGCTGAAAGGTATTATTACTGTTCAACTGATAATAACAATCTAAATTAGATGACAATACAAAAGCTTGATTCATAATACATTTTCATTATGTAAGTGACTTTTAGCTAACGTTTAAATTGTGTCTTAAAAGTATATTGATTGAATATTAACCTGGTGATGCCACAGTTTTTTTTCTTGGTGAGTCGTTCAGTGAACAAAGAGAATTGCATGTCGAGCTCTGTCCTTTATGTCTTGATAGGCGTTAAATGATGCAGGATTATTTAACGTAGCTCATACTATAAACATAATTACACATAATTGAGGTTAGTTATTGATAGTACCTACAAAGGTATTCTCATTCTCCTAAACTTTAATCACTTATAAATTGTAAGAATTGATAAAAGAGAAGGTGTTTGCCACAACATAACAGCACGTTTGACGTCCTGCTAACATTTCAGATTTCTGCCACCCGCCGCGCTGTCTCTATGTCACTGATAAAATGTGAGATATTACGCTATTTTACTTGGTCACTGTTAAATAATATGGCGAGACCAATAATCAATAATTACACAGAATGTTAATGGGATCCTAATCTGACCAGCCATATCTAAGCGAATGGATTAATGAAATAATTAGTCTCCTCGTCACATAATCCTTATGGCCGATGCACAATTGACGCAGAAGGACGATGCAGACGGACGACGGAGACGGAGACGGATACGATGTTAAGGTATTTACTCTGCTGTTCGCAATTCGGACGCGGACGGACGACGCAGACGTCATACCTAAAGGCCGATGCCCAATTGACGGAGACGGACGACGCAGACGGACGACGGATACGATGTTAGGTATGACAAATTCACTCTGGCTGTTCACAATCGGACGCGGACGGACGACGACTTAAACATCGTATCCGTCTCCGTCGTCCGTCCGCGTCGTCCGTCTGCGTCAATTGTGCATCGGCCTGAACACTAAATGATTCAGTACAAGTAAATGACACCCACATACTTAGTCAAGTGGTATATTTGTCTGAATGAATCCAAGTAATGTTTGTATTGTATAATTGTGTAGCTTTTTGTTTCATTTGTTATTGTTTCATGCTTTGTTTCACGAAGTTTCTGAACTGATTTAATCCCAGTAGGATGTGTACGTTTTTTTGTTGCTTCTTGATTCTTCTAACAGCCCTCGTCGTTCTTGTCTCTGTCTAGGCACAGGCCTGGTCACCATCTTCGTTCTGACCCCATTTGGATTCCATCGTCGCGTCTGAGGTGAAAGGAAAACACGACATTGCTTTGTCAGGTACACTGATTTGACATTATAGGAGCCCTCAGAACGCTGAGGGTAACGCGTTGATGAGCAAGCCTTCGTATAGCAATTGCGATTTGATGTGCGTTTGCAAGTATCTGCTCTAAAAGCATTGGAATTGAAGCGTTCTAGGTAATTTTCAAAGGCACGAAAATGTAGCGAAGCCAAAATAGCCAATTTTAGGATAAAAAAAGCTCTTATGTGCATTCTAGGTACACTCGACAATTCATAAAATTGAACGAAACAGATTGGCTGATGGACAGGTTCCTTGACAATCAATCCTTGTTATTATCAATGAAATCAGAGCTCACCTACAAGAGGTAGATGACAAGTAAGCATAGACTTCATCAGATGATGCCATCACATTTTTTTCAGACAATCCGTTTCTTTCAAATACCGTTTAATGAATTGTCGAGTGTACTTTTCAAAGACAAGCAAATGTAGCGAAGCAAAAATAGCAAATTTTAAAATAACAGAAAATGCTCTTATGTGCATTCTAGGTACTTTTCAAAGACACGAAAATGTAGCGAAGCAAAAATAGCAAATTTTAAAATAACAAAAAATGCTCTTATGTGCATTCTAGGTACTTTTTAAAGACACGAAAATGTAGCAAAGCCAAAATAGCATTTAGGATAGCAAAAATAGCTCTATGTGCATTCTAGGTACTTTTCAAAGGCACGAAAATGTAGCACCTCGTCCATCAATTGCCAATATAATTGATCATCGATGACTCACCACTGCTGTTCAGCATATCGTCATAGTATTCTCTCTGTATCTTGTCTCCAGAGAGCCAACGGAGTTCCTCTACGCGGTGTTCGATTCCGTGGACGATGATGTTGAGGAGTTGGTTGAGTTCCGGGTGCTCCTTGTACGCCGGATATAAGCATAACAGGGACTCCAGCTGGGCCAGTTGGTTGTCAAGATATTTCAATCGTTTTGCTGAACACATGAAAAGAGTAAGCGTATCCTTGCTGATTATTTTAGGCAAACGGAAGCGAACGGGAATCGCACGGTTTGTTAGAGCGTATTTTGAAATTTTTTCTTCCCACTAAATAATTTAAAAAATCAGATAGTAAGTAAAATAATCGTATTTAACACTTTGAGGTCGTACCAGAGGTCATAAAGTACTCCAGTGTGTGGCATTTTTTAGTCTATTGGGCTTTTATGGGTCGTTACTATCTGATTTTTTAAAATTATTGAGTGGGAAGACACAATTTCAAAAAACCGCTATGACGAACCGTGCGATTCCCGTTCGCTTCCGTTTGCCTCTTAAGGTATGGATATTTATTTTGGTTGATGTGATAACACGTATGTAGTTAATTCCGAAATATACCTACTTAGGTATGAACTTACCGGCCTCTGCCGCTGACCACTTCTTGTCTATGTCCTTGAATGCATCGCCGTAATACTGTATCACAATTCTCTGATACTTCTGCACTGTAACAGGAAATACAGAATACGCATGATACACATGTCGTCAACCTGTGGGCCTCAGCCTGCCAGCGCCTCTAGCGGGAAACATGCTATACGTGACGGGTAGCTGCAGTTCGTGAGCTCGCCGCTAGGTAGGCGCTAGTAGACTGTGGCGCACAAGTGGAGTCACAGAGCGACATTGGCCGTGCACTGACCTACCATTGTCATGCACAGTCACTAATCTGAAGAGATTATTTTGATTTTCAACACTGGTTCTTTTATTTAAAGAAGGGGTTATATCTGGTGGAAGGAGGAGGGAAGCAGTAGCCTCTGGTCCCGGCAACCCGTTAGAAATTATTGTTCTCAATTTACAATTTGATTATTAATCAAAATGTCTAAACATTCTGCTGTATTTAAAAGAAGGTATAAACTGCAATCAGCCTTCATTCCAATGAATGCATGAATTGTCTGCTCGTTAGTATATGCGGACTATTTTATTTTCACGTCAAATATGAAATATCTTACAACTTACGATCGGGATCTTGAAGCAAACACCCTGGAACAAATTAGAAAAATACCAGAGTTAAACTTTTTCCATTCAGAGGATTGACAACAATCACGCAGCGTACAAAGATCAAGACCCAGCACAGATAATCAGGTTGAAATATTGTAATGTTTGTGTATACGCACCGAGCGTTGATACAAGTAGCGCAACTAGCGGTACTGGTGGAACTAATGGTTTGACAGTAATGGCGGCAAGGTGCTGACAAGAATCATAAATGATTATTCCATTTCATTAATAACGTGCAATGGTCGAAAAGGAAATAATGTAATATGTTGTGAACAAATTATCATCCTGTCTTCTCATTTTTATCTCGCTTTCTTTAATTCGGACAGTGTACAGTTTGTTCAAATCTTCTTTACAATGACTATGGTGGTGAAGATGGCAACGAAAATGATGTACTACGCTAGTACCAACACAACAAAATGAAAATCAGCTAGAACTAGGTGGCACATTCAAGTTAGCGGATTTTTTTTTTTAGAGTTTAGGTTGGCAAAGTGTGAATTCAGATGGAAGGTCTGGATGGTGCTGCTTATTTACACCCTAACGGCGTTGTAAGCGTAAATTGAACAGCCTATTGGTACAGTGTCAGTTTTATTGAAAAACATTAGCTGGGACAAAACTCGTGAGTAACCACAAATCAACCAACATTGCCTATTTCAAACAACTTCATACCATAGCAAACGATTTCCCCAACGCATCGCTTGCCAAATAGCTTTGGAATGTAATGATTAGTAACACCTGCCATCAGTTGCGTCTACTGAAAAGCCAGTTGAAAAGCAGAGGGCTGGTCGTCACGAGTTACGAATTTCTGCCACTTCGCTGCGTGACCTACAATGTAACTGCGCCCTAACGGCTACGCTCGTTGCCTATTAAGACGGCTGGGTAGTGAGTTTGACCTTAAAGAGTTTTTTAATCGATTTTTATCAATAGCTTTTACCAATAAAATTTTGTTAATAAAATAAGGCTTTGTACGCGTCTTCAGAACTGTTCAATGAAAATAATTGCATAGCTTGGAATGGTTTATTAGATTACTTTGTCCTACAGATGTTTAGTGCCCGAAAATTAGTACTAGGAAAACTCTTTGTGTAACGCGTTGATGAGCGAGCACGGATATGCGCAACACATCAAACCGAAATGTTGTCTATTGAAAGCCAATAATTCTTTAATTTCGTCACAGACTCGTATGAAAATCTTCAAAAATTCCAAAAATATTGGTCCCAATAAGCATGTTAAGTTTTAAGTTGATCGATTGAACCTGAACCTTTATGATTGAATGGTTCCTTGTTAATTTTCAAAAATCACAGGATCTCGTTCAAAAATATACCTGGGACCACTCATATGATATAAGTGTGTTTACACAATATCAGATCGATCTGTTGATTATTAGTGTCATAATTATGCGTTTGAAAGTTTCTGTTCTAATTACCTTGGAACATTGGAACTGAGGCGTCAATGTTGCCGTGATCCATACATAGCAACAAGCAAAATGTCCGTAAAATGTCAATAACTTTTGGATTTAAACACAGATTTGTCTGAAAATTTTCAAAAACACAGATTATGTTGGTCCCAAAAACCATGCAAAGTTTAAAGTTGATTGGTCACACGGTTCTAGTTTAACTTTCAAAAATCACAGTAAAGATGGTTTTAAATTTTAACCAATGGGAGGATTTGGCTCAAACTTTGTATGATTGGGTAAAATGTTAGTGGTAATGACTTGTCAAAATTTCAAATAGATCAAACAAACCAATCGAATGATTTTTTTTTTTAATTTGAACCAATCACGGGATCTCGTTCAAAAACGATCCCAGTGACCGCATAGAGTACGTTAGTATGTGTACAAAATTTCAGATTGATTGCTTGAGCGGTTTGACCTGGGGTGTGACCACAAAAAAAAAACACACAGAGAAAGTGTCATAAGAGTACCGTGGTGACGCTCGCTGCGCTCGCTCAATTATGTTCACTTAACATCTGTTGGAGAAAATAAAACTAATTACTTATTCCAAGCTATGAAATTATTTTCATTGAACAGTTCTGAATACGCGTACAAAGCCTTATTTTGTTAACAATTACATTGGTAAAAGATATTGATAAAAATAAATTAAAAAAACTCTTCAAGGCCACGCTCACTGCTCAACCCTCTTAATGATTCTCAAAAGTTGTGATGGATTTCTTGAAGCATACCTTGAAACTCAGGTGATTGATTCCGAGATTCTATGTGCTTCTCAAGGTCAAACTTGAGGTCCAAGTAGCGTTGCGTATTTGGATCCAGCTTGCGAAGCAAACACTTCTTGTAGTTTATCAGGTCCATGGTGTTTGGGTCACACACTTCTGAGAGGAGGAGGAGGAGGAGAAGAATGAAGATAGGGGGAGAGTATAGGACCAAAACGCAACTATTGTAAAAATTATCGTTGTTAAGATTAATCAGCGCTCGCCGTTGAGCCTCCTGATTAGCCAACGCCGAGCGCTGGATTTCAAGGTCAAAGATAAATCATGTTCATCTTTTAGCGCTAGCGCTGAGCGTCGAGCGTCGAGCGTCGAACGTCGAGCGTCGAGCTGTAAACGTTAATTGAGGCGTCAGTTACAATATCAACTACCTATAAAGTTCCAAAATTAGAATATTGGTTCCAAAAGATTACTCGTAATCATTTTCTCAATCTTGAGAATGCGAATTCAACAAAAGATAACTTAGAAAATTTTAAAAAATAAACAGACCGAAACAATACTTTTGCATTCATATTTTCCATGTTATGAATGATTCCTAATAATAAGATTAAATTGTGTTCAAACTTAATTTAAATGTTCATTTTTAATATTTTTTGGAGGTACGTTATAGTGGGAAACAATTAAAGTGTGTACAATCCCGCAAGTAAAATATTTTCAAATTTATTTCAATTTATAGCACTTGAATTTCTTCATAAAAGTACATTGTTTGAAGGTTTTATTGTTTATCGCTTAATTAAACTATTATTGATTTTGTAAATGGCACCTAAATTACGCTATATTTAAAACAAATTATTTAAACATCAAAACCTATGCACGTCCCTGCTCATATGACATAAAGTGTGTGTGCAAAATTTAAAATCAATTCGATGAACCGTGTGACTAAAATCAAGACAATCAAACAAACACACGCAGATTTCAATTACGGTGATACGGTCGCCACGCTTGTTTAAATAGTTATTTCATTGAAGTGATTCTGAACCAATCTTTAAAGTTTCCAGACATCAATTCTTCAGTCTGGAAGAACTGGAGGATTTGGCTGAAACTTTTTTTAAAATTTAAAATAATGTTGCTCTTAATAACCTGACTAAATTTCAAATTGATCGGACCAATCAGTCAGAAGATATTTTCTTAAAATGTGGACAACCAACGGATTTCACTAAAATTACAGGCTGCAAACACGTGAGATGTTATTTACATGTATGCAAAATGTCAGCTTGTTCAGAGAAATGGTGAGACCTGTACATCCCCAACAATGTTAGAAAAATAAGAAAATAAAGAGGTCCGTACCAAAAGAGTCAAAATCAGTCGCCCGGTTCTCTCGCTCAATTAATTGTTGCTCTCCCCTGATTCGCCTTGTCTATGAATAAAGTGGGTCGAATAAAAGTTTACCTGGAGATGACGCTGTTTGAGGTCCTTCGGGAGGCTGACTCCTGTTTAACCTTGGGGGCGTTTGTGGGGGACATTTGCTCGTAGACGCAACTGCAGACAGAGTCAATATTCGGATTACTATAGGAAAACGCTCAGTGTAACGCGTTGATGAGCGAGCACCGATAAGAGCAACATCTCCAGCCAAAGACAGTACACGAACCAACACAATACGATGTTCTATTCAACAATGTACTCTGGTTCTGGAAGAAAATTACATATACATGTTTGTGTTGTGTCAGTTAGGAACATACTTTTCTAAAAATCTATTTTGGCAACTCTTTTTAACTCTTTAACAAGTCTGTAAGCACTTTACCAAAAGTGTTGAAAATATGTTAAAAAGGAGATTATTTTGGTGCATGCCAAATTTAAACTATTGGTGCACTTTGATTTTCGACCAATCGGAATATTTTTTTAAAATTTTAACCAAAGCAGGATTTGTATGAAACTTTGTGAAGATAATCAGTAAATAAGCAAAATTACACGAAAATAATATTATATAATCTTACATCGGAAAGAAAAGTTAATTAGTTTCATTTCATATATACAAAAATGTGTCTGTGAGAAAAATGTGTGAAGGGGCAGTGCCCCAGCGCCCCTATGGACAAGCCGCCACTCTACTCACCATTAGGGTTCTCGAATTCTTTAAAGAAGTCCCTCAGTGTCTTGTCTCCAGATATCCAACCCACTTCCTCCAAGCGGAATTCAATTCCTTCCAGGATGTTGTTTACGAATTGGTTGAGTTTCGCGTGCTTGAAGTATCCCGGATGATATGATAACACTTCCTCCATCTCGGCCAGTCGTTTTTTAAGATATTTTACTCGTTGTCCTAAATACACATAACCACAGTCAGCGTTACCTGGCTGATTGTGATTCTTTTGGCAGTTAACGACCTTGTTATAGCGCCATTTATTCACTATATTTTCCAAATTTGTAATGTTTAATATATTTATTTTATGTAATTTTATATTTTAATGCACTCATTTTATTTTAATAACATGTTACTATTTTATTTTATAGCTTATTGGAAATATTGTAAATTGTATTGTTTTTAATTTGTCAAAAAAAACTCCTGATGAAGCCAACTAAAAAGTTGGAGAAATATTGAGGAAACTAAATATAATAATTTGTGAATCGTTCAAAGACAGTGTTTAAGGGGACAGGTTGCGAAATAATATCATGCACCATTTTATATTTTTCGGTAAATTTTTCTTTAAAACTAGATACCCAAGATATTTGACTCAAAATTTTCGTTGTTTATTATATTATTGATCGATCAAATAAACCTCGAAGGAAATTCTCACTTGCATAATTTTTAAAATATTTACTGGACGCATATTTTT
Source organism: Leuctra nigra (assembly GCA_934045905.1). Lineage (NCBI taxonomy): Eukaryota > Metazoa > Arthropoda > Insecta > Plecoptera > Leuctridae > Leuctra > Leuctra nigra. Next base: position 10,239,426 of record OW203771.1, on the reverse strand, counting down.
GTGGATAAAATTTTGGCCACTTACGAATTATTTGCACTATTGAGGTCTCTCTTGAGGATAACTAATCAGCTAGCTTGACAAAAAAATGTACCTAGCACTTGCACTACCTGAGAAAAATTAACCAATGCGAAAAGCAATTGCAATATATTCGGTGCGAATAGCGTTTTAATCGATGTCGGTGTTCGGTGTTCGGGTCGGTGCGAATAGTCGGTTCCGCGCAGTCTGTTCTATTCGCACCTACACCGAACACCGAAATTCGGTGCGAATAGGACCGGCCTCTTAACATTTGCGTTCCGGTTTTGTAAAGGTTCCAGCAAATTTTATTGCAATAGGATTACCTAGCTCGAAAATTGTTCAAGCATGTAACTCCGAAACATAATGTACACTTGGCCAAACAAAACTTGATGTAAGATAGCACCATCAGAAGTCAGTCTAAGCGATCTCATTGTCTCACTCTAGTAGGTGACCTCACATTTCAATGATAATAACAAGCTTTGATTGGTTATGGGACATGACCAGCAGTCATTCAAATTTGGTCAACGTTCAAGTTTTGTTTGGCCGAGTACCTACTAATAGGTATGAACTTACCGGCCTCTGCCGCTGACCACTTCTTTCTTATATTCGAGAATGCATCGATATAGAATTGTAGCACAGCTCTCTGAATCTTCCGCTCTGTAACAGGAATTACACAATACGCATGATACACATGTCGTCAACCTGTGGGCCTCAGCCTGCCAGCGCCTCTAGCGGGAAACGTGCTACTTGACGGGTAGCAGCAGTTCGTGAGCTCGCCGCTAGGTAGGCGCTAGTATTCTGTGGCGCACTGGTGGAGGCACAGAGCGACATTGGCCGTGCACTGGCCTAACATTATCATGCACAGTCAGTAATCTGAAGAGATTATTTTGTTTTTCAACACTGTATTTTTATTTAAACCGAAAGAAACCTCATATTGGAAATGTTTTTTTTTCTCTTTTTTTAAGGAATTAATCATTTTTGCTTCGATATGTGTTACAATTGTGAGAATAAATTTAAAAAAATAGTATTAATGAGATATCCCAAATAAAAACACTCCTTGTACAATATCAGCCAAGTCTTTTCAACTAAAAAAAAAATAGAAGAAATCCATAAATTCAGAACTGAAAAGTAGTGATATCAAAAAATGGGCCAAAACAAAACCAAATTTAAAAAAAATAAACACTGGCGCATCGTTAGGGGATTTGAGGTATACCTATTATATGTATAGATGTAGGTAGATTTTATTTATATTTCACATCTGGCCTATATGTCTAATCTATCAAGGTATGCGCGATGCGCCAACTATATTTTGGTTTTTTAAATTAAGTTTTGGCTTGGCTCATTTCTTGATATCAATACTTTTCAGTGCTGAATTTTAAGATGTCTTCCATATTTTCTAGTTGAAAAGACTTGGTGGGTATTTTTACAAGGAGTGTTTTTATAGAGATCATATTATAAACAAAGCAACATACATTTTCGTACATTTCAATTAGTAATCTATTAAGTTTATGTAAAAGTCATACTATGTCAAAAGTGTTGAAATGATGGTACGTGCTTTAAATCTTAAAACGTTAAAAAGACCTCCGAAATACTGTATTTCAATATATATTTACATGACACATCAAAACATACTATCTTACAACTTACGATCGGGATCTTGAATCAAGCACCCTGAAACAAAGTAAGCAATGATTAGAATAATATCAAAGTTATACTTTAATTTCCATTCAGAGGATTGACAACAATCACGCAGCGTACAAAGATCAAGACTCAGCCCAGATTATTAGGATGAAACATTGTAATGTTTGTGTATACGCACCGAGCGTTGATACAAGTTGCGCAACTAGCGGTACTGGTGGAACTAATGGTTTGACAGTAATGGCGGCAAGGTGCTATTTGACAGTGTGATTAAGCTTCTTCCATTTCATTAATAACGTGAAATGGACAAAAAGGAAATAGTGTAATATGTTGTGAACAACTTGTCATTTTTATCTTGCTTTCTTTAATTCGGACAGTGTACAGTGTCAGTTTCATTGAAAAACATTAGCTCTGACAAAACTCATGAGTACCCACAAATCAACCAACATTGCCTATTTCAAACAACTTCATACCATAGCAAACGATTCCCCCAACGCTTTGGAATGTAAATGATTAGTAACACCATAAGTTGAGTCTAAAAGCCAGTTGAAAAGCAGAGGGCTAATCGTCACGAGTTACGAATTTCTGCCACTTCGCTGCGTGACCTGCAATGTTACTGCGCTCTAACGGCTACGCTCATTGCCTATTAATGATTATCTAGAGTTGTGATGGATTTCTTAAAGTATACCTTTAAATTTAGCTGGTTGCATCCGAGATTCTACGTGCTTCTCAAGGTCATCATTGAGTTCCAAGTAGCGTTGCGTATTTGGATCCAGCTTGCGAAGCAAACACTTCTTGTAGGTCACCAAATCCATGGTGTTTGGGTCACACACTTCTGAGGGGAGAAGGAGAAGATTTGGGGAGATTATGATCAAAACTCAACTATTGCAGAAATATCGATGTTGAGATAAAGGTGGCATAACATACTTCGAAGCAAGAATATGTTCGAAGTATATTTAAAAAATATATATATTAATGCTCATTGGCCTGATCCGTAACTTCGTAAGGCAGGAGACGCCAGATGCACAGATAAACAAAAAAAACAACAAGACAACCGAGATTCGAGCAATAAATTTCAGGTAGAGACGCTCGCTCCGCTCGCTTAATAAAATGGGTCGATTAAAAGTTTACCTGCAGATGTCGCTCTTTGAAGTCTGATGGGAGGTTGACTCCTGTTTGACCTTGGGGGCGTTTGTGGGGGACATCCGCTAGTAGACGCAGCTGCAGACAGAGTCAATATTCGTGTTTGTAGAGGAAAACGCTTAGTGTAACGCGTTGATGAGCGAGCACAGATAAATGCAACATCTCCAGGCAAAGATAAAATAGATAAAAGAAAAAAAGAAAGTAAGGTTTGTTTTATAATTAATTTAAAAAAATTAAATGCAATTACCGGGTGATATAAAACATAAAAACACACAATGCTTTGATATTTTCATTTTTTTCAATGGTTTGAAAGTTTCAAAAACTTGTCTTTTGTAGGAAAGAAGTAACAGATGTTCGAATTTGGTCGTCGAAAAATAGATAAAGACGGAGCTCTAAGAGCGCCATCCAGAAAACGTCCAATGGTGGGTTCACCGTATTTTCAAAACTACTAGCGATAACAAGCTGAAAATGAATAATTTTATGAAAAATATATTACTATCGATTTCGTAAAAATTGCAATACATTTAAATCAGTGGTACAAAAGTTATGGTATCTTGAAGTTGAGTTTTAAAACAGAAAATCCGGGAGATAATTTCAATTCTAAATTAATATTTGAATAAAACGTGTGAAATTATCTACCGCATATTCTGTTCCACTTCAAGATACCATAACTTTCCCAGAACTAGCCAATAAGATGATTTTTTGGGCCACCCGGTAAAATTATTTTAAGGTAGATGAAAAGTACAAGCCAGCTCAACTACATGTTGGTTTAACAGGGATACAGTCTCGCCCTTTTCTCCCCTGACGCTTCGTCTCTGTCTATGAATCAAGTTTCAAGTTTCAAGTTTCAATTACATAACAATTAACCGAAGAATATAAAATCAAACATATACAATTATACATATTACCTATTGTGAATCGCAAGCGATTAAAAAACTACCTGTAGATGAGGCTTGTTGAGATCTGACGGTTGAGCGTTGGCTCCTATTTGACCCTGACGAAGTGTTTGGTGAGGGGCTTTTAGCGCGCTTGGATGCAGCTGCAGACAATAGGACAAGAATCACATTAGATAAGGATCAGACTCATTATCCGCACATGGTTTTGAGATCGTACGAGTGCTCGTATAATCGAGCGTGACGTCAAAGTGACGTACTTCGGAACGAAGTAGCATTCAATATGCCACGTAGGTTTAATATTTTGTTTGGTCTGTGAAAATATGAAAATAAAAAAAAAAAAAAAATCAAATTCAAAAAATTCAAAAATTATTAAATTTTAGAAACAAAAATCGGTTGCGACGAGATTAAAATCTGTCATTATCTGTACCAATAAATTTATCTTGTTTTAGTACAACGATTTCAAGTATCTATGAGACGTATTTAATATTCTTGCCACCGTGACAGTGATTCAATTCTAGGAAAACACTCAGTGTAACGCGTTGATGAGCGAGCACCAGTAAGTACGTGCGAATTCTCGATAAGAATTCCGTACCAATTGCACAGAAACATAACAGAAAAATTCATCCACAATGAATTAAAATATGATCCACTCAATCAACATAAATGTATCAGTTTTCTATTGAAACTTTAAAATAGCCATATTTACACTCTAGTACATCAAGCAAATCAGATTCAGCTGCAGTGGAAAAACATTCATTTCCATACTTCATTTCTGACAGTTATTAAAATTGTCATAAAGTGCATACGTTCTAGACTGATTCGGCTGAAAAAAAGGAGACAGTGTTGGTTTTAAAGACCATGCAAAATATGAGTTTGATCAAATTTCTCGAAGACCATTTGATAGGTAAAATTTGATAGGATCATCAATATATTTTACCAATGTAGGTAATTGTTAACAAAATATGGCTTTGTACGAGTATTCAGAACAGTTCAATCATTGACTTCCGCTCTATATGGGACTCGTGACTGCTATAGCTGCAGCACTGAATGCTTTCGCCGATGTCTGAGGCCGCACTGCAAGCCAAGATTCTGGCAATATAAAGACATATTATTAATGTTGTTCAATGCTACGTCATGCCTTTATATTTATAACATAGACTAAAATTAAGCATATTGTTGTGCTGCGTCAGCTTTCCCTGCAATCTTGGCCTATGTAAGACGATCTCAGCCGGACGAGTGAAGAATTTGACCTTGGTCTGTACGTAAGAACGGGGCGGTTCCGTTTGTCACTAGACATCGACGACAGATTACTGGCCAGTCGCATGTCCCCACCCCTAGTGTACGTCAATGGTTCAATGAAAATAATTTCATTGTTTGGAATAAGTTATTAGTTTCATTTTGTCCAACAGATGTTTAGTGCCATAATTTATCTAATTTTCGGGCACTAAACGTCTGTAGGACAAAGTAAATCTAATAAACCATTACAAGCTATGGAATTATTTTCATTTAACAGTTCTGAATACTCGTACAAAGCCCTATTTTGTTAACAATTACATTGGTAAAAGATATTGATAAAAATCGATTAAAAAATCTTTAAGGTCAAACTCAATACCCATCCGTCTTAACAGCATTCTAGGTTTATTTTGAAATGTACAAATGTCGTGTCTCGTGAAATTGCCAATATCTTTGATCATCGAATACTCACCACTGGCGTTCTGGAGGTCGGTATAGTAGTCTCTCAGTTCCTCGTCGCCAAATATCCAACCGAGTTCCTCTATGCGGTAATCAATTCCTTCCAGGATGCCGTTAACGAATTGGTTGAGTTCCCCGTGCTTCTCGTACTCTGGATATGTGCTCAACACTTCCTCCAGCTCGGCCAGTCGGTTTTCAAGATATTTCCCTCGTATTGCTGGACACACATATCAACCGACCTTGTTATTAGCGCCATTTCTTCGCATTATTTTTATTTTTTTATGTTTATTGCATTTATTTTATTTTATTTTATGTTTTATGTACTCTTTTTATTTTAATAACTTTTTCTTTTTGTATTTTTAGCCTATTGGAAATATTGTAAATTGAATTGTTTTAAATCTGTAAAAAAAAGTCTCCTGATGAAGCTTACTGAAAAGATGGAAAAATATTGAGGAAAATAAATATACATAGTTTTTTTTGTCTGGGGCTTAACGTCGCACTCTTCTGCAGCGAGGCTAATGGCGACGGATGAATGGTTATGATGATGATTGGGAGATGATGGTGAAGAGTAGGTAAGGATGGAAGGTGGGAAGGAGGCGGTCGTGGCCTATAAGTAGGGTACCTTCCCAGCATTTGCCTGTCAACTGAGGGAAAACCACGAAAAAAAACCCCAGTCAGAAAGGACGGCCGCGGGAATCGAACCCGGGCCTCCGAAATACAAGTTCGGAGCGTTAACCACTCACACATAACAACCGTCAGCTGATTCTTTTGGTGTTTAACGACCTTGTTTTTAGCGCCATTTCTTCGCATTATTTTTCAAATATTGCATTTATTTTATGTTTTAATGTGCACTTTTTATTTTAGTAACTTGATTATTTTTGTATTTGTTAGCCTATTGGAAATATTGTAAATTGTATTGTTTTAAAACTGTAAAAAAAATCTCCTGATTAAGCGTCTGAAAAGTTGGAGAAATATTGAGGAAAGCAAATATAAATTGTTATTTGCTATTTACTAATTATATATTTTTATGTAATTTATTTCCTTTTATGGAATGTAATACAATGCCTTTCGAATGTTGAATATATTTTGTCATAGTAATGCTATCGTATCGTAAATTTTCTTTACTCCAATGTTAACGTCCATAACAACGGTTGCTACTGTCTTGAAATTTACGATAAGAGAGTGAAAATGCGAACAGGAATCACCCTCTAATTACTTTCCTTGATCAAAGGTAATTTACTAATGAAGGTACATTTTATTAACGAATTTTCAGATTTTACACATCGATTATTGCAAAATTGTATTTGCACTTTTTAACACTTTTTAATTTTTAACATGAAAAATATAATTTTATCACTTTATATTGTTGCAAAAAATTGTGTAGTTCAGACAAAAGACATCCTCAAAATCACTGTCTTCAATATTTCGTTTTTGACAAATGTAAGGACAAACATGTAAAACCACGTATCTCAAACAATAAAATTGATGTCAACAGACAAACAAACTTCAGTAGTTGAAGAAGTCTACTATTTTCGTCGTATTGCGATGTAAATAGAAGATAAACATTTACGTTGCGGTTTTGAAAAGGTTCGAGCAAAATAAAATTTAGAAAAATGTATGTAAAATGTTTTTCAGTTAAATTATTTTTTGGCACGGACTTCTGTTTTTTTTTTTTGTTTTTGTTTTTGTCTGTTAATAGACGATACACAGGTCGCACCGTTTCACCTATCGATCTGAAATTTTGCACACATGTAAAACCAACCTTCTCTGTTTGCAGGCCCCAATTTTATTTTTAAATCCATTCATTGGTTAAAATTTAAATAAATTAATATCTAACCTCATTAGAAATTTGTCGAGCATGTAACTCCGAAACATAATGTAGGGGAGCAGGGCATAGTTGTCCCAGGGGTTAGCTGTCTCAGAGCTAATGTCTCTATACATTGGTCTACAAAAAATTTTTTTGTTGATAATTATGTGCTCTTGTGGTAGATAAAAGTCCAACTACAGTAAAAATTTCATAGCACACACATTTATAAAAAAAAATTATTTGTGACCAAATGAAAATTTTTCAACTTCATAATGTAGCATTTGTAACTATAAGAACTTACGCTTATTTTTTCACGTGTCTTTATTGATTGAGTGGGACTGATATATTGCCAACACATTCCGCGATTGAAAACGTGTCGATTTGTTTGTAATAATATTAAATGTAACTTCTTATAATGTGCTCAGGGGCTACTGGCTATTATCACTGGATAAAACTAACCTCATTTTTTCAACACGGGTGTTGAGATTTAACACGGGAATTTATAATGTCTCGCAGGGCGTTTTTAAACAATTCAAGCATTTATAATTAAATTCTGAGATGCTAAATGTAATTTTGAAAAAGTGAATGGTGGTCTGCTGGTCTGCTGAGTGCAGAAGTGGTCTGCTTGAGTGCCCCCCCCCCCCCCCCCCCCCCCCAACGCCATCCCCTTCAACGAGCCTCTAACGACACATCATGTTTTATTGTTTGACTCATGCCTTAATATAAACATATATTATAATCAAATATAATGAAAAATATATGATCCAATAATGTGAGACAAATAACCCCAGGCACGGGGTAAGATGTCTCACAGATATTACGTTATATTTTTATATGAATCAATAAGAATTGTCAATCTTAACATTTTTAAAAAAATGTAGGGATATAAAATAAAATAAAAATAACCGATGCCTGTATCCTAATTTTTGAAACACTTATGCCTGAAAGACTAAAAAGTGAGACAAGTAACCCCCTGCTCCGCTACCTACTTAATAGATATGAACTTACCGGCCATTTGAACTGACCACTCCTTGTTAATATTCGAGAATGCATCGACATAGAATTGTAGCACATCTCTCTGAATCTTCTGCTCTGTAAAATGATAAAACACAATACGCATGATACACATGTCGTCAGCCTGTCAGCGCCTCTAGCGGGAAACATGCTACTTGACGGGTAGCAGCAGTTCGTGAGCTCGCCGCTAGGTAGGCGCTAGTAGACTGTGGCGCACAAGTGGAGTCACAGAGCGACATTGGCCGTGCACTGACATATTTGGTTTTTCAACCTGTTATTCTATTTTACTATTTTAACTGAAAGCAACTATTGTTCTCAATTAACAATTTGAATATTTATCAAAATACCTAAACATTCTTCTGCATTTAAAAGAAGTTCAAACGCTATTCTCTTCAAAAGTGCTATCTACATTCATTCCAATGAATGCCTGCGTTAGTATAGACGAATTATTTTATTTCCACGTCAATAATACAATGTGTTACAACTTACGATCGGGATCTTTTAGCAAGCAACCTGGAACGAAGTACGCAATTATTAGAATAATATCAAAGTTATACTTTTATTTCTATTCCGAGGTTTGACAACATCCAGACCATCCACACTATGTGTTATAGTGTGGATATGGGAAACATCCACACTATGTCGGTTTGGGACATTGTAATATTTTAGTATACGCAACGAGCTTCGAATTAAGGGTACTGGTGGAACAAATGGTTTGACAGTAATGGCGGCAATGTGCTATTTGCAGTTTGATTACGCATTTTCTATTTCATTCATGACGTGAGATGGACGAATAGGAAATAATGTAATATGTTGTTAAAAATTATCAACTTGTCTTCTCTAATTTATCTTGCTTTCTTTAATTCGGACAGTGTACAGTGTCAGTTTCAATGAAAAACATTAGCTGGGACAAAACTTGTGAGTACCCACAAATCAACCAACAGTGCCTACTTCAAACAACTTCATACCATAGCAAACGATTTCCCCAACGCATCGCTTGCCGAAATACTTTGGAAGTAAATGAAGAGTGCCACCTTTACAATGACTATGGTGCCACCATCAGTTGCGTCTACTGATGAGTCAATTGAAAACAGAGGTCTGATGGTCACGAGTTACGATATTACTGCGCCCTAACGGCTACGCTCGTTGCCTATTAATGATTATCTAGAGTTGTGATGGATTTCTTGAAGCATATACCTGTGAACGTAGCTGGTTGCTTCCGAGATTCTATGTGCTTCTCAAGGTCATCCTTGAGTTCCAAGTAGCGTTCCGTATTTGGATACAGGTTACGAAGCAAACACTTCTTGTAGGTCATCAAGTCCATGGTGTCTTGGTCACACACTTCTGAGAGGAGAAGAAGATAAGATAATATGGGGATCCTAGAGGGAGCCTTTTTTCTGGTATACGTTTACATGGATTGTTAACTGCTTTACCAAATAATATACTAAAACATACTTACTTGTTGATTTTTAAATAAACAACTATAAGACAAGAAGAAAACAAAACGCAAAGAAACATCCTGGCATTTACAATTCTTAGAATTACAATCAAGCTACGGCTGAAGTGACTAAGACGCAGCTGTACAATATCCCGATATGTAAGATGACGTTCACTATATCTTTAGTCGTCTAGATGCCTCTGTTTCATTGGGTGTTGCCAAGGTTTTAACCGATCAATCCTACAGCTAACTTTATCAGGACATTGTATACAACCTAGCCTTCTGGCTTCTGATAGGCTGACGTTAGTGTCGGAACCCAAAACCTCTCCTTCCCTGAACCAAACTGTTGGAAAATAAAGTACCTCGTGCAGAAGACAAATGCTCAGGAGGATGTCGACTGGGTGAAGTTGGCCGCTTTGGAGACGTTTGATGAGGTGATGTTGGCCGGCTTGTAGACGTTTGATGAAGTGTAGTTGAACGGCTTGTAGTTTGATGAAGTGAAGTTGAACAGCTTGAAGACGTTTGATGAGGTGAAGTTGAACGGCTTGTAGACGTTGGACGTGGTGAAGGTGGACGGGTTGTAGACGCTTGACGTGGTGAGGTTGAACGGTTCGTAGAGGGTTGAGATTGACGGCGAGGAGACGGCGATCTGCTGGGAAGACAAGGAAGAATGGAGACACAAACATTCCATGTCCACAGAACATTCTCATAACTTATTCATCAGCCTCGTGATCTGCAGAAGTTGCGTCCACAAGTAGATATTTGCGGATGTCAGTCCTCGACACCACAAGACTGTGTTAAGACTGTAACGTCAGCGTGTTATTTTGTTTGGTCTGACGTCAGGCGGCCGTGAAACCGTATGAAATTTGTCTCGAACGATCTCGAAAAATTTACCCTTGGCACTTGCAAAGATAAATATGGAAATTCCTTTGAGCACGAGACTGATATTCAATGATCAATAATGTGCGTTCACATGACCTCACAATTGACCGAAAGTTAAATGGTGGACACAGCAGTTCTTACCTTGTGTTACTTATTTCTCCGGGCGGGCAAGGAGGTGAGGAAGCTGCCGCATCCGCTAGCCTCAACTCTGGAATGAGAGCACACACCATGTCAAGTTTCTCCTGCATGCAGCGCCTAAGTATACGTAATTGTCTTCCACACGAACCTACTCCCATAATATTACGAAATGATTTTTAGACAGATCTGTCCCTTGTTTTCACCGGAAAATTGATTTAAAGTTTGCCTTTATTGATGGATTATCTGTATTTTATGCATTTTGAATATAAGCTTATCAATGCGTTCATATAGTTTCAAACTGATGATAACAACCAAAATAATGTGTCAACATCAGCGAAAGTATTCTAAAATGAATGTTATTTAGATGCGTATCAATGGACGTACCTATAGCCTCATCTGCAGGTTCATCTTCCGGACATGCGCCAACAGGGCTCGAATGAAAGACGTCTTGGAGGCCTTCTTGGAAGTCGCTCTCGAATACTTCGAAAGATAAAGTCATTATTTGAAGTTATGATACACTGGAGGCCTGGGGAAGCGAACGGGAAACGCACTGTTCTTCAAAGTGATTTTCTTCAATTTTTTCTTCACACTTAATAATTGTAATAAATCAGATAGTAACGACCCATTACAGCTTATAGACTAAAACCCTGGTCCAGGCTTACCCAGGCCTCTTAAGAGGTTTGTGTAGTTAGTTCGACATTAAATAGCTTGATTTCAAAAGCTGTTCTGTCATCAAAGTGTCCACGTGCTCTAAACAATTAATAATGATTTTTGCTTGTGAGAGGCTAATGGAAGTATTATTTTACACATTAGCATCACTGCCACAAAATTACGACACAAAATATAAACATCGTCACTTGGGCACACATTTACTAGTTATCTATAAAAAGTTAAATGATGAAAACAATTGGACGAGTCGTTATTAAAAAAACTTACGATCCAGATCGAGATATTTCTTCTGGTTACAATACCACGTGAAGAGGCCCCAAGCTGACCACTCGGTGTTCGGTGCCTCGTAGTCGGGTTCCCTCTGCGCGATGTCTGCCAACTCTTCCATGCCACGTTCATACACAGCTCTCAACTCGGCTGCAAGTTCAAGTCCACGATGTACAAGTTACAAGTATTCAGCGGCTCCATTTGAAACACATTGATTGAACCTCTTTGTATGTGTTTTGTTTGTTCTTTTGCATTACAGGTCAAACGAAGTGAAAATGATTTTGACAATTTGCTTGCGAAAGATTCACTACTATAATGTTCGTTTCTCGTGATTTCGGGCAAGTTCGATCTCTATGGTTTCATCGGAAAATTGATTACACTTTTCTTTATACTACGGTGGATAATCTGAAAGAAAATCTGTTGTCTAAGGTCTTCCACTCCTTACCAAGGTTCTCCTTTCAATGCTTACTTATTCTCAATGATTTCCTAGTTATGTATTGAGAGAAACTGTGCATTTTTCGTAAGAGGTAAACAGAAGACTACTATATCACAATAATTCTTCAATCTTTATGTGCGTATCTGCTTTATTAAATAACAGTGCTGTGTAGGTTCTGAAGAGAATACCCCCAACTCATTCAGTATGATTAAATTCTCATAAAATAAATATCTAAATTTGTAATCTCTTTAAATTGTCTGATCAGTATAATTTTATACCGAAATCAATCTTGATGTATTATAATATTATCAATAATGTGTCACTTCTACTACTCTGAATGTCTAGACATGAGAGCGCATAAATACTATACTAAGACACCATACAACACGGTGTTGTAAGAGCTTTCCTGGAACATTTACAATGAGGAAATGTGGAAGCCTAAGACACATGTTGCTTTATCAGAGTTGTAAGACAAATGCGAATCGTCACCGTCTTCGAAGATGAATTGGGTTGAAACGTCTAGAGACACAAAGCTATGACAAGTGGTCTGTGATTCTCTCAGTTGTCACTCACCTGCTTCTTCAAGACTAAGACCGTACAGATTCCTAGTAGCAAGTTCAATGTACGGCTCCAGCTCGCATCGGTAGGCTTGCACTAAAATAAACAAATCACAACAATGGAACATTAACAATGATGGGAAGGGATACAAACGACTTGCCCTCCGGCGTTCTATGCCAGTTTTCAGATCGGTATCAAAAGTCCTCATCAAACGAACATCAAAGGGGTTCAAAGAAGAAACATAGGTGATAAAGTTTCTTAATTGAGAGGTCGGATGCTTGAACAAAACAAGTCAAAATAGTCGGTGCATGAGCTGAAGTATGTAAATTAGTACACTTAGTTCTTATATTCCATGGTAATAATGTTTAGTTTTTAGTCTAGTGAATGTATTTACAATTTTTTTCCAAATGAATCCAATGGTAAATTCACGAAAACGTTAATGGTTTCAAACTGTGAAAACTCTAAGAATTGGCCTCTCGAACCAGGGGGGTGATTCCTGTACGCATTTTCACTCTCTTATCTTAAAATTTAATACAGTAGCAACCGTTGTTATGGACGTTAATATTGGAGTAAACAAATTTTAAGATAAGATAGCTAACTTAAGAGACTAAAAACGTACAGGAATGACACCCCAGTTTCTTACATGTTAACAGTGTTGTGACTTATCTAGATAAAATTATCTGGATAATATTTTTTTTATCTATTATCTTATCTTTAATTAAATAATTGGATATATTGATCTTTATCAAGATAAACATATTGTTATCTACTATGTTATATTATATTGTATATGTTATATTGAATAACATAATATTGTAGCCAATTATAAAAAATATAATATTAAAACGTATTTGTGTGTATGAACATGCAAGAATGTCGGTGTTAGATGATAATATGAACAAGGAAAATTATCTCCGTTTAGTCGCATTAGATGGCTTGTTTTGACAGCCCATTTTTTAAAAACTTGAGTTCTGAATTTAGGATTCGAAAATAATTAGGTAACAGTAGTATTTGGTAAAAAAAATAACTCTTATCTATTACAATTATCTGGATAATTATTTTTATCTTTATCTATTTTCTAGACGATTCTTGGAAATGTATATATTATCTTGTCTAGATAAATTTTTAGCAGTTTATTTTTATCTTTACCTATCTAGATAAAAATAAAATTATCAAATCACAACACTTCATGTTAATGATCCTTGTATGGTCAAACCACTGGTACAACAAATTAAAATCGTACCAAAATATTAGAATCTCTCACCTCTTCTATCCAAAAGCTTTTCATAGTATTCTTTGTATTTTCTGAACAGAGTATCCGCATCTTCGCCACGTGTGGTTGGGGAAGATGAGTTGGGATGCTGCGCCTCCTCTGTAATCTGACGCAGTTTGCGACCACGACCTTTCATATATCTTATCCTTTCACCTGCAATATTAAAGGACGGTGTGACATTCACAGCACAACCCGCGCAGTCGAGAGACTGATAACAGGTGGAGGGAGGTCGTCACACTAACCCCAAAACACCCCAGTCTCTCTGGACCAACGGCAGCAACAAGACTTGAGGCTAGACTTGAACATTAACCCACCCAAATATGGGACATCAGAAGAGATTCATGGAGTGATGCTCCAGAATATAATGGAATATCTGCATTCCAAAATGTTTTACGATGAGCGCTGATTTGTAGTTTTGTGAGAAGAACGTAGCCCATTTCTTGAATCATATATATATTTTTGTTTGATTAATTTATGCAATATTGAAGCAACAAATAAGAAATGTTCTTATGTTCTGTCTATTTTTACTAGTGAAATACACCGAAACCACTCTTGATTCGCGTCTGAGTGTTTCTTGCAATTGATCTTGTAGAGGTCTAAAGTAGAATAGAAGATAGTAGAAAGGGGAAAGTCGTACTCACCGATTTCTTGTACTGGGATGGAATCAACGTCCTGACGAAGATCGTCCCGAAATTGTTGCAAAGTTTTTTGGTAATCTTGTGCTATTAACATAATGGAGAACACGAAATAATTTTACTTGTCTGTTTACTGAGTGCCAAGATTATTTTCATGATTATCAAAAGATGAGGAGCGCTCTTTCAAATTGCAACTTGTCCAAAGACATCAATCAGAGATAAATGAGATTACTTATTGCATGGAAGAGATACAAAATCATGTTTAAATATAATTTATTACAATGTAGTGTGGTGTATTGTGAGATTTTTTCAAGTTGAATTTTGAAAAAGCTTCATAATGAACTACGTTTTTGAAATATTTATGTTCTTATGTTATGTAATAATGTTATATATTTTTTAATTCGATTCAGATAATTTGGTAAAATTTATATTATGCATTTTTTTTAATCATAAATTGGAAAGTTTCCATAAAAGCTAAACATTCGTTAGCAACAATAACAAGTGTAGAATATAAATAAAATACCGGTGACCCTAATGAATTAAATAGTAAAAAAGTAGTATTTACGCTCGGCCTCAGTCATGTTGTTGTATTCGCCAGATGACATACTATCATCTGTTCGACTCGGTCCTGCGCAAGAAAAGTAAAAGACAATCACAATTGAGCACTTCCTAAGTCTTTTTCATCTCCCTGCTTATATACAGATTCCAACGTTACTTCGATCGAGCTAATAAGACCATCTAGATGAAGTGAAGTCTGAAATTGCATCACATCCTCAGAGTGGTAAAAATTTAAAACGATTGATTGACACTTTAAAATTGTTCGATGAAACTGAAATGTGCACGTTGAGTGTAGCAATGTTAAAAGTTTCATACTCATATTCTTAAAAAAAAGTGTTTTCGAAAAAGCGGAAAATTTACAAGTATGTATTTTTTTGCTAAATTCACATCTAAGCATAATCAGTAAAATGTTTAAACAAACAAACAAACAAACTTACCACCATAATTATCTTCCCACCTTCCACCTGGCATATTCGCCGAGTTTTGTGATCTGGTGCAGTTTGCTGAGCCGTACATCTGCCGTCCTGCAAACAGTACAATGTAGCAGATACTCCTTCTCGTCATTCACCTTCATCATATCCTGCCAGATAACTTCGACAAATATCTTTTATAAACTCATCAGTAACTCAACATTTTTTTTTGATAATGAAACATTAGCTAGTTAATTCGCGAAATACACACAAAAAACGATGAAAAGAGATTTTAATTTTGAAATCAAATTACCTATAAATGGGTCAGTTTTCAACTCTGTGCTAAATTTTAAACTGTTTATTAGTAGTATTATTGCCAAGGCACAACCATTAATAACCTTTCTCGAATGACTTAACTACTGGTTAAGTCCCTTGCCTTCGGAAGGGACGTTAAGCCGTTGTTTCCCTTGGTATCTTTCGTCAGGAGTAGACTACATGCCGGTACCGGGTTTCCTCTCCTCCCTTATAGTATATTACAGTAGTTATAGTATTATAGCATATTACATTCTCAATAGATGGAGCCTGGCACTGTTGATAATATAGACTTAATATTCAAGCGAGCGTAGCGAGCGTCTCCACTTGAAACTTATGGCTCGAATCTCTGTTTTTGTGTGTATTTGTGCATTTGGCGTCTTCTGCCAAACGAAGTAATGGATCAGGCCAATTTTTTCACACAACTTAAATTACTATTCTCGTTATGGTCAAAATGATTTTCAGCAAGTTCGCTCCATTGGTTGCATCGGAAACTTGATGTGTAGTTATAGTTAGCTTGGCAATGGGGATGAAGGAAACTCTGTGTATATAACTGCAATAGTTTGACCGATCATCACCAAATTTTGCAAGGTCATGTCTACCAGCATTATAAGTGATTTTTTACAAATCTGTAATGAGCTTCAAGAGTAATAGACATTTTACTGACATTTGTATACTTAATTTAAAACGGCCTATAGCCACACCACCATTTGACCTATCAAATGGTCTTCGATTAATCTGATCAATCAAACTCATATTTTGCATGGTAGTTCAGACCAACATTGTCTCTTATTTTACGAATGTTTAGCCCTACCAGTCAAGAACATAGATGCACTTATTGACAGTTTCAATAACTGTCAGAAATGACATTTCAAAACAGAAATTCCACTGCATTCTGGGTTGCTCTATGTAGCAAAGCAAAGTTTATAGATGGCTTTTCTCAATATCAATGTAAGACAGATTCTTTTCTTAGTGAATCAACTTGCAATACATAATGTAGTCAAAATGTAATGTAGGTATTTCATAGGTAAACCTTATCTAAAATAATTTATTTTACGATATGGATTGTGTTTCACAGTTATGAAAACAACGTTTTGACTAGATAGCATAATATTTTACACATTTCCAGCCCAATCGGTCAAGAATTTACAGACTTATTTCTGTTTTAAGTGTTTGAATATCTGTCCAAAGAGATTGATGGAAAAATATCAGCACAATAATCTGTTATTTAATTGATCCAGAGTGTTTATGAAAAGTTGCAAGGAAAATTGGTAATAAATAATGTATAGTTAGTTATCTTTGATTGAATGGATCGTGCTTGATTGACGATGTCGTGCGTGTCGGTGCTCGCTCATCAACGCGTTACACCGAGCGTTTTCCTAGTAATAATACTAATGATGTCAAAAGCGTGCTACGCTAAATCGAGAAAATTAACTTCCGTCCTTCTACCTCTGAGATACAGATATAAGTTCTAAACAAGAGACAGTAACTGACACTGAATAAATAGTCGGAAAATATTAGTTACTTTCTTCGTCGTCCATCATGCCCCAATCGCTTGAGTCTTGCGATCCTAATTGGGAGGAGCCGCCTGGACCTGTGCAAAAGGAAAAGTACGCAAGTCAATGTCATAGTAATCTTCTGCATTAGGATTGCAACAGTAAACAGCGAGGATTTGAAAGGAAGTGTACATTCACAGCAATAAAGCTGATAGTATAAAGGAACTGTATAATAAACAGCAATAAAGTCTGATTGTATATTTGCGAGTTTGCAGTTACGTTCTTGGAAACGATTGGAGACGAAATACATGGACGAATATGAACGGAATGACAGACAAAACTTCGGTTAGTTACTTTGTACATTATTAATTTTTTGCATAGTTAAGGAGGGATCTCCGAATTTCACTTATGTATAGAAATCGTTCAAATTTCGCATATAAATAGATTTTTATGTTCTGCATCATAATATGGCGAGAAAAAGTGGTCAACGTGAACTAATTTTCGAGATATATCGCTTCAAAGTTACAGTTTTTTTCTCAGTTTAACATTTTGACCATTATGGAAAAAGTAATACTGATATTTTTAAAAGCGTATTTGGCTGCTTTCCCAAGTATATAATTTTTTGAAAAACTACTATAGCGTGTATCAGATGCAATATTTCATTATAACATTTTTAAATGTATACCTTCGTGGACGTTTTACCGAGCTATGAGGGTTTTACTGCTTTATTTTTACGATTTTCAATCTGAAAAGTGCAGTTTTACATGTAAAAATATGTTGCCATGGTAAAACAGCCTTTTAGAAATTCGATATTCTTTGCAAATTTCTAGAAATTTCCAGAAGACCGTGATTATATCACTCATCCCTCCTTAAATAGTTATAATTTGTTGAATTTTCGTGAAATGAGCTATCGTTTATTGATGGGTCATCGACTTCAATGTCTACCGCGCTATAATAAGTCTCATTATAGAAAGGTTCCAACAGATTCGTTTATTCGTCTGTAAGAAAGAATCAAAGCGAAAAGAAACGTAATGTTTTCCAAAAACAGACAAAACGTCACATTGAACAATAAGTATCTATACCGTATACCGTCAATGTTAGAAAGTACGATCTCTGGAGTTTAGGCAATGTTGTACACTAGGAAAACGCTCAGTGTAACGCGTTGGTGAGCGAGCACGGGGACATGCAAATTCTCGAACCGGAAATGCGTACACAAGCACAGAAAACATATACATCCATATTGAATTGAAATATGATAACTCAATCAACACAACATATAGACCATTTTAAATATTATCTCGGTGACTCTGCTTTCTAAGCAAAATCATATGCAGTATTATTTCCAGACACCTTAGTCCCTGTTTTACCTATTGTTGAAACAGGGACTAAGGTGTCTGGAAATCAAACTGCATATGATTTTTCTTAGAAAGCAGAGCCACCGAGATAATATTTAAAATGGTCTATTATTATGCTTTTCATTGAAACTTGAAAATAACATCTAAGCATCTAAGAACCCTGGTTAAAATAAAACAAATCAGATTCAATCCAATTGGCACTGGAAAACATTCATTTTGATACTTCATTACTGACAGATATTAAAAATGTTAATAAGTTCATACGTTCTTAACTGATTGGGATGAAATTTTGTAAAATAAGAGACAATGTTGGTCTTAATCATCATGCAAAATATGAGTTTGATCTGAATTATCGAAGACCGTTTTCATTTTTCAGCCTATCAGGAGATATTTATTTAAATTTTAACCAATTAATGGATTTCAAAAAAAATATGGTCTGCAAACAGAGAAGGTTGGTTTTACATGTGTGCAAAATTTCAGCTAGATCAAAGTAAAACTTTGACCTGTATAGCCAAAATATGAATTTGATCAGATTTATCGAATACCATTTTAATTTTTCAACCTATCAGGAGATGTTTATTTCAATTTTAACCAATGAATGGATTTTAAAAAAATTTGGAGCCTGCAAACAGAAAAGGTTGTCTCTACATGTGTGCAAAATTTCAGATCGATCGAAGAAAAACTCTGACCTGTACAGCCTCACCCAACAGAAAAAAAAAAAAAAAAAAAAAAAAAAACAGAGGTCCGTGCCAAATGAGCCGAAAGGAGACGCTCGCTACGCTCGC
The DNA here is from genome assembly GCA_934045905.1 of Leuctra nigra. Lineage (NCBI taxonomy): Eukaryota > Metazoa > Arthropoda > Insecta > Plecoptera > Leuctridae > Leuctra > Leuctra nigra. Next base: position 10,220,009 of record OW203771.1, on the reverse strand, counting down.
TCAATAAATTTGATTTTTATTCGGGTCTTCTCCGTTACTTCGATCGAGCTAATGAGATCTAGATGAAGTGAAAACTGAAATTTCAATAAATCCTCAGAGTGGCTATGTTTGATTTTTTAAATTTTTCGATGAAAGTGAAATGTGCATGTGAAGTATAGCAATGTAAAAATTCGAACAAATAAGCGATACGTGATTGAGCTACTTCTGGCAGGAAACTTTTTATAGATGCACTTTTTTATTTTGAAGTTCGTGTTTCCACAGGACAGTGAAAGAGGAGAAACAATTGAAATTAAGATTTAGTTACAAGTTTTACTTTTTCAGCCATAACGAACGACTAAAGCAAATTTAATATAATGTATTTATATAAAGATCCCCGTGTTATCATCCAAAATTCCCCTTTAGGCTAGTACCAAAGAATCCAACAGAAGTCCGTCGTGTTCCTTATTTTCTCGAATTCTTAAAAAAAAGGCGGAAAATTGTCTGGTTTTTATTTTTATGCTCAATTTACATTACAATATAATGTTGAACAAACAAACAAACTTACCACCATTATTCTCTGCACACCATGCACCTGGCATATTCGCTGAGTTTTGTGATCTGGTGCAGTTTGCTGAGCCGTACATCTGCCGTCCTGCAAACAGCACGATGTAGCAGATAATCCTTCTCATCATTCATCTTCATCATATCCAGCCAGATAACTTCGACAAATATCTTTCATAAACTCGTCAGTAACTCAACATTTTATTAGATAATGAAACATTGGCTAGTTAATTCGCGAAATATACACACAAGAAACGATGAAAGAATTTTTTAATTTTGAAATCAAACTACCTATAAATGGGTTAGTTTTCAACTCTGTGCTAAATTTTAAACTGTTTATTAGTAGTATTATTGCCAAGGCACAACCATCAATGACCTTTCTCGAATAACTTAACTACTGGTTAAGTCCCTTGCCTTCGGAAGGGACGTTAAGCCGTTGTTTCCCTTGGTATCTTTCGTCAGGAGTAGACTACATGCCGGTACCGGGTTTCCTCTCCTCCCTTTTCTATATTACATTCTCAATAGTGGAGCCTGGCACTGTTGATAATATAGACTTAATAATAATAATACTAATGATGTCAAAAGCGTGCTACGCTAAATCCAGAAAATTAACTTCCGTCCTTCTACCTCTGAGGCACAGATATAAGTTCTAAACAAGAGACAGTAACTGACACTGAATAAATAGTCAAAAAATATTAGTTACTTTCTTCGTCATCCATCATGCCCCAATCGCTTGAGTCTTGCGATCCTAATTGGGAGGAGCCGCCTGGACCTGTGCAAAAGGAAAAGCTCAAGTCAATGTCATGCTTGATCTTCTGCATTAGCGCAACATTGCAAGTAGACACAGTACACAGCAAGGATCTGACACTAACTGTACATTCACAGCAATGAGTCTGATTGTATATTTGCGAGTTTGCAGTTTTTGGAAACGATTGGATACGAAATACGTCGATGAATATGAACTGAATGACAGACAAACTTCGGTTAGGTACTTTGCACATTATTAATTTTTTACATCGTTAAATAGTAGTTATAATTTGTTGAATTTTTGTGAAATGAGCTATTTTCGTTTATTGATGGGTCAGCGATTTTAATTTTATTTCATTTATTTTATTTATTCAAAACATCTTGCAATAAAAATTGTACATTTTATGTGGCAAGGAAAACAATCACAAACCATAAACTTCAAATTCACAATAACGTTATAATAATACTAAGAGAACAAAATTACAAGGGAACAAAATTAAATACAAACTATAAAACATCAACATCCATCCCTTATCAATTCCTTAAACCTCTTCACAGTGCAATCTTCCAAAACCAGCTCCAACAACACATTCTTATCCAAACCATTCCAATCTCGGACCGTTCTGTGAAGAAAGGAATACCTCCCAATATCTGTTTTTGAAAAACATTCCTTTAACATGCCAGTATGTGTCCTCCGTCCCTCTCTCTCAATATCCACCAACCAATCTCGCAATTCATTCCATCCACCAATGCCTTGTCGAATTCTGAACATATTACCTAACCTTGTCAATTTTCTCCTATCTTCCAAACTTTCCCATTCCAAAGATTCCAACAAAGCTGTAGGGCTAATTCTTTCCTTTACAACAATTCCATGATCGTTTCTGAATGTAATAAACCTTTTCATATTATTTGTTACCTTTCTTGCAGCAATTCTCTGAATTTTCTCAATCTTGTAAATGTCGTTAATTTTATAAGGGTCCCAAATGGCACCACCATATTCCAAAATTGGCCTAATTAATGTTTTGTATGCTTGAATTTTTACATTTGTGTTTACTCCTTCTAAATTTCGCATTACAAAGTTCTACAAAGTTCTACAAAAAACTTCTACAAAACTTCTTAAAAAGTTCTACAAAGTTCTACAAGTTCTACAAAGTCTGCCACTCTGTCATAATTGTCTTATCATAAAATGGTTCCAACAGATTCGTATTTTCGTTTGTAAGAAAGTATCAAAGCGAAAGAAACTTAAGGTTTTCCAAATACCACACAAAACGTCACAGTGAACAATAAGTATCTATACCATATACATTCAATGCTAGAAAGTACGATCTCTGAAGTTTAGGCAATGTTGTACCTAAAAAAATTTTTTTCGGGTCTTCTCTTTAAGGTCCACGTTACTTCGATCGAGCTAATAAGATCTATGAAGTGAAGACTGAAATTTCAATAAATCCTCAGAGTGGTTATTTTTGATTTTTTTAATTTTTCGATGAAAGTGAAATGTGCACGTGAAGTATAGCAATGATTAAATTCGAACAAATAAGCGATTCGTGATGGAGCCACTTATGGAAGGAATCTTTTTATGCACTTTTTTATTTTGAAGTTCCAGTTTCCATAGGACAGTGAAAGAGGAGAAACAATTGAAATTTTGATTTAGTTACAAGTTTACTTTTTCAGCCTTAACAAACAACTAAAGCAAATGTAATATGATTTATTTATCCCCGTGATATCCTCCATTAATTCTCCTTTAGGCTAGTACCAAAGAATCCACCAGAGGTCAGTCGTGTTCCTTATTTTCTCGAATTCTTAAAAAAAAAGTTTTTCGAAAAAGCGGAAAATTGTCTGGTTTGTATTTTTATGCTAAATTAACATCTAAGCATAATTAATAGGTATAATGTTTAAACTAACAAAGAAACAAACTTACCACCATTAATCTCTGCACACCTTGCACCTGGCATAATCGGTGAGTTTTGAGGCTGTGTCAGGGATGTTGGTGATCTGGTGCAGTTTGCTGAGCCGAACATCTGCCGTCCTACAAACAGCACGATGTAGCAGGTAATCCTTCTCATCATTCATCTTCATCATATCCAGCCAGATAATCTTTCATAAAATCATCATAAGATCAACATTGTATTATATAATTGGCCAGTTAATTCGCGAAATATAAAAAAAAACGATGAAAGATATTTTAATTTTGAAATCAAATTATCTATAAATGGGTCAGTTCTTAACTCTCTGTTAAATCTTAAACAGTTTATTAGCATTATTATTGCTAAGGCACAACCACCAATGACCTTTCTTGAATGACCTTAGGTTTAAAACCACTGGTTTAAAAAGCATTGAAACCCCATTTTTTGTGTTAGTACATTTAAATGAAGATATCTCAATTATTTGAGATAAACGACTAGTGTATTGGATACTATACGGTTCTCGTTAACATTGAGCGCGGTCAGTGGTTGGATGGGGTTGAATGGGGGGGGGGGGGGGGGGAGACCATTCAACTCGGCCTTGCCAGTTGCCGCCATTGGGCCAGAGAGACTGGGGTGTTTCAGTTTGGGGGTTAGTGTGACGACCTCCCTCCACCTGTTATCAGTCTCTCAACGGCGGGGGTTGTGGAGGCTTGTGCTGTGAATTACACCGTCCTTCGGAAGGGACGTTAAGGGTCCCCTTGGTATCTTTCGTCAGGAGTAGACTACATGCCGGTACTGGGTTTCCTCTCCTCCCTTTTCTATATTACATTCTCAATAGTGGAGCCTGGCACTGTTGATAATATAGACTTAATAATAATAATACTAATGATGTCAAAAGTGTGTTACGCTAAATCGAGAAAATTAACTTCCGTCCTTTTACCTCTGAGGCACAGATATAAGTTCTAAACAAGAGACAGTAACTGACACTGAATAAATAGTCGGAAAATATTAGTTACTTTCTTCGTCATCCATCATGCCCCAATCGCTTGAGTCTTGCGATCCTAATTGGGAGGAACCGCCTGGACCTGTGCAAAAGAAAAAGCTCAAGTCAATGTCATGCTTGATCTTATGCATTAGAGAAGCATTGCAAGTAGAAACACGACATTGCAAGGATCTGACTTTAACTGTACATTCACAGCAATGAGTCTAATCGTCAGAGCGTTTTTCTGAAATTTTGTCTTCCAGTGTAAGTACACTGGTGTACTTTAAAATCTATGGTGAGACCTCAAAGTGTTAAATACTATTATTTAACTGAAAATATCGTATTTAACACTTTGAGGTCGCACCAGAGGTCATAATGAACTCTAGTTTGCGGCATTATTTAGTCTATTAGGCTGTTATGGGTCGCTACTATCTGATTTTTAAAAATTATTTAGTGGGAAGACAAAATTTAAGAAAATCACTTTGAATAAAAGTGCGTTTCCGGTTTGCTTCCCCGTTACTTCGATCGAGCTAATTAGACCATCTAGATGAAGTGAAGACTGAAATTTCAGTAAATCCTCAGAGTGGTTAACATTTAAAACGATTGACACTTTAACATTTTTCGATGAAACTGATATGTGCACGTTAAGTATAGCAATGTTAAAAGTATCATGATCATATAAAAAAGTGTTTTCCAAAAACTGGAAAATTTTCAAGTTTTTTTTTCTGCTAAATTCCCATCTAAGCATAATCAGTAAAATCAGAAAGTTAGGTAAAATGTTTAAATAAACAAACAAACAAACAAACGTACCACCGTTAATCTCTGCACACCTTGCACCTGGCATATTCCGTGAGTTTTGTGGCTGTGTCAGGGATGTTGGTGATCTGGTGCAGTTTGCTGAGCCGAACATCTGCCGTCCTACAAACAGCACGATGTAGCAGATAATCCTTCTCATCATTCATCTTCATTACATCCAGCCAGATAACTTGAGAACTTCGCCAAAATCTTTTATAAACTCATCAGAAACTCACCATTTTATTAGATAATGAAACATTGGCTAGTTAATTCGCAAAATATACACACAAGAAACGATGAAAGATTTGTTTTATTTTGAAATAAAATTACCTGTAAATTGGTCAGTTTTAAACTCCCTGTTAAATTTTAAACAGTTTATTAGTATTATTATTGCCAAGGCACAACCATCAATGACCTTTTTTGAATGACCATAGGTGAACTTAAATGGTTTAAAAAGCACTGAACGCCCATTTTTTGTGTTAGTACATTTAAATGAAGTACATCTCAATTATTTTTTAGGAGCGCATAGGCTGTTTTAACAAAAAGTGAGCCATTTGAACTACTGTGAATGATTTACCTTTCAGACCAATAAGAAATGTTAAGAAAATATTTGATGGCCCTAGTTTTAAAATAGTTTGTATACATTTCTCTTTTGTCCAGACAATTTCTGTACCTCAGGGGTAGAAAGGCGGATGTCCATATCAATGATTCTTGAGGTGAGCTCATAAACTTGTACTTCTGCCATCATCCAATCATGTAATTGTGACATGACTCATTGTGTAAAATAACACCTCAATGTAAGTGAATTATGTTGACTTCAGTTAATTGGCAGTTTATTGAGCGTGATTAATGATGCCAAAAGCGTTTAACACAAAATCGCAAAACAAAAAATAAACATCCTTCTACCTCTGAGGTACAGATATAAGTTCTAAACAAGAGACAGTAACTGACACGGAATTAAATAGTCGGAAAATATTAGTTACTTTCTTCGTCGTCCATCATGCCCCAATCGCTAGATGAGCTTCGTGATCCTGATTGGAAGAAACCGCCAGGACCTGTGCAAAACGAAAAGCGTAAGTCAATGTCATGCTTGATCTTCTGCATTAGCGGAGCATTGCAAGTAGAAACAGTACACAGCAAGGGATGTGACAATAACTGTACATTCACAGCAATGAGTCTAATTGTTTAGCGAGCGTCACCACGGTACTCTTATGGCACTTTCTCTGTGTGTTTTTGTTGCTGTTTTTATACGATTTTCACGGCTAATTATTTCGCAAACGGCACAACGTATTGTTTCCATATTTGGTATATGTTGTAGGGTGGACCATAGCTCGAAATTAAGTAATTTTGCAACAATGTTATTCTGATCAAGTCAAAGTATCACCTGGAGATGAAATTGCCTGTTGTCTGACTGGAGAACGCTGACTTCTGTTTGACCTTGAGGAAGTGTTAGTTGAGTGACTCATAGGCTCAGCTGTAGACAAAGAACAGTTAATAACAATCCCTACTGTCTCATAATTTGGAATAATTGTTACCACCTATTTTGGTGAACATCATATATCTGTATATTCAGAAAACATATACATCCATATTGAATTGAAATATGATCCAGTCAATCAACATAACAGTATATACTTTTCATCGAAACTTGAAAATGGCATCTAAGAACCCTGGTACATAATTATAGCAAATCAGATTCAACTCAATTGGCACTGGAAAACATTCATTTCGATCCATCATTTATGACAGCTAATAAAAATGTCAATAAGTTCATACGTTATTAAACGATTGGGATGAAAATTTGTAAAATAAGAGACAGGGTTGGTCTTAATGACCATGCAAAATATGAGTTTGATAACATTTATCGAAGACCATTTTCATTTTTCAGCCTATCAGAAGATGTTTATTTAAATTTTAACCAATCAATGGATTTCAAAAAAATAGGACCTGCAAACAGAAAAGGTTGTATAAACAATTACAATGTTAAAGACTTTTTCACTCAAGAGTTTTTAGAATTATTTATTGAAATATTTCGGCTTTTTTTAAAAGCCGAAATATTTCGGCTTTTCTTCTGTGCTTGATTGCACAGAAGAATCAAGCAAAATTGAAGAATTGGATATAATACGAAGAGCATTTATAATGAATGGATATTCAAATCAACAAATTTCCAAAGTTATTAAACATTGTGAATCTCCGATGACTAGAAGAGAAGACCCAATCAATACATTATCAATTGAGTACATTCCTAACCTATCAAATCAAATAAGTAGGATCCTTTCTAAATATAACATCAGAACTACTTTTAAATCAACGTTTACCTTTAAAAATTCTTTAATGAAAGTTAAACCAGAAAATTTACTGCAAAAATCAAAAAACTGGATATATGGGCTGGAATGCCAATGTGGGGATTTCTATAAAGGAGAAACGAAACGCCCTTTGGAAGTGAGATTAAAAGAACACAAATGCAACATTAAAAATAAAAAGAAAGAACCTTGGAATTTATCATTAACAAAATCTTTAGTAGCCGAACATACAACTGAATTAAATCACGACATAGATTGGAATGTAACGAAGAGGATAATGAATGAAGAGAATTGGAAGAAGAGAAAATTTAAGGAGAGTGCAGTTATGGAATGTTTGAAGAAAGAAAAAATTGGTATTATAAGCCAGGGAAGTTTAGAATTTGATAATATTTGGGTTGAAACTATCAAAGAACAAGTTATTTATAAATTTAATCACAATTCAAATTAGAAATTTGAGAATCTAATAATGAGTAAATTAGGAAATTTTGTAAATTAAGTTCATGACCTTGTTTTACATATTTTAAGGAAGCCTATAAATTTTGTTTAGATCTTGCTTGTCAGTTTAGTTTTTTATAGTATTATTGACTGATGAAGGCATTTGTAAAAAAAGCCGAAATATTTCAATAAATAATTCTAAAAACTCTTGAGTGAAAAAGTCTTTAACATTGTAATTGTTTATACATATAACCTCAAGAAAGAAGGAACATCGAATTAAGAAAAGGTTGTCTCTACATGTGTGCAAAATTTCAGATCGATCGGTGAAACGGTGCAACTTCCATTGCTCCAGATAGCAGCCAAAAAAAACAAAAAAACATAGGTCTGTTGACACGGCCCTTTTTTTTTTTTTTTACTAGAGTCAAAAGGAGTCTTTTGCTTCGCTCGCTCAATTACCTGGTCGTGCAAGCGCCATGCCATGTCTAAAACCAAGTTCGTCTATGCGGAATTTCAAATCGTTGACGATGGTGTCAACGAATGCAGCCAGCTTCCTGTGTCCTCTGATAGTGGGGCGCTCATACTCTCCATTTATATAATTGGTCAGATCGGACAGTCGGTCTTGAAGATATTCCGTTCTGGTATCTGAACAAATATAAACACAGTCAGCGTTTCCTTGCATAGGTAATTGTCCAATGCAGATAGGAGGGGCATATGAAAATCACCAAGGTAACCTAAGCAACCCTGGGAATTGTGAAGAAAAAAATTTACATGACAAATGAATATTTAATAATATTTCAATAGAAGTACACAGAGTCAAACGGGTGTAAGATATGGTAAAAGCCCAGACGTTACAGTACAGGAAAATGATAATATAATATTTTGTAGGCACTAATAACAAGTAATCGCCAAGAAATGATATAGTAATTGACTTACACGATGTGAAAAAAAAACAGTAATATTACCCATTACTGGGCTCTGTAGTGGATAATTCAGTTATTACGTAAATTGCTTTGAAATTGGCAATTAGGTGCATTTAATTTTTTTTTTGAATATACGTACACTCCCCCAAATAATAAACGGTACTCGGAAGAAAATGAATTGACTGATTAAGGTTTGATGGCTTCATCCCATGAAGTCAGTGCTAACGCATTATCTAACTCTTTTAGGTGAGCTCTGATTTCATTGATAATAACAAGGATTGATTGTCAAGGAACCGGCTCAGCAGCCAATACGTTTTATACCAAGTACCGTTTATTATTTGGGGGAGTGTACACTTGGCACATATAAAATTGATCGGTGAGCAAATTTGAATGACTGCTGGTCATGTCCCATAACCAATCAAAGCTTGTTATTATCATTGAAATGTGAGGTCACCTACTAGAGTGAGACAATGAGATCGCTTGGACTCACTTCTGATTTTGCGATCTAACATTATTCAGCCAATCAGATTTATTGAACGATCAATTTTAAATGTGCCAAGTACCTATTAAATTCTTCTGATAAAATTCGAAGTTGTGAAGTAAGGCTTAAAAAGTATGTTCTTGATTGATACATAGCCCTATCAAATAATAGCCGTATCGGAAATAAGATTATTCCAATATAAGAAAATAAAGTTATATGATGAGTGCCTTTTCTGGAATCGAAACCGCATGCGAAAATGTTAGACTACCTATACAAATAATCAAGTGAAATCCTTTGTTTTATCAATGAAAGTAGCTGAATCATTTGTACAGTGGCTCATTTACGCATGGCGAATATTTTCAACAAACTCGAGAATATAGGCACCCAGAATAGAGATGGTCCCTCCCCCCCCCCCCCTTCCCATCGCAACCCCAACAACACACATAGAGAAATAGTCAAGTGGGTAGTCACTGGGTTGCAACCCGTGGCTGGAACCAGAGTATGGATCACGTGATCGTTCTGCACATGCGCAGAGACCAATTTAAGTTTTGCACATGTGCTTATTGAAAATTTGGTCCATACGCGGGTTCCAGCCAAGTTGTGCAGCACTAAAAATGCAGCACTCTATTAAGGATACGAAAATTTGGGTCAAGTCAAACAGTTGACTGGAAAATATACAAAGCGCACTTGCAAGTAAAATAAGTACCTGGAGGCCAATTCTTGAGTTTTCATGTTTTGAAACCGTTTTACGTTTACATTGTATAAAACGGGAAACAGTTGACAACTATTGGTTAAAAATGTAGAAATAATCTGACAATCTCAGATGGGATGATGTTTAGTATGTGAACTGTAAATTTAAAAGATTTGACGTCCGGTGGGATTTGAGCCCACGACCTTTAGATTGCCGGTCTAATGCTCTACCAACTGAGCTACGGAAAATCCTTCAAAAATGCAGATTTTATAATCCATATGACTTGTACAAGCTCAGGAACAAGGTCCACTCGATCTCCGCCAGATGGCGGACAGCCGGTTCCACCGCCTAAACCAGGTCATCGCAACCACTTCCACAATGTTAAATCAGTAATCCGCCATGTTTGTCTCCCACATAGAGGGAAATAGCGGCAAAATTCAAACGGTAATATGGAAACTATGTTACCAAGGAATATTTAAATTGAAATCAGTAATACGAATGCAATACATTAAGGGGAATGTACACTGAATTTTGTATCTCAGCTAATATAAGTGGCACAACCTTCAGATTTTAGAATCAAATAACAACTTACTCAAAAAAAATAAAAATTCAACCAAAAATTTTTTTGGACAAATTTTATGGATTTTATTTAGTTTTTATGCATAAAAACATACATCCACCAAATTTGCTAATCCTTTTTTGAATTTCAAAATACAAAGAACTACAAATTTTTTTAGTTACCAGAGGCACACTGAATAAAACAACGTGGAGTTTTTCTGATAAATTTACTTATTTTAGAAGTTAAAATTTGTTGAATACGTACATTTCTGATTTTACTACTTTTACCTATTAATTTGACATATTTAGTGCTATTATTTTTTTAAAATTTATTCAAACATTTTTAACTGATAAAATAAGTAAATTTATTTGAAAAACTCCACGTTGTTTTATGCAGTGTGCCTCTGGTAACTAAAATAAAAAAATAATTTTTTGTATTTTGAAATACCAAAAAAGGAGTAGCAAATTTGGTGAATGTATGATTTTAAGCAAAAAACTAAATAAAATCCATAAAATTTGTCAAAAAAAGTTTTTTTTTTTTTTTTTTTTGAGTAAGTTGTTATTTGATTCTAAAGTTTGAAGGTTGTGCCAGTTATATTAGCCGAGTCCAAAATTCATTGTACATTCCCCTTAATAATAAAATATTATACAAACGGCAAAAGTGAAAATTATGAATGTATTTACAGTATTTAGGAAAATATTCATAATTGAATAAAAAATTAAGAAATGTAACATTTATTTTCCGTTATAAATACTTCGAAATTTTCATAAATATTTAGAAATTTATTGGAAGCATACCAAACCAACACCTCAATGTAATTTGGGGAAAAAGGATGTTCGATCACACTGGACAACAAAATAAACAGTGAATAATTGTCTTTGATAATGTATGGCGATTTAATCAAATCGAATGCCGAGATAAAAAATAATCATCACCACTCTTACAAAATATTTTTACATCGGACTATACTAGAAAATTATGTCAATAATATAGGTAATTATGACAAATAAAATATTAATGGGTAGTAATAATGTGTTCCACTCGACACATCAAAGACAATCGCAATGAATGAAATATAATTATGCAATGTTCACAATACCATCAATTTTAAAACATCACTTTCGAACTAAGAAGTAAAACAATCATGTTGGTAAAAGTTAGTTTGACTTGACACCCTGTAGAAAATAATGCTATATCTATTATCTACACTATAACTTCTGGTATAACTCTAAGGTATAACCTTAGAAAGGAGTTACCTACCAGAAAAAGTTATACGTACAAAGGGATTGATATATCATCAGGATACCTATCCAATCGCTCAGTCGACACTCGACAGAAAATTACACCACAATCACAATATTTAGGTAAGAAATATTGGTAACAATTATTATGTTCGATTAGTCACCTTGTAAAAAATCACACCAAATTCACAGTACCTATATAATATAGGTAATTGGAAACAAATAGTATTGGTAGTAATAATTTGTTCCATAAGTCACCTTCTAGAAAATCACTCTCAAAACAACTTATAATAATTTAACATTCATAAAGAATGTAAACAAGAAAACCTATGCAAACATGAATCTAGATAAATGATGAGGATATGAACAATGCAGAAGACACCATAGAAAATTACATTTCATAAAAATAAGTAGGTATCACAAACTAGTACATCATGTCTGTAGCAGGGAGAGATGTATAGTGATGCATGAAAAACCAATTACCTAGCATGATGGTTCACATGATGAATCATAATGATGATGTCACAAACTAAAATACTCAGTCGTCCTTGTCGTAACTAATAGGTAGGTAACAACAAACATGGCTAATACTCATATCTGGTAATCGTCGCATTACCACCTGGTACGCTAACATCATCATAAGAGATTGAAATTCGATTTGCACTCTTTGAACCGAATGCCTTCTTCCTACGAGACACCTTTGCCTTTTCTTTAATGTCCGTTGACTGCATGTGCAATCTCACGCGAATGAACTGCTTGATGACAAACGTTAGGGCTTTGCAATCTTCTGAACACTTTAGCAAGATAACATGGGGTGAATTTATATCTGTGATTTTACATAGAGTATGGGATAATAGGTGTTTATGGTTCTTACAAAACTTCAGGTGATGTGCTGTTATTTGTTCAATAAGCTTAACATACTGGAACATATTGTGGGATGGGTAAGTTTGATTTCCTTTACTTCTTTTGTCGATGATGACCTCCTCCCTCCTGGCAATTACCGACTTTCTTCTTACGCCAGACTGAATGAAGAGTTTCTCGCAGTCAGAAGAACATAGCTGGTTCCGTAGGCGAACAGTTCGAAGTACTGCTCCCAGCAAGTTGTTCAGTGCATTTTCTTCAGCAGCATCGCCATTGAACGGTGTATCATCAATCCGAACTCCGTATCTAGGCATGGGGCAGCACAAGCCTACATCTGCCGATGAACTTGATGACTTGTTTTTATTTGCATTGGAAAACAATGCTACGTAATGTTTTGCTCCATCATTGTCGTAGTTGCTGGACGTTTCTGAATGCTTTTCTATAAACTGTGACACCGTAATCAGTTTCAGTGCATGAATAGCTTGCAAACAACTTGGATGGTTATTTCCATGCCTACGTAGCACAGAGAATAAACTCTCCAAGCAGTCTTGATTCACCCGAGACGTAAGAAAGTAATTGTATCCCTCTTTAAATAAACATCTCTGCAAAGAAATTAGATTATTCGTGGACAGAATAAATCCAGACTGAACAGGCTTCCAACGACCGTCCCCAATCTTCACCTCTTTCATCAGTTTAATTGTGTCTTGCAGTTTTTTCATTTGAACATACCTTTTCTTCCTTGTTATTGCCGTTTTCTGGGCCCGACTGTTCATTACGTCGAACCACGTACGGATGTGACGTAAAAACCAAGCCGTGGCCAACGCCTTTCGACTCATCAGGTTCAATGATACGAGTGTCTCTAGCGCAGATGCCACATTAACTGAAAAAATGTCTGTTGCCATCGACACCTTCATCTTTTCAAATTGGTTTGGGTCTAAGTGCCGATCTGTCAGTTTTGGCGCCAATTTGAAATTGTTTTGCTTTTCTAGTTCAAGGAGTTGTTTCAGATACTTCACCTTCACTTTGGAATATGGCAGCTTCTCCTCCTGAACAGTAGAAGCAGGCAACGTAATTTTATGGGAAATTAGTGCCTGCTTCAGGTTTTTGAGAAGGTGGGGCACATCGGCAAACATGAAGAATGGTTTATCTTCATGCACAGGATGATTTACAACAAACTTTGTACAGAAACGTCCATTGTACAATCCAAAACCTTTCCATATCGCCTGGTTCTTGGGGCCCATATCACTTGTTATGCCTCGTACATTGTAACCGGCTTCTTCGACAGCCTGAACAGATTCCTTGATGAAATCAGTTAGGCTGTCGTCCCGATTGGTTTTTGTAAGCAAGTGATACCCAACCACTTGCTTCCAGTTGCTGTTTATACCTCTCACCATCACAACTAGCAACTGTGACGCCAAATCCTCATCAGTTGCAGCCGACCCCAACGTGCTGTTGCCAACATAACGTTGCATGTTATGGGCCAACTCCAAGCCTTGGGCCACCTCCATCTCATCAAGGACTAGCATGCAATATTTCTCTCTGGCATGGCATGACTTCGATTTAATTTGCAAATAAAATAAAATGTCCCTCAACAAGCCAGGGCTGAAATCCGCCTTTTGAAGCTTGCGGCATATTGTGCTGTAGGATGGCAATGGATACCCTCTCTGAACTAGGAACTTGTATCCTTTCCATCCTACAGCATACCTAATCTGAAGGGCTTCTTTTATCATCTCTGGGGAATACTCAGATACTTTTTTGCCGCTTAATAAAAACTTCCGATGGTTTTCACTTAAAAATCCCAACCTTTTGTTCACATTTGCACGTAAATTCACATTCTCCTTTCTTGACTGCGCCAGTTGTTTCTGCAGCCTCCAGATGTTACGTTGGAGACGCTTCTTCTCTAAATCACCATCACGGTCTGCAGTAGCGACTTCACTGGGGTCACAGGCCTCAGCAGTTGACGATGCAAGGCTGATAGAGACGACGGTCTCCTCCAAATCCCCGTCATGGTCTGAAGTAGCGTCTTCACTGGGGTCACAGGCCTTGGCAGTTGATGATGTAAGGCTGTTAGAGATGACGGTCTCCTCCCGAGATGCATGTGGAACATCAGTAGCAAGAGTGGGAAGGTCATCCTAAAATTTAGAAGTGGATTAAAATCAAAATAAAACTAATGTACCTAATTAATTAATTAATTAATTACTAAACCAAGCAAATCCCAAGACATGTAACACCCTTATTAAAAGTCTATGAACTTTTAGCTACACAAAAGCTTTGACTTCGACACTAGTACCTGTGCTTCATTTTTCTAAGCATTCATGATGTTTCAAGTCCATATGAACAAGACATTCTACGAAAGTAGGTAGGTAGGTAGGATGCATTAACATTTACTGCAGTGCAGACCTCTATGTTGATTAATTAGTAATAAAGTATGTACTCACCACAACTTCTGAAACAACATCATCTTCCTCTGTGTACTCCCACTCCGTGACCGACCAGTTGGCAGTGCTGTATACAGGAACCGTGTCGCTAGTGGCGGCCTTGGCATAATGATGATCCTGCGGCACATCATTGCCACTTTCTTCTGGAGACAACTGTGAAAGCAATAAAACTAGGTACAAAAATACTCTCAGAGTAGGTAGTTATTCCCATTGTTATCAAGTTGTTACTTGATACCAAGTAGGAACCTAATTTAAAAACTATAACAACTGTTTCCCATTCAGCCTCAGTAGGTAGAGAATTGCAAGCATGAAGAGCAGACCCAAAGTTTAATATCATTCAAGACAATAGTCAAGAACAAACTACCTAGAAAGAGAATTCGCGAATTACTGTAGACTAGAATCACGATCCTTACACACATCCTGCTGATGGCTTTCACCGTGGTTTTTCCTGAGCTATGAAAAGAAAAGCAAATGCTTGGATGCTCTTCCAATATTACCACTGATTTAGATGCACAACAGAACAATGCAGAACGAAATTTCCATACAAGTAGGAAATGATTGATAAGAGAAATGGAGAAGAGAAGAAGTGACATGGATACGGAAGATGTTATGACTTAATTGTTGAATACAATCCTCTTCAAGTGCTCAAAACAATACCTCTACATTAGGTAGGTATTATTATTACTTGGAAAAGTGAGAAAATGCTCTGTGTAATGAGTTGATAAGCAAGCCTTTGTATCGGATGTGAATTGATAGTCATGCATTTGCAAGTTTCTTCTCTAGGTACTACAGAAACCAAATTTTTGCCAATTTGCATTTTGTGGATCTAGAGTTAACAAAATGGGGTAAATTTACGATATGTGACTCAAGCCTTCGTCATTGTGGGACGAAGAAACAATGCTAGAATGAAGGGTAATTTTACGATAAGCGTCTTCAATCTAGAATTGCTCCTTCATTTAACACGATCAAGGTCAAAGTGAAGACGCTTATCGTAAATTAACCGAATGAAGTCGCCTATTACCCAAAAGGTCTTCATGCTACTTACCATTTCAACAGATCTTTGCTTCCTGGGTCTTTTATTTGTCAGTAATTTTGGAGCGTTGGGAACATCGAAGAGTGTGGGTACTGCTATACGTTTCAGTTTTCGCTTGTCGCTATGAAAACTCTCGTACTGGGAATCTTCAAAATGGATCTGAAAATAATTAGTATTATTAGAGTCCTTACCTTAGCTAAACATTGCTGTGAACATAATCAAGGCAAAACGCAAAAAGATATTGTTTAGGAAGGTAATAGCATGGCATAACCTTCAAACTAAAATTTGTCTTCACTCAATAAGAGATTGTTAAAAAGTACCTAGATAATCTTCTAATATGTAGATCAAGTTTATAAGCTTCAGTGAATGTAGTAAGACATGTAATAGAATGGTAACATGACTGGTAGGCAAGTAAAAAGTAAATATACTAACCTCGCATAATCTTGAAGATGGTTTGGGGGTCCATTTATCCCGCCGGCAGTTTTGCAGCCATCTACTTTTTCTCCTAGGAGATGTTGGGAATCTAAATAATCTAAAACCCTGCCTAGAATGGCGAGTGCAATTCGGTGCTGCACATCCAGTCATTTTATAATATAACTCGTAACTTTCATAAAAACACTACACTCGTAACATGATGACGGCCATGAAAATCACACGTGTGGGCTCCACAATGGCTTCTAATGTGCCGGTGCGACGACCTTGTTTAGCGGTTGGCCGCTTGTCCGCTAGGCGGAGATCGAGTGGACCTTGCTCAGGAAGTGATGTTGCCAGAAGACCGTGGAAAACATCCACGCTTGACAGCTGACAAACATCGACCTGATATGGACCTTCTCATGATGCAATGAGCCTCTGTGTGTTTGAAATGTAGAAATAATCTGACAATCTCAGATGGGATGATGTTTAGTATATGAACTGCAAATTTAAAAGATTTGACCTCAGGTGGGATTTGAGCCCACGACCTTTAGATTGCCGGTCTAATGCTTCGTGGGCTCAAATCCCACCGGAGGTTAAATCTTTTAAATTTGCAGTTCATATACTTAACTATTGGTTAGCCTTCAACTTTTTTACGTTTTAAACAAAGAAACCGTGACACGGTTTCAAAACGTGAATCTCAAGAATTGGCCTCCTGGTATAGAAATATTTGGCCTTAAATCAACTAAATCTAAATTATCGCTTTTATTAAAACTAATCTTGACTACACTATTTTTGACTAATCCAATTTTTGTTACCATTGCATTACAGAAGTGGTTTAATAGATTGTCTTGTTTTAGTTGAGGTGAAAACTCACGTGTAGCTCTGAAACTATATAGGTATGTAAGGAGTCTAGATCTGGTTGCGCGCGCCGCCTGGTAAGGAGAGTAAACTGCCTATGCTCTCTGGGTTAATTTCTAGCACCAAATCATGCTAAAAAAAAAGTCTGCCTACTGCCCAAGTAGTCTTCCTAGCGTGGGAATTTGGAATCATTTACTTACGTCGGTGGCTCAGCCGGTAGCTGTTAATAGTTGTGGAAATTAAGAACGGTACAATTTTCGATTTAGAAGGCGCATATTTGGCGCAGCTCACAATTCAAACAATTGAGGTAAACATTCTGTGATTCCGGTGTTTGGGATGGATGGTTAATTAAAGTTCATTTAATTACAATAATATGCATATAATTATAAATATAATAAATAAATATCAGTATTTAAAATGTCCCGAAGGTGTGATTTAGTTAATAGGAAAGTGAAGAGATCCACTTTCAGTGCACCAAAGGTATGCTAATTTATATGAGATTCATCATCATTTTATCATTGTATTCATTATTTATTAACAATAATATTCCTACTGCTCGGATAAAAATTGTGCACGTCAGTTATTGGAATTAATTACGAAATAATTACATACAAAAAGTGTCAATCCCTTCAAATGTCAACAAAACATGTTAGGTTAGTGTTTCGTTTTCACTTCACAGTGATTGAAGTAATACATGTTCAGCTAGAATCGTTGCTGTTTAACTGACTGAGCCGTAGTAGCCGTCAATTGAACAAGCACACATATGAATCCAAGTGGCAGTATTTTTTCTTGGTTTTCGAAGATTCTGGGTGTTTAAATTTTCAAAGGTTTGCACTCCATATGAGGCGGCGCACGCAACCAGATCTAGACTCCTTATAGGTATGTAATACTCAGCTTGCGGTCTTTACTTACCGATCATGTCTTTTGTCCAATACGAGTGTACAGGCATGATCGAATCGCGATAGAACTTTAACACTGTGTCCTGGATTTGTTTATCTGCAACAGAAAATACGCATGATACACATGTCGTCAACCTGTGGGCCGCTGCCTGCCAGCGCCTCTAGCGGGAAACATGCTACGTGACGGGTAGCAGCAGTTCGTGAGCTCGCCGCTAGGTAGGCGCTAGTAGACTGTCGCGCACTGGTGGAGTCACAGTAACCTAACATTATCATGATCAGTCTGGTTCTCTTATTTTAACCTTGTCTTGCCGGGTGCACATGAAATTTAATTTAAAAATGTGTTAAGTGATAACCCTTAGTTTTTATTTTATCTAATCATGTTTAAATTTGAGATTATTTGGTTAACGGGTTTAGTCTCCAATCGTATAGGACATTTCATCGTTTTGCGCAATTTTCTTGAATAACCGACGCAATAACAATGTAAGAAGCAAAAATAAAATGTGCTACTAATCAGACTGATCTTGTGAACATCCCATCAAAGTTACACCCCCTTGAGAAACAATTTTTCTCTCTCAATTTGCTAAAACGGCCGAGCGCTTGAACCACCTTAAAGCGACTGCAAATCTGATCAAGATCAAGATCTTTGCAGATCAAGGTCAATGGGAATAAAATAAAATAAAACGTGGAAGAAAAAAGGTTAACATGTATAATAAGCATGTTCTTTAACGATTAGTGTCAATTTTGTTAAAATCCGATGAAACTTTGGTCCAAACTACCATGTAAAATCTGAACTCGATCGAAACTTTTTTCATTTTGACCAATTTGAAGATTTTTTTTTTAATTCTATCAAAACGATGGATAGTTCTAAAACTTTGCAAAATAAGAGATAATTTTGGTTTGAATGATCGTGCAAAATTTGAGTTGACCACAAATCTATTTTAGGACCGTTTTGAATATTCAAACAATCAGAAGATAAATATTTTAATTTTAACCCATGAACAGATTTCAAATGAATTAAGGTCTGCAAACAGAAAATGTTGGCTTTACATGTGTGTAAAATTTCAGATCGATCGAAGAAATGTTTCGGCTTGTGTATCGGTTAGGAGCAGACAAAAAATAACAGCTAGGTCATTGTCAAAAGTGTCAAAAGAGTTAAAAAGATTCGCCCGCTTTTCTCGCTCAATCAAATTATTTTAAGTTGCATTAAAAAAACAATATTTCGTTAAGACACTCATAGACATCTTAGTGAAGTTAGAACCTACTATTAAATGTCTATTGTTTTACTAGACTTCATCACGTAAAAATGGAAAATTATCCAGGTAGAATTTCTACCTAATTCTATAGACACGCTATTGCATTTTTAATAGTGATGGTATTAAAGTTTGTTGTTCAGTTCAAAGAAATACATTATTTGAATGTCTAAATTGTCTTCATTCGCTTACTGAGGATATTTTATTCCATGTCATATATGAAATATCTTACAACTTACGATCTTCATCTGAAAAGGTGCACCCTGTAACAAAGTAAATAAATATTATAACAATATCAAAGTTATTATTTTATTTCTGGTTGCAGAAAATGCAAATTGCAAAATACAAAGAACACTAATCAAATTATGGAAAATTATATTTTACATGTTTTAAAATATTATGGATGATCGAATAAAGAAAAAGTCCATAACTGAACAATTATGTAAGATATTAGTGCCATGGTTGCTAATAAAATAAAATAAATAATACTGTTGTATCCATACATTAAAGGCATCGGAATAAGTTTTATCAGTCGCTAAGAAATATAGAATAAAAACAGTTTCGCATAATACCTATAGATGATATTTAAACTGGTATTAAAACGTTTTTAACAAATAATTTATCTATATTGAAACGTTTACAAAAGTGTATACTTTCATTCAAGCGCGTTTTTGAACGATTGTAGAAGAAGTGGATGGACAAATTTAATTGAAATTTTAATAATGCCATAAATGCAAACATATGGCTCTTTACTATACTTACGTAAATTTGCAAAGCTTTATTTGTGAACAAGTAACAATTATCCGTTTTTTGTCTGAAAATTAGCTAATTCATTTATCATTGGCAATAGTTTAAAAAAATAAACCCAATCACGGCAAAAATACCGAAAAAAGCAAAACAGAATCGCCCAGTTTGAGAGGTCACTCCGACATAACTATAATATATATTGAGCTGTAACAATCACACTTTATGGACAGCATATGATGATGTAATGTATGCTAATTTCAGAAATTTTTGATTCATGAAAAAAGTAACAGAAGTATGATTTAAGATGCTGCAAAACAGATTATACCAGCGTTATACAATTTTGACATAATTTTAAAAGCACAGAAAACAAAAATAAAATATTCGTGTCAATTAATTTCGGTATCACTGATTCAGAAACATCGATTGCCCATGGTATATTTTCTACTAGGAAAACGCTCAGTGTAACGCGTTGATGAGCGAGCACGGGTACGTGCAAATTCTCGAACCGGAAATGCGTACACAACGCACAGAAAATATATACAACCATATTGAATTGATTATGATCAGTGCTCGAAGTAGGAATTAAATAGTGGCGGTATGGTAACATGAGAATACCACGTGAGGGGGGGAGGGGGGGGGGTACGATATTAGATGAGGGTCCAGATTCCAGAATTACACTGACAACCATTGTCATGTCATTAGTTAGATTAGTCTTTTACCTTGATGAAACAACTAAATTAAATAATGAATTTTACTTTATCTTGTAGTGGATGTTCATAGTTCATAGTTATGCTTGAAATATGCAGTCAAAAGATAACTATGAAATACGAGTAAATTAGAATCTAAAATTACGTTAATGTCCAAGAATATCTGATTTTAAGCATTCCGTTTTTCTGAGAAGTAACAATATGAAATCAAACGTGTAAAGAAGAACCGGTATACCATACCGTCCCATACCGGCCCACTTCAAGCACTGATTATGATATCAACTTAAAAGTAGGTATATGCTTTTCATCGAAACTTTAAAATAGCATCTAAGCACCTGGTTCATAAAGCAAATCAGAATCAATTCAATTGGCACTGGAAAACATTCATTTCGATACTTCATTACTGACAGATATTAAAAATGTCAATAAGTTCATACGTTCTTAACTGATTGGGATGAAATTTTGTAAAATAAGAGAAAATATTGGTCTTAATGGTCATGCAAAATATGAGTTTGATCAGAATTATCGAAGACCGTTTTCATTTTTCAGCCTATCAAGAGATATTTATTTAAATTTTAACCAATTAATGGATTTCAAAAAAAATTATGGTGTGCAAACAGAGAAGGTTGGTTTTACATGTGTGCAAAATTTCAGCTCGATCGAAGAAAAACTCTGACCTGTATAGCCAAAATATGATTTTGATCAGATTTATCGAAGACCAGTTTCATTTTTCAACCTACCATCAGGAGATGTTTATTTAAATTTTAGCCAATTAATAAATTTCCAAAAAATTTGGGGTCTGCAAACAGAAAAGTTTGTCTCTACATGTGTGCAAAATTTCAGCTCGATCGAGGAAAAACTCTAGACATGTACAGCCAAAATATGAGTTTGATCAGATTTGTCGAAGACCATTTTCACTTTTCAACCTATCAGGAGATGTTTATTTAAATTTTAACCAATCAGTAGATTTCAAAAAAATTAGGGTCTGCAACGCCCAGAGAATGTCCAAACACGTGTGCAAAATTTCAGCTCGATCGAAGAAAAACTCTGACCTGTATATCGTCAGTAACAGAAAAAAACAAAAACAAAAACAAAAACAAAAAAAAAAAAACAGAGGTCCGTGCCAAATGAGCCAAAAGGAGACGCTCGCTTCGCTTGCTCAAAAATAGGTAAAAATGTCATAACCTTAAAATAACCTTAAGCTTAAAATAGTTTCTGTGTAGTGACCTCTCACAAAAGGGGATTTTGATTTGGGCCACATTATAATGAAATACTAATAATCAGAAACTTAGAAAACATTATTTTTTTATTATTGTCTGGGGCTTAACGTCGCACTGTTCTGCAGCGAGGATAATGGCGACGGATAAATGATTATGATGATGATTGGGAGATGATGAAGAGTAGGTAAGGATGGAAGGTGGGAAGAAGGCGGTCGTGGCCTATTAGTAGGGTACCTTCCCAGCATTATTCCTCGCAATATTTTTGCATTTGAAATTAAGCTAAAGTTGTGATTGATTTCTTCAAGCATACCTTCATACTGAACTGGTTTATTCAGAGATTCCTTGTACTTCCTGACGTATATCTTCAGTTTCAAATAGCATTTATCATTAGGATCCATTTCCCGAAGCTCGCTCTCCTTGTAGGTCAAGAAGTCCATGTTGGGATCATCCACTGCAGAGAAAGGGAGAAGATACAGAGTTGCCAAACTTCACACCCGTCGAGATGCCCCCGAATCAGGTCCTGATTGGTGGAAATCATTTTACCACACTGTCAGTCCTCATACCACCCTGATCTTTTCACCAGTTCTGGGCATTCCCCCAGGGCAGTTATTCTATAACTTTAACTTTAAGGTGATACTAGCGCTCGGCTGTTTTAGAAAATTGAGAGAGAAAACTTGTTTCATAAGTGAGTGTAACTTTTACAGGATGTTCACATGATCAGTCTGATTGTATATTAGTAGCCCTTTTTAATTTTTGCTTATTGCATCGTTAATTAGGCGCCGGTTATTTAACAAAACTGCGCAAAACGATGAAATTTGCGATACAATTAAAGACCAAACCCGTAAACCAATTGATCTCAAATTTTAATCATGATTAGATGAAAGACAAACTTAGGGTTATCCCTTGGCACATTTTTGAAATTTAATTTTTTACGGCGCCCAGGGAGACGAGAAAATAGCTAATTTTTCACCCAAAACCCACTAATTATTACTAATTAACAAATTAAAAAATTAAAAATGTGCCAAGAGATAACCCTAAGTTTGTCTTTTATCTAATCACGATTAAAATTTCAAATAATTTGGTCTATCCATTTCATCTCCAATCGTATCTCAAAAAGTGTCTACAAAAAGCAGCAAAATCGCTCGCGCTTGCAGCACCTTAAGAGGGCTGAGTAGTTAGCGTGGCCTTGAAGAGTTTTTTAATCGAGTTTTATCTTTATCTTTTACCAATTTTATTGTTAACAAAATAAGGCTTAGTACGCGTCTTCAGAACAATTCAATGAAAATAATTTCATAGTTTGGAATAAGTTATTAGTTTTATTTTGTCCAACAGATGTTTAGTTACCGAAAATTAGTAAAATTATGGCACTAAACATCTGTTGGACAAAATAAAACTAATAACTTATTCCAAACTATGAAATTATTTTCATTGAGCTGTTCTGAATACTCGTATAAAGCCCTATGTTGTTAACAATTACATTGGTAAAATATATTTATAAAAATCGATTAAAAAACTCTTCAAGGTCAAACTCACTACCCAGCTGTCTTATTCAACAATATAACAACAAACAACAATATACAAGGTGCATTACCTTGTGGTCGGTTCACCTCGACGCAGTCGCCGCCATGGCGTATTCGACGGCGCGCCGTGCCAGATCTAAACCCGAGTTCGTCGATGCGGAATGTATATCCGTCGAAGACGCCGTTCACGAAGTCAGCGAGTTCTCCTTGCTCATTGATCGCCGGATATTGGCTTAACACATTGTTCAGCTCGGCCATGTTTTTTTGTAGGAATGCCCATTGGTGATCTGAACACATATATAAACGCAGTCAGCGTATTCTTGCAAAGGTAATTGACCAATGGACCGTGGCCCATGAAAATCATCAAGTAAAACTAAAGCCCAATTTACACGGGGCAATTTCTTGAACAACTTCTGTGTCACATTCCCATTTCTCATACAATTTTGTATTTGTATGAGAACCACACAGAAGTGTGGTACAGAAGTTGTACAAGAAATTGCAAATGTGTAAATGGGGCTTGAGCAAATGGGGCTTAAGCAACCCTGGGACATGTGAGGAAAACAATTTTACAGTTTTACAAAAGAAGATTTAATAATATTTCATAATAACACACAGTCAAAAGTGTGTAATATTAATGGAAAAGCCCTGCAGATGTGGAGAAATGTGGACAGGAGAAAGGTATTAAGTTTGTAATAATAATGTAAAACCTCGATTTGTTGTTATGGTTAAGGAAAAACACATTATTTAATATAATGTCATGTAAACACCAAGATATTATTGAATAATTGTTTTAAACGGTTTTTAAAAAACAGTGATTTTATACCCATTACTGGACACTGTGCCAAGTTGTGGGTTATATAGTCCTTTCTAGCGGAAAAAGAATGCTCAGAAAACGGGCAAGAAGTATACTGTTGGAGGGTTGGTTCTATTTTTATTTTAGATTTGACTTCTGTTTTGGTTGAGGTGAAAGCACACGTGTATATGTGACATAAAAAAACACTCCGTGTAAATCAACTAAAAAAAATTAGAAGAAATCTAAAAATTCAGCACTGAAAAGTAGTGATATAAAAAAACTGGCCAAGTGAAAACTTTTCAAAAAATACTTGGCGCATCGTGCATATGAATAGTATAGAAGTAGGCCGGAAATCAAATATACTCATCTATATCTCTTATGCCCTAAAAAAGCGATGCGCCAAGTATTTTTTGAAAAGTTTTGACTTGGCCAGTTTTTTGATATCACTACTTTTCGGTGCTGAATTTTTAGATTTCTTCTATTTTTTTTTTTAGTTGAAGAGACTTGGCTGGTATTTTTACACGGAGGGTTTTTTATGGGGATATAACTACTTTTTACGGTTTATTCTTACAACTTGTAACATATATTGTGGCAACAAAGACTATTATTCCTTTAAAAAATATTCCATTTTTATTTAATTGCTAAGAAATGTTGTGCTTGTTACTATGTATGCTATAAATAATATGCTATGAAGTATAGCGAAAGTTTCGTTCCAATTGATCCAGCCGATCTCGAGTTATGGCATCACTTCCGGTTTTCAAAATGGCGACTGACATCACTGCCACCTAAACTTTGTATATAATACATGTTATGTAACATTATAAGCCTTCTGAATATGTAGTAATTGTTATAAGACATGATTTTAGTCAGATTTGGCATTTTTATGACGTCATTTTCGATTCCGGTAATAGTGTATTTCTATTTTGACTATAGATATTTTATAAAGATGGCCGTCCGAATCGTTTGGCGCTTGTTTCGTCCCGATCGGTCCATCCGTTTTTGAGATATGACGTCACTTCCGGTTTCAAAATGGCGGCTTCAGATTGGTTTTATAAAAAGGCACCTCAGACGCCAAAAGTTCACATGTGGTAAAGTTTTCAGATCGATCGGTTAAGCCGTTTAGGCTGTGGCCCTGTCAATAGGGTTTCCTGATATCAC
Organism: Leuctra nigra; assembly: GCA_934045905.1. Classification (NCBI taxonomy): domain Eukaryota; kingdom Metazoa; phylum Arthropoda; class Insecta; order Plecoptera; family Leuctridae; genus Leuctra; species Leuctra nigra. The sequence continues at coordinate 10,194,513 of OW203771.1, read as the reverse complement.
CTGAAGAAGAAGAAGAAGAAGAAGAAGAAGAAGAAGAAGAAGAAGAAAAAGCGGTGTAATTTCAGTGTTTTCACGGCCCTCTGGCTCGCAAATAGCATAACATGTTGTTCCCAAATTTGGTATATGGGGTGGGGTAAATAGCTTGAAATTTAGATATTTCGCTACAATGTGAGATTTTCCAATTTTAAGATCCAGTAGGCCGAAAATTCCATGTTGTTGCTTAAGTGGGTATCACACTGGGTTGCAAGTTGCAACCCACAGTTGGAACCCGCGTATGGAAACTTTTGTTACAAAAAGCAACTGTTTGGTTTGATGTTGGTTGGTTCACAATTGACACTCATGAGTTGCGCAGAAAGCACCGTTTCCGGTTCCGGAAAACGTTGCCTCAGTAACCAAAATAAAAGTATAGGAAATAACAAATCTGACAGCGGCAATCCAAATTTCATATTTTGAGTGATTACTTTTGAAAGAAAGATATTTAAGTAAGTACAAGTTAATAATAATACGCAATATTTATCCATACACATGTTCAAGTTAAATATTCATCTGATAAATATGATTTATAGCCATTATTTATAGCATCGTATTGGTCAGTTCACGTCACGTGGTACCACAACAAAATTGTTGGAACCGGAAAAATAGAGACTTCTCTATTTTTCAACCCAACCCGTCGGTTGACCAAATTCAGTCTCTGCACATGCGCGGCCAACCATATTTTCCAACCGCCGGTTTCATACACGGGTTGCAACTCAGTGTGATAGGGCTTTTACAGTAAAAGTATTTGGTCTGCTCCTCAGTTTATTAGGCATTTACGGTATGTTGAGTGAGTGTGAGTGTACGGAACGACTTGGCTGGGTGGAGCGACCGCTCCACTAGATACTCAGCTTGGCGTATACTTACCGATCACTGAATTTGACCAATACGGATGTAAAACCATGAACGCATTTTGATAAAAAATTTCTAGCACAACTCTCTGAATCTCCTTCTCTGTAACAAGAAATACAGAATACACATTACACACTTGCCGTCATCCTGTGGGCCTCAGCCTGCCAGCGCCTCTAGCGGGAAACATGCTACGTGACGGGTAGCAGCAGTTCGTGAGCTCGCCGGATTTGACCACAGACTGTTGCAATTTCCTACTTCTTTTTAACGATTCAACTTAGAAGGCTGATTTTGTGTGTGTGTGTGTGTGTGTGTGTGTGTGTGTGTAGTTCTTATTTGTGGTGAACAAAAATTTGCAATTGTATTGTTTATAAAATGAATACATCTATAATAGGTAAAGTGTTAATTACCAATAAAAAGTGTAAAAAAATAAATTATTATTATTTTGATTAACTAAAGTAATACACTAAAGTAAATTTAGAATGCCAACTTTATTAACTCAATCATTTGTGAACATTAAAATAAAAAAATAAACAATGTAGGTCAAAGAATAAAAATGTAGTAGAGATTTATCGATATACATCTTTTAATAACTAATTATTTAATACAAATTTAAAAAACTCTTGAAATCCTCTCAAAATTTCAACAATGTATTACCTAAATTCATAGAGATAGAAATTTCACAGCACATTCCCTTAACATAAAAGCCATAACAGTCAATGAATGTATGAATTGTCTGAATTAGTTTTAGTTAAGGTGGGTTATCTTATTACCACGACAAATATGAAATCTCTTACAACTTACCAACAGGATCTTTAAAGATGCATCCTGTAACAAAGTAAAAAGACTAAAATAATATCAAAGTTACACTTTCATTCCTACTCTGGAGTTTCACTGCAACATTAAGGTGCTACAAGCGCGATGCTTCTTTAAGACACATTTTTTAATACGATTGGAACCGAAAAAGATGGACGAAATGAATTGGAATTTTAATAATGATTAGAAAAATACAAACATTGGGCTTTGACCAAAGGTACATTTTCAATATTTTCCTTGTTAATTACAAATTTGTGTTTTTTGTGTAAAAATTAATTATTTTTCTCATTGAGAATAATTTTAAAAATGTGCCCAAACAACCGAATAGGATATCAATAAACAAAACAAAATTTAAAATTTAAAAATTTAAATCAATTGGTCCACGGGTTGGTCGCGAATTGTTACAAATTGATACCTACATAGTTTTTTACGGGTTTGTTGCAAAACCTACGTCTATTTATCTAGGCTAAACTAGTACCCAGAAAAAACACTCCGTGTAAAAATACCAGCCAAGTCTCTTTAACTATAAAAAAAAATAGAAGAAATCTAAAAATTCAGCACTGAAAAGGAGTGATATCAAAAAAGGAGCCAAGTCAACAAATTTTCCAAATTTTAATCGTACCATTGAAATAAAAATATCAACCCCCGAGAAATACTTAAAAAAAGGACTTGGCGCATCGTTTTTTTAAAGACACTTTTCTATCCTAAAAGTATAGGAAGAACTCTACAAGTATATTTTCCTGAGTAAAAACATTCATTATCGACGAATCATACTACGTTTTAATATAACTAGTACTCTTACCTACTGGCAGTTTTGGTATTTTGTCAATATTCAGAGGAAATAAACGGATAAACGAATAACGAATAAACGGAAGCGGCCTAGTCTATTCGTTATTGCCACTATTTCTAGGGTCATATTAATCAATCATACTTCTCAATATCGTGACTGAGGGAAATAGCGAAAGCGCTCATTACAAGAAGGCCGTCAATGAGATTTGTATAAGTGACTAGTGCACTGAGCCATGCTGCTCAAATAATTACTGACTAGATTTTTATCTAAAGTAATACGTTATGTAATTTATGAATTTTTTTGGTATAAAATGTTAATTAATAGCAATTAATTACACGGCGAGAAGGTTCAAAGTATAATGCTGTAGTAGGTATGTTGATGTACCCACAAAACTATAGGTACCTACCAATCACAAACACAACTGTTCTGTATTTATTGCTTGTAAGACAATGCTATGTTTCTTTGCGTACTTATATTTAAATTTAAAATATTTTACAGAATGTTCAATATTTAATTTGAAAGTTTTGTCCCAATTTTTCTAGGCATTTCTGAACTACGTAGTATGTGAGTGGCATAAGCTTAAAAATAGAAAAATGTCTTTAAAAAAACGATGCGCCAAGTCCTTTTTTTAAGTATTTCTCGGGGGTTGATATTTTTATTTCAATGGTACGATTAAAATTTGGAAAATTCGTTGACTTGGCTCCTTTTTTGATATCACTCCTTTTCAGTGCTGAATTTTTAGATTTCTTCTATTTTTTTTTATAGTTAAAGAGACTTGGCTGGTATTTTTACACGGAGTGTTTTTTCTGGGATATCACTTCTTTTGTTAGTTTATTCATACAGCTTGTAGCACATGTCCGAGCAGGGACTAATTTCTTTAAAAAAATACGCCTCAACCGATTTGGTTACTATGAAAAGTTGCGTTTGGTATAAGATGAAAATGATTATCCAAGAAGAATAGCTTAAGTTTCGTTATAATCGATCCAGCCGTTTTCGATACATGACGTCACTTCCGGTTTTGAAATAGCGGCCGAATTCCGGTATAGGTAATAAGAAAACAATCTAGTTTTATCTAGTTGATACCTTCATGAACGACCATCTGAATTCCTAATCCCTATATTTCCGTAAAATCGGTCATGCCGTTTGTAATATATGACGTCACTTCCGGTTTCATTTAGTGGTTCCTGCCGCCATTTCCGGTAACATTAATTTATTTATTCATTTTTCACAATTGATTTTTCAAATAAATAGCAGAATGAATACGCAGGAGCTAGTTCAGTTGCAATCGGTACAGGCGTTTTAGATATATGACGTCACTTCCGGTTTCAGGAATGGCGGCCGAGAACACTGCTACCTTGAATATATAAATTGTATTGTCTATGTTACAATGTAAGTTAATTATGTACGTATTTTAAGTATAATTTGTTGAAATAAGTTAAATATTGCGTATTTATGACGTCACTTCCGGTTTAGAAAATAAGAAAATAATATTTTTTTTATTGATACTTCATATAGATGACCATCTAAATCGAATGGCGCTAATTTCGTTCTAATCGGTCCAGACGTTTTTGAGTTATGACTTCACTTCCGGTTTCAAAATGGCGGCTTCCGGTTGGTTTTATAAAAAGGCACCTCAGACGCCAAAAGTGCACATGTGGTAAAAATTTCAGGTTGATCGGTTCAGCCGTTTAGGCTGTGGCGGTGATAGCGACGTTTCGTGATATCATCAGAATCATCATCATCTTCAGAATCAGAAAGTGGTGTAATTTCACTGTTTTCTCGGTCCTCTAGCGCGCAAATGGCATAACCTATTGTTCCCAAATTTGGTATATGTAGTGGGGTGGGCCATAGCTCGAAATTAAGATATTTCGCAACAATGTGAGATTTACCAATTTTGAGATCCAGTAGGCCGAAAATGCCATGTTGTTGCTTACAGTAAAAGTGTTTGGTCTGCTCCTCAGTTTATTAGGCATTTACGGTATGTTGAGTGACTGTGAGTGTATAGTACGACTTGGCTGGGTGGAGCGACCGCTCCACTAGATATTATAATAAAATACCTACTTATATGAAATATAAAATTATATAAAATCTGGAGGTACATAGTATCCACTCACACAATGAACAAAGATTCAAACCATAGGTAACTCATATTGAACCATCGCAATAGTCTAAAGTTGTGAAAGATTACTTGAAGCATACCTTGATACTGAGGTGGTTTCTTCATTGCTTCTCTGTGCCTCTTGATTTCATCCTGCAGTTCCAAATAGGCTGAAGAATTAGGATCCATTGCCTTAAGCTTAAGCTCCTTGACAGGCAACAATTCCGGCGGAGTAAACAGAACACCTTCCTCTGTAAGAAGAAGAAGATTATGACACATTTAAATTTGCCACAATCACTTCCCCGCTTTCTTTGGCGCGCTTTCTACAATAGGCTATCAACTGTTCCGTTGTAAACGTGACACAGAAGTGACACAGAAGTTGAATGTGACACAGAAGTTGTTCAAGAAATTGCACCGTGTAAATGGGGCTTAAGAGCGATTTAAAACTCATAAAATATCAATACGCAATAATAACTTTACTGATTTGACTTTGAATGACGAAGCAACTCGAGACAGGAAGGATTACAAATATTCATCTTTCTGATTCATTCCTGGGGCAGACTAAGGAAAAAAAACTCTCTATGGGTAGACAATTCGAACTGGAAGAATTATAGCTGGGCAACTTAAAAAAATAACTTTGATAGCGTTTCTTTCATTTCTCTTCGTCTTAATTACTTGACTCTGTCACTAAAAGCGAACCTAAACATGTAGGCTTACTTGGTTGTCCGTCCTGAAAGCGCTCGAAGTGCCTTGCAATGTTTGGTGAACGAGGTGGGCCTTTAGACACGTCTGTAGACAGAATACAAGATCAGTATTATTAGCTTGTGCGATGTGTAAGCATATCAACTTAGCTTAGAATAGATCCATCAATTTAAAATAAAATGTAATTAAAATTATTTTCAGGTAAAGATTAGAGAGTAGGGAAGATCTCCAATGAGCTTATTAATAAACGAATTGTCTCTTGCTTTAACAAGTTCTTTAGATTGTCTCGTGCTTGATTAGCGATCATCCATAGACTCTGAACAGTCTGGACAGACAATGCAGGTCGCAATGACTTGGCAAAATTTCAAATTGAACGGACCAACCAATCGAATGATATTTATTTAAATTTGAACGGATTAAATAAATAGGATCTGCAAACTCCAGAGATGGTCCGTAAATGTGTGCAAAATGTCGGCTCGATCGGAGAAACGGTGCGATCTGTATTACGGTAAGGACAGAAAAAAATACAAACAAATCGAATGTGCGGGCCAAAAGAGCCAGAAAGAGACGCTCACTTCGCTCGCTCAATAAAAATACTTAAGGTAGTACCTTTATTATACATACAAAAAAAAATCTTGAAATGACAAGTTCAGAAAACGTTTTCCTACATTTCAACTATTTAAGTATAAATGAATCATAAAATGTCATTTAACTTGCAACCCCTGTCGAATAGCGAGGTTTCAATTTATTGCCTTCCGAGAATGAACAAAACTGTAACACAGGAGGTATAGGGAAATCAGTTAGTTTTTGGTTGATAACTTTTAAAATAGCACACATTGGTATTGTTTTAATTTTTTCCCCTAATAGAATGTCCAACGATCTATCTAGAAATCAGTTTTTTGAAAAAACGTTGAACCCTCAGTAAAATTCAAAACTCAAAAATAGCATGGAAATCGTCATGATTTTAATGGCCCCCATAAGACAACATGTTAAAAATAGGAATTTATTACTACAATATCTCAAAATCTAGACACGAGAAATTGTTCATATTTCACAGTATCGTGTAAATAGTGATTATTGATACCTCTGCCAAAAATAGGCTTATTTGGAAGATATGAGATATCAGTTGTGCTACCTTAAATTTGGTTTATCTACACTACTCCCTAATCTTTGGTCCCTGTCCATCACTCAAGTGGTGCGATTAAAAGATTACCTCGGGATGACGCTCCTTTCGGTCTGGGAGGAGAGAGTTGGACAGAATCCACCACTGCTGACAAAAGTACAAAAAGCACATTAGTTCATTATCCACACGAGATGAGATGTCGAGTGTCAATATCTGTGTCAATATCTGTGTCAATATCTGTGTCAATGTCTGTGTCAATATCTGTGCCAGTATCTGTGTCAATATCGGTGCCAATATATGTGTCAATATCTGTGTCAATATCTGTGCCAGTATCTGTGTCAATATCTGTGTCAACATCTGTGTCAATACCTGTGCCAATGTCTGTGTCAATATCTGTGTCAAATATAAGTTCATCGTGGTTTAGTATAACGATTTCACAGGGGGCGAATCTAGCCTCTTGTCATGGGATGGCAAGAGGCTTTTATGCTTCATATTTTATACGATATTGTAATCCTTGTGCTCAATTTGTACATTTTAAAATGTCTTTGAAAAGGATGCCAAATTAGCTTCAAATTCGATTATTTTGTATCAAAAACTCAAAAAATTCCCTGGGCGCTGATTCTACAACTGCATTGATGTCACCAACAATTATTTCAATGTTAATCCTATGGAAGAAATTTCTAGGCGACAGCAACAGCAACAGCAACTATCCTGATCGTGTAGAAGGCTGTTATAGATTGATGACCTTGAAAAGGAACATTGTATCTTCTGTCTTTGTAACCACTGATACATAACACGTGGATTGCTTATCAATGCTATGCGAGTGAAGTCAACATTTTCTATGTCGTCGCTGTAATAACTTTGCGGATTTATAACAAATTATAACTAATGTAACTAAAACGTGTTCATTAACTAATAAACTAATGTCTAAAGTAATGATTTAGTTGATTTAAAGTGATTTTAGAAATGATTTATATCGTGTAAAAGGCTGTTATAAATTGATGACCTTGAAAAGGAAAATTTTATTTAATGTATTTTCGACTTCACTGGGACTAATGCTAAAGGGATTCAATGCGCAATCCACGCAACGAAGTGGAAGTACATGGAGATCAGTGTTTGTAGCACTATTTCGACTTCACAGTGACCAATGTTAAAGGGATTCAATGCTCTATCCACGCAACGAAATGGAATTACCTTGAGATCAGTGGGCACATAAGAGTACCGTGGTGACGCTCGCTCTTCACTAACCTGGACGTGGCGCTTCTGGCTGTATGCCTTTACCGGCCTTGTAGATGCGCCGTCGGTTCTCGCGTTGCAAGCCCATGCCAGATACAAACTCAAGTTCGGCGAAGCGGAATGTCAATCCGTCGACGATGCTGTTCACGAAGTCAGCGAGCTCTCCTTGCTCATTGATCGCCGGATATTGGCTTATCACGTTGTTCAGCGCGGCCAGTCGTTCTTGAAGATATTCCTTTCGTTTTTCTGAACACATATAATATAAACACAGTCAGCGCTTCCTTGCTTAGGTAATTGCAAGTAGTAGGGCCCAGTAGTAGGTTAATCGTCATAATAGTAAAACACTTTGAAATTTGGAATAAAATTACTTTATTTGTTAGGTACACCTTAGCTTCTGTAAAAATACGAAGTTGTGAAGTTAGGCGGAAAATATTTGTACTTGATTGATCCTTGTTTATAGTCATATCAAATGATGCGTATTGGAAATAAGCTAATATCAGAAGTTAACATAATTACACTCTAGGTGCCTATTATGGAATTATGGTTGAGGTGAAAGCATGCTTTTAATACTGAGCTTGGTGTAATACTCACCGATCTTTTTATTTGACCAATTCGGGTGGTTAGGCTTGAACGCATCTTGATAAAACTTCAACACTTCTTGCTGAATCGCCCGCTCTGTAACAGGAATTACACAATACACATGATATACTTGTTATGTGGATGTGTGTTTTCAACCATTGGGCCTCAGCCTGTCAGCGACTCTAGCGGGAAACATGCTACTTGACGGGTATCAGCAGGGTACTCAGCCATTGTCTTTGGAGTATATTGGCGTTATGTGTAAAGTTAAGGGTGCTAGGGTTAGAGTAGAGGTAGAGTTGGACAGATGGAGTTCATCAGATGAGTCAGTAGAGTTGGTCAAGAGTCAAGGAGACAAGTTATAAGTAGAGAAGAAGTCTTGTAGAGATTGGTTCTGTCAGAGAAAGAAAGAGATCACATAGAAATGTATCTGTGGTGTTTAATTGATGTTAAATTGTATTAAGAATAGATCTGTGTATAATTGTGTTCTATAGTGTAAGTAAAGGAGATTCAAATAATATTAGTTAAAGTCAGTTCCCTATGTCACCTTTCCTTCTCATGTTGTATGGAGGTTAAATCGAAAGGATCCCTGGTTTAATTAGTATCTTGATGGGGCTCAGAGAACCCGATCATGACACAGTTATCAAAGCGAATTCCACATGCCAATAAGATTCACTAACTTCCACTAACTATCGATAGTTAACTTAATCCACAGTTGGTTCTACACGACCGTAAAGATCTAGAAATTGCAGTTCCTTAGGTAAAAACAGAATGAAGTCTTTCATGGTCTACATGGTTCTCTTTCAGAGAAGACATAAGAGTCAATGAATAACTGAATTGTCTGCATTAGGAGGATTAAGTTATTTCCACGTCAAATATGAAACATCTTACAACTTACGATTGCAATCTTCAAAGATGCATCCTGTAACAAAGTAAACAAAGATTACAAGAATATCACAATTAAATACCTTCATTCCTACTCATAAGGTGACAACATTAAAGCCAATTGCTATCATTCGTGGTCAAGCGAGATAATTGTCGACGACGAATACGATTTAAGTTTTTATTAATTACCTACTTACCTAAGTTTCAAATATAGTGGACATATTTGTATTTAATTCGAGTGCTTGTTAACCCATTGGCGTATTTTTGTTAATACCACTCGCCATATTATAGGTTACCATTCTAGTACATATTTTTAAAATGGTGATTCGATAGGAATAGATAAAAATAGACTTGTATCGAGAATTCTCATTATTCTCCAACTATCGAGGTCTATACCTAAATTGTGTACAATTCACACAATGATCAAAGATCCAAGCCATAAAGCCCAGTACACACGTCACATTGATCTCAGACATTGGATGTGACCTTGGATTTTAGAACCCATCTCTATAATGTTACCGCACTTGTGTGTCCTTGAACAATTTAACATTATAATCCAAGCATCCAATTCGATCGAATGCGTCGTGTGTACTGGGCATAGCACAATCATATTGAATCATCGCAATAGTTTTGCATTATGCCCAATTTACACGGTAAAATTTCGTGAACAACTTCTGTGTCACATTTGTACTTTTCATACCATTTTGTATTTCCACGACGCAACTTTTTGTCACAGAACTTGAACTCAACTTTAATATAATTTAGAACATGTTCTTATTTCCATCAAGAAGTGTGACACAGAAGTTTATCAAGAAGTTGTCCGTTTAAATTGAACTTTAGAGCTTTAAAGTTGTGGTTGATTTCATAACGCATACCTTCATATTGAAGAGGTCGATTGAGAGAATTTTTGTGCCTCATGATGTCAGCCTGCAGTTCCAAATATTCTGAAGAAGCTGGATCTGTTTCTCGAAGCGCACGCTCCTTGCAGGCCAACAATCTGGGGATACACGGGTCATCTTCTGCCCAGAGAAGAAGAAGTTTACGGCACATTTAAAATCGCTACTCGCTTTCGCCTCTTTACAGTACGTTTGTCACTGAATTTGCAGCAGAGAGAAACTACTTTCTGTTTGGAATTCCTATTTTCCATACTAATTTCGGCTACTTTTTGGCACTTTCTCCACCTCACCCCAAACCAATAGAGGATCAAAGAGTATGTCTACATAAAGACCACACACGCAGATTGTTTTAAAAACCTCAAAATTCCCGCAAAATTCCCACCTTGGGGAATATTCCCCAATAAATAAATTCCCGGGAATTTTGTATCACTAGACATGAGTGTACTTGTATATTATGAAACGACCCTCGTAGATTAGTTTAGTCTATCGTTATTATTACGTCACAATGGTAGAGCAGTAATAAAATTATTAAATAATGTGGTAATATTCTGATTAGTTTATTAACAGCAAATAAATTAATCTAATAATAAAGATAATTGCGCAATGTGACAATCAGAATGATCAGAAACTAATCAGAATATTACCGCATTATTTAATAATTTAATAAAGTGGATTCTGAAAGCTCTCACGATAATAGCTAGCAGTAATTGCTTTTTTTCACGGATGTGCTTCCGCACTTTCTATAACAAATGCAAGGAGAGAAGTACGTCGAACTACCTGGAGCTCTATTCCACAAGTTAAAAATTCCGGATTCGGTCCAAATCCGAATACATCGGCCGTTCAGGAGCCAAACCAGCTAAGTCACTTCAGGAATGGCAACATCTTGGTTTCATTATTAAATTGACATCAATGAATCTCAAGGAAGCAAAACCCTAATCCAGGTAATAAAATCTTTGATCACTCCAATACTACCTCTGGATTGGCTCCTGAGCTATCAACATGTTACGAAGAGTATAAAGATTTACTGCACCTGGACATGTAGCGGCCATGATGTTGCGGAAGGACTCGAAAGGTTTCACTTAGAATTTTTGACCTGAATGTGTTTGCTTGAATTTTGTAAATTTCCATGGGTACCGAAGATTTGTATAGAAACAGGAATGATAACAATTATATATTTGTGTAACAATTACTGAAATGTATTATTACTGTTTAACTGATAATAACAATCTTAAGGTCTGTTCGTTTACCCTGTCGAAAGCTACAGCAAACTGCCACAAGCACACATCATTCAATCAGAGTTCCTCTGTGGCTTGTGGCAGTTTGCTGTAGCTTTTGGCAGGGTAAACGAACAGACCTTTAATTAGATGACAATACAAGAGCTTGCTACATTGTACTTTGGGTGAGCCCCAACTCTTTCGGTCGCATCTTCACAAGACCTCCCCCCTTTTATGAAATAAAATGAAAATTGTGACTAATTTGAGCTCGCTGTCGACGCGCCACACCATTAAACTTAATAATTGACTCATATTTGTGTGAATCCGCGTGGAGATATACAATAGGGAAGTCTCGTGAAGATTAGAATTCAGAATAATATTTATTTTATGAAAGTTGAGATGTTGCTGAACACAGATGTGGTATTATTTTTGTTGTTGGACGAATAGTTCTCATGTAATTAATTTACAAAGTTTGATAGATCTCCTCTCGTTTAAAAACAGGAAAATTGGCAATGACATCACAGTTTGCTATATTGCCATGGCAACAAGGGAATCCCCATGTCAACACAATGTTCAAGACTTGGAAATGACATCACAGTTCTGATTCTTGTTAAAGGCCGTTTTTCCCGCCAAAAATCATATGATATTTGAACTTGATTTTTATGAATGAAAATTTAAGATTTCACAGGTAATAAGTGTATTTGTCATTATTATTTGTGTTTATTTATAGAAATTTACTAGAATAAAATTTCATGAGACTTCCCTATTAGACCAGGTGATCTCAGACTTGCTGAGAGTGTTAAGAAGTCTATGTCCACATTCGGAATATCGACTAAGTGAAGGTTAAAGTTTGAAATTAACACAACCACAGAAAAACGAACTGGTTTGTGCTGAACTGATGTTGTGATGTGTTGTGATGTGTTGTGATGTGTTGTGTTGTGATGTGTTGTGATGTGTTGTGATGTGTTGTGATGTGATGTGTTGTGATGTGTTGTGTTGTGATGTGTTGTGATGTGATGTGTTGTGATGTGTTGTGTTGTGATGTGTTGTGATGTGTTGTGATGTGTTGTGTTGTGATGTGTTGTGATGTGATGTGTTGTGTTGTGATGTGTTGTGATGTGATGTGTTGTGATGTGTTGTGTTGTGATGTGATGTGTTGTGATGTGTTGTGTTGTGTTGTGATGTGTTGTGATGTGTTGTGATGTGTTGTGATGTGCACTGGTGTGGCTTTAGATGAAATTAGAGAACACATTGATGGTATAGAAGAAAAGAACTGTGAAGAAAAATAATAAAACTCAAATCATGAAAAATGGACATAGAACACTTACATTCTTACGCTGAGATTTGTCCAATTTTTTTTTTTTTTTTTTTTTTTTTTCATTTCACAGAGCATACATAAATGCACCCTTCCAAATTAAATTGGAGTGGGAAAAATCGCTCACAAAAATATAGGCCACAAAACATAAGTACACAATATAATGCCGGCTGGCCAAGCCTGTCACACTTTTTACCATAATACAATATTCTAATTCTAAATCTAATCTACTTTATTCAATTTCTTCTTCTTCCTCCTCTTCTCCTTCTGCTTGTTCTTCATCAAAATCCATTTCATCTTCTTCTGTCCACATCTCAACCTCTTCTCTCCAATTTTCCATTTCATCCACATCTTTTCTGCACTGCTTTCTTTCGTCTCTACTTCCTTTCTATCCACTAACTCATTCCATTTCTCCTTTTCTCTCCACAGTTCTTGGTTCTTCACACTCTCCCAACTTACCCCACGATCTACAATGTCTTGTTTTATCTGTTCAAACCATCTTTTACGAGGTCTACCAACTTTTCTTTTCATATTGTCATTTCTTTCAAACTCTATTTTGGCCAATCTTGTATCCTTCATCATCTTCAATTTTCCAATTTCCAAGAGAATTTAAAATCTAAACATATCCAACTAATGTGCTTATTTTCTTTATTCTATCATGTATTCAATTGTTTGTAATTCTACATTGTTTCAAGTGGTAAAATCTTTTATTCGAAAGGGATCCAAACAACTTGTGTACAGTTTCTTATTGTTTCTTACAATATAACAACCATCTCTCCTCGTGGCATTTTCTAGTCGAAAACAAAGTTGTCGACATTCTACATATAGTCATGGATAGACCAGGGATCTGGTGGCGGACATTTCTCCTCGGCAGGTCTCGACTCAGCTGCAAACCATCAAGTACAAGTTAGTCGCATGTAGAAGATAGTTGTGACTTAACAGCAAACGACAATTTGTGTGCGTGACTAGTTGAGCGAGTGAAGCGTGAGTCACCACGGTACTCTTTATGACACTTTCTCTGTCTGGTTTTTTCTGTTTGCCAGCAACGTGAAAACCGTCCAACCCATACATCTTAAATTTTGCACACATTCTAATGTAATCTCGTTTATAGTTTATGAACAGGATCCAGTAATTTTTTTAAATTTAAGCTAGAACTGTTTGCCGATCAACTAAATTTTGAATTACCATCGGGACCAACAAATATAGAATTTAATTTTAATTTTCAGACTAATCTGTCGTTAACCAACTTAATTGATATTTTACGAATTTTTTGTCGCGCTTGGAAATATTTGTCAAATATCTTGAAGGAAATTTCAGATAATTTATCACAACCGCATTTCGTTTCGTCTCTTTACAAGGTGTGTAGAGCTGGGCTTGCACACGCTATGAGTCTATTTCTTGAAAAAGTTGAAGTTATCATCATGCAGTGATTTTTATGAGCTGTAAGAATATTCTCTGGGTTTATAGAATATATTAATAAAAAAAAGTCGTCAAAAAGGCATTCGAAATATTTATCTATATGGAACGTCAATAGAGGTATCGTTCCCTGAAACCTCCATATCAATTCGCAAGCAATACGAAGGCTCGCTCATCAACGCGTTTCACAGAGCGTTTTCCTCGTGTTGTCGTACCTTGTCGTTCTGACAGCCTGTCCAGGCGACTCATGATGTCTGTGATCACCTGCCACACATCCTGTGGGTCGTCTCCGTAGATCGAGGCCTCTTCTGGGCGGTCAGGAATTGCCTTCTTCAGCTTCTTTCTGTCAGCAGTCAACCTCTTGACAGCAGCAGCTGCAACATGCGAGAACATTTCATGGAGAAAAACGGAGAGTTTATCAGTTTATATCTTAGATTCTCTGTGTGATTGTATGATTCTCTGTGCTTAAAAAACAACCCTTCAAAGACTCTAAAAAAATTTAAGCTTGTTGTCTACGATGTCGATAAATTGAGAAAATCAGTTTTAATCGATCACAGCCTAAGATCATTTCAGATTCCAAGTCGAATTCTGATTATTCACGGAAAAAAGATTCATGAGAAATTAATATTTGAAGTTATTGGACGAAATCGGCCGATCAAAATTAATAATGTTTACCAATATTATGAATTGCGAATTGACTTAAGATTTTTAAGCATTTAACTTTCATAATCATTGTTAAAGTGAGTTTTTCAATACTCCGTAAAAACCAGTTGTTGCTACCATGGCAAACAATACCTGAGCAAAGCATTGAAGAACTGACCCTTAGATTTCATTTTTAAATTGTTTTGGGCGAGATTATCATATTTTTTTTTTTTTTTATTTTTTTATTTTTTTTTAATAAATTGGTACTACTTAATTGTTAGATGTTTGTAATCTGTATTTTTTTCCGTCTACATGCAATTCAACCCCCCCCCCCCACTGCTCAATGCTTAACTCACGGATTTTCTTCAAGGGCATGTTCTCCACATCCAACGCACGGACTTTGTCGCGTGTTTCGCGCAGATTCCTCTGATATCCATAAGCTGAAACACACAGGGGAATCTGTCAGTTCATAGATGAAGCTGAGAAACAACAACTACTTTGGAGTACGCTTGCGACTGTTAAATTACTTGCGAAACTCGAATGGTGACGGATGTGGGTCTTACATTTTCATTTTGTGATATTGTACATTTTACATTCAATATATTTTTATTTTTATTTACTTATGTTATATTTGAATAAATAGCAACGAATCATTTATATTTTAGTATTCAGAGTTAATAAAAGTGTAGGGAAAATAATATAATTAAAATTTTTAAGAAATCCTACATCTGTCACCATTTGTAAAATTTTACTAACACATTATATGAAAATCAATCTTTCATTCATCATTGAATCATCATTGAATCATTTATATTTTAGTGTTCAGAGTAAAAAAAAGTGTAGTGAAAATAATAAAATTAGCAATTTTTTGAAATTCTACATCTGCCACCATTTGTAAAATTTTACACAAATGTTGCACAGTAATGTGGGAGAAAAAACGAATCTGGATTCTGGAATGGATGATTATTAAAGATAATCACAGTAATTTACTTTCAATGATAGTATCTTGTCCATTTATTATTATATACTTAATTTTTAAAAAATCGCTGGTCCAACGATCTTTTTCTTTCCAAATTTTATTCCTAAAGTTTTAAACTTTTCTAACATTTGACTTACCCCCTTGATGGTATAAGACATGGTTCCATGGCATCTTTTCTAGAAGAAAGATAATCAAAATGTTAGTTCATTTTCACGATTTCAGAAGCTATTTGATATGTCAGTAAATAAAAACGGACCACCGTTCATAGGGTTAAGAGGCACCAACAATCATTCTTATAATAAAAATAATAATTTAGCCTATATTTCTTTCAAAAACTAGTGTGTATATCGGTTGCAATATTTTATTCATAGCTTGCACGACGATATTCTTAATTGCTTTATATCAGCAATGCAAAATTATTGAATTTTCCACCTGAGTACGAAAATTTTGTTGGCACGTTGACGGGTCAGAATATAACTTTATTGATTAGATTAATCGATGCATTTTTGTAATATGAGTAATTCCTCTTAGTACTGAAGATTTCTCCGGAGCCTATACAATTTTCCAGGTACCCGTTAACTATAGGTAAAAATATCGTCACAAATGCAGAGAATCGCAGCTATTCTGCATGCCATCAAGATGGTGGCAGGCAACAATATCACGTGCAAACTATGAATTATAATATTTTCAAATGTACACGTTCGTGGATGTTTCACCGAGCTACTGCTTTATTTCGACTTTTTTTCTTCTGAAAAGTTTCAGTGTATAGCCATGATGAAACGGTCTCCAGGAACTTTTAAGACGGCTGGGTAGTGAGTTTGACCTTTAAGAGTTTTTAAATCGATTTTTATCAATATCTTTTACCAATGTAATGTTAACAAAATAAGGCTTTGTACGAGTATTCAGAACAGTTAAATGAAAATAATTCCATAGCTTGTAATGGTTTATTAGATTTACTTTGTCCTACAGACGATTAATGCCCGAAAATTAGTAAAATTATGGCACTAAACATCTGTCGGACAAAATAAAACTAATACATTATTCCAAACTATGAAATTATTTTCATTGAACTGTTCTGAATACTCGTACAAAGCCCTATTTCGTTAACAATAACATTGGTAAAAGATATAGATAAAAATCGATTATAAAACCCTTCAAGGCCACGCTCACTACTCAGCCCTCTTAACCGTCAGCTTACTGATTGGTTCCATGTCGTCCGGAAAGAACTGTTGCCCCTGAGTCTTGATCGGCGACGACGTTGCGAACGTCTGGAACTCCATGACGTCGTCCTCGACAATGGCGTCGTCAGATTGGCTCCCATCAGAACCATAATCCATCGTTTTGTCTGGAGTTTAAAGTAAATAACTTGATACGAAAACGACCTGTGTAACTTGGTGATCCTTCGTACTGCATGCGCTTTAATGTGTTTAATAGTTTATGCTCTATAAAGAGTTTGGAAACATACAAAAATATGGAGCAGGAATAATATCTGTGAAATGTATTTGAACCAAATGTAACAAATATTTTTAAAAAAAAAACATAAAATATCAGATAAATCTCAATTTTTAAAGTTCTGGACCGATTTGTGTGAAATTTATCAAAACCCGCTAAAATTTTGGATCCAATGGCAATGCAAAATTTGAAGTTGATTGGTCAAACGGTGTTATTTTCAATTATCAACAAATCAGAGGATATTGTTAAAATTTTAGTCTGCAGCCATCTAGTTGGTCTTAACATGTGTGCAAAATTTTAGCTCGATCGGAGAAACTGTGCGACCTGTATAGCGGCAGTAACATACAAAACAGACATATATTATGTCAAAAGAGAGAAAAAAAACAATGGTTAAATGATCTCCTTCAGATTGTACCTAAATGCATGAAAGATGAAAAAAAAAACACCAACCTTCACCATACTCGATATTGTCGTAGTGCTTTCTCAATTCCTCTGATCCACTTTTCCAGCCGAGTTCTTCGATGCGGAATCCCAATCCCTCGATGACGTTTTCACAAAAGTCCTCCAGTTCGCAGTTCTCAAAGAGATCAGGATTTTCGTCGACTGTGTCTTCCAGCTCGTTGAGTCGGCATTTGAGATACTTCCAACGCTTCGCTAAATAAACATCAACAGTCAGCATTAAAGTAAGAAATATAGACATGTATGTATATTTAAAATCGAATTCAAAGTGAATTCAAAGTCGAATACCCAGTGAAAATTGTCATCATATTATACATGACAGACTGATTTTTCATTTAGATCAGGGGTCGGTAACCTGCGGCTCCGGAGCCACAAATTAATGAAAATCTGAAATTAAAAATTCGAAAATTTGAAAATAAAATAAAGAAAAAAATACTCTGCGGGCAACAATTGGAAAGTTGTTTGATTCAGTTTGATTATTTTAGAGACCTCTGCATCACTTTAAAATCGTTCAAATTCTAAAAACACGTCCTGTGGGGCAACAACTGGGAGTCAAAATATCAAAATAAACCAAATAAACAAGTCATGCAATTTATTATTTTCATTGTTTTATAGATTACCTCTACTGAGGCTCTTATTTTCTAATTTAATAATTGTTGGGAAATTATTATTGGGTTGTAGGAGAAAAGTGGTGGACTGGTCGAGATAAATGGCGAGAGTTTACTGGAGGACCGGAGAGGGAAGAAGAGGAAGAAGAGTTGGGGAAAGAAGAAGAAGAAGATGACGTGATGGACTTGGCCAGTCGGTTACGAATCAGAAGGCCCTAGATTATGATGTGGAACATCCCTGACATGATTTATAATTGTAAACAGGATTAGATTAAATAAAAATTTGGGAAATTTGCTCCTTGACCAAAAAAGGTTGCCGATCTCTGATTTAGATTCTCTCCACAAACCAGGTGCTGACCTCTGTCAGATTAGTTAGCCCTTGCCCTATTTCTATGATATAAGAAAGACATCTATTCACTCAACTGTACATATTCCAGTTTTGTAATACATACTCGCCATATCCACCGACCAATGCTCGTTCAAAGGCGTAAACGCATCGTTGTAAAACTCTAGTACAGCTTCCTGAAGCTCTCTTTCTGTAACAGAAACACAACATCTCTAACTGAGTAACTCCACCACTCAGTCCGACCTGGTGGCATGGTAGCATACTAGTCAGGTGGATGCAACTCGAAAACGTGACTCCAACCAAAGATTCTCTAACTAATTGGACACAACCTACTAGCGCATCTAGCGGAGAGGTTTGTATGTAGTGATGGGGTGTTCATGAGTTGGCCGCTAGGTAGGCGTTAGTAGGCTGTGTCACAGAAACAGTAAGACCACTTCACAGACCGTGCACTGACCTAACCTAGATATAACCATGGAGTTATCCGTTTGAATTACTTGGATAAGTTGTATGGACTTCTGACCTATTCTTGAAGAGTCAATTGGGTTTCCTAAACAGATTCTTGTATTATAACGGAATTAACCGAATTTTTAAATGTATTCAATCATTTACAAAATGTCTTAACATCTGGTAAGTATTTAGTACGAATAATGTTTAATAAGTTATAAAAAAATATGCCTCGAAAGCCCACTGACAGCAATCAATATTCAATGATCGTCAATAGAGAAGTGAAGTGAAGTTTAGATTTTAGAATAATAAATATTTTATGAAAGTTGAGATTTTGTTGAAGACATATGTGGTATTATTTTTGTTGTGTGATGAATAGTTTTCAAGGAACGAATTTACAAAGTTTGGTAGATTGTAGCTGTTCATGAAACACAATTTGACGTCACACGCCGAGTCGGGCCGTATAGATAATGTTAGCCAGAGCCAGTTCTATGCATCCCGTAACACAGGGAACACGGCGTGTGACGTACAGCTTGTTTTTGCAGATGAGTGAAATGTCGAAAACTAATAAATTCATTATGGGAAATATTTGAATTAAAATATATAATAAAATTTTACATTGCTCTTTGAGGCTATTCTGTATATAAACAAAATATAATCTCAACATTCACATATATTCCCCATTGTGTGCATTATATTTATGAGGAAATTTCATATTACGTCCACTTAAAGTGAACTCCACTTCTAATATGAAATCTCTGACTGCTCACCTGCTGGATCCTCAAACATGACACCTGGAACGAAGTAAGAAGCAATTAGAAGAATCTCAAAGTTACAACATCACTCACGCGGTGTTCAAAGATCCAGTCCATCACAAGTCATGTTGAAATATCGCTTACGTGTTTGTAACATTTTTATTTGAGTTTTTAAGCGACCTGTAAGTATGTTGGCTATCTCCACTTTCCAGAACTATTTGATACTCAAATTGTAAAGCAGTTCAGAATTGCAGTTTTGAACATGTTTACCATTTTGGTGGGAAAAGTGTTGAAAAGTAGAGCCAAGTCCTAAACATACCTAATGAAATGAGCAAGGTGGCAACATTCTTCGATCTATTTATTCGTTTTTTCCAAAATTTTAGATTTACTTGATAATGAAAAATAAACGCAACCAACTGTGTAGCCTTAAGGTGATACTAGCGCTCGGCCGTTTTAGAAAATTGAGAGAGAAAAATTGTTTCATAAGTGAGTGTAACTTTTAAAGGATGTTCACATGATCAGTCTGATTGTATTTAGAAGCACTTTTTCATTTTGCTTCGTGCATTGTTAATTAGGCGCCGGTTATTCAACAAAACCGCTCAAACCTATGAAATTTGCGATACGATTGAAGACCAAACCAGTTAACCAATTGATCTCAAATTTTAATCATGATTAGATGAAAGACAAACTTAGGGTTATCACTTGGCACATTTTTGAAATTGTATTTTATACGGCGCCCAGGGAGACAAGAAAATAGCTAATTTTTCACCAACAATCCACTAATTATTACTAATTACGAAACAAAAAATTAAAAATGTACCAAGAGATAACCCTAAGTTTGTCTTTTATCTAATTACGATTAAAATTTCAAACAATTTGGTCTACCCATTTCGTCTCCAATTGTATCGCAAAAAGTGTCTACAAAAAGCTTCAAAATCGCTCGCGCTAGCAGAACCTTAATCGAAATAAATATTGTAAAAAAAAACATCTATACTATTTTATATGTATTTATTCAAATGAAACGGAAATGTGAAAATGACATAAAAGTGACCTCGATTTCGTGTAGATCTAAATTATTAAACAACTTCAATGAATTTACCATCATATTCAGCTGGTTGACACAGGGATTCTTTGTGACTCCTAATGTTCATTTCAAGTTTATAGTGTTTTGCAGTTTCAGGATCCAGCCTCCGTAGCAGACACTCCTTGAACGTCAACATGTCCATGCTGTCTGGATCACACTCTGATGAGAAGAAGAAGGAGAAGAGATGTGGTGTTACATGTGTAAGAGAGAGAGAGAGAGACACTCCTTGTCAGGAAGCAGGTAAAGTCTGTTTATGTCAATGTATACTGATAAAGACGCTATCAACAATATTTCATGATCTGCAAGTGTCAGAAAACAACATTTTCCTTATAGTCTTATCATAATAGCAACTACTTTTGTAAAGTTACTAATCCTGATAAGGACTTTTCTTGAAGTGTGATTATTTTCAAAATCGAAATGTCAATTTGTTTTCAATTGTTATTTCACATATCGTTGACTAATCAGGACCTTGTATCTTCTAAAACATAGCTTTTCAGGAGAGCAAGAAAACTTTTGTAAACAGGTAGTTCCCAAATGAGAAAAAATACTGCTGCAGTTCTGTTTTCTGTTTTATTATTATAGATGGAGATATTGTAGCTATTTACCATCTGATGTTGATTTGTTCTTACATTTTTTTCGATACCAAATTCATTTTCGTCCAAAATTGAGATTCGTGTTTCTGAATATTAGCCATCGATATGTTTTTCAGCTCTACATTTCCAGTTTCAAGACTGCCTTATCTAGAAACTACTTGCTGTACGTCTTAAACCAAGGTACAGTGAGAGACTTGTACCTGACTTACCAGACGAGCTCTGACTTGTGTTTGACCTTGAAGATGAGTTGGAAGAGAGACATCTAGCGCTCGTAGACGCAACGTGACCTGCAATCAGATTACTCGTTACCCTTATATCACTTGGATGATTCATTGTTAAGAAGCCTGGGTAACAAAACGGGCATCGCACGGTTCGTCAGAGCGTTTTTTTATTTTTTTCCTCGCCCTAACAGAATTTTCCAAATTCAGATAGTAGCGACCCAAGACAGCGTTATAGACTAAATAAAGCCACACACTGGAGTACTTTATGACCTCTGGTACGACCTCAAAGTGTTAAATACGGTTATTGTACTATAAATACCGTATTAACACTTTGAGATCGTAACAGGTGTCAAAAAGTACTCCAGTGTGTGGTATTAATTTTACTAGGCTGTAATTGATCGCTACTATCTGATTTATTAAAATTATTTAGTGGGAAGACAAATTTCAAAAAACGTTTTGATGAACATCGCGTTTTCCGTTTCTTACCCAGGCCTCTTAATAAATCATCAATACCGATGTAAAATTTGTAATCTGTTCCATTTGTTTCAGTGAAACGCTTTTCAGTTTCAAATAGACTTATTTATTTGAAATCTTTTACCAGGAGATGTCGCTGTTTTAGGTCTGACGGGAGAGCGTTGACTCCAGTTGGAGCCCGCCGAGGAAGTGTTAGCTGAGCGACATCTAGCGCTCGGAGACGCAACTGCAGACAAATAGTAAAACACAGATAACTGTTGAACAAGTTTTATTCTGACATACATTTAGTGTTTTTCATGCTCCATTTTCTAACGCTGACATTGCGTTCAGTTTGAACGAAACATTAATCGACAAAAATACAGTTTAAACAATGTCCCAGTGGCTGTAATGACAACCTGTGTATAACATTATTTAATTAGACACAGTTACAGTTATTTACTGTTTACATTATTCACATTGAATTGTGTACAATCGTTTATATTTTTGTTTCAAAAGGGAACACAAAACAGTAAACGTCAATTTGAAGAAAATAATGTTTTACGTTTCATTCCCCAGGTATTTTAAGTGTAACTCCAACACTTACTTTCAAGTGGTGGTGGACTCAACGGAACATTTGGAGGACATTGTTGAGAAGAAGCTCTGTAATTTGAAGCTCCACTGCAGTTCAGACCACCTTGATGGAATCAATGTGAACAGTATTAATACCTCACCAGTGCTCGACCGTTGTTGTTCAGAGAGAAAGAACACTTGATCATTCTGGCTGTACTTTACAAGACGATCTTTTTATTTTCGCTTCGTTCCTTGTTAAATGTTTAAGCTTCAATCACTGCTGACAGTTTAAATGAAGTAGACAAGAATTGATTTTTCTTAAACTGTGAAAACCGTTCAATGGACCCCACCAATGGACTGCCACCTTGACGTGGTGGTGGGGCTTAAGGGGCCGGCTCACATACGAGTTGGCCCCAACCAAGTGCAGTCCAGGGTCGACCTAGTCCCATGCCCTCCCCAAATTCGCGGCCCCCTCGGGCCGGGGCCTCCCCCCTCGAGATGGTGATCCCCCTGAAATCGAGTCCCACCGGCCCGAAGCTCTCCACCCCCCGGTCTGTCCCCATTCTGACCTGGCTTTCCCACCAGTTTCAGACTCCCCCAGATC
The DNA here is from genome assembly GCA_934045905.1 of Leuctra nigra. Lineage (NCBI taxonomy): Eukaryota > Metazoa > Arthropoda > Insecta > Plecoptera > Leuctridae > Leuctra > Leuctra nigra. The sequence continues at coordinate 10,171,354 of OW203771.1, read as the reverse complement.
GGGCCCGTTAGGTCGACCCCTCCCGATGTCCTCCACTTAGTTCAACAAAGTTAAAAGTTAAAATTAATGTGCGCAATATAACCTCGTCGTTGACGCGCCGTTAAACTCTAATAATCAATCAATCAATGGAAACATGAAGACGTATAGGCCCTATTCTAGAACTTTTAAATTCCCAATTCCACAAGAATTCAACTCTATACAGTGTTAATCCTTATGGCCGTGACTGAATTACATCAGAATGGAATTGGAATATCGTTCTAGAATAGACATCCAGTTCTGGTTGTAGTGAAGTAGTTTGAGTTTCATCAAACTACTTCACAAAGCGAATCAGAGGTAACCAAGATCCATGAATTTGTTTCATCCCCTACCGTTCATAAGAAAATTATATTCTATGCTATTCTTTGGGCCGGTCTTCCAATACTCTGCTAACTTTTAAGCGGTTGAATAGGACTGTATTGTCATGGCAACAACCAATTGAATGAAAGAGTTTTGTACTAACTAACTGTTAACAGCTAATCGAGTCTTTAGCAGTATATTAAAAGACCGGCCCTTATTTATTTAAAGCATAGTGATTGGTTATTAACCTGGTGATGCCACTGTTTTGGGTCTTGATGCGTTAAGTGACGCACAAGTAGACTTGAGTGGCGAGCCATGGCTTGTGTTTGGTCTTGAGGAGACGTTAAGTGACGCACGTGGAGACTTAAGTGGCGAGCCATGGCTTGTGTTTGGTCTTGATGCGTTAAGTGACGCACAAGTAGACTTGAGTGTTGAGCTCTGGCTTGTGATTGGTCTTGATGAGGCGTTAAGTGACGCACGAAGAGAATTGAGGGGTCTTGATGAGGCGTTAAGTGACGCACAAGGAGACTTGAGTGTTGAGCTCTGGCTTGTGTTCGGTCTTGATGAGGCGTTAAGTGACGCACAAGTAGACTTGAGTGTTGAGCTCTGGCTTGTGTTTGGTCTTGATGAGGCGTTAAGTGACGCACAAGTAGACTTGAGTGTTGAGCTCTGGCTTGTGTTTGGTCTTGATGATGCGTTAAGTGACGCACAAGTAGACTTGAGTGTTGAGCTCTGGCTTGTGTTTGGTCTTGATGCGTTAAGTGACGCACAAGTAGACTTGAGTGTTGAGCTCTGGCTTGTGTTTGGTCTTGATGAGGCGTTAAGTGACGCACAAGGAGACTTGAGTGTTGAGCTCTGGCTTGTGTTTGGTCTTGATGCGTTAAATGACGCACAAGTAGACTTGAGTGTTGAGCTCTGGCTTGTGTTTGGTCTTGATGCGTTAAGTGACGCACAAGTAGACTTGAGTGTTGAGCTCTGGCTTGTGTTTGGTCTTGATGAGGCGTTAAGTGACGCACAAGGAGACTTGAGTGGTCTTGATGAGGCGTTAAGTGACGCACACTTAGCGCTCGTAGACTGAACTTCAGATAAATAATAAAGCCAAGTTATTACTTTACAATTTGATCATTAATTTGATTATTTAAGGCCCGGAATAACCAAAGTTAAATTGTGCTGGATTAACTAACTTTTGGATTAAATTCAATTGTTTCACTCATTTTGAGGTATCTGATTGGCTGTGCCGCCAATTTAGTCCACTATTTAGTTAATCCGGCTCAGATTAACTTTGGTTATTCCGGCCCTAAAGAAGGATTTAGAAAGTTGCTTCAAAGACAAAACTAAAAGTCATTTTGAATAAGATACCTCTAACTAAAGTGATGATTCTTCACTTGATTGTTTTTTCTTACACTTACTTTCAAGTGGTGGTGGACTCAACGGAACATTTGGAGGAAGTTGTTGAGAAGAAGTTCTGGATGTTGAAACTACTCCTCCACTGCAGTTCAGACCACCTTGATAGAAGAAATGTGAACAGTATTAAAACTTAACCAGCGATCGTTGGAGTTCTTTTAGTGCCTCCGATAGAATAACCATCAAATTAATCTCATGTATTTTACAATATTAAATAATATTGCAGTCACTGGCTTTCAAACATAAATCAGCTACAAACGAGATCGATTTGCAGCACAAACCAAAAATCTAGTTAAAATCAAATTTCATAAATGCAGGATTTAAAAAAAAATCACGTCAACATATCTTCAGTGATTTCCACTAAACAAACAAATTAAGAGTTTGAGTGAAGACATGAAGGAACTACTAAAGAACAGTTTCTTGAGTTTTAGCTTAAGAATAATCTAGACCACCTGACCACCTACGTCATACTTCAGTATACTCTGGCAATCATTAAAACGCAGAAACGCGCAATTTTTGAGCGAGCGAAGCGAGCGTCTCCATTTGGCTCTTTTGGCACGGACCTCTGTTTTTTTTTTTGTTTGTTTTTTTTTTTTCTGTTACTGACGATATACAGGTCAGAGTTTTTCTTCGATCGAGCTGAAATTTTGCACACATGTACGTAACATTTCTGATTGTTGCAGACCCTAATTTTTTTGAAATCCATTGATTGGTTCAAATTTAAAAAAAATTAACTTTCGATTGGTTGTTTTGATCAAATTGAAATTTTGACAAGTCATTACCCCCAACATTGTACCCAATCAAACAAAGTTTCAGCCAAATCCTCCCATTGGTTAAAATTTAAAACCATCTTTCCTGTGTTTTTAGAAATTTAAACTATAACCGATTGAACGATCAACTTATAACTTCGCATGATGGTTGGGTCCAACATTATCTGCATTTTTGACAATTTTCATACTAATCTGTGTTTAAATCCAAACGTTATTGACATTTTACGGACTATTAGCGTGTTGGCTGTCAAATTCACGGCGACTTCGACTCTTCAGTTCAAGGCAAGGTAGTTAGAGCAGAAACTTTCAAACGCAAATGAAACTGATAATGACCGTTCAACAGTCGATCTGATATTGTGTAGACACACTTATATCATATGAGTGGTCTCAGGTATATTTTTTGAAGGAGATCCTGTGATTTTTGAAAATTAACACGGAACAGTTCAATCATAAAGGTTCAATTGATCAACTTAAAGCTTTGCATGGTTATTTGGACCAATATTTTAGGAATGTTTTGAGATTTCTATACAAATCTGTGGCGAAATTTTAGAATTATTGGCTTTTAATGACATTTTCGATAGACAGAATTTCGGTTCGAGGTGTTGCGCGTATCCGTGCTCGCTCATCAACGCGTTACTCAGATTCATTGGTTAAAATTTAAATAAATATCTCCTGATAGGCTGAAAAATGAAAACGGTCTTCGATAATTCTGATCAAACTCATATTTTGCATGATCATTAAGACCAATATTGTCTCTTATTTTACAAAATTTCATCCCAATCAGTTAAGAACGTATGAAGTTATTTACATTTTTAATATCTGTCAGTAATGAAGTATCGAAATGAATGTTTTCCAGTGCCAATTGAAAATTGATTCTGATTTGCTTTATGAACCAGGTGCTTAGATGCTATTTTAAAGTTTCGATGAAAAGCATACACTTTTAAGTTGATATCATAATCAATTCCATATGGATGTATATGTTTTCTGTGCGTTGTGTACGCATTTCCGGTTCGAGAATTTGCACGTACCCGTGCTCGCTCATCAACGCGTTACACTGAGCGTTTTCCTAGTAGATATTATATCTAGTCACAAGAGAATATTCGAGTGAACGGTAACCTACCTTTTCATGTAAAATAAAACGGCGCGTTTCTTCGGTTTGACGATTCCCAGGGCATACTGAAGTATGACGTTGGTGGTCACGTGGTATAGATTATCCTTAAGCTACTACATAAAATAATATGTGGTAACCAATTGTCCTGTTATTGGTTAAGAAACTGTGCCGCATATAATGTCAAGTGCTGTGTTGAATATGAACCTCGAGGCGCTTGTGATCTGCCAGGAGAGCGTTGACTTCTGTTTGACCTTGAGGAAGTGTCACGCGAGGGACTTGGAGATTTGGGATGCGTCGGACTTGAGTAAGACCTCCAGGGACTTGAGAATGGCGTACTCGGAGACTTCGGCTGCGAGCGCTGACTCGCGTGTGATCTTGAAGGCGTGTTACATGAGGGACTTGAAACTAAGGCGGAGAAATAATAAAACAAAGATTGTTAAGCGAGCGTCACCACGGTACTCTTATGGTCCTTTTTCTCTGCGTTTTTGCCCACAATGCCTAGTTCAAACCGTTCAACAGATGATCTGAAATTTTGCAAACCCACAAATGTCAGAAGAGTGGTCTCGTATAATATTTGAAACGAATCCTGTGATTTTTGAAATTTAAACATGGGACAGTGACCGATCAACTACAAATTTTGCATGGTCCTCGAGACCAACTTTTTTGTGTTTTGTAAACTTTTAGACTTATCTGACGTTAACTTCAGTCGGTCGGTCAGACGAGTCAGTCGGTCAGACGAGACAGACGTAGTCTACATCGCTCCTTGAATAGTGCATTTAAGTGTCAAACTATAGTTATTAGTAATAAAAACATTCAACATACAATACTACATACAATATACTTTAAAGTTGAGTGCAATGACTGGAAAAGGCAAAGGTAAGCCAAATACGCGTAGTAATAGTGTCGGCGATCAGAGTGACCTAACCCCACCAGTGCATAACAGTGCGTCATCCCCTGTTATGGATAGTCACGGACTAGACGACATAGACTCTCTAAACATCACAGTGGAACCGAATGTCGATTCCATCTCAAATGCCGTACGTATCATTCTTAAGACAATGCGCGAGGTAACTAGAAGCATGCAATATCAAGCCAAAACACATGACGAACTACTAGCAGAAAATAAGCTACAGACGTCTCAAATCTCAAAATTGATCACTGAAATTACTTCTTGTAAGAAAGAAAATTCGGAACTGAAGGTGGCTAATGAAGACTTAAAAATGAAAGTAAACGACTTGGAACAATATAATAAAAATTACAATCTTGAAGTGTCGGGTGTCCCTGAGGTACAGGGGGAGGATTGCTACGTAGTAGTCTCCAGAATCACCGCCGCCCTCGGCCATCCAGTAGCCCCAGGGAACATCGAGTACTGTCATCGGCTGAAGAGAAACCATCGCAAACCTGACGCCCCAGCGCCCATAATTGCCAAATTATACTCGAGAAGAACTAAAGACTCTCTACTGGCGGCCAAGAAGCAGAAAAAGGACTTAACTGCAAGTGATATCGGTCTCGGCGGTACCCAGCAGAAGATATACGTAAACGAACATTTATCACAATACAATAAAAACTTGTTTTGGCTTGCTAGAAAATCGAAATCAATAGGTTATAAATACGTTTGGGCGAGAAATGGTAAAATATTTATACGGAAAGATGAAAATTCTGTTCCCATACAAATTATGAAACCCAGTGATGTGCCAACTTAATTTGACTTTCCCGCACTAATTCTAAATTGTATTTTGTATTTTTTCGTCATGGATTGTATAGACCAGCCAATTATTAATCTACCATATGTAACGGAAGTTATTACTCTGTCATTTAATGACAACATTGCCCACATGGTAAAAGATACATTTAATTGTGTTCATCTAAACATCAGGTCATTAAAAAGAAATTTCGATGAATTTTTACATTATATAAGCAAAATTATATCCCACTTGGATATTATTGTACTCAGTGAAGTCAACATCAAGCTAGAGGAAACTAAATTCTTTGAGATCAATAATTTTCAGATGTTTCCTTCTTTAAGGCAAAACAGACGTGGAGGTGGTGTAATTGTTTATGTTAAAGAAGGCACGCTCTTTACGACGCAAGATTATAATTTACGATACTGTGAGGGTTTGATTGGAACAATAACTTTAAACGGTTCCAAAACACATATTATTTCTTTGTATAGACCACCTGATTCCAATTTACCAAATTTCATTCAAGAAATAAAAAATATTCTAACAAATATAAAAGACAAGGATCAAATCATTTTCGTTGGTGATATTAACTTAGATTTACTCGCCAAGGGTAATTCAAATGTTGATAAATACAAAAATGTAATGTCAAATGAAGGTATGAAGAGATGTATTTTCCAGGAAACTCGAGTGGAAAGCAGGCTTGATATTATGAGCAGAACCTGTTTAGATCACTTTTATGCTAAGGTAAACAATAAACAACATGACATCATTTCAATCATTGGAGAGACGAAAATATCAGATCATTATGTAATCATGCTCGGGATAAATATTATTGACAAACAAAATGCAATTAAGAATAACATACAAAACATTGAACTGAAAACAGTTTACAATGAACAAAAAATCAAAAGAGAATTAGAAAATGTAGAATGGGAATACATGTTAGACATTTTGGATCCTACTGACCTTCTAAATGAAATTCAAAAGAAATTCAACTCTATTTATGAGGCACATTCCGAGTTGAAGTCCTCACGTGTTAGTCTTTCGAGGGATAATAAACCATGGATTAACAGAGATATAAAGGAAAGTATTGTGAAAAGGGATAAACTGTATTTAAGGTGGAAAAATGCTAAATCAAATGTTAATCTTAGAAATGAATATAAAAAGTTACGTAATACAATTAATAAAAATCTAGTTCAAGCCAAGCAGCAATATTTGAAAAATCGTTTTGATGAGTGCAAAACTGATATCAGAAAGACATGGAATGTAATAAATTCTGTTGTAGGTAAAAAACCAAAATCGTCTGTAGTTAATGTAATATCTAAATACTTTAGCAATTTGAAAGAATCTGAGGTAGTGGATGGTTTCGTAAATACTTTCAAAGATGAAGTAGATAACATCAAACATGAATGTGCAGTATTGACAATCGAATCCGTAACAACAAAACTAAAACAGTCCATGTATTTTATGAGGGCCACACCTCACTCAATTGAAAAAATTATCTATGATTTCGATAGCAGGAAAAGAGCCGGAATAGATAACATTAGAATGAAAGATTTAAAAGTATGCTCCAAGTCAATCAGTCCTATTATTGCAAACTTAATAAATCTATCATTATCTCACGGCTCAATTCCATCTAACTTAAAACAATCAATTGTGCGTCCTATATATAAGAACGGAGATCATAAGATTTTTAACAATTACCGGCCTATATCAATATTATCTGCAATTGAAAAAATTATGGAGAGATGTTTTGCGGACCAACTAATCAATTATATAAATACATTTAATTTGCTTGACAATAGACAATATGGTTTCCAAAAAAACAAAAGCACTGCCATGTTACTCAATGATTTCTCAAACCATGTCAACGGTGCAATAAATGAAAACAACCATGTTGTAGTAGTTTTCATTGACTTCACCAAGGCATTCGAAACTCTTTTGCATAGTCGTCTGTTGGATACGTTGGAGAGAATTGGAATCACTGGACCCATCCTGCAATGGTTTAGAGACTACCTGTTAGGAAGATCAATGTCTGTAAAGTTTAACCAGTGTTTTAGTAAAAAGGTAAATATTTCAACTGGGGTACCTCAAGGTTCCATTCTGGGACCCTTATTGTATTTGATTTACGTAAATGATATGCTTAAAGTTGTCAAAGATTGTTCTGTTTATTTGTACGCCGATGACACTGCTCTGGTTTCCACGCATAAGGATTTCAATTCTGCTCAATGTTTCTTGCAAAATGACTTCAATAATTTATTACGATGGGCCCACGATCACGAATTAACAATCAATAGTAAGAAAACAAAAGTTATGCATATTCACTCACCACATAAATTGCACTTAGATGTTAACCTTACCTTTCATAATAACGCATGTTTACATGCTAAATTCAACAATAGAACAAATTTATTTCAAGGTGTTTGTACATGCAACATGTCTATTGGAAATGTAAATACATATTTGTATTTAGGAGTTACCTACTATTGACAAGCATTTTAAATGGGATAAACACATCGAAAAGGTTTGCAATCGCTTTAGAGCAGGAATGTATAGCCTCCGTATTTTAAAACCACTCGTTAATTACTCAACGCTTAAAATAGTTTATTTTGCTTTAATTGAATCAGTAATTAGATATGCTATACTTGCTTGGGGTGCCACAACGGACTCATTTCTTAAAAAAATTTATAGTATACAGAAGAGAATTTTTAAAATTATAATCCCCCCAAAAGATGCCTTGAAAAATTATCAGTTTATGACAGTTCATCAACTGCACCTATACGTTTTCCTTATAACAAATTATTATTCTGATGAACATAAAGCACTCGCGCAACATAATTACGTAACAAGAAACAAACATAAATTAGTAATGCCTCCCAACATTCATAATTCATACGGAGATCAGCAGCGGTCATTTCTCATTCCCAAACTATTCAACACACTTCCACCAAGTTTACAAAATTTAGAAAAATTTAAGACAGTTAAAAAGGCAATTAAAGAGTGGATTTTCACCACGGAGGATGAATGAAATTATTATTATTATTATTATTATGGTGTTCTGATATTATGTATTATTTATTTATTTATTATTGTATGATATTTACCTTGATGTAGTATTTGCATCTATGGATTTGTACACTGTACTTTGTAATTTGTAATTTGAATTTGAATTTGATGATTATTATTATTAAAAGTAGTTATTAGTTGTTTTATTGTGACGTATATTTATGTTGTTGTTGTTGTTGTTGTTTATATATAGCAGTCCTGCAGACAAGCCACTGTTTGGTTTTGTGGGACTGAGGATTTTCTTATGTACTATTAATTTGCAACAATAAATAAATAAAAAAAAAAAACTTCAACAGTTATGAAAATGTACGGACATTTTGTGCGTGTTTGGTTAATTTTTCGATTTACAGAAGGAAACTTAGATATATTATTACTGCTTCTTTCACGCATTTCGTTTCTACTCTTTCGAAGGTCTGTAGAGCTGAAGCTTGCTAACGCGTATCAATTCGTATGAAATACGAACGCTAGTTTATCAACGCGTTACACAAACCTTGTGACTTTTTGCAGCCAGGCTCATTGAATATTGGATTCGCGAACTTGAATTTGCGATAGAGTTTGCGATAGAATTGCGATAGAATTTGCGATACTGACTGCGCCCCGCATGATTCACTCTCCTTGCTTCTTCAACTTACTTTCAAGTGGCGGTGGACTCAACGGAACACTCGGAGGATGTAGTTGAGGACCGCTGGATGTTGACGCAAAGCCACCGCTGCAGTTCAGACCACCTGATGGAATTCAATCTGTTATCTGTTACTCGGTGTACTACGTGTATTGGGTGAACTAATCGTGAGTTGAACTGACCTCTAGGAGGAGCGTGGACTGTGGCTGGGACATGCAGATTGAAGGGAGCAGAGATGAAGTCGCAACTGGAGGCATCCGATAACGCAGCTGCAAGAGACACTACAGATCAAGCTATAAGTTATAGCTGTAAATCAAGCTGTCATTAAGTTCTCATTGGTACAGAAAATCAATATTCTATTGTTGCTCAGAAAACTTTTAATTTTAGAAATTTGAATTGTATTTGAAGCATGTATTTGAACTACCTATATACCTAAAGAATCACAAGATATTTCTGGAAAAAGTAATGAAATATAGAGTACCTACCCAATATTTTAATAACGATCAAAAATATATCGCGTAATCAATAAAAAACCCAACGGCTGGTGTAATGGATACCTCGGTTCTCGTCAGATCACCGAGGTTAAGCAACATTGAGCGCAGTCGGTAGTTGGATGGGTGACCATTCAACTCTGCCTTGCCAGTTGCTGCCGCTGGGCCAGAGAGACTGGGGTGGTTGGAGGTTAGTGTAACGACACCCCTCCACCTGTTATCAGTCTCTCGACGGGCGTTACACCGTCCTTGGGATGGGACGTTAAACAACAGCAGAGCGCAGGGAGCTAACTACTCACTCGCTTAACATCCCTAAGTTATGAATCCTCAACCAACTTCACCTCCGATATAATGGCGCATCGTCAAAGGAGTAGAGTTGTTGAGGCGGCAGTAGGACTACCAGTACTGTAACGCCATAGCAAAAAAAATCAATAAAAATTTTTATTGATAAAACGAATGACCTTTAAACCATATTTCCCTTACTTTTCTTCCCGTTCCATTTTATAGAGTAAACCCATAGATATTTTTCTGAACTAATATTTTCTGGATATGAGCATTAAAAGATTACATTAATTTATACACTCACTATCTCCTTGACAAGCGCGCTTCTTTTTTGGGATGAAACGCTTAAATTTCTTCGGAATCTTCATCTTAAATGTACCTGAAACAATTTCGTATGTGAAGACATATAAATCATCGATGAACATAACGTAAGTATACATTTCAAGCAGTTCATACCTCCTTCTCCAACTCCTTCATTCTTCTTCTTCTTATTCTCTTTCTCCTTCCCAACATCAATCGTCGCACTGAGAAGCAAAAAGTTATAAGAATGAACATATTTTGCAATGAGGTATTCCACTTTACAATTCTAATTGGGAAACTCAAATATGCAGATTTCAATTTTGCCGGATTTCTCTAGCGTCATAGTAGAAAAAAAAACAATTACTGGTTTAAAATCTGTTTTATTTTGCCAACCGATTTGGACAATTTAAAAGAATAGACACTAGACTAGAAGCAAATCTTTGAAGCAGAGAACACAACATCGTACAAATGCTTAATCAAATCTTGTTTCGAGATCAATAATATCAACAGAAAATTGAATGCTATTTGCTGTTTAGGACGATTGCTCAATCATAACATTTTATCATTATCATTATCATTATCATTCATAACCAATGATCAATGAAAGGGTTGATTTCTATTACAACTTCTCTAAAACTTACTGATCAACTTTTTCGCAACCATACTAGTGAATTACAGAAGTGCTTGTCAAATGTTAGGTGAGTCTGGATACCTCTGGAAGCCCACAAATTCTTACCCTAATTTCCCATGTTCATTAGGAAAGAATTCCCGTTTTATATTAGCTACATAATATGATACCAACTGACCTGCATCCTTGCTCGAACATTCCCACCAGTTCCATCAGGTTAATGACCTGTTGCTTGTAGTCATCCATCTTGCCCTTCATTGTGGCCAACACATGTTTCCTAGGCGGCATGGTGTTGAGATTTTCAATACTCAACGGATTATACTTAGAATTTTGACCTGAATTAGGTTATTTTAAATTTGTACATTTCCGTGGAGATAAAAGTTTGGAGAAGAAATAAGAAATAATAACAATAATAATTTGGTGGCAATTGTAAAAAGTTTGTAGTTAATATCTGATAATAGAAACCATGCAACAACAATATATGGAAGAGCCAAAAATCATCATTTCATATCAGTATTGTAGGCGAATGTTAACTAAACATGACCATACGGGACACTGCCATTACTAAACCTTTCTTCGAAATTTCACATCCTGATCCATCCCTTTATCATTTCTCTCTCTTCCAGTTTTCTTTCCTCGCCTCTCCTTTCGTGTCCAAAGGGGCGGGTGTGGGTCTAGATTGTGTTTTCGAACACATGCTTTGAACATTTGTAAAACTAAATCATTCGTATTTTGTCAGAGTGTATTTTCAATTTTATTGTGTATGTCGATCATACTTTAAACGTAATATTTTCTAACACGCTTACCCAAGGGCTACAGCCCCTCACAGCGCTGAGGTACCGAGCTCCGTGGATAGCCTGGTCTTTATACTGGGAGATTCCCTGGCTATCTTCTACAGGTGGAATAAAATGCCTCAGGGGCCCTATTCTCTAACTTTTAATTTCCCAATTCCACTGGAATTCGATTCCATACAATGTTAATACTTATGGCCGTGACCGGATTCCATCAGAATGGAATTGGGAAATCGTTCTAAAATAGACCTCCAGGCCAAGAAATCACAACAAGGACTAGACACTATGAAAACATTAGGTTAAGGATGGGGAGGGTGATCCTTTCACATTCAGTAGTAATCACCGTAATAATAAACCATCGTGTGTTATTTTGAAGACGATTATTTGCTATCATTTCATGTAGGTTCACCAGGCAACAACAATACTCTATCAAAAAAAATTACTTGGGCTCATAAACAGTTTAACATTTTAAATAAAAGTCAGTTTCATGAATTTCAAAATATAAATTCTATATTTCGAATGAGGACACCTCAATCATCCAACAAATGTCCATCTTTAATGTCGCACTTATTGTTCAATATCTTCAGAGCTGACTTCACTCTATCTAGAAGAGGTTTCGTGTACTGCAAAGCTGTGTTGTCCACTTCCGAACGTTCCTTCAAACATTTTTCACGCTTGTTTTCACAGGCGTTGCGATAGTGTTGACTTGTAGCTACAACGGAAGGTATGTTGACTGACTGCGGAATTAAGACAATATTTTGTAACGGTTTGAATTCGGCGCTGGCGCCAACGTCAAGTCGTTACCATTAGCCGGCATTTGTACCCATATTTGGAGGGTCGCCTAGAGCAGAAAAGATGTCATGCGCAATGGTCAATGATAGTCGAGTTCGCGGATCGGCGACCTGAGCTCATTCTCTTTCTCTGGCTGACCGTCGTCGACTTCACATCGCCGCGTGAGTAGTGTTTAAATGTAGATTGTAACCACGCTAAGTTGTAGCGGATATAACGTAGTGCGACTGGTCGTCCAGCCCCTACTTGCAGGTTCAATCTTGAGCTTTGTTAACAGAATCATTATTGTGCCCCTGTGGCCTACTTGAAATAGAGTAGTTAATGTATTTTGTCGTTGCGTAGTTTTTGTATTGCAATCAAGTGTGGCCACACTTGGATTGTCTCCGCGGAGAGTCAGGCAGTCAGGGAAAGGGCACCCTTTTCGGATCATCAAACCTATCTAAATTCAACATTGTATTAAGTCCAGTAATCTTAGAACGTCGTCTGTACGAGTTCTATTTAAGTAAATGTCCGAAGTAATTCGGCGAGCATCTTATCACGGAGGAGTGTAAGTAAAGAGTTTATTATATTTATCATTGTATTGTATCAGTCTTATTTGCTATTCATTCAATTGCATGTGTTGTGTTGCCTCCAGGCACACAGCTGATGAGGTTACGACCTGTGTTGTACACAGAGTCCATTTACGCGAGGAGGTCAAACCCCCGGTAATCTGTTATCTCATTCTGATCATTTGTATGTTGTGTTTATTTGACTGTTCATTTATTCCTCACTTGAGGTTATGTAATAAAACCATAATTAATGTCAACTGGACATCACAGCCTTATGTCTTGATAGTCTAGCACCTAGTTCTGATCCTATTGCTCTCGCTCATGTCGTGTCTCTCTCTTTGTCAACTACCACGAGATCACCCGCCCACACCCATCTCCAGCTGTTGCTAGCCCGGCACTGGTTATTTCTGCCCGAGGCGACGACGCCGGCGTGGCATTTTGGCGCACACAACGTGGGGCCTGGTGATCAAGACGCGATGTGTGGAGCCCGAACGTTGGCATTTTGGTGCTCAAATCCAAAATCGACGTGGGACAACAACGACCTTCAGACGCTTGTGTTTGCTGTGATTACCTCGAGATACGTTTGACCTTCGAGTTACGTGAACACGCCGTGAATACTGGTGAGCTGTATCGTTCAGTCATTATTTATCCCTGTTACGTAATCTTTTCATCATGGACGAAGCCGAGTCGTTAGAAGAAATTCATGCTTTAAGCGAGCGCCTGCAAACAGCAGTGACCTGTATCTAAAACTTTGATGGTGACGGACACATTTTTGGAAATACAGCCTACTATTTCCTGTGAGATCCGCGAAGTCGAAACTCGTGGCGCAGAAGATAGAAGACGAGGTATTCTTAGTGTACGACACTGCAGAGATCTTAGTTTGTGACCATGGTCCTGAGTTCATAGGAGCTCCTTGGAAGAAGATGGCTCAAGAGTCCAGACTACCATAGTACTCTTCACTACAACGACAAACGTCATCCACAAGCGAACCCGACGGAACGCGCTAATTGTACTGTTCTAGGTATGCTGAGATCATACATCACCGACAATCATAAGCTATGGGACAAGAATGTGCCGAAAATAGGTTGTGTCCTACGTACAGCAGTGAACGAAGTAACTGGCTAGACACATGCATACGTTAACTTTGGGTCGTGAAATAATTCTGTGTGGTATAGACCACCGACGCTATCGATATGGCGATTATTATTGTCGCGGACAATGTTGACAAGATGCAAGGACTAAAATCTATTTTTACAGATATTCGCGCTCGTTTGAAACGCGCCCATCAGCAAAACGCCGTGAGATACAACCTCCGACGACGCCCGCTGGAATTCCATGTTGGCGACCGAGTCTTGAAGAGAGACTTCCACTTGTCCAACGCTGCCGACAACTATGCAGCCAAGCTAGCGCCTCGATACGAAGGACCGTTCGAGATCAGCAAGAAAACGTCACCGCTGATCTACCGTCTCAAGGACCTCGATGGACGCGACATCGGAACCTGGCACATCAAGGATTTGCGTAGTTATTATGATAGTTAGCTTGTAAGCAGAACTCGAAGAAAAAGAAAATTGTATTTTCTTTTTGTTGGGGTTAACGGGGAATTGTAACGGTTTGAATTCGGCGCTGGCGCCAACGTCAAGTCGTTACCATTAGCCGGCATTTGTACCCATATTTGGAGGGTCGCCTAGAGCAGAAAAGATGTCATGCGCAATGGTCAATGATAGTCGAGTTCGCGGATCGGCGACCTGAGCTCATTCTCTTTCTCTGGCTGACCGTCGTCGACTTCACATCGCCGCGTGAGTAGTGTTTAAATGTAGATTGTAACCACGCTAAGTTGTAGCGGATATAACGTAGTGCGACTGGTCGTCCAGCCCCTACTTGCAGGTTCAATCTTGAGCTTTGTTAACAGAATCATTATTGTGCCCCTGTGGCCTACTTGAAATAGAGTAGTTAATGTATTTTGTCGTTGCGTAGTTTTTGTATTGCAATCAAGTGTGGCCACACTTGGATTGTCTCCGCGGAGAGTCAGGCAGTCAGGGAAAGGGCACCCTTTTCGGATCATCAAACCTATCTAAATTCAACATTGTATTAAGTCCAGTAATCTTAGAACGTCGTCTGTACGAGTTCTATTTAAGTAAATGTCCGAAGTAATTCGGCGAGCATCTTATCACGGAGGAGTGTAAGTAAAGAGTTTATTATATTTATCATTGTATTGTATCAGTCTTATTTGCTATTCATTCAATTGCATGTGTTGTGTTGCCTCCAGGCACACAGCTGATGAGGTTACGACCTGTGTTGTACACAGAGTCCATTTACGCGAGGAGGTCAAACCCCCGGTAATCTGTTATCTCATTCTGATCATTTGTATGTTGTGTTTATTTGACTGTTCATTTATTCCTCACTTGAGGTTATGTAATAAAACCATAATTAATGTCAACTGGACATCACAGCCTTATGTCTTGATAGTCTAGCACCTAGTTCTGATCCTATTGCTCTCGCTCATGTCGTGTCTCTCTCTTTGTCAACTACCACGAGATCACCCGCCCACACCCATCTCCAGCTGTTGCTAGCCCGGCACTGGTTATTTCTGCCCGAGGCGACGACGCCGGCGTGGCAATTTGTTGGTGAGCAACCGAATGTAATTACTGTATACTAGGAAAACGCTCGGTGTAACGCGTTGATAAGCGAGCACGGATGTGCAGAATATCAAATTATGATTTTCCCGAAATTCCGTAAATCCCTGAATAATCACGGTAATTAGAGACGAAATGCCCGCACGGCTAAAAACCCGATCAGGTAAATGAAGGAAAACACTACAGAATGTCCAAATGGATGTTATCCTTCATCCCATGTGATATTTTACTTGGTATATTATGAAGGAAGATGACACACAGAAGTTTAATTGTACTTCATGATCAAAGCAGTGCGGACGTCTCGTCTTACCATAATCACTTGCAGGATCACAGAAGAGTTCATTTTCTTCAGAAACTGGAATGATTATCACAAAACCTTACATTCAAGAAAATAATCGTATTTAACACTTTGAGGTCGCACCAGAGGCCATAAAGTACTCCAGTTTGTGGCATTATTTAGTTAATTGGGCTGTTATGGGTCGTTACTATCTGATTTTTTAAAATTATTTAGTGGGAAGACAAAATTTAAAAAAACGCTCTGACGAACCGTGCGATTCTTGTTCGCTTCCGTTTGCCTCCATTACTTACATATTTTAAAAAAGTACAAATGTCAATACGAGCTTATGATCTCTACTTATTTAGCTGTAAAATTTGTATACATAATGTACACTTTTCACGCATGCGCATGTCGCGTATGTGCGGGTGTAACGGGTGTCCGACAATGGAAATGAATCAAACTGTCATTTCAAAACGTCAAAATGTCAGCACGAATATTTATATCCACTTTCAAGTAAGTTATAGCAATAATTCGTTCAAATAATATACGAAATCACATTCTACATACCTGATTGATGAAACTATTCCGTTTCGCTAACGTTTGACAGTATTTTGAGAGAAATTACATGAGAAGCAAGAGTGTAGTCAACTTGCCAAGACGTGTAGCCCATGGAAGAACAGACAAGTTTCGAAACTTTCAAATTGGCCCAGTAGGCCGTGATTTTTTTTACATTTAACGAAAATTGGAATTAACTCTTGGGACCTTGACTTAGTAGAACCACGGGTAAAGCAATATCCCCATAAAAAACACTTCGTGTAAAAATAACAGCCAAGTCTCTTCAACTAAAAAAAAAATATGAAATCTAAAAATTCTGCACTGAAAAGTTGTGATATCAAAAAATTAGCCAAGTCAAAACTTTATTTGAAAATCAAAAAATACTTGGCGCATCGTGTATATATTTAGCTATAAGCTTGGAAGTATAGGCCAATTATAAAATATACATAAAATATCCATATACATAGTACACCTATAATGCCCTAAAAAAAACGATGCGCCAAGTATTTTTTGATTTTCAAATAAAGTTTTGACTTGGCTAATTTTTTGATATCACAACTTGTCAGTGCAGAATTTTTAGATTTCATATTTTTTTTTAGTTGAAGAGACTTGGCTGTTATTTTTACACGAAGTGTTTTTTATGGGGATATCACTCCTTTTTTTAGTTTATTCTTACAACTTGTGACAATCAAACGAACAATTACTTAATCCTTAAAAAAAATCACCCTTTACAATTTGGTTATTTTCATCAGGAATAGCAAAGGTTTCATTCCAATCGGTCAACCAAGGTCTGAGATATGGCAACATATCAGTTGTCAAAATGGCTGCTGAACTTTCTGCGCTGCCACATAGAATTTATAACTATAAATGATGTGTATCATTTTTAGCTTTCTATAAATATGTATTTATTGTATAGGAGGGGATTTTAATAATTAATACATTTGAATGACGTCATTTCCGGTCTCATAAATAGGAACATTCTAGTTTAACTGTTCATATTCCATAGATCGTTTCGCGCTAGTTTCATACCGATCTGTCAACTAGTTTTCGAGATATGGCGTTTCTTCCGGTTTCAAAATGGCTGCTGAAATCACTGACTCCTTGAATTATAATTTAAACATGATTACATTTTATTATAACCTGTCTGAAATAGTATATTTATTGCATCAAAATGTAAATTTGTGAGATTTTTAAAAAGTGTGACGTCATTTCCGGTTTTGGTATGGGTAACTGCAAATATTATTGATGATAATACACTAGGAAAACGCTCAGTGTAACGCGTTGATGAGCGAGCACAGAACAACGATGCCATAGTAACGTAGTAACCCATAGTCCCATAGTAACGATGCACGACACGGCACAAGACGATTTTCTCTGCAATTTTTCAATCTCCATAATACTCTGAATGAATAACAGATCCATTGGGTCGTGAAGTCTTACCTACATACCTTCTCCAGAAATCTCTTGTGACATCCCATACTAAACTCGTAAATTTACAATTAATACTTGACTGATTGGGCTTACAATATGTAAAATTTAATATTAAGTTGGTCTTGATCACCATGCAACATTTGAACTTATAATGTGAACATTTTTATTGTCGACCAATCAGAAGACATTATTTAAACTTAAACCAATTAGAGGATTTGGCCTTCGTACTGCAACCGATTTTATGCGCTAGCTCAAAAATGCTTTCATTTTACTGTACATTGTGGATAGCTTGGCTGCTCTAGAGGCCTTGTCTTAGAACAGAAGCTTAAAGAAGGCAGGGATGACAATTTAGTATACATTTTTCAAGATTTTGGAATAAAATGACCTTAAAATGACAAAACTTTTGAAAATAACGTCAGATTAGACTGAAAAGTGGCAAAAATATCTAAAATGTTAGTACCAATGACCACGCGAAGTTCAAGTTGATCGGTCAATCTGTTCTAGTTTAAATGTCAAAAATCACATGAAAAATGGTTTTAAATTTGAACCAATAGGAAGATTTGGCTGAAACTTTTTATGATTGGGTACAATGTTGGTTGCAATGTTTTTGCTAAATTTCAAATTGATCAAAGCAACCAATCGAAAGATAATTTTTTTTAAATTTGAACCAATCACGGGAGCCCGTTCAAAAACGATCCCAGGAACCGCATAGAGTACGTTAGTATGTGTACAAAATTTCAGATCGATTGCTTGAGCGGTTTGACCTGGGCTGTGACCACAAAAAAAACAAAAAAACAAACAAACAAACAAACAAACACACAGAGAAAGTGCCATAAGAGTACCGTGGTGACGCTCGCTACGCTCGCTCAATAAAGTTGACCGTCTAAATTGTTTAGCGCTGGTTTCGTTCAAATCTATTTAGCCGTTATTGAGATATGATGTCACTTCCGGTTTCAAAATGGCGGCTTCTGGTTGGTTTTATAACAAGTCAAATGAGATATCAAAAGTATATACGTTACATAAATATCAAAATAATCGGATCAAATTTGTTGCCGAAATGCCAATCGATGTATTTCATTAACATAATGTTAAGTCTTTTCCTACTGATAATCCATACCCAGAAAAAAACACTCCGTGTAAAAAAGGCAGCCAAGTCTCTTTACTTTAAAAAAATTCAACACCGAAAAGGAGTGATATCAAAAAAGGAGCCAAGTCAATGACATTTCCAAATATTTAATCGTATCTTTGAAATAAAAGTATAAACACCGAGAAATACTTTACAAAAGGACTTGGCGCATCGTTTTTTTAAAGACATCATTCTATCCTAAAAGTGGAAAGAAATTTACAAGTAGGTACATTTTCCTCTTTCTATTAGAGCCAGAATCTATGAATCAAGCTACTTTTAGTAATGACTATTTTATAGTTTTGTCAATGGCGATAGAAGCATGATTTTATGCTGTAATATATAAGTAATATAAGGGTGAAAGAATTACATAACAATTGGAAGTGGTGAGAATGTAGGTTTCTTTGGAAAACTTCCATGGAGTCAGGAGTCAGGATCCTCATCAGTGTGTTGTGTCTAATGTCCGCCCGTCCGATCGGGTAGCTCAGTTGGTAGAGCTCTCGCCCGGCAAGTGAGAGGTCCCAAGTTCGTGCCCCGGTTCGGTCGGATATTTTTCACAACACACATCCCTTCATATCAATTGGAAGTGGGCTCATACATATTCTTGCAGTACTGTTAATATGGCGATATTAGACTGGTATCTTTTCATAATTTGATCTTGACTGAAGGAAATCATGAAACGTTGTCAAATAATTACTAACTAATGGAACACAATTATATATTTTTGAAGTGTCAAGTGTATAAAGTTAAATTTTTTAATAGAAATTCAATATGACTGTCTTCTTTGTGAAATGTATTTTTATAAAATGTGTATTAATAGAAATTGTTACATGATGAGAAGGTATAACGCATGAGACTTAATTATATTCACCACGAAACAATATTACGAAGATAACTATTGTGTATATTTATAGAAAGCATAGACAACAAGTTTCATAGCGTATATATTCATATAGAAAATATTTTACAGAAGGTATGTATAATATGTACCTAATTGAAAGATGTTTCCCTATTATTCTAAACATTCAAAATGACGGTTGTATATAAATGGCACATGCTTATGAATAGAAAAATGTCTTTAAAAAAACGATGCGCCAAGTCCTTTTGTAAAGTATTTCTCGGTGTTTATACTTTTATTTCAAAGATACGATTAAATATTTGGAAATGTCATTGACTTGGCTCCTTTTTTGATATCACTCCTTTTCGGTGTTGAATTTTTTTAAAGTAAAGAGACTTGGCTGCCTTTTTTACACGGAGTGTTTTTTTCTGGGATATCACTTCTTTTGTTAGTTTATTCATACAGCTTGTAGCACAGCTTGTGTCCGTGCAAGAACTTATTTCTTTAAAAAAATACGCCTATGCCGATTTGGATACTTAGAAAAGTTGCGTTTGGTATATAAGATTAAAATAATTATCCAAGAAGAATAGCTTTAAGTTTCGTTACAATCGGTCCAGCCGTTTTCGATATATGACGTCACTTCCGGTTTTAGCAATGGCGGCCGAAAATAATGTCGTCTTGAATTCATAATTATTACTCCTAAATAATGTCGTCTTGAATTCATAATTATTAGTACAACACATTTCCAAAATTAGGTTGCAATCGGTACAGCCATTTTCGATATATGACGTCACTTCCGGTTTTAACAATGGCGGCCGAAAATAATGTCGTCTTGAATTCATAATTATTAGTACAACACATTTCCAAAATTTGATTGCAATCGGTACAGCCATTTTCGATATTTGACGTCACTTCCGGTTTTAACAATGGCGGCCGAAAATAATGTCGTCTTGAATTCATAATTATTAGTCCAACACATTTCCAAACTTAGGTTGCAATCGGTACAAACGTTTACGATATATGACGTCACTTCCGGTTTTAAGAATGGCCGCCGAGAACACTGCAACCTTGAATTTATAATTATTTACAAAGTACGTTTACTTATATCTATTTTAAAGTATAAAGTGGTGAATTTAGCGTCATTTAGCATATTTATGACGTCATTTCCGGTATAGGTCAAAAAATGTGTAACGTCATTTCCGGTTTCGATATTTGAATCATCAAATATTACTGATTACATAAAGTTGACCGTCTAAATCGTTTAGCGCTGGTTTTGTTCTAATCTGTTTAGCCGTTTTTGAGACATGATGTCACTTCCGGTTTCAAAATGGCGGCTTCCGGTTGGTTTTATAACAAGTCAAATGAAATATCAAAAGTACAAACGTTACATAAATATCAAGACAATCGGATCAACAGTTGTTGCTGAAATGCAAATCGATGTATATTAAATTTCATGACGTCATTTCCGGTTTATTTAAAATAATGTTCAGTCTTTTGATATTGATAATCCATATAGATGACCGTCTGAAACGATTGGCGCAAATTTCGTTCCGATCAGTCCAACCGTTGACGAGATATGACGTCACTTCCGGTTTCAAAATGGCGGCACAAAAAATTCATGGGGACAAGGTTAAATCAGACGCCAAAAGTGCACACGTGGTAAAAATGTGAGATCAATCGGTTCAGCCGTTTAGGCTGTGGCCTGTTTACCGGATTTTAGCTCCAGCCTACTACTATGATTACTGATTATGAAAACCGCCCTAAAACACTGTTTTCACGGCCCTCTAGCGCGCAAAGGGCGTAACCTATTGTTCCCAAATTTGGTATATGTTGTAGGGTGGGCCATAGCTCGAAATTAAGATATTTCGCAACAATGTGAGATTTCTCAATTTTAAGATCCAGTAGGCCGAAAATGCCACTTTGATGCTTACAGTAAAAGTGGGTTTGCTCCAGCCTTTATATGAGAGTGTGCGCGTGCCGTACGACTTGGCTGGCGTGGAGCGACCGCTCCACTAGATAGATGACCGTCTGAATCGTTTGGCGCAAATTTAGTTCCGATCGGTCTAGCCGTTGACGAGATATAACGTCACTTCCGGTTTCAAAATGGCGGCACAAAAAATGCATGGAGTGAAGGTTAAATCAGACGCCAAAAGTGCACACGTGGTAAAAATGTGAGATCAATCGGTTCAGCCGTTTAGGCTGTGGCCTGTTTACCGGATTTGAATTCCAGGAGACTACTACTATGTTTATTATTAGAAAAACGCTCTGAGTAACGCGTTGATGAGCGAGCACGGATACACGCAACACCTCGAACCGAAATTATGTCTATCGAAAATGTCATTAAAAGCCAATAATTCTTGAATTTCGTCACAGACTTGTATAAATATCTCCAAAATTTCCAACAATATTGGTCCCAATAACCTTGCTAAGTTTTAAGTTGTTCGATTAAACCTTTGATTGAACGGTTCCTTGTTAAGTTTCAAAAATCACATGATATCCTTCAAACAATATACCTGGGACCACTCATATGATATGATATTACTGTGTACACAATATCAGATCAATCTGTTAAACGGTCATTATTAGTTTCATTTCGTTTGAAACTTTCTGCTCTAACTACCCTGCCTTGAACTGAAGATTCGAAGTCGCCGTGAATTTGACAGCCAACACACAAAATGTCGCTAAAATTACAAAAACTTTTGAAAATAACGACAGATAAGACTGAAAATTGGCAAAAATACCTTAAATGTTGCTACCAATTACCATGCGAAGTTTTTAGTTGGTCGGTCCATCGGCAATACCCGCTGCACGAGAGCGGGTATTGCGTTGATTGTTTGAGTATCTCCTTGCAGCAGTCTGGTCGGGGGTCTCTTTGCTCCTTGATGCTTTATTATTAACGACATTTTGTTTCAACCTTTTAGATTTAGCTTCGTCAGTTTCTTGATCTTCAATTTCACGCAGACGCTTTTTCGCCTTTATGGCTTTCATTCTAGCAGAAGTCTTTCCATTTTTCGGCATGTTTAAATAGGGATAAGATAGGTAATGAAAAAGTAAGAAGTAGAGTACCTACCTAATAAAAGTACAATAATATTTGTGTGATCAATGTTTGAAATGCACGAAATGTGTGCTCAAAGACGTAATGTATTCAATGTCGAAAGGTAAACACCTTTCAACTAATAAGCGAAAGGAATCAAAGTTCCACACAAAAAAACGGATCATGTAAAATAGTAACTACCTAGTTTAGAAACGGAATGAATCCAACGTTCCACAATTAAAATAAGACAACGTAAAGTTTTGAACTGAATGAATCAAAACTTTCAAAAAAAATAGCAACCTTCAAGGAAATGTCAGGCTAGACAGAAGCTCAGAAACGGAATAAATCCAACGTTTCCAAGAAGAAAATAATTTGAAATAATCAATCCCCTGGACAAAAACTGTAGATACCTAATATCTATGCTTTAAAAGCGATTCAATTTTACTAATACCTTCACAAAGTACACCAAATTGCCAAAATTATCAACGAAAAGAAGCAAAATGCAGGAGAGATTTGGAATGACGTGTGAACGCTAGAAGAGAACAAACGCCACTCAATGATATTATTGAAATGTGAGCTTATGTTTCTAATCCCTCCTGGATGCAAAATCAGCCAAGTAGAAACACGGGAGGCACGGCCATCAGAACTACGAATTGAAGAAAAGACAATCAAGGTCCTTAAAAACTCGAAATGATTTGTTGGAAACTATGATCCAAATTGAATTATTCAAATTTGATCAACTCAATAAACATAAAAATATCTGCTTTTCACTAAAAAAGTGTACATACCATCAAAACACTCTTGTACCTAAAGCAAATCAGATTCAGTTGCATTGGAAAGACATTCATTTTCAATGTTTCATTTCTGACAGCTATTAAAAATGTCAATAAGTGCATACTTTCTTGACAGATTCGGCTGAAAATTTGTAAAATAAGTGACTTTGTTGGTCTTACTGACCATGCTAAATATGAGTTTGATCACATTTCTCGAAGGCCATTTTCATTTTTTAGGCTATCAGGAGATACTTATTTTAACAATGAACCAATGGATGGATTTCAAAAAAAAATTGGGTCTGCAAACAGAGAAGGTTGTCTTTACATGTGTGCAAAATTTCAGGTCGATCGGTGAAACGGTGCGACTTCTATTGCTTCCTTTAGCATACAAAAACAAAAACAAAAAAAAAAACAAAAAAAAAAACAGAGGTCCGTGCTAAAAGAGCCAAATGGAGTCGCTCGCTTCGCTCGCTCAATTATTATTATTATTATGAAAACCGCCCTAAAACACTGTTTTCACGGCCTTCTAGCTCGCAAAGGGCGTAACCTATTGTTCCCAAATTTGGTATATGTTGTAGGGTGGGCCATAGCTCGAAATTAAGATATTTCGCAACAATGTGAGATTCCCCAATTTTAAGATCCAGTAGGCCGAAAATGCCACTTTGATGCCTACAGTAAAAGTGGGTTTGCTCCAGCCTTTTTAAATGAGTGTGCGCGCGCCGTACGACTTGGCTGGCGTGGAGCGACCGCTCCACTAGATAATGTAAATTATATGTTATTTTTGGGGTTGCAAAGGGAGAGTGGGGGGGGGGACGTCAGAGAACTTTTAAGCCCGAATACATACCTATAACGCCACAACTTCTCATTAGTATATTGACAGTTACGTTTTGGGAATCAAAATTATACTAAAACTATCGGTGATGTTGATGTGAATTGTGCAGAGATTCAGACTTTTATGTCATCAGGAAGCAAGTTACATCACGTGACAGCTCTCAACCAGATGCTCTGGTTTTATATAAACTTGATAGGTATCCCATGTTTTCTTAGCAACTTTTTTATAATCTTTTTACCAATATTCATTTGTCATTAGTTGTGTATTCATTGGGCAGTCATTTTTTGAAGTCGCGTATTTGTTCCTGTATAACTAGGAAAACGCTCAGTGTAACGCGTTGATGAGCGAGCACAGAACATGCAACATCCCCATAGTAACGATGCACGACACGGCACAAGACGATTTTCTCTGCAATTTTTCAATCTCCATAATACTCTGGATGAATAACTGATCCATTGTGTCGTGAAGTCTTACCTACATACCTTCTCCAGAAATCTCTTGTGACATCCCATACTAAACTAGTAAAATAACAATTAATACTTGACTGATTGGTAGAGCCAAGATTATATGGTTTTATCACTTTTAATCACGAAATTTTGCTTTAAAATCCAACATTTTGTAAAATTTCTATTTTGTGATTTTATTTTATCTGTGTTGATTAACATAAAACTAAGAGAAATTATATCTTAAAACCATCAAAACACGAAATTGCCAATATTTAAAACGAAATGTAGGCAATTTTAAAACCATATAATCATTATTTAAACTAAACCAATTAGAGGATTTGGCCTTCGTACTGCATCCGATTTTATGCGCTAGCTTAAAAATGCTTTCATTTTACTGTACATTGTGGATAACTTGGCTGCTCTACAGGCCTTGCCTTGGAACAGAAGCTTAAAGAAGGCAGGGATGACAATTTAGTATACATTTTTCAAGATTATGGAATAAAATGACCTTAAAATGACAAAACTTTTGAAAATAACGACAGATTAGACTGAAAATTGGCAAAAATACCTAAAATGTTGGTACCAATGACCACGCGAAGTTTTAAGTTGATCGGTCAATCGGTTCTAGTTTAAATGTCAAAAATCACATGAAAAATGGTTTTAAATTTAAACCAATAGGAGGATTTGGCTAAAACTTTTTATGATTGGGTCAATGTTTGTTGCAATGTTTTTGCTAAATATTAAATTGATCGAAGCAACCAATCGAAAGATATTTTTTTTAAATTTGAACCAATCACGGGAGCCCGTTCAAAAACGATCCCAGGGATCGCATAGAGTATGTTAGTATGTGTACAAAATTTCAGATCGATTGCTTGAGCGGTTTGACCTGGGCTGTGACCACAAAAAAAAAACAAAAAAACAAACATACAAACAAACACCAGAGAAAGTGCCATAAGAGTACCGTGGTGACGCTCGCTACGCTCGCTCAATTAACTCATTTATGATTTTAGATTTGGAACTTGGATTCGTTTAGATTAATTGGCACTTTCAATCTGTTGTAGATTTGTAATATTCCAAGTATTTGTTTTAGTAGTGTATAACGTCGCACTGTTCTGCAGCTAACGTATTATGATGATGGGAGATGATGGTGAATAGAAGGTAAAGATGGAAGGTGGGAAGGAGGCGGTCGTGTCGTATTAGTTGGGTATACGATTGACAATCAAAACTGAGGTGATAGTCAATGTGTACCTTCTTAACATTTGCCTGTCAACTGTGGAAATACCACGAACAAAACAGTCAGTAAGGACGCTTTTTAACATTTCCCAAACTTTGGGAACTGTTAAATCCGAGTACATACCTATAACGTCATTAGTATACCTATTGACAATTAGGTTTAAGAATCAAAATTAAGTATTCTAAAATGATCGGTGATGTTGATGTGAATTTTGCAGAGATGCAGACTTTTTTATCATCAGGACGCAAGTAAGATCACGTGACAGCTTTCATATTTAACTATTTTTTCAGTTTGATTTGGAATGTTTCGTCAAAATATTTGGCAATATATTTATGTCATTATTCGTATTACCGTACGATTTCGATAAGAATTTATCATATGTTCCACAATTAATTTGTATTTTTAAGGGGGAATTTGCATTACTGTCGCTTTTTAACATTTTTTAAATTTTGGTGATAACGTTGTTGATAAATTAAATGCGAATCACACAGTTTACAATTTGTAAGCGGGTCCCTCTAGTGGTAGTCTAAATGGGCATGCAAAATTTGAATATTCTCAGAACGTCTGTGAAAATTATAATCTGAAAGGAAAGCATACGGTTATGTTGGGTCCTAGATCTATTCTAAACTACTTCTCAAACTAAATTACGATCAACCCTATTATTTCATATAATATTTGTTTGATATATTTATGTTTTCTGACCTTGACCCCTCTCAGATGTTCCCATACGAAATGGTTGCCAGTCTCCACAACGAGCTCCGGCTTGCAGATATACTTGCTCCGAATCTTGTGCTCTAAAAGCTTGGATTTCTTGCGCGTCTTACTGAGTGTCAGCAGTCTCGATGTCAGAGGATCGTCGCTACTGACACTCTCAGGACTGGTAGAAGAAGGCGTTTTGAAAGACATAGGAGCCGACTCGAGAATAATTCGCGTCCAGATCACTGAAATTTATGTATTAGTTATTGATACGTCACTTTATATGATAGGTATTTCATTATTTCAAGGTATTGAGCATTTTTTATAATTTTAGTATATGAGGAGCCATGAAGAAAACATAGCAAACACAATAATGTATTTTCAGATAATCACTGAATCACCAGTGACCAGTGGTGAGGCCTAATTGAGGGCATGGGTAAGTCGACCCTACCCGTGCCCTCCCTTTAATTTTGGGTCGCCTCGGTCAGCCTCCCCCCTCGAAACGGATGTCCCCCCGAATCTGGTCCCACCTACCCGAAATCTCCCGCTCCCCATTCCGGCCTGGTTTTCCCACCAGTGCTGGACTTCCCCGGACCGGGTCCATTTAGTCCGTCCCCACCCATGACTCCATTAAAGATCAACGATATATAAAATCAATGTGCGCAAAATTACCTCGCTGACGACATCTCTCACTGTGGTGTTTAACCTGCGAAATAAAAACGCGAATCCCGACTGGATCTGGGCTCGTATCCCAGTTTTGGTGCGCGTTTTTATTTCGCAGGTCTTAAATCCCATTATACTACTACTTTAATACTGAATCAACTTCACTAACCGAATAAAAATGTCAACAGATCTCCTCCCCTCTTCGGTATAATGAACTCGTCCAAATCGACCACGACAAGGTTGCCATATCTATACATGTTCCTGTAGAGACAGTCGTTGAGGGCAGCGAATATGCCATTCTCAATGATGTTCACTCTGAGCTCTGGTTCCCATGTGAGCCATGTGGCAACGCCGCCTTGCACGTAGCTGTTCATGAGACAGTCGATGTTGCTGCTCACGTTGACTCGGTACAGCGTGAAGTGTTCGACTCCAAGCAGAGAGTACATCTCCAGGAACTCAATCAGGTTCAACTCCTGCGAGAGAATTCATTTTTTATTTTGTTCATCATTAATGGAGGTATTGGGAAGGGTCGATGAAAGGGACCCGGTCCGAGGGAGTCCAGATCGGGTAGGAAAGCCAGTCCGGAATGGAGACGGACCGGAGGGCGGGAGGGTTCAGACTGACGAGGGAGGGCATGGGTAGGTCGACCCTGGCTGATCTTTGTATGGGCTTCTCCACTGGTCAGTCCAGCATGGGTAACCCTTACACTTGAGCATTATGCTCCTCTGCCTACAAATATTATTCACGATTCTTAACGTGATTCGAGAGATACCGCGTGACACTATGGCAATTTCTCCGCGATGCTTGTGTATTTTTTATGTTTTTTCCCGCAGTGCACAGTTCAAATAGTTCAACCGATCGCTCTAAAATTGTGTACACACAGTGATTTCATATGGGCAATCTCTTGGATCGTTTCTGAACAGTATCTTGTCATTTTTGAAATTTTAACTGGACCCGTTGACCTATTAACATAAAACTTTGTGTAGTCATTAGGATCAACATTTTAGCCATTTTTGCCAATTTTTCAGACTAATCTGTCATTATTTCCAATAGTTATATACTTTTAAGGAAATTTTATGCTATAATCTCAAAATATTTGCAAATTTTTGCCAAGAAAACTCAATTATTTTATCACTGCTATTTTTTCATCTCAGTTCCATTATGTATAGAGCAAACGCATTATCAAATCATCGCATGCAATACGAATGCTCGATTATCAATGCGTTACACAGACAGTTTTCTTAGTAAAATACACGGAAGTTCGTATGTAAACTTCGTCCACACTCAGTTAACCCTTACAGCACGACCAGGGATGTGTTTACACATGATTATAGTACCGGTTGGCGTAAAAAAATCACCCTGATTGAGAGGTCACTACATCGAAACTATTATAGATACGATTCTGAAATTTGTACGCTTATTAGAAAACATGCAATAATTGAATATGTGCAAGTTTAAAAAACATTGCCATTGTGGGAAAAAAGATACAGCTGTTCAAATTTGGTTGTCATAAAATTGATTATACGGAGCTCAAATAGCGCGCGTCCAGAAAACTTCCAATGGCCGGAATCGCTGTTTCTTCAAAACTACTTACGACATCAAGCTGAAAATTTCAAATTATATTGAACATAGATTAGGATCGATTGTGTACAAATTTCAATTAATATCAATATATGGAACGAAAGTTATTGAATCTTGAATTTGAGCTTGAAAACAGAATAGTGGAAAATAATTCACTTTTATAACGTGTGAATAAAAGTTTAGAAATAATCTACATATTCTGATTTTACGCTCAACTTAAAGATTCCATAAATTTCGTTCCATTCATTCAAATTGATTGACATTTTTACACAATCGATCTTAATATATTTTCAATATAATTTGAAATTTTCAGCTTGATATCGTACGTTGTTTTGATAAGAAACAGCGTCCCGGCCATTGGAAGTTTTCTGGACGCGCGCTATTTGAACTCCGTATAATCAATTTTTTGTCAACCAAATTTGTACAGCTATAACTTTTTTCCTACAACATTAATGATTTTGAAACTTGCACATGTTACATTTTGGTATGTTTTCTAATATGCGTACAAATTTCAGAACCCTATCTATAATAGTTTCTATAAAGTGACCTCTCAATCAGGGAGATTATTTTTTGCGCCACCCGGTATAATATAGTAAGTATTAACATGTAAATACGTACCTGGCTGTAGTTATACATGGGTTTGACGCAGACTGGAAGGTTGCCACGTTGCTGTTCCGAAGAGTTGCTGAGATTGTCAATGACAACTAGATGGTTCGTGGCTGGAGCTTGCAACGTTGCAACTATGGATACAGACACGGGCGGCGCTTGATTCTCCTCTAGCGGACATATCACGAAACACGCGCTGTATTTTAAATTGTGATGGTCGCGGATTATCTGTAAGGAAAATGAATGTATGTTAGCGATGGCTTCTTGCATAAGAAAGTGTTGCATTGTAACCTATATAAAGGTATAGCGAATATATTGTATCTGAAAGCGGCAATCCAAACCTCGTATTTAGAGTGATCACTTATGAAAGAAAGATATTTAAGTATGTACAAGTTAATAACAATACGCAATATTTATCCATGCATAGTTTCCACTTAAACATTAATCTGAGAAATGTGATCTATCAATTATTTATAGCTCTGACACATCCTCCTTGCAGCCTCCATTTTCCTCCTCCTAGTGACGTATTGTGCAAGAAGGCAAAATAAACATGTGTCAGCATTACTCACATTCTACTTATGGATTACAAACATCGTGTGTCATTATGACCTACTCTCTACTGATAGTTTTGCGTAGACTCAACAAGAAATACTCGTAAGCGAAAGAATCGGATTGGCACGTTGGACAATCAATCCTGTTATTATCAATGAAATCAGAGTTCACCTAGGCTCGTATTCACAAAGCTTTTCCCCGGGGGGTTTAAATATAAAATGCCTTATCCCGCTGCAGATTCAATAAAGTGGGGTAAATTATACATTTCCGGGTGTAAAATGCTTTGAGAATCTGGGCCCTAAAGAATTATGCCGAATTCGCAGACTAATCGCATGGTGCCTACAAAACGTTTTCGGCCAATCCATTTCCAATATTACTACTGTTATTCTTTTATTGAGTGTAATTACATAATATAATCATCAATAATCGAGTATACGATTACTATCCAGTCATTTAATTCGAAAATTGTTAACTATCGTCAGTAGGAGAAATACTCTTTTGCGTAGACTGGGGGGGTCAAAAGGGGGGTCAGTCTAGACAGTAATTACGTCTTAAATGATTGACCCTTATGCGTGTGTTTCTTCTCCCCCTCTAATGCTCCCCCGTTTATAAATTAAGATTCCCACGTGTGGTATCCACCCGTATGGAATGGTTTGTAATCGTTAATATATTTGAGATAATTAAACTCTCTATTGTTTATTGTTTTTATGTGTGAGGAGATTTTCTCAGGGTTGTTGTCGCTTTGAAAATGTTGCTATTCTCTGGTGTTCTTGTACGTGGGAAAAATGCTGTGGGATTGATTGCAATCCTCAAATATATGGGTAGATGTAAAGTAGAGATGCGGGTGTGATGTTTAACTTCTGCCATTGATTGCATGGGAAGTGAAAATAGGAATGTATTGTGATGATTAATATAGATATGTGAGATTGTCGAAATAATAGTGTTGGTAGTTATCAGGGGTTGCTACCCGTATGCTATATGATTCTTAACAATAGCCACGCTTGTTCTCCTGAGTGTATGTGTCCAGATGAGGGTGTGATTCTCATCATCTGCCTCTCTAGCGCGGGGGGTGGGGGAGAAGGGTATATGGGGGTCTTGAGATGATTAATGTATAAATATGCGGGATTGTCGAATGATGGTTATTAGTAATTATTGGGGGATGCTACCAGCACTCTCGGACTCTTGTTCTCCTGTAAGTGTGTGGGAATAAAACGCTGCATTATTTTATTGTAGAAAGGTCGTGTAGTAAAAGTCATAATAGTTACTAACTAGGGGTTGTTACACCCTCAGATGCGTGGGAACTTAATAGAATTAGACCAGTAGATTAGGAAAAACAGAGTTATTGTCCACAAATGACTCTGAAACTACCATTTAAAAGGTGGGGGTTGATATATAAACATCTATTGGGTGTTAGGGGTTTGAAGATCTGTCAGTCTATCGTGAATTCTGAGTGTGTCAGTATCGCGCCAGGATTTCCCTTTCGATAATTACGCGTTTCGTTTATTTGAACAATCTTTAATAAGCGCTCGTGTCTACAGTGTAATCTTTGCACCTTAGCAATTATCATATTACAAAGTTTCAATAGTTCTTAATTAGTGTCGAGTGATTGTGTTTTTGCTTTGCATTTTTCCGTGTGTTTTCGCGTCTTTCATTTTCTCTCTCTCGAAAGAAAGAAAATGAAAAAGTTTATGCTTAAGAAATGGGAGGTTACTCCGAGAGAAGCAAGCAGGTAAGCAAAAAAAAAAAAAAAAAGAAATAATATCTTATACGTTTCTAGTGTTACTGTTTATATTGATAGAGGTTGTGAGTTTATTATTGATAGTTTATTATTGATAGTTTACAATAAATTACTCTTTTAATAGAAACAAATGTTTTATTCATACTCGAAAATCTTAAAAATCTTTAGAAAAATCATCATGGAGATTATAAGAATTGAAAGTCATAGCGATCCACGATCAGTACAATCATGTGTTATATTCGAACCGTTGAATTCTAGAAAAGATAGTTCTCTTTAAACGCTAGCTTTGTAGATACAATATATACAGTTTAAAAACGTATAAACCCCAATGTGTGTCGCCATATTGATTGTTGTTAAGACGAGCGTAACGAGTGTTGTTGTCGTATACATTGTAGAAATCAAAGATTGTGTGATTGTAGGAATTGCACCGCAGGCGTTAATAAGTTTTTGTTGTTGCTATAGCCAAACACCCTTACCAACTGTGGTAAGGGTGCTACGTGACGACAATGGTGTGGAGGAGGAGTTGGCTAGGGTCCAGGCCGAGGAGAAAGCTCGGCTGGAACACCTGCGGGGTCTGGAGGAGGCTCTGAGCCGCGAGAGGTTGCTTCGCCTCGGCGAGCAGGAAGACGCCGAGGAGGCGGCAAAGGCGGCAAAAGCTGAAAGGGATTTGGAGGGTTTAGCTACAAGGCAGCGAGCCGCCAGATCCCTCAAGGAGGTTGAGAGGGCCGCTATGCGGCCAAAACTTTAAAAAGACCGAGGTAAAAATACGTATTTTATTTTGTTATTGTTATTGATTCAATTAATAGTAGTTGGTTAAAAATGAATTAATAAATTAATAGTTATTATCTACAGAATTGATAAAACGAATATCATTATGCTTAAAGTTTGTACATAATTATTATTTTTCAGAGAGCGACAGACCACTCTTTTTATAGGAAAGCGGGGCCGCTTGTGTGTAAACAACGACAACAACAATAGCAACAATCGCAGTAACAGCAGCAACAACAACAACAACAGCAGCCTCGGCACAGGGTGAGAATGCATTCTTTTCTTTCAATAGATGTCATACATCCAACACGAAAATATGCTTAAAGTCTAGAATATATGTTGTAAAAGAGCCGTTATCTTACTAATAGGCTACGAATGCCTCCTACCCATCAATTTTAAAATTCTTGATCTGTCGTAAATGTATTTTTATACGAAAATATCGTCATCGGTCTAACAACCTGTAGATTGATTGTCTACCGTCATTGAAAAACCTATTTGCTATCTTGCTAATAGACCACGACCGTCTCCTACCCCTCAATTATAAAATTCTCGATTTGTTGTAAATTCGTTCTACGAAAATATCGTCATCGATCTAACAACCTCTAGATTGTATGTGCTATAGTAATTGAAAAAACCTAGTTACTATCTTGCTAATAGGCCGCAACCGTCTCCTTCCCACCGATTATAAAGTCATAATTTGACGTGTATATATATATATATATATATATATATATATATGTTTAATTTCGTATTTTCACGAACATATGAGTTATATGTTATATTATTCTTTCGGGAATCAGTTCGTGCTCTTTTCTCTCTTGGACAATCTTTATTTATCCAACGTTTCGGTAGAATTACATCCACCATCTTCAGGGACACATACAAAGAGAAAATAAAATTACTAGAAAAATCACCTGTCAAAACTCCCGATTTCAAAGACACAATTAAAAACAACTATTCACTGCATACTATTAACTACCAAAAACCAAAGACTATAAAAATTATGAACCAAATTGACTAAACTAATCTAATCCTAATGCAGTGTGAATATAAACGTTTTGTGAAATCAACAGAACACAAGTGATTTTACCAGGAACAATTATACATGAATGTGAGTTAGGTATTGAAGCGAAGCGCAGTTGTCTCTCTGGATCTTGTTTGGCTTCTTGTGACACGTCCACCATTCAAGTTGGAAGTAGAAGGAGGAGGTTCGATGACATTCGGGGTGTTATTGTCATTGTCAGGTAACTTCTTCTTTCTCTTATCTATTCTTACAAGTGGCCGGTATGGATCGTTTCTTGTTTCAGGAAATGTTGGTGTAATACGAAGATTTACCAATGCTGGTTTCCATGCTGCTGGAAGTCTTTGGGCGTCATCTCTAGTATTGAGATTATGCACTCTCTTTTCTTAGGTGATTTTTCTAGTAATTTTATTTTCTCTTTGTATGTGTCCCTGAAGATGGTGGATGTAATTCTACCGAAACGTTGGATAAATAAAGATTGTCCAAGAGA
The DNA here is from genome assembly GCA_934045905.1 of Leuctra nigra. Taxonomy (NCBI): domain Eukaryota; kingdom Metazoa; phylum Arthropoda; class Insecta; order Plecoptera; family Leuctridae; genus Leuctra; species Leuctra nigra. Next base: position 10,137,246 of record OW203771.1, on the reverse strand, counting down.
GAAAAGAGCACGAACTGATTCCCGAAAGAATAATATAACATATATATATATATATATAATATATAAATTTTTTTTCAGCTCTGAGATCGTCGATCTCACGATGTCGGATGACGAGGAGGAACAAGACTCGGGGGTTGTATTATCGGCTCCTTCAAAAAATGAGAGTCTCGCGGCTCTTATTTCCCGACCGTGGGTGAAGTAAGTGTTCGATTATGAAGAGGCTATCTAATTTATACGTGTTCTTACTAGATGATTAAAACATATTTCTCTATAGTGTCTCGCAAGATGCTGCGAGGTTTGCCGAGTTGGGTGGCGGGGCGGGAGGGGTCACAATTAAATGTGGCTCCAGCACCTACACCATTGGGGGTGGGGTAATCCCACTTGTATTGCATGTAAGTTAACAATTTATTTATTATTATAATCAAATTTTCTTTATATTATGTTAAAACAACGAGGCAAATAAGAAAATAATAATAATAATAATAATTATTATAATAATAATATAATTATATAATAATAATAATAATAATAATTCACTTGTTTTAGAGTTGCTGGTTGGAACTGCTTGAGCACTGCTCTGATATTTTTATCTAATTTTAATTGTATTACTGTTATTTGAGCTACAATTTCTCTTGTATTTGGTAAAAGACAGTGTTCTGAACGAGTTGAGATAATAATCTTCGGCGTCCGTGAAGTATTTTAGAAGGTACGATTGGATTTGTCTGAAATATTTTACGTGAAATATTTGATAAATAGTTTTGATGGGAAAAAGCTGCCAGTCGAAAATCAAGGACTAACGACGTTTCAAATCAAGCACGGCCTTCTGAATGGGGAACCAAGACCTCAAGAAGTATATTTAGAAATTGTTTAACTTTTATCGATTATGAGAAAAAGGAGATGTGCCAGTGAACAGGAGAGAACAAGTAATCCACTTTTGGTACCGAGAAGGACCAGAAGTCAAAACCTTATTGCGCAACGAGAGACTGAACAAGTAACGTTACCCTCAGTCCAGGATGAGGGAGAGGAGTCATTCCCTGGATCTTCTGGCAGTTCAAGCGAGGAGGAGTTAGGTTCCTGGAACGAGGAAACTCAACCCAGCCCTACTCCCGTAGCAAATTCTGTCTCTGGAGCTAATAATGCAGGTGCAAAATCAAAGAGACAGAAATGGACGGAAGAAGAAAATAAGGAGGTCATGTTTTGCCACTTCTATGTTCGTACAACCACACTAACGGGCAATATAAGGACTACGTATGAAATGTGGAAGCAAAGAAATCCAAATACCCGACTTGAAATGGATGCAAATAAACTTGCAAATCAGAGAAGGTACATAGTCAAGAGCGGAAAGATATCACCGGTCGAGCTCTCAAGAATAGAGCGTAGTGTGAACGAAATTGTGGAAGTTGGTCTTAGAGATATTAACGAAGATGATTCAAATCAAGCCCACCAAGCGAGTAGAAGACATGAGGAGGAAGATCTGGAGATTCTAGATGATGAACAAGTAGATCCCAGTCAGGTAAGTTTGCCAAGCAGGAGTAGTGATGTGACAGAAGATGCAAGTAGCACAGGTAATGAACGAATTGATTCAAACCATGAAGAAATAGAGCATTCAAAGCTACAGGAAGAGATTATGGACAGGTGGAGCAAGTATAAAGATTCTGAATGTGACTCGATGCAGAGACCAAGACTCCCTTAGCTGAAAATAACACGCAAACTACTGGCGTTAGTAAGTAAGGCTCAAAAAGCTCTAGTAATCATTATGAAAGATCACAATGTAAACATTACGGAATTAAATCACTTGGTTTACGCTACAGCAGAAGTTATTACAGAAAATCTAGGATTATCTCTAAACTCAAAGAGGGAAAACCGAGAAGTACGAGAAGCACCTTGGAAGAAAAGAATTCAGAAGCAAATAGATGGATGGAGAAAAGAGTTGTCATATCTGAGAGAAATTCAATCGGAAACATTGTCTAGAAAACTGCAAGCTATAAAACGCAAACTGACTGAGAAATATAATATAAAAAACTCTAGTGATATTGTCCGAGTAGAGGAGTTGCTGAAACAGAAAATACAAGCTAAAGCCTGTAGAGTGCGGCGTTTTCACAAACGAGTCCAACAATATCAGCAAAACAGGATGTTCAACACAGATGCGAAGAAGTTCTACAGAGATCTGGGTGCGAAGAAGATTGAAGTCAAAGAATCACCATCATTAGAATCTATAGAGGCATTTTGGAAAGGGATTTGGGAAGATGATAGAGGATATAATAGAGAAGCGGAATGGATAAGTAAGCAGAGAGAGGCAAATGATAATTTACCAGCAATGGAATGGCAACATATTACTGCAAAAGAAGTGACATCAAGTTTGAGGAAAGTTGCTAATTGGAAATCACCAGGACTGGATGGAATTCATTCCTTTTGGTTGAAGAAATTAACTTCATTGCATAAGTATTTAGCTAATGCTTATAATGAGTTAATTGAGCAACCTCAAATAACACCAATATGGTTAACGAAAGGAATAACAACCCTTCTTCCAAAGTCAGAAGCCACTCAGTTTCCAAAAAATTACCGACCAATTACTTGTTTGCCAACTATGTACAAAAATCTCACATCAATCATTGCAATAAGAATGAATACATTTCTAGGTGAAAATAATTGTTTGCCTCTAGAACAAAAGGGATGCAGCAGTGGATCATATGGATGTAAAGATCATCTGATGGTTAGCAAATCAGTCATGGAAGATTGTAAGAAGAGGAACAGAAACTTATACATGGGATGGATTGATTATAAAAAGGCGTTTGACAGTGTGCCACACAGCTGGATCATCCAAGTCATGGATCTTTACCACATAAACAGAAAATTGGTTGCATTTTGCCAGGGCGTAATGCAAATGTGGAGCACACATTTAGTGCTAACTACCCAGGATGGCCAAATAACAACGGGGAATGTGAACATCAAGAGAGGAAAATTTCAAGGAGACTCTCTTTCTCCGTTGTTATTTTGCATGAGCCTTTTCCCACTCTCAAGTATGTTAAACGGTAAAAGTGATGGATATCAGATGGCTAATGCAAGAGATAGAGTAAACCATTTGCTGTACATGGACGATCTGAAGCTGTTTGCCAAGAATAAAGAAGAAATTGAAGAGTTGTTCAACACCGTAAAAATATTTAGTGATGATATTTCTATGGAATTTGGGCTCGATAAGTGTGCAACATCCACATTTGTGAAGGGCAAATGTGTGCAGTCGAGAAATATCATAATAGACCCCAACACAATGATAATGGCTTTAGATCGTGACAAGAGCTATAAGTATCTTGGGGTCAATGAGGGAGATGGCATACAACATGATTCTATGAAAGAAAAACTGGTAACTGAGTACCGTAAACGAGTCCGACTGATATTGCAAAGTGAGTTGCATGGAAGAAACAAAATAACAGCCATTGGATCGTTTGCAGTACCTGTCATACAATACAGTTTCGGGGTTCTCAACTGGAAGATGGAGGAGCTCAGAGTGATCGACAGGAAAACCAGAAAACTTTTGACGATGCATGGATTACATCACCCTAGAGCTGATGTGGAACGTCTTTATGTTTCAAGGAAAGATGGCGGTAGGGGATTATGTAACATTGAAAATGCATATAAAACAGCAATCATTGGACTGGCTGAATATTTGAAGAGAAAGAGTTTAGATAAATATGTGCAATTGGTTGTGGCCCACGAAAAAAGAAGACCCAAAACACTTTCAATGTTGCAGATAGCTGAAAAGTTGAAATTACCCCTGATGTTACCACCTATGACAGAGAATCCTAATAATTGCCCGACTGAGATCGTGAGGAATCTAAGGCAAGATGTGAAGAAGGCACTGAAGAGTAAGTTGATAGAAGTTTGGGAGTCAAAGGCAATGCATGGTCAATATGCGAGAAATCTTAAGGAAGAATATGTCAGCAGAGAACATACCTTTAATTGGATTCAAAAAGGAGACCTCAAAGGAGAGACAGAAGCATTTCTTGTTGCAGCTCAAGACCAGGCATTGAGGACAAGAAGTTATGAAAAACGTATACTGAAGACAGGTGGAAATGGCCTATGTAGATTATGTAAACAATATGAAGAAAACATAGCTCATATAGTTTCTGGTTGCCCTATTCTTGCTAAAGTTGAATACATAGAACGCCATGACCGTGTCGCGTCTTACCTTCATTGGGAGGTGTGCAAGAACTATGCTATTCAAGTGACCGACAAGTGGTACGACCATAAACCAAACCAGGTCACTTGTAAAGATAAAATAACAATACTTTGGAATGAACAGGTGAACACAGATCGGACGATATTAGCAAACAAACCTGATTTAATTATCAAAAACACCGAGGAACGAACGTGTCTGATCATCGATGTAGCCATTCCAATGGAAACTAATGTCATGAAGAAGGAATCTGAGAAGAAGTTGAAGTACAGAGATTTGGAAATCGAAGTTAAAAGGATGTGGGGATTAAAGACTACAGTACTACCAATCATTGTCGGAGCACTGGGCACAGTAACAACTAATTTTGAAGATTATGTGAAGACCATTCCAGGAAATCCATGTTGGAAAGAAGTTCAGAAGATCGCTGTCCTTGGAACATCTCATATACTAAGAAGAGTATTAACGTGACCTCCTGTTTAAATATGTATGTTATTTCCTAAAAAATATGGATTATTTTTGGATTAACAATGTAATACCTACCAGTTAGTTTTGTAAATGAACATACTTTCTGTGAATAAAACGATAATAATAATAATAATAATAATAATTATTATTATTATTCTAGACACCAGAACTACGGCTAATTGGGGGAACGGCGACATCGGTGCCAGAAGCAGAGGTATTATTTCTAGTATTAAGTACGCTAAATATCGGGATTGTATATAAAATGCGGTTTTTTTCTAACAATGTTTTTCTTTTACACAGCCGGAGACATGGGGGGATTCCTACCCCCTAGAGAGGGAGGAGGATTCGATTTTTGAGATTGAGATCGGAGAAACAATGCCCGATGGCCAAAAGTACGTATGCTAATTCATTTCTACTATGAGAATTTTACTAATGATCTTTTTGCATGTATTTAAAAATACTTTTATAATATTCATGTTCTCTCTTTTAGGCGGCTCAAAGAATGGGTAGAGCACACAACAGTGAGGAGAGCTGATCGGGCGGCAGCCCTGTTGTCACAGCGTATGGGGTATGTCATAGACTTAATTCATTTTATGATAACGCATAATGAAAGTAATTCAAAGTCCGGCGCTCAATAATTTCTTCTTTATTCACAGAAAACCCATCGATGCACCGCCGCCGCCAATGGTGTCACCGTTCTCACCGGGATCATCCGTGATCTTTGAGTAAGTATATATAAGCAAGAAACATTTCATTATTTCTTCAACTATGAATGATGATAATGCTTTGTTGATATTATCTTATAATAATAATAATAATAATAATAATAATAATAATAATAATAATAATAATAATAATAATCACGGAGGCCGTGATCAAGTGCCGGCAGCTGATGTGAAGCTCTTCACATTTTATTGGTTTTTTATATGTTTCTTAAAGTTTACTAACCCGAAATTGATATTGAGGTGAGTGGAAGTATTTTATACATATCTTGTGATAATAATTTGGAGTTGATATTATTATAGAAGAGGAGAATAATCAAGAGAAGATATTGGCTTTCTCATTTCGAAAGGAAATTTCACAAGGAACAGGAGATTGGTTTTGTTATTTCACGGCCATTTGGCACTGTTTCTCGTCAACAACCAAGGTTCAATATTTAAGAAATCAAGACCAAATATCAGCAATGCCAGCACGAACACGAACCGTTAAAACATCTAATGGTACTCAACGTGAGGAATTAAATAATACTAGAACTAGATCTTCCATGAGTTCAAGAGAGGAATTAGGTCCCTGGATCGAGGAAACTCATACCAGCCCTATTCCTGACCAATCTGCTTTCATATTAAATGAAACCATACAGCCAAGAAGGCAGAAATGGACAATGGAAGAGTATAAGGAGATTATGTGGTGTCATACATATGTTAGTCATACTACACTGACTGGTAACATGAAGATGACTTTTCAACTGTGGAGAAGAAGAAATCCTAATATACGGCCTAACATGGATTCAAACAAACTGACTAATCAGAGGCGGTACATAATTAAGAACAACAAGTTGACAGTAGATGAACTGAAAGTGATTGAAGAACATGTGAAAATGGTTATTTCAAGAGATAATGGTGTTCAAGATGAGGAAGTAGCTATTGAAGATCAAGATCAAGACCCTACTAATATTTCGATACCTGCATTATTATCAATGACCCCGGAGAGATTGAGACTGAGGCCAATCCTGAATGGACAACTCCGAGTGGAGGAAACAGGAGGTATTGATGAAACAGGGGATATTGATGATCGTGATGGAGGGGAAGAAATTGAAGATCGAGATCAAGATCTTACTCATTGTTCGTTGCCTCTACTCTCATTGGATCCGGAGGTGGTTGGTGAAGTGCAGCACTCGGACCTAGAGGACGAGATCATGGAGCGCTGGAGACAGATGAAGGCGGAGTCGACGTGGTCCAGGGGGAAACTTCCTAAGTTGAAGGTGACGAAACAAACTAAGAGAGTCCTTATTGAAGTTAATTCTGCGCTAGGAAAGATCGCGTTAGCAAATGATCACATAAATCTGACTGACATCAACATCTTGATATATGCAGCTGCACAAACACTATTTAAAAAAATAGGTTATGAGATCAAAGAGAACACCGGGCAAAATAGTAAAAATGATCAGAAGTGGAAGAAAAGAATCCAAACCCAAATTGACGAATGGAGGAGGGAAATATCTCACATAACAGAAATTCTACAAAGTAAGGAGTTATCAATAAAACTACAAAAGATTAAAGTTAAACTTGGGTTTAAATACAATATTGCAAGCTCAGATGATTTTACTCGTATCAAAGAGATACTCAAGCAGAAAATACAGGCGAAGGCCCAAAGAGTGAGAAGATATAAGAAACGAGTGTTGCAGTATCAGCAGAATAAACAGTTTAATGAGGGAGCTAAATCATTTACAGAAATATACTCAACAAACAAATTGATGTAAAAATCCACCCTCCGATTGAAGATATTGAGCAATTCTGGAAAGGAATTTGGGAGGATAATAAACAGCACAATCATGAAGCTCAGTGGATCAAGAATATGAAAGAAGAGAATTCAACAATACCGGAGATGGAATGGAGAGACATTACAGCTTTAGAGGTATCAAAACAACTATACAAATCAGCCAATTGGAAAGCTCCTGGGTTAGATGGAATACAGAACTTCTGGCTAAAATCCTTTACAACTCTTCATGGTCGGATAGCAGATGCTTATAATAGTGCAATCCGTGATCCAGAAGGTGTTCCCGAGTGGCTAACCCAGGGTAAAACCTGTCTTTTGCCAAAGAGTCATGAAACGCATCTTCCAAAAAACTACAGACCCATTACTTGTCTATCCACAATGTACAAGAACTTGACGGCCATCATATCGAGCAGAATGCATATATTTTTTGACCAACAAAATATCATGCCGATGGAGCAGAAAGGATGTAGCTCAGGTTCTTTTGGATGTAAGGACCATCTTATGTTAAGCAAAGCTATCATGGAGGATTGTAAGAGAAATAAAAGAAACTTGCACATGGGGTGGATAGACTACAAGAAAGCGTTTGATAGTGTTCCACATAGTTGGATTCTTCAAGCTATGGACATCTATCGATTAAACCCTAAACTGATAAGATTTTGCAAATCAATCATGACAACCTGGCGAACTAGTCTTACGCTTAGGACTCACAAGGAAGTAATCACGTCTGAGGGTATTTCAATAAAGAGAGGAATATATCAAGGCGATTCTTTGTCACCGCTTCTTTTCTGCATGAGCCTCTTTCCTCTAACAAGCATGTTAAACAAATCTCGATGTGGATACAAAGTGAAAAATACTGATGTAAGAGTAAATCATCTAATCTATATGGATGACATCAAAATATTCGCCGAGAAAAGGGAAGAGATGGAAGAAATGATTGGTATTGTTAAACGTTTTAGTGATGATATATGTATGGAGTTTGGCTTGGAGAAATGTGCAACAGCTGCATTTAAGAAAGGGAAAATAATATCATCTGAAAATATTATTGTTGATAATAACTCTTCAATCAAGATGTTGGATCCTGGAGAAGCATATAAATATCTAGTAATTGAAGAAGGGAATGGAATCCAGCATGTAGCTATGAAAGATAAGTTGGTTCAAGAATATCGGAGGAGAGTTCGTTTGATATTGCAGACTGAGCTGAATGGGAGAAATAAAATTCTTGCAATTGGAGCTCTTGCACTGCCAGTCTTACAATACAGCTTTTGCATATTGGATTGGAGTCTCAAAGAATTAAAGAATATTGACAGAAAGACCAGGAAACTACTAACCATCCACAAGATGCAACATCCAAGAGCAGATGTTCAAAGATTGTATGTCTCAAGAAAGCAAGGTGGAAGGGGATTGTGTCAGGTGGAAGGCTCATACAGATCGGCAATGATTGGGACTGCCGAGTACATACGACTAAAGAAAAGCGATCACTTTGTGAACATCATCAAAGTGAGTGAGGAAAACAGACCAAAAACCTTATCGATGTTATCATTAGCAGACAAATTCAAGTCTAGCATTAACATGTTGAATGTACAAACACAAACAGACAAGGATATTCTTCACCAGGTAAGAAAAATTAGAGAAGTCGTCAAGTCAAAACTACAGGACCAATTATGTGATGAATGGGAGGGGAAAGCCATGCATGGTCAGTACCCAAAGAATATGAAGAAAATATTTATTAACAGGCCAAGTACATTCAATTGGCTTGTGAAAGGAACCCTTAAAGGCGATACTGAATCCTTAATTGTAGCTGCACAAGACCAATCATTAAGAACGAGAAGCTATGAGAAGAGGATTCTTAAGACTGGATCGAATGGAATGTGTAGATTATGCAAACAGCACGAAGAAACGATTGACCACATAGTGTCAGGATGTCCAGTGCTAGCTAAGAAAGAGTACATCGAACGTCATGACAAGATAGCAGCTTCCCTTCACTGGGCAATATGTCAACATTTCAACCTCCCAAAATCAACACATCACTATGATCATCATCCACCTCAAGTATGTGAAAATGGAGATGTTACAATAATATGGAATGAACAAGTACGAACTGATAGGACCATCTTAGCCAACAAACCTGACATCATTATAAAAAATATAAAAGATAGCACATGTCTAATTATTGATGTTGCTGTTCCTATGGATGGAAATGTACTGAAAAAAGAGTCGGAGAAAATATTGAAATACCGAGACCTCCAAATTGAGATAGGACGGATGTGGAAACTGTCAACCAAGGTATGTCCTATAGTAATTGGAGCGCTTGGAACTATCACCAACCACTACCAAGATTATGCGAAAATGATCCCAGGAGAATTTTCTTGCACCGACCTCCAAAAGCACGCGTTATTGGGATCGGCCTACATCATCCGTCGAGTCATCACTTGAACCACAGAATCTACAAAACCCAATGCAGCATAGAATCACGGTGTGATTCCGCTGCATGAATGGATGTTTTGCCAATATGTTATAATAGTGTATTGTACTGTATTATAATATATTGTGAATAAAGACAATAATAATAATAATAATAATAATAATAATAATAATAATAATAATAATAATAATAATAATAATAATAATAATAATAATAATAATAATAATAATAATAATAATAATAATAATAATAATAATAATGTTATTTTCGTTTTTTCTTAACAGAGATCTGGCAATTATCGATGCTCTTCTACTACAATTAGAAATGGAAGCATCGAGAGACGTGGAAGTCTCTGCCCCCGACGCCCCCGCCCCCGAAGCCCCTGCCCCCGACGCCCCCGCCGCCGCCACCGCCACCGCCGCTGTCGATAACATTACCCCTGCAGAAACATACAGGTAAAAAATAAATAAAAAATCTTATTACTAATAGGACAAGACCGATTCCTTCCCACCGTTCATCAATAATTTTCATCATCATCTCCCAATGACATGATTGTTGAACAATGTGACGTGTAAAGATATAATTAACATCTCATAAGTAAATTAAATAAATCAGTAGAAAAACACAACAGTTTCAGACTAAGGTAGTGTTAAAAATACAAAACATTGTATAATTTAAAGTTAAGCTAGTGTAAGCTTGTGTTTGAATTGTCTTTGCCCCAAAGACAATTCAAACACAATTTAGCGACTGATCGGCGACCGGGGTTGACCTCTATTCGGTCCCTATCAAGAGCAATTCCCTCATGATCAAGATAGGCTTTGATATAGGCCTCCCGAGATTGTTCGTCATTACAATGCTCGGGCCATCCTGATGCCTCCTGTTTTACTTTGAGATAAGTGTCTATGTATCCCGAAAACAATCCTCCGGATCTATTGTGTTTTGAATAAATAGTTGTCTCGTACAGCCACGCCTCGTAATACTCTACAATTTGGTATCCCAATGACACTGCTTTTTTTAGTTCATCACTCACCCATGTGCCTGTGATTGCACGGTCCTCAGGGTTGTCGTGATTGCAAGAGCTTTGTTGGAGTGTCTCACCGCACGTACGACACAGTAAAAACATTAGCTTGTCGTGTATTCTGTATGGTAGGACTGGAAAAAGCAAATTTCTAGGGGGTAAGACTTTACATTTTACTATCCCCTCCACCCCTTCTAATCCTTGAGCACGAACAAAGTCCTGTAATTCATTAGCTACTAGCACCCTAGGATGACCTAATGGGTATTTAAAGTATTTGTTAATACTAGGGTACAAACTGGTGTAATCAAAGTACCTGAGGACCTCACCCTTCGCCTTGTCCACCTCGTGAAGGAAAGTAAAATTTTCTGTACGCCCCCCATACATTGAATCTCTAACGTCTAATAATGGTTGTGCTACTAGGGGATGTTTTTTAGTGTAGTTACTTATCTCAGGGTTGGTTTTCTTAAGCTCTGTAAACACACACTCCCACATGGTAATCACCGTATATCCCTGTCTTACCATTCGTGCCAGCTTGTCCATGGTACGATCGTAGCGCGTTCCCATGGTCTCGTCGGGGTTATCCCTTAGCCTCTTACTCCTGTCAACATAGCAATTAGGGCATGAGTGATGATAACAACCATTGAACTCCCACACGGTCTTTGTTTCTGCGTGGTAGCCATCTACCTTCATCCTCAAATCCGGTAGAACAACCTCTGACCCTCTGCCAGCATGCTGGATGGTAATACCTCTCTCACGCTCTTCCCACAACAGCCATTCAACGGCAGCGACAGACTGTTTATCCTTCCACCTGTAGCCGTTCCTAGGTACAAGTCCCACTTGCTCTTCCTTGAGGAAATTGCGCCTAAAGACTAGGCCACAGGCAGAGGCTAGAGTACAGGCGCTCTCGGAGAATGGACAAACACCGCCGGTGGCAATGAATTCTCTCCTGAACGCAACACATGCCCTCCTCAGAATATCTACATCCGAGATGCAGTATCGAAGTGTTTCTGCTTGCATGTCAAAGATATAACCCTCCTTGGAGAGCTTCTCATGCCATGCTTCAAAAACTTTTCGATCCTCTTCAAACATAGATTCTGGATAGTAATATTTCGCATCAGGAAGAGGTCCAAAATAGGACGCGTTCGCTAAAGTATTCATACCATGCGGGTAGAAACCTTTCACAGCATTTGGAATGGCAAAGGCTTTAGGTAGCTTTGACAATGCCATTGGCATGTAATTGAGACTGTCAATGAATCTCAAGCTCTTATCAAGTTTCATCGACAATATCTTTGAGCCGTTCAAAATCAAAGAGGGATCTAAACCCATAGATTCTACAAAGTATTTGAGGATAAAGTAAGTGTCGAAACGTCCGCCAGAATGCGCAATACAGGTTACAGTTTTTGTCTGTGCCACTGCTCGAACATATTCGCAAAATTGTTTCACAGGCTCTTCCTGAAAGATCATCTGTTTAACCCCACAATAGCCACATAACTCTTCACGATCCAAATCCTCAATGCACTCTAGACATGCCTGTTGTAGAACACAAAGGTTTGGTTCGTGAATAAAAGTGTTACTTTTACCGTCATAAGGTGTTTCTTGACGCGTTTCGAAATCAAAGAAAATAAATACATGTTTTTTGGTGGGTGGCTTTTGCTTATCGACCTTCATAAAGCAAAGATGTCCCGCAGGTCTATAATTATTACAAATTTTACAAAACACCTCACCGCAGCTATGTGGCTCTCTTTTATCATTAATACTATAGAAAGTTCTACAAGTGGGACAAACTTTTGATGTTTCACAAATGCCCGCCAAAAGGTGTTGTTGAAAACACTTTTCGTTTTTAAAAAATCTACGACAATCTGAACAGTGTTTTTTACCAATTCCAATCTGTTCGCAGGTGGGAGTCAATCCACATAGAGAGCATTGTGTATTGCATCTATGAGTGGTATTGAATCGAGTATCGCAGGCATCGCAGTAAAATCTTGTAGAGAAGGCTGCAGGAATGGAGACAATGACATTGTAATGATTGTCACCATACAGCAGATTCAGACGTTTCGGAGCCACGGTACGCCCTCTATACAACACTTTGGATCCCTTGCAAACCACCCCCCTCTCTGAGAATTGGTAAATCATAATTTTGAAACGACGTGCAAGAAGTTTTTGGAATTTATCAAGCTCCTTAATGCCACACCCCTCAGGAGGGACTGTCACACCGGCGAGCTCGCATAGCTCAATCGCCTTGGAGCGCTGAAGATCAGAGTTTTTTTTTTCAATCTTTCATAGCGAGGTCTAGGTTTTGTTGCACGAGCTATAGCTACAACTAAGGCCCTCGGTAAGCACAGTTCATCGTTGTTGTTGTTAATGGTGATAATGCCCTTTTTACGATGACAGAATTCCCCAAAACTTGTGTTGCGGAGACGGAGGTGGCCTCTGCCCGCAGGCATTCGCACTCGTGTAAATGCTACTTTCAGGGGACAAGCCACACCGTATGCAGCATTGCTCTGAATAACGCGGTATACGTTTTCCCAGAGCACTGCCGGTGTTAGCTGATCCATCCGTCGGAAGCTGACAAAAATGGGATTGCCTGGGTTCTGCTCGTGTTCCAGAGTAATGCCAACCATGTCTCCTGGAAGTGCATCGAGGCTAAACAAATCTAGTATGGCCACGAAGGCTTCCTCTGTCCAAGTAATGGGGGAGTGCCTAACTGTTGGGGGCTCACGAATTCTGAGGCGAACGGTTCGAACAGTACTCGACAGCCCACGTGCCTCCTTTGTATCATCCGTGTAAATAATTAAATGTCTGTTACCATCATCATCTCCAGCCCCTTCTCCCTCAACTCCTTCAGCCCCTCCAAAATCAACACCACCCCCTCCTCCCACAATGATCCCAGCACCTACCGTGTTTGATCCCGGTGGTGGTCCATATGGCGCCGGATCTGGTCGGCTCGATGGCCCTGGTTGTGGCTGCCAGGTTTCTAAAGGGGCGGCAGCTCTGGGAGTGGCAGACACTGCGGGGGTGGCAGCGACCATGGGGGCGGGAGACAGGTAGGCTCCCGCCTGTTGAGCTGTGGTGGCTGTGCCGGGGATGGTGGAAAACCATTCGGGGTACTCTCCAAACAGTGCTTCAACCGCCTGCTGGGCCTCCATGAGCTCACTAACACTGTTGACAGAAGATTGATACAATCAGGATAGATGTTAAACAATGCAATTTACTTATTCTCAAGGTGCTAGACGTTTCATTTTCCATATTTACTTTATTTTGTTTTAATGCAGTTTAGAGTGTATACCCACTTATTTTTAACGTCGCACGATTCTGCTACTAGACTACTAGTGCTAATTTACTTGTACTAATTTATTTATATTTATACGTTGATCGAATGTTCATTTTTCTATCTTTAACGCGTTGCACTTCCACACTAGCTTAACTTTAAATTATACAATGTTTTGTATTTTTAACACTACCTTAGTCTGAAACTGTTGTGTTTTTCTACTGATTTATTTAATTTACTCATGAGATGTTAATTATATCTTTACACGTCACATTGTTCAACAATCATGTCATTGGGAGATGATGATGAAAATTATTGATGAACGGTGGGAAGGAATCGGTCTTGTCCTATTAGTAATAAGATTTTTTATTTATTTTTTACCTGTATGTTTCTGCAGGGGTAATGTTATCGACAGCGGCGGTGGCGGTGGCGGCGGCGGGGGCGTCGGGGGCAGGGGCTTCGGGGGCGGGGGCGTCGGGGGCTTCGGGGGCAGGGGCGTCGGGGGCAGAGACTTCCACGTCTCTCGATGCTTCCATTTCTAATTGTAGTAGAAGAGCATCGATAATTGCCAGATCTCTATTAAGAAAAAACGAAAATAACATTATTATTATTATTATTATTATTATTATTATTATTATAATTATTATTATAATTATTATTATTATTATAATTATTATTATTATTATTATTATTATTATTATTATTATTATTATTATTATTATGATTATTATTATTAATATTATTATTATTATTATTATAAGATAATATCAACAAAGCATTATCATCATTCATAGTTGAAGAAATAATGAAATGTTTCTTGCTTATATATACTTACTCAAAGATCACGGATGATCCCGGTGAGAACGGTGACACCATTGGCGGCGGCGGTGCATCGATGGGTTTTCTGTGAATAAAGAAGAAATTATTGAGCGCCGGACTTTGAATTACTTTCATTATGCGTTATCATAAAATGAATTAAGTCTATGACATACCCCATACGCTGTGACAACAGGGCTGCCGCCCGATCAGCTCTCCTCACTGTTGTGTGCTCTACCCATTCTTTGAGCCGCCTAAAAGAGAGAACATGAATATTATAAAAGTATTTTTAAATACATGCAAAAAGATCATTAGTAAAATTCTCATAGTAGAAATGAATTAGCATACGTACTTTTGGCCATCGGGCATTGTTTCTCCGATCTCAATCTCAAAAATCGAATCCTCCTCCCTCTCTAGGGGGTAGGAATCCCCCCATGTCTCCGGCTGTGTAAAAGAAAAACATTGTTAGAAAAAACCGCATTTTATATACAATCCCGATATTTAGCGTACTTAATACTAGAAATAATACCTCTGCTTCTGGCACCGATGTCGCCGTTCCCCCAATTAGCCGTAGTTCTGGTGTCTAGAATAATAATAATAATAATAATTATTATTATTATTATTATTATTTTCTTTATTCACAGTAATCTAATACAAAGTACTATAATTGATACTGGCGACATTCAAAGTATGGAAAGCCAGGAGTAAACCATACTCCTAAGGCTTTCATGTCATGTTATGGAGACTATGTGATAACTTTTCTTATGATTCGACAAGTTCCAAGTAGTGCAGTTTTCTGTATTTCTTCACTAAAGTGTGTGCCATATTATTATTATTATTATTATTATTATTATTACATATTATTATTATTATTTTCTTATTTGCCTCGTTGTTTTAACATAATATAAAGAAAATTTGATTATAATAATAAATTAATTGTTAACTTACATGCAATACAAGTGGGATTCCCCCACCCCCAATGGTGTAGGTGCTGGAGCCACATTTAATTGTGACCCCTCCCGCCCCGCCACCCAACTAGGCAAACCTCGCAGCATCTTGCGATACACTATAGAGAAATATGTTTTAATCATCTAGTAAGAACACTTATAAATTAGATAGCCTCTTCATAATCGAACACTTACTTCACCCACGGTCGGGACATTAGAGCCGCGAGACTCTCATCTTTTGAAGGAGCTGATAATACAACCCCCGAGTCTTGTTCCTCCTCGTCATCCGACATCGTGAGATCGACGATCTCAGAGCTGAAAAAAAAAAATATATATATATATATATATATATAGAAAAGTCGACTACCTGTGTAGTGCTTTTAGTTTTTTAGATTTATTGTAACTTTAAACCTTGATTATTAGAGGCACTCACATAGGCTTATATACCATTAATTGTTTTTTCTGACATTGACAGTTGTTTGAATGTAAAAGTTTTCTATTTCTATAAGTTATTATTTTATTTTTTGGCCCTGATGATATCTGTGCATTCACAGATGAAACGTTGGCACGTTTAATAAATAAAACGGAGAAAAACCAGAAAAACTTTTATTTATTATATATATATATATATATATATACACGTCAAATTATGACTTTATAATCGGTGGGAAGGAGACGGTTGCGGCCTATTAGCAAGATAGTAACTAGGTTTTTTCAATTACTATAGCACATACAATCTAGAGGTTGTTAGATCGATGACGATATTTTCGTAGAACGAATTTACAACAAATCGAGAATTTTAAAATTGAGGGGTAGGAGACGGTCGTGGTCTATTAGCAAGATAGCAAATAGGTTTTTCAATGACGGTAGACAATCAATCTACAGGTTGTTAGACCGATGACGATATTTTCGTATAAAAATACATTTACGACAGATCAAGAATTTTAAAATTGATGGGTAGGAGGCATTCGTAGCCTATTAGTAAGAAACGGGTCTTTTACAACATATATTCTAGACTTTATGCATATTTTCGTGTTGGATGTATGACATCTATTGAAAGAAAAGAATGCATTCTCACCCTGTGCCGAGGCTGCTGTTGTTGTTGTTGTTGCTGCTGTTACTGCGATTGTTGCTATTGTTGTTGTCGTTGTTTACACACAAGCGGCCCCGCTTTCCTATAAAAAGAGTGGTCTGTCGCTCTCTGAAAAATAATAATTATGTACAAACTTTAAGCATAATGATATTCGTTTTATCAATTCTGTAGATAATAACTATTAATTTATAAATTCATTTTTAACCAACTACTATTAATTGAATCAATAACAATAACAAAATAAAATACGTATTTTTACCTCGGTCTTTTTAAAGTTTTGGCCGCATAGCGGCCCTCTCAACCTCCTTGAGGGATCTGGCGGCTCGCTGCCTTGTAGCTAAACCCTCCAAGTCCCTTTCAGCTTTTGCCGCCTTTGCCGCCTCCTCGGCGTCTTCCTGCTCGCCGAGGCGAAGCAACCTCTCGCGGCTCAGGGCCTCCTCCAGACCCCGCAGGTGTTCCAGCCGAGCTTTCTCCTCGGCCTGGACCCTAGCCAACTCCTCCTCCACACCATTGTCGTCACGTAGCACCCTTACCACAGTTGGTAAGGGTGTTTGGCTATAGCAACAACAATAACTTATTAACGCCTGCGGTGCAATTCCTACAATCACACAATCTTTGATTTCTACAATGTATACGACAACAACACTCGTTACGCTCGTCTTAACAACAATCAATATGGCGACACACATTGGGTTTTATACGTTTTTAAACTGTATATATTGTATCTACAAAGCTAGCGTTTAAAGAGAACTATCTTTTCTAGAATTCAATGGTTCGAATATAACACATGATTGTACTGATCGTGGATCGCCATGACTTTCGATTCTTATAATCTCCATGATGATTTTTCTAAAGATTTTCAAGATTTTCGAGTATGAATAAAACATTTGTTTCTATTAAAAGAGTAATTTATTGTAAACTATCAATAATAAACTATCAATAATAAACTCACAACCTCTATCAATATAAACAGTAACACTAGAAACGTATAAGATATTATTTCTTTCTTTTTTTTTTTTTTTTGCTTACCTGCTTGCATCTCTCGGAGTAACCTCCCATTTCTTAAGCATAAACTTTTTCATTTTCTTTCTTTCGAGAGAGAGAAAATGAAAGACGCGAAAACACACGGAAAAATGCAAAGCAAAAACACAATCACTCGACACTAATTAAGAACTATTGAAACTTTGTAATATGATAATTGCTAAGGTGCAAAGATTACACTGTAGACACGAGCGCTTATTAAAGATTGTTCAAATAAACGAAACGCGTAATTATCGAAAGGGAAATCCTGGCGCGATACTGACACACTCAGAATTCACGATAGACTGACAGATCTTCAAACCCCTAACACCCAATAGATGTTTATATATCAACCCCCACCTTTTAAATGGTAGTTTCAGAGTCATTTGTGGACAATAACTCTGTTTTTCCTAATCTACTGGTCTAATTCTATTAAGTTCCCACGCATCTGAGGGTGTAACAACCCCTAGTTAGTAACTATTATGACTTTTACTACACGACCTTTCTACAATAAAATAATGCAGCGTTTTATTCCCACACACTCACAGGAGAACAAGAGTCCGAGAGTGCTGGTAGCATCCCCCAATAATTACTAATAACCATCATTCGACAATCCCGCATATTTATACATTAATCATCACAAGACCCCCCCATACCCTTCTCCCCCACCCCCCGCGCTAGAGAGGCAGATGATGAGAATCACACCCTCATCTGGACACATACACTCAGGAGAACAAGCGTGGCTATTGTTAAGAATCATATAGCATACGG
This sequence comes from Leuctra nigra, assembly GCA_934045905.1. Taxonomy (NCBI): domain Eukaryota; kingdom Metazoa; phylum Arthropoda; class Insecta; order Plecoptera; family Leuctridae; genus Leuctra; species Leuctra nigra. Next base: position 10,118,756 of record OW203771.1, on the reverse strand, counting down.
GTAGCAACCCCTGATAACTACCAACACTATTATTTCGACAATCTCACATATCTATATTAATCATCACAATACATTCCTATTTTCACTTCCCATGCAATCAATGGCAGAAGTTAAACATCACACCCGCATCTCTACTTTACATCTACCCATATATTTGAGGATTGCAATCAATCCCACAGCATTTTTCCCACGTACAAGAACACCAGAGAATAGCAACATTTTCAAAGCGACAACAACCCTGAGAAAATCTCCTCACACATAAAAACAATAAACAATAGAGAGTTTAATTATCTCAAATATATTAACGATTACAAACCATTCCATACGGGTGGATACCACACGTGGGAATCTTAATTTATAAACGGGGGAGCATTAGAGGGGGAGAAGAAACACACGCATAAGGGTCAATCATTTAAGACGTAATAACTGTCTAGACTGACCCCCCTTTTGACCCCCCCCAGTCTACGCAAAAGAGTATTTCTCCTACTATCGTCAAATAAGAAAATTTGATTATACCTTGATTTTGGCCTGCACTGTGTGAGCTTGCGGCAGATCTTTGAACTTCATGACACACCACGATTGCTCAGTCGGTTTCGGCGTTCTTCTTGTTGCGCCGATAACTCTCACGCTACGGTGCAGCTCCTTGCGGTCTTCGTAGAAAGCAGAATAGACGTAGAATTTGTAGCTGCAAAGAAATAACTAGGAAAACGCTCTGTGTAACGCGTTGATAAGCGAGCACGGATACGTGCAACACCTCGAACCATAATCAATAATATACGTAAAACAATTGAAATCTAGAAGCACGATCCATTAAATTATATTAAAAAAATGAATTTGCTTCTCATTGCAAGTAACACTACACTCATGTGTATTTATTGGAATATTTAGGTATTATGGATTAATACAAAATAAAAATACATAGATTCAATCCACAAAATAGACCATTATCTAAGTGCTAATATGAGCAAACCTAATTTAAGAAATATTATCCAAACAGACAGTTCCGTTTAATAGAGCTTACCTAACACATTGCTTACCTAACAAAAACCTAACTGTTGGATCCATAAGAAACATATCGACTAAATAAATAAAATATTTTATAAAATTAATTTCAATTAACAACTAACCAAACTGTTTCTACAATCAAGCAGACTTGCCGGTCTACAAATAATAAGCTCAACCTTTAAAAGGATTTGAAGTAAGACTGCATGTTAAAACTCTTATAATAACCTATACCTACATTAATTACATCTTCTTCAAGAAAATAATATAAAACCTAAGTATAACCAAGCAGGTATTGCTATAACTATATATCATACCGTAAAACGTATTCTAACAATAATAGATAGGCAGCTGCTTGGTTCCGAGCTGTTTTGAATGGGGCGCATCGAGCGGCCGCAACGGACTCCTCGAACCTACAATGCTATTTATATGGGAAAACATGATTTTTTTTATTTATGGACGGATCTTTCTCAAAAACTATACAGGTCTAAGTTAGTATGAGATGAAGGTGTGTGCAAAATTTCAGATCGATACGTTGACCGGTGCGACGTGGGTTGAACCAGCAAAAAAAAAAAAAAAAAAAAAAAAAACACACACACAGAGAAAGTGCCGCAAGAGTCAAGTGGAGACGCTCGCTCCGCTCGCTTAATAACATAGAAATGTAATTCTAGCTGCGTCTAGCTGCGTCTTTTCATTTCTGTAGTTAAACCGTTTGATAACTATTTGTAGGTACCTACCATTCAATATTTCAAAAGAATCAAGAATCATAGATATTCTTGCTATAACTTTTTTTAACGATCAACAATGATGTTAAGAATGTAGGTTTCTGTGGAAAACTTCCATGGAGTCAGGATGATATGAAGGGATGTGCGATGATGTTACAACTGGGTTGTATAAGTCTAAGATAATACCTACCAACGAGCATTTAAAACTTTTTAAGAATATTTTTATCTTGACATATAAACTAGAAACATATTACATAAGAGGACATGGGGCTTTGCCCCCCCCCCCCCCCTCATTTGCGTCTGAGATTATGAATCTTACAAAGACATCTTAACTGGGAAATATAGGCTTAAGGAAACCGTTTTTTCCTGGTTCGGGAAAATAACAAAGTGAATTAATTGCACTCACGGAGCCCCAGAGACTGGTTGCCATGTCGCGTGGACAGGTTCATCCAGCATCTCCACTTTCCTTATCTCAGACAAAACTCCGTGGAGATCCAACTTTTCCTGGAGATTCAGATTTATATTTGAATCTGTTGAATCTGTTCAGACCCATCAGTTCAGTCAGTCAGGATCTAATTTCTCATGATCTGATTTCTATCAACTAAACATAAAGAAAAACTTTAAAATAAAGCAGTAAAACCCGGAATTGGTTCGCATTTGCTTTGCATACACTTAACCTTGGAGCTGCGACTTTTCTTAATTCTAAATACAAAAAATATCCATTTAACAATTCAATTTGAAAAGTTTCATCAGATGTGAAATTCAGTTATTTCTTTAGTCAGTAAAAGCAAGACTTAATGTTAGACCTGATTGGCAATGTCAAGTCTACATCAGCTAATTTATAACTGAATTTCAATTTAATTGTTTCTCTTGTATGTAAAAAGAAGTAAATAATTGAATAAGTAAACTTGACAGAAGCTATCTAGCCAGGAGTGGCTCATCAGTCACTTATCTAGTCGGGCGCTAGCTCGACGCTGCCAAGCACCGCTCTAATACAACGTGCGAGCTACTACCAGACTTATACTGCAAGCGCTTCGGGCCCGATTTCGGGGTGTCAGTACGCATGCAAGCATTTAGAAATGAAAGTTGAAAACCATGGTTATCGGGTATATTTAGCCACCTGACAACACCTAACCAAATATCAAAGTGCTGCGATCATCCCTTCGGGGTGAATTTTGGGCCTCAAACATGCAAGGATTGACTTTCATGTTAGTTAGTTAGTTAGTTAGCTAGGCACGGTCAATTTGTTTGCCCCTCTCCACAGGTTGAACGGTTTGTCCTAGAGAGTTGAAATTTGGCAGAGACATAGAGTCATATTTATAGCAGTGCCCTTTGAAAGAAAATCTGAAACATTTTGACCGGAAGTGAAGTTATTACAATTTTAAATTTTAAATATTTTTAAAGTCAAACGGGTCCATCGAGAGTTTTGAAATTTGGCAACAATAAAGACAATGTATTGCTAGACACTCCACTTCAAGAAAAATCAATAAATTTAAACCGGAAGTGGGAAAATTATCAATATTTACGTTCCGCCCTTCTTCTTTGATACACTAAACAGCGGCTCTAATTCCCATCGGACTGATAGCTCATGTTAGGAAGGCAGCTGGCTTCGACATCTGCATAACACGTTCGATTCCCGATCCCGGAAAACTTTTTTTTTGATATATTATTTTTTAATTTGTATAAGCGATGATACCTTCATGGATATATATTCAAATGAGAGGTCCAGGGATGCTGTGAAGATCATCAATAGACCGAAACTTCGCAATCGCGGCACGCCAGTTGCCATCGTGAACACTGAAGATATCAGGGAATCAGGAATTGCGCACGTCGTTTTACGCTCCACCTTTCTTCTTTGATATACTACACAGGTTTATATTTCAGTGTGTCGAATTGGCTCGGTCACATGAGGCAAGTGACTTCGATCACGGCGTTGCCGGGTTCGTTCCCCGTAACAAACGTTTTATTTTTTATCTTTTTATTTACTTAAAAAATGTTTAACCTTCTTGTGTATATATTCAAAATGTTAATCCGAATACATTCAACGATTACATAGCTACTCTTTTTAATATTATACTCATTGGACTCTAGTAATGATTGTCAATGTATACGTTGTACGTAAAGTTGTGCAATAAAACAACTCGTGGTCATGCTAATCAACAGAATCTTGGTGGCTCAGTTACTAAACTAGAAACCACACAAAAAAATTTCCATTACTGGGTGCATAAGGTTGTCACAGCTTTTAATTTATCCGAATTATTTAATTATGTAAAATTCAGTTAATTAAGTAAATAGTAAAATTCAGTGAAGGCTCCATAACTAATATTCAGAGTATTAGGTGTTTACAACTTTTCATTTGTCACACTTATTTAATTATTTAAAATAGAGTTAATTTGTCAATATTGGTGGCTCAACAAGAAACAAGAACAACACGAAACAAGAAACCACACAAAAAGGCTCCATTACGTGCATCCATTACGTGCATTAGGTTCTAAAATTAATTTAATTATTTTAATTATGCTTATTTGTCAATCTTGATGGCTCAGTTACGAAACAATAAACCACACAAAAAGGCTCCATTACTAGGTATATTAGGTGCTCTTTGCTCCTAATACTCTAAGAGACTAATGCTCTGGTGCTCTGGTACATTTTTAATAAATGAGACTACCAATGGATGCTGTGAAGATCATCAATAGACAGAAACATCGCCATCGCGGCACGCCGGTTGCCATCGTGAACAGTGAAGATATCAGGGAAACAGGAATTGCGCACGTCGTTTTACGCTCTACCTTTCTTCTTTGATATACTACACAGGTTTAATTTCAGTGTGGCGAATTGGCTCGGTCACATGAGGCAAGTGACTTCGATCACGGCGTTGCCGGGTTCGATCCCCGTAACAAATGTTTTATTTTTTTTATCTTTTTCTTTACTTAAAAAATGTTTAACCTTCTTGTGTATATATTCAAAATGTTAATCCGAATACATTCAACGATTACATAGCAACTCTTTTTAATATTATACTCATTGGACTCTAATAATGATTGTCAATGTACACGTTGTACGTAAAGTTGTGCAATAAAACAATTCGTGGTCATGCTTATCAACAGAATCTTGGTGGCTCAGTTACTAAACTAGAAACCACACAAAAAAGGCTCCATTACTGGGTGCATAAGGTTGTCACAGCTTTTAATTTATCCGAATTATTTAATTATGTAAAATTCAGGTAATTTAGTAAATAGTAAAATTCAGTAAAGGCTCCATTACTAATATTCAGTGTATTACGTGTTTACAACTTTTCATTTGTCACACTTATATATTATTTAAAATAGTGTTAATTTGTCAATATTGGTGGTTCAACAAGAAACAAGTACAACACGAAACAAGAAACCACACAAAAAGGCTCCATTACGTGCATCCATTACGTGATCACAACTTAAGTTTCTAAAATAAATTTAATTATTTTAATTATGCAAATTTGTCGATCTTGATGGTTCAGATACGAGACAAGAAACCACACAAAATGGCTCCATTACTAGGTTTATTAGGTGTTTACAACTTAGTAAAAATTATTTCATTATTTCAGATGTTGTAATCTGTCAATCTTAGAAGCTCGGTTACAATAAACAAGAAACTACACTAAATGGTCCATGATAATTAATGGAAATCTGTGGGTATGAGAGATTTAAATTTCATTTCATCATCCAACAATGCTTACGTTAAAAAGTTAGAATAATAAAACGCTTTTAAATTGTCATGATTTATTTCCAAACTGTGAGTCAAAGTCTCATCAAGTGACATTGTTTAATGGAAATAAATGAAACTGAAACTGATGTTCCTCCTAATCTGACACTAATAAAATAAACATTGGTTTTGATGCGAACGTTATATACGAAAGTGGTCTGGCTTGTTTACATCGGCAATACAATAATATTCTTCAAGTATCTAGGCAATAGCACGAAGTTGTTTCCTGGTTTGAAAATATGAAAATATTATCTTCCACAGCAACATCACAAAACAATATAATAATCACTAAATAAGATCAGTGGACTAATTAAAATGCAAGCTCGATAACTGTTTACAAGTACCTATAGAAGAAGACAACAATACTAAATGGACATCGATCGTATTTGCCATGAACAAACAAATGTAAACATTAAGTTGACCTGACAGGGAGAGGCAGAGAGGTGGAGATGCCAGGTATAGGCCGGCCCATGCTATCCGTGTACATAGGCGAGTAAGGCGGGTAGCGTAAATTTCATCACCCGTCATACTCCTTCCCACCAGCACTATAAACACCAGGTGGCTCAGCTAGTTAATCTTAACTAAGTTCCTTTTAAGTTACATTGCCTTCCAAAAACCATCCGGATTTTATTTAAAATGTGTTGTAAACATCTGTAAGCCTGCACGCTTTACCAATTGAGTTTATACTTCGGAACTTTGACATAAAAGAGTGAACATGGGAGAATTTAAAAATGAGGAAACGCATTTGCAATCATCTTTCGTGTACCTTTCAGTTTACCTAGTGGCGACAAATACGCGTTTTACGAGATGAACGCACAAATTCCGGTTTACACCGGAACAATACACCTACAATTTACGTTATTCACATGACTCAAAGCTGTGAACTTTTAACAAATTATAATTTGATATAACTCAAATTCAACCAAAAGAAATGGACCCTTTCGTTATACTAACTTCGGAACTATTGAAATAAAAACAGAAAACTTTAGACAAGAAGTGACGTTGTTGGCGTTAACTGTAATGATAGGTAACACTTAATGATCAGTGAAAGCTGCTATAAACTTATACCCCATATGACATGTTGTACAAAAACAAAAACTTGTAAAAAAAAACTGCCAAGCACCTTCCCACTTAAAACAATTGAGATCTCAAAGAAGGGCCAAGCAATAATATATTGTTTAAACATTTTCGCACTTAAAATTCGTGAAATCATTTCGCCCCGTTACTGCCGCCAAGCACAACACTAAAAACCTAATGTTGTGTCCAAATTTGAAGAATACAATCTAAGTGAACCATCATTGTAAATTTAACAAAATTATAAAAATTAAAAACGACTTCAAAATAAATTTAAAATTGAAATTAAAAAAATTAAAAATAAAGCTTGGCGCATTGAATTTGCACCGACCATATTGTAGACTTCCTCTATCTTCTTCCTACTTTCTGTCTTTCTTCGGCTCCTTTATCGTCATCTTCTTTCTTATGTTGCCTTCTTCTTGACACAATGCGCCTAGCTTTATTTTTAATTTTTTTAATTTCAATTTTAAATTTATTTTGAAGTCGTTTTTAATTTTTATAATTTTGTTAAATTTACAATGATGGTTCACTTAGATTGTATTCTTCAAATTTGGACACAACATTAGGTTTTTAGTGTTGTGCTTGGCGGCAGTAACTGGGCGAAATGATTTCACGAATTTTAAGTGCGAAAATGTTTAAACAATATATTATTGCTTGGCCCTTCTTTTAGATCTCAATTGTTTTAAGTGGGAAGGTGCTTGGCAGTTTTTTTACAAGTTTTTGTTTTTGTACAACATGCATTATTTACGTGAATAACGTACCTCTCTACTTGGTATACCTGAAACGGCCCCGATGAGATGATAACTAGGAAGATAACAATGGCTGTAGCACCACATGCTGGTAGTGCATAGCATCGTCTTCGCAGCACTGTACAGAGGATCATAGATTACCAACGCTTCACAATATAATGTTATCCTTTGAAAACATGATACAAACATGATAAACATGATACATGATGCAAACGTAAACGGTCAAAGTAACATGACATTGAGGTATAATTTGTGTAACACAATAATCTCATTCTGTTCTTAAAATAGTTATTTTTTAAACTTTTTTCAAGATCTATTTGTAATTTAGAGTTTACTTTTATGCCGAATTCAGGCGCAAAGAAAGTTTAAGTAGTGATTGGCGGTGGTAACTGGGCAAAATGATTACACTGATTTTACACGAGAAAAGGTTTTAACAAAACTTGCTTTTTTTTATGATCTACTACTTATGTATTTCGGTGGTGACTTTTAGGCAGAATTCTGGTTTAACTTTTTCTTTTTAGTGCCAAATGTTTGGCTTCAGTAAATGGGTGAAATAATCACGGATTGATCAAAATTTGCTTGGTCCTCCAATAAGATATGAATCCTTTTAGATGTGGCGGTAGGTGCTTGGCAATCTTTTTACAAGTTTTTGTATTTGTGGTATTAATTTTCAGCGAATGTCTTAAATGTTAACAATAACTTTGCTTTCTCATCAAGGGTTGGTGGAAACTTACTCGGGTAGCAAGTCATGTTCCAAGATATTTAATTGTGATTTTATTTAAAATTTTAAGCAGTGGACAAAAGTGTTGAGGTTGTCAAAATGTTAGTGCTGTTTCCAAGGGAACAATGGTAGTTGACAATACAATTTTGACAAACGACTGGTGGGTATTCATGGAAATAAAGGTGAGTACAAATAGATTAAAAAAGAATAACTCATTCCGACACTGTCATACAATAATTAATATGTATACATGAAATTACAAACCAATAGTTAAAGAAATTACGGAATACTTTTGAGAGAAATGGTTTCCTGGGAAACCGTTGTCCTTTCATAACCTCAAAATTGTTTCCCATTAAATTAACCGTAAAAAACAAACAAAAACGTCAACTTCTCAGATCCTAGTCCATCTTGTTGCGAGTCATGGACTGCAAAACACGTAATTTGACTTCTATCTCGCGATATCATAGTGTCACCTGTCATTCACAACCATTGTTTTGTTAGGGGTCATTACACATCTTATAATAGCAAGAATTTTCATAACATCTAACTATTGTGATCAATGGTGCAGTTTGTTGATAAACATAAAATTATCAATTTGTCAGTTCTATAATGCTACTCTCCTGTACAGTCATCTCTGTCTTTTATCCCGTTTTAGAGACGTCCCTATATGACATTTTAGAGGTAATCTTGTTTAGAATTGGATTCCGTTCGAAAATATAAGATATTGAATTAGGACAGAAAAATAGTAAAGAGAATGGATGTAGGGAACAATGGTGATACTCTAGTTGTATTTGGTATGTTTTGATTATCATTTGGTATACATTACTTTAAATGTGATAGCTAGTGAAAAAATGTTCATCATAATGTACTTGCTCCGTCAACATGGACTTGGCCCTAAAAAATAGTTTAATTATATTAAGACTAAAGGTCAGGGGTAGTGTATGGGACTACAAGAACATAATGGCGAACACAAGAATCCAGCAACACCATGATCTACAATAACGGTTAAAATGCAATATTATTTGTACATTTGCTTGTAAGCCATTATTGGAGTACATTTTCAAAAATTATAAAATTATCTTTCGATGAAGTTTATCGTTCCCATGGAAATAGAACTGACATTTTCAACCTTAACACTTTTGGCTTTCGCTTCAAATTTCCGGTACAAATTTAAAATGAAATAGTAATAGACTAACACTACTCAGAAACATCAGTTCAATCATGGCTTGCAATCCGGGTAAGTTGAAATCAGTTCTTGATGGAAGAGTAAGTTTATTGAAACGCTGAAAATTAAATGGTCGGATACGTTACACTGATGTTTTTCCATTGAGATGGACGAATCTCTTAGATCCTGCCATATTTATTTGAGACACTTAATAATATGTTATAGTTTAGTATGTTGTCCTGCAGCTGGTCGTCCATTCTGATCTATACCTCCTGATTTAGATAAATTGGGTCAAAATGAAAAGCGTAGTTTTCGCTTAAATAACTGTACAACTCTATTCACAAAAGTGAACTACCTGTAACTTGGAGGAACTAGTTCATGCAATTAATTGCTTGGACCAGCAACTGGACAAGTTTACAGGCTAATTAAGACGGCTGGGTAGTGAGTTTGACCTTAAAGAGTTTTTAAATCGTTTTTTAACAATATCTTTTACCAATGTAATTGTTTACAAAATTAGGCTTTGTACGCGTCTTCAGAACTGTTCAATGAAAATAAGTTCATAGATTGGAATGGTTTATTAGATTTACTTTGTCCTACAGATGCTTAGTGCCCGAAAATTAGTAAAATTATGGTACTAAACATCTGATGGACAAAATAAAGCTAATAACTTATTCCAAACTATGAAATTATTTTCATTACACTGTTCTGAATACTCGTACAAAGCCTTATTTTGTTAACAATTACATTGGTAAAAGATATTGATAAAAATCGATTAAAAAACTCTTCAAGGCCACGCTCACTACTCAGCCCTTTTAAACTGTCCTCCGTTTGTCATGGACTAATGCAGCGTTTGAGATCAAATGCCAGAATATTAACGCCAACAAAATGCTGTATACGCCTCAGACGTGGGGGGTTCGTTACTCCGCCATTGTTATGGGCGAGAGGAAAAACAATAGCCAAAAAAGGCATGAACAATAGGAATTTTAAACAGAAAATAGAAATGTACAATGTCCACGACAAATCATTTCATTTCAATTTCTTTATTGTTATTACAATGTTATTTGTTTTAACAATTTATCAACAATTTAGCAAATACATTAACTAGGAAAACGCTCTGAGTAACGCGTTGATGAGCGAGCACTGATACGCGCAATGGCTCGAACCGAAATTCTGTTTATCGAAAATGTCCTTAAAAGCCAATAATTCTTGAATTTTGTCACAGACTTGTATGAAAATCTCCAACAATTCCTAAAGTATTGGTCCCAATAACCACGCAAAGTTTTAAGTTGATCGATTGAACCTTTATGATTGAACGATTCCTTGTTAATTTCCAAAAATCACAGGATATCGTTCAAAAAAAATTTAAACGGTCATATCAGTTTCATAATATACGTTTGAAAGTTTCTGCTCTAACAACCTTGAAGTGAAGATCCGAAGATGCCGTGAAATGTGAAATTCGAGAAATATGACAGCCAACACGCAAAATATCCGTAAACTGTCAATAACTGTTGAATTTAAACACAGTTTAGTCTGAAAATTGTCAAAAATACAGATAATGTTGGACCCGATGACCATGCAAATTTTTAAGTTGATCGGTCAAACGGTTCTGGTTTAAATTTCATAAAGCACATGAAATATTTTTTAAAATTTTAACCAATAGGACGATTAGGCTGAAAATTTGTAAAATAAGAGACAATGTTGGTCTTAATGACCATGCAAAATATAAGGTTGATCACATTTGTCGAAGACCATTTTCATTTTTAAGCCTATCAGGAGATGTTTATTTAAATTTTAACCAATAAATGAATTTCAAAAAAAATTGGGGTCAGCAAACAGAGAAGGTTGTCTCTACATGTGTGCAAAATTTCAGGTCGATCGGTGAAACTGTGCGATTTCTATTGCTCCATTTAGCAGACAAAAACAAAACAAAACAAAAAAAACAGAGGTCCGTGTCAAAAGAGTCAAAAGGAGACGCTCGCTTCGCTCGCTCAATAATCTGATACTAATACCAATGATATGGTGAAGTGGATCAGAGCCCTTTGATGATGATTGTTGATCCGGTGCGGTTCTTGCTCTGGCTGTTATTGCTTGTGTTGGCCCTAAAAAAGGCCGTTGGAAGCGACATTTCGAGGAAGGTGTGTTCCTCATCCTCAGGCATGCTGGATTGGAATAACAGCCAGAGCACAAGCAATAACAGCTTGTTATCGCACCGGATCAACAATCACTAATACCTATTATTTTAAATTACACATGCTCATTGAATTCACCTATTGAATATACTGCGTAATCTATTAAAAATTCACACAAAGTTATATTCATTATATGATATTCTATAAACTCTTTAAATTTTGTAGGTTTGTTTTGAAAAAATCATCAACTTTTATAAAAAGTTTTTTGAAAAAAATATGTGTTTTTTCGGCCATTTTGGAATAATTTGCAGGTTTTTTCACTATAATTTTGCAACAGCATATTATTATTATTATTAGCATGGAGCTAATTATGTAATCTACAACAGTTGCTTTAATTTTCTGTTTTAAAATCTATCACGCATTCTAAATCATGTCTTTAACAGGTGTCTTGATCTCTCGCTTGGATGATGTGCTGGACGAATTACCCGACAACGCAGCTAGTCGTCCTTGGCTCACGAGTCTTCTGGAGAACTTGCATGAAGACAAACGCCGACAAAATGCATCAAGCAGACCGACTGGCGGACAACAGCCGTATCCCCTCGACGACTATTCAAGTAAACACTCACATAGACAGTTCTTGCTGAATCTTAAGAGGCAAACGGAAGCGAACGGGAATCGCACGGTTCGTCAGAGCGTTTTTTTGAAATTGTGTCTTCCCACTTAATAATTTTAAAAAATCAGATAGTAACGACCCATTACAGCCTAAAAGACTAAATAATGCCGCACACAGGAGTTCATTATGACCTCTGGTGCGACCTCAAAGTGTTAAATACGATATTTTTAATAAAATAATCGAAAATAGAGGTCAGACCAGAGGTCATAATGAACTCCAGTGTGCGGCATTATCAAGTATATTAAGCTGTTATGGGTCGTTACTATCTGATTTTTTAAAATATTTAAGTGGGAAGACACAATTTAAAAAAAAACGCTCTGACGAACCGTGCGATTCCCGTTCGCTTCCGTTTGCCTCTTAATGACGCTCCAGGCCAACACTCTGGAGCCAAGAGTCGTCCTGAAAGCAGGGTCCACATGCTAGAGGAAGAAATAGACATTTCAGCTTTTACACGAGTATGGGCACAAATTTTATATTTATAAGTTGTGTTTGTATTTCTAAGGTGAACTAAAAAATTAGCTATACGTTAATTGTTTCACATTTCTCATAATTTGAATGGTTTAAAATTTTCTAAAGTTTAGCTTCGACTGCAGCTGATTCTTAAATATAGACAATATATTATATTCTCCCCCTTTTCATCAAATTCTCCTGATTATGTAAATTATGACAATCTTGGGAATTAATAGCAGTCTGATTTGCATTAATTAAGTAACTTTACTTAATTTATGCAAATCAGACTGCTATGAATTAGGATTCATTTAAAATTTTATATTTATTTCAGATCAAATTTTATTTCCTAATAAGTAGAAAATGACTTCAATAATCTCAAAATGTATATTCTCAGGTCAGAAGGGAAACTTCCAGAAGATTGTCCAAGATGCCGGACTGCATAAGAGAGGTTTCCAGCCAAAAAGTACAAGTAAGTTGAAACAAACAACCTGTCAATGATCAGTATGTATTGTCAACCGAGCTGACTGGTGGCTTCGGAGTTTGTTTTAACAACAACGTCACCACAGCTCTGACACCGTAGTTATGACGTCACAACACATGAAACCCATGTTACAGTTGGTGAATATCAGAAGAAGAATATGGAATGCTACGACGACGCATTCAAGGTCGACTCTGGGAAGAAGATGACGGCGGCGCAAGTCGGTTAGTCTTCGATAATCTGTAATAAATCCAGGTTTGCTTCTCTGAAGTACCTCAAGTCCAAAGTCAAACAAGAATAGGTAATACTTATTTTCGGTTGTTTTGTGGAGTTTTCTTGGAGTCGAAAACTCCACCGTTCGACTTCCGAAATCGGAAGATTGCAGAACAAACTCTGCCGAAATGTCGCTTGAAAAACACGACAAACTAACTATGGTGCTTCTACTTTTTAAATTGGTTTCAATGTTTCATAATCTCACTTTTCTCCATTGTAGCCGTCATTCAATAACTGCGGTTAAACTCTCTAACTTTGTATTGATCCCACCGCTCATCCATTCTCAAGTAGGGGTCTCCGAATATGTTTTATTCCTTGGGGATTCTAATATAGCCGTACTAAGACCTTCGTAGGCCCTAGGCACTACTTTTTGCGTAGGACCTGTCCGGAATGTTCTACTTTTTTCCAAGGGTTAATTTGTAAAATGATAAGCAGCGAGACAATCAATGATCTTCAGGGGCCAGATTCACTAAAAAGTATTATCTCATAATACGTACTATCTTTGGTATTATCTTTCATTTAACATGGTGTTTTTGGTATTAAATCAAAAGATAAATTTGTGAATCCAGCCAAGTACATGGAGATCAGTGATCCAGCCCCAGGGGAAAAGGTTATGATGAAGAAAACAATTGGGGGACTGGGGCTTGGGCTCTCCACCAACCCAACATGCGGGTCCTGGGGACACGGCCCCGGGAAAAAATTGTATTTCCGGACTGTATCTGGTGCATTTCTACACAATTTGTATACACAATTTTAAGACAAATTTAAAATGCTATGAATTTAATTGGTAATAATTTAAATTGCCTTATTAAACTGGGTCTTAATTAGATCCCTAAAAGCTGTGTTGGCCTTATAGGCACTTTGCCTATATTTCCTTATGGATAAGATGGCACTGGATTCCGCACTATTACAGTGTTGAGATTGTGGGATCGAGTGCGAATTGTCCTGACTTTCTTAATGTTTAAACAGCCAAGAAGCGCGAGTACATCCAAGGTCGCGCCCACGAGCTTGCCACGAGATTCAACCAGCGTGAACTGAATAGCTCCAAGTACGACGCCGAGGAAGATATTGTCCAGAAGATGCTGGATGGGTTCAAGAGGAGAGATCAGGAGATGGCATGGAGACAGCCGGACAGCAGCTTCCGAGCTCAAGTCCTTAAAGGTGAGCGCTGTACATGTACGGTCGGGGACAGGCAAAGATGAACCCAGCTTAGCGTTGCCAGGTATAGGCCGGCCCATGCTAGCGCGGGTTCATCTTTGCCTGTCACCTACCGTACTGCTGCTACAAAAACTACGTAGCAGAAAACAGAAACAACAGAGAGAAAAATCAATTCAAACAAAAAGTTTTTTTTCTTATTTTTTTTTATGAAATATGATAAAAAAAAGTCTTAATAGTATTTAATTCATATTAATCATCATCATCATCATCATCATCTTCATCATCAATATCATCATCATTTTGTACTTTTACTGCTTTCATTCTAATTCATATCGTTTTCTATAATTTATAATAAATCTAGCATTAATCATATTTCTTATATTTACAATTTACAATAATGTTATACTGTGTCCTTGAGGCATCCATTTTATATTGGCAGTGTTTTAAATAAAGTTATCTCTTGCAAAAAATGGGTATCAAAACTACCTCCCAAAATTGCATAACATTGGAGATAATGAGCCTTGGGAAGACTTTGGTATTTTGGGAAAATTTGACGCAACCGTCAGTGCCATAGCGGTCCCCAAGACTCTTAAAGGGTGCATTCCACTATTGGACGAGTTGGGCATGTGACATCGTCAACAAACGAGCTCAAACCTGTCCCAATATCCCCCATCTCAATATCCTGGGCTGTGTGATCCGTGGATTATCATTTTTTACACAAATTGGATTGTCGCATCGTTTCTTAGTGACTATAGATATTTTTAATTTCTGGTCTATACTCTAATCTATTTATATACACGATGCCCCAAGTATGCTTTAATTTTAAAATAATGTGTTGACTTATCCCTATTTTTTATCACTACTTTTCAATGCTGAATTTTTATATTTCCTCTGTATTTTTTTTTATTCGAATAGACTTGTATTTTTTACACGAACAAATACACTGAAAAAACATCAAAAAATGTTCTAAAAGTGTTTTTATCTCGGTTTCAGTCGAGGTTCCACCAGCAAAACAAGTGAAGGAAGCTTGTGACCCTAGCACAATGTCACTTCTGGACTATAAGAAATACAAACTGAGCACAATGGATGACAGTACCCAACAGTACCGCGAACTCGTGGCCAACAGTTTACGTCATGAGGACTCCAGATCCCGACCAAGATGCTATGAAGGTAGATGTTCATTGATTCCAATCGAGAATCAGTTCGAAATTGCGCGCATTATCGACTCACTAAGACAACTTGTTGAGCGAGCGTAGCGAGCGTCACCGCGGTACTTTTATGGCACTTTCTCTGTGTATGTGTTTTTTTTTGTTTTTTTTGCCTGCACTGCACAACCAATCGATCTGAAATTTTGCACACATAATAACGTAATCTATGCGGTCCCTGGGATCGTTTTTGAACAGGATCCTGTGATTGGTTAAAATTTTAAAATAATTATCTTTCGATTGGTTGGTCCTATCAATAAAAAAAAGTTTCTGCCAAATCCTCCTATTAGTTAAATTTAAAAACCATCTTTCCAGTGATTTTTGAAATTAAACCATAAACCAATTGACTGATCAACTTAAAACTTTGCATGGTATTTGGGACCAACATTTTAGGTAGTTTTGCCAATTTGAAGACCGATCTGTCGTTATTTTCAAAAAGTTTTTGTAATTTTAATGACATTTTATTCTATAATCTTGAAATATTTGAAAAATGTATACCTACTAAATTTTTATCCCTGCCTTCTTGGTGCAGTTCCAAGGCCTGTAGAGCAGCTGATACTTGCAAACGCATACCAAATCGGATGCAGTATCGGATTTAGGGGCTAGAAGGCTCCTGAGCGTTTTCCTAGTATTGATGAAGCGAGCTTTCATTTTGAATGCGAAATGATATGCGTTTGCAAGTTTATGTTCTACACACCTTGGAAAAATCTGAAATGAAGTGCGTAAATGGAGCACTTATATTTGAATGTCTTTGAATAACTTTGACAAATAATACAAATCAATAGAATGTCCGTAAAATTTCAGTAGCAAAAATAGCGTTAGTTACGATTAGCCCTTATGTGACGCAACAATATCCAGTACTTCGGACAAGCGATGCTAAAAAACTAAAAATATCCAATCAAGAAAGAAATTTGTGTCCGAAATTCCACTGCTCACTTGAGTTGTCAATCTATTTATAGATTCGTAACAAACGCTATTGTCAAAAACTCCTAATATGTCGGTTCCAGAACCAAATTTTAAGTTGATCGATCGCTAAGTTCAATTTTTTTTATTTTCAACCAATCACAAGATCTTCTGAACAATACCTACATGTGACCTACACATAATGACATTAGTGTGGGTGCAAAATTTCAGGTTGATAAGTTGAACTGTGTGACCTGATTCATTGTTGGCTAAAATACGACGGACAACAAAATATAATACAGAGCGAAAGTGCCATGAGAGTAATGTGGCGATCGCTCGCTATAATTCGAAATGTATAAATAATGAGCTGATTTTGGATATTTCTTTAAATTCCAGGAACATTTAATGAGGATCCTACTGGTGAGTTGTAATTGACAACTCATTCCTTTTTTGTCATTATATTATGGGAGGTATAAGAAAATCGTTTCAAATTCGGGTTTACCTTTTAAAAAGTAACACGTTGTTATTATTATTTTTTATCCCCGATAGTGTGTCCATAATGTATACCAGAACAAAGTAACCTGTTTAAAAAATGAGATCTTCATTATCGCTTAAAAATGACATGATTACCTATACTTGGCTGAAATAAGAAAACCGGGCTCAATTTATCTCATAAAGAAGAAATGGTTAATTTTTCTAGGGAATTGTGTCTGGAATGAATATAAATAAGTATACAAAACAAATTATGAAGATCTGAGATTACGCCTCAGTGATCGCATTGAGGTGGTGTTTACTATGTGTTTGGGATGTTCTACAGTAAGAGCTCTACAGGAGAAGATCGTAGAGTTCTACTCGGTCGCATATACGCCTATCGGGGACAAATGGAAACAGCGACAAGCTTGTGAGTATCCAATACTAGATCTCCGAATCTTTTAAGGTAGTACAAGCGCTCGGCCGTTTTAGCAAATTGAGAGAGACAAAATGTTTTGTACCTTTGTCAGGATGTTCACATGACCAGTCTGATTGTATATTAGTAGCACTTTTTAATTTTGCTTCGTGCCTTGTTAATTAGGCGCCGGTTATTCAACAAAACCGCGCAAAACCAGGTTAAAATTTCAAATCATTTCGTCAACCCATTTTGTCTTTAATCGTATCCAAAAAAGTGCCTGCATCAAGCGGCAAAATCGCTTGCGCCATAATAACCACTGCTATGGACGAGAGCTCCTCATTAGAATGTTCATATTTGGATAACGCTCTGTGTAACGCGTTGATGAGCGAGCCTCCATATAGCATGCGATTTGATATGAGTTCGGAAGTTTGAATGTTAAAAATAGTTCAATATTAAGTTTTGAGGACGACGAATGGTATTTGAAAAGGAGAATGATCAAACTTTTGAACAGTTTTTGAAACGTTATAATATCGTCAGGGCCGTAACAAGGGGTGTGTGGGTGTGCGGCAGCGCAGGGCGCCGCCAACAAGGGGGCGCCAGGAAGCAAAATTTTTATGTAATGACTTTTTTGCACCCAAAATTAATTTTTGCGTATTAAAACAAAAAAAACGCCCTCCGGAGCATGGTTGATGTCGGTGATGATTTCAGTCATATCCAAGAGGTCTAACCCCCCCCCCCCCCCTTCACAAATGCGCCCTTTAAAAAAAATTTAAATAAAGTTATAAAATAAAAATTATTCTGCTGAAAAAATTTTCATTGAAATTGAACATCAAAAATTATAAAAAACCATTAAAATCCTATCAAAAAAATCAAAATTTCCCGTTTCAGGGCCCAGGACCCGCATATGGTTGGGAGGTTCTCTCCCTCCTTTCCCCGGCTCCTCATTGCTGGCATTGTGTTGCCGTGGAAATGTTTGACAACTGATTTGCATAATTATTTTGTTCGTGCACAACCAAAGTTTTGGTTTGTCCTAGTCTGAAATCATCACTGGTTGGGTATAGCGTTTTCTGGGGAGGTGGGGTTGGGGGGGGGGGGGGGGGGGAGGCAAAATTTTGATTTGCAGCGGCGCCGAAATCCCTAGTTACGGCACTGAATATCGTAATTGTCTCCACTTCAGTGCTCCGACTGAAGCAACTGGAGGGTCGCCTGGATGGTCTGAAGCAGTTGCTGGAGCAACATCCGGAGATCTCATCCCGACTCGATGTGGAGAATCTCTACTATGAGATCGGTTCTGCTTTGGCGTTTCGCATTGAAGAGCTTCGGTGGATAGTTGGCGATGTAAACGTGCACAAGTGCTATGAAGAATTCCCTGATGAAGATCGTGAGTTCATGGAATTCCGTATTTCACTCTTCATGAGATTTGAATAGATTTGTGTTTTGCATCTAATATGGCGCGGAAAACTGGTTCGCCTGAACTGTATTTCAAGATAACATTAGAGTTATAGTTTTTCTTTCAGTTTCGTGTATAGTTGCAACATGTATAAGTTCGTGGATGTTTTACAGTAGAGCGACTTAGGGGGATATTTTGGGTGGAATTGTGAATTTTGTGATACAAGCATGAAATATTGTTAAGAGGTTCCTTAGAACATATAAAATTGATTTGGCTATGATACCATTTGAGATTTGTTACCCTGGGGTCAGTGGTGACCTCTTGCGGTCAAATTACATACATCTCATATTAAACTGAATTTTTTTAAATTTTTTGTGAATTTTAGTAACATTTTTAGTAACATTTTTGTTTGATTTATTATGACTGACAATGACTGCCTATAGTTGTACTTTTTTAACCTTTAGTATGTTTCTTGTTTATTAATAATTAATATTTATTTGTGTTTTTTTAACTTATTTAACATAGTCAAAATAGAGTTTATAATTAATAAAAAAAATCTCACTTGTGGAACATATGTATTTTTTTTGTCTATTATAACAAATAAATAAAATAAAGGAAATAAAATTATAAACAAGTGACGTCAAAATTATCAAATTTTCCGACAATTCCAAATTCATGCCATTTTGGGGTCAATTTTAGTCAAATTTCAAAAATCTTAGCTAGTGGTAATAATGAACAACCAATTAAACCAAACTTGTTGCTTGTTATGGGGTTAATAGGCCAAACATTCAACATACGAACTGGCCTTATAAAGATAATGGTCAGATTAGTCAGAATTCATAGATCTTCAATATGTGATTGTCCTTCTCTCTGAATTAGCGCCTTTCACTGAAGATGAAGATTACAATAAAGAAGCCAGGGAGAAGATTTGGCCGCGGTTCTTAAAGACGAATATGGGAGAGCACCTAAGACCCGACATTGAACCGGTAAAGTTTTCCTTCCATCTTTCTATAACACTAGGAAAACGCTGCGAGACATTTGCATGCGAATTAATGCATTTAAACAGGCGTGTAGGAACTGTATTTTGAGTGGGGGGGGGGTCCAATTATTGATGATCGATGAATGTCAGGAAAAGACCGTGTGCCGTTACAAGGGGTTCTAGGGGGCACGCTCCCAAGTTAGCCCCGCAGGGCCTTTTTGAATTTTTGATACAAAAGAATCGAATTTGCAGCTATTTTATCAATCTTTTCAAAGAAATTTAAAATATTTGATGCAATATTCTGTTGAAACTTGAGACAAATTGTTTTTATAGAACTCCCAATTATCCCGCAGGACTATTTAATTTTTTGTTAAAAATAAATAATCGAATTCGACGCTGTTTGGAATCTTTTTCAAAGAAATTTAAAATCTGGGATGTGTAATATTCTTGGGGCAACTTTGGACAAAATGCAATATAATGTGTACATTTTGTTATTTTATAAAATTCCTAATGGCCCCGCAGGGAAATTTTTGAATTCTAGTAAAAGAGAATCGATTATGATACGATTTTTGAAAAAGGTTGCAATAAGCAATAAGAAAGATCTGGATGGGTTTTGGTATCCCCTTGCAATTAGGCAATATGTAATACACCGTACGCCACCCCGCTTTCATTCTCCTCTAGTTACAGAATCAGAACAACATAAGAAACCAGAGCCAAATGCTAGATCATTCAAAGGAATTAGGAATGAAGTCCACAAGTAAATGAGACGTGTGGTTTAACGAATAATTATTAAATGTTATTCATGAGGATGATCATGTTAGACAAACTAGTAATTGACTTGTCTCATTGGATCACACCTCTGTTCAATTAGTTTTGCGAAACTTGAGATAACTCTGAGAATTTGACCTCATAATGAAGCAAATCTGTGTATATTTGCATCTCATTATCAACATTTGTGTATATCTGGAGGTGATATCTGGGGGTGTTCAGGATCTCTGGCAGGGGGAGGGATCAGGATCCAGACATACAAGCACTTAAAATGTGGATGCCAAAGACAATGCAAAATGCTGAAAATTTAGATATATCAAGATTTAATTTTGTTGTTGTTATTTTCAGTTAGAAATGTCTCAAAACTTTCCTGCTTACCTACTCTTTGCTTTTTGAAAATTCCGCTCTCATTGAAAAGAAACTTTAAAAATCACGCGTGTTTCGTTAGTTTACGCAGACAACGACTTCTAACCGTTCAACTTTAAGCTTTGCACACTCAGTTATGAGTGTTATAATTTCATTTTTTACCGTATAAGGCTCTGAAACATTCTTCCGATCAACCTGAAATAAGCTACTCTTAATCCTATTAATTCTCTCATAATTTGACGAATGAAATGTGTACTGAATTCAGTACAGTTTTTGGGATCTCACTGTAGATCTAAATATGTTTAACTAAACTGCATATTCCTTCTTCCAGACTAGGGCAGATCAATGGCGTGATTTCATCCGAAGCTGGATTCCCAGGAGCGCCGCGTGAGTCACATTTTATTTGTACACAACACATTTGTAATTGTACACAATTATTACAGTTCCAAATGAACTTTTGAAAAACAATTTCCTGGGCCCTTGCGGGCCAGACCCGCATGTGGTTGTGGGCTTCATGGTACAATGATTCGAAGTGTGCAGACGTGTTTTCCACAAAATACCGTCATGAAGAGAGAAAATCAATGTACCTATTGACGGCTGTCCATATAACATGGTTGACTATAAAATCCAACTAACTATTCAATAATAATAACAATCAATTAAAATAACTTACTATTTGTATACAGTGTGAATTAATTTATAACTGCAAATCTCAGAAATCTGATAAAGGATATAAGCTATATCTATAAAGATGTAAAGATACTACTATAAAGATGATTGTGAAGATAAGAAATTGAACATTTAACTTAAGAACTACTAAAGATTCTAAAAAAGGACTTTGATATTAGAGATAGGTAGAAGAAAATAATAGAGAAATAATAGAATAATTTTAATATTAAAATCATATTACCTGGAATGCACATTTTTAGTTACAGAAATACCATTTGGAATTATATTCTGAATAATGGTGAAAGGGGGAATGGAGCAAAAATGGTTGATAATCCTAGATATCTTAATAACTGTAAAACCAGTTGTCAATTTTCTCGAGTTTTCATTGCACACTTTTGGATGATGTAATCAAGCTTAATTGCCATTTGACTTAAGTCAACAAATCTTAGAGTAACGAGCAGTGTTATATTGAAGGTTATATTGAAGGTTATATTAAAGGTTATATCACTACTCCCGGGAATAAGCGGGTAAGTCAATTTTTGGTCAAAATGAGTTAAGTCACTTTTCCTATAAAGGGAACTCATATTTTTCATTTAGAGTAAAACCAGGTATACTCAACGCATTAAGTTGTGATAAAACTTATCCCCAATCGCGATTACCAGTCGTACACAGAAGTAGTATAAGTTGCCTAAAATACAGATATTTGTATACAGAGGGGTGATTTGCAAGACTGGTTTTATCATTGGCTTTGATCACGACTTAATGCGTTGGCTGTACATCAGACAATGTATTCCTATTGAAAATTGGTTTTGCGCGTAACCAGACCCTTGAGTAAAGGACCAGACAGTTGAAAATAATCAGATGTATACGAAGAACAAGCAGACAAGTCTGCAACTTAACTGCTTTTTCCCAGTTTTGAATAAGTAACTCCATGAATAAATTGTATTTTATAATAATTGTGTTTTAAAAGTGTGCTTAATGCAACGTTATAATCACCCAATTAAGTTCTCCAATGCACACATTTCGTAGTGCATTTATATAAAGCTTTGAAGTGATGCCATGACACTGACATACCTGCTTTTTCTCAGTTAGACATACCTGCAGAATGTGCAGAATGAGTAAAGTAAAAATATTTTGTATCCGCTCGCTCTCTTGGACAATTCACTTTAGTGACTAACCCGCTTTTTCTCTGGGAGTAGTGATATTGAATGTTATATTGAAGGTTATATTGAAGTATTCGTTCAGTATGACTTGTGTCATCATAGTTGTGAGTGGATGAATGCAGAATTACTGTTCTTTGGCTCACTTTAAGAATCGTTGAAATGGACATCTGTCATGTCGCCTCTGAGTTACAAATAACATGTACTTCTTTTCTTTCAGCTACCATCGTAGATGGAGTGGTAGACGATGATGATGATGATGATGATTCAACCTGCAGCGAATGATAAAATAAAATGGCCATACTTCACTTTGTTCAGTTTCACCAAATACAACCATCCAGACTCAACTTGAACTTATTGTTATGTTGCTATTCCTTCATTAATTTTTCGCAGTACACACGAAGCATTGGATCGAATTTGATGCGTGTATTTGCAATGTTTAATTGTTCAAGGCCACACATGCGCGATGTGTGCGTGTTCTAAGGCTAATGTTCGAGGTGGATGTGTCGTGTGGAGGATTTCGTCACTTCAACCAAATATTATGAAAATATTGTTCATTAAGAGTCGACAGGATTCGCAGAAAATTTCGATTCCGATGTAAAAAAAAATCCTAGAAATTAATGAAATTTCATAAGCTCTGGGCTGTACGTGACATTTGTGACATTTAATCGTGTGTTGCATGTTGCATATACTGCTGTGAAGTAAGTTATTTTAATTCAAATATTGAAAACCACAAAAAAAAAACAATAAAAAGGCGGCCCCTACTTTTTTCTTAACGGCTTGACCGATTGTTTTCAAAATTTAACAGCATAGCGATAAAGAGAAAATCTGTGTCTCTAGTGATCGAAAAAATAATAAAATAATTTTTCTCGTTTTGAGGAAGTGCTAACATGGGCAATATATGAGTATTTTTGGCACCTCTGTCCTGAAATAACTAAACAAAAAATAAAACTTTGGGGCCACTAGAGATACGTCTACTTAGAGAGCCTATATATATCATTTCATTTAAGAGAGTCGCCATTCAAATGCTTATCGATGATTGGCTTACAACTTTCCCATTGTTGGGTGACGTCAATGACTGTGCCAAGACGTCACTGCGGCCGCCATGAGTGATCCAACCAATCAGAGCCGTGCCAAGGCAAAAACAGGCTAACAGCTGATATTGTTTATGTGTCATGACGGACTTTTTTGTGATTATGAAGTGCTTTTCTGTTCTTCTTCACGTAATTAAATTGTCACCAGCATTGTGATATCACTATATTCTAATTATTAGTGAAAATAGTTTATGTGAAATTAAGATAGCTTTATTGATCAATACAGAGATTGTTTAGTTTATCAGATTTTACCTCACCCAATAGGTCGTACATAACCAAAACAAGATTTTTCCAGCTGGATAGTAGGAAGTTTTATTATGTTTCTTGGCAATTAATACGATAGGTACCTACCTAGTAGTTAAATGCAAGCTAGGTACTCTTATATTATATTCTTGATTATTTCCTTCCGTAAATTTAAGATGTACCTATGTATGAAAGCAAATAGCAGTTATCCTTCGTCAGGGCAGGATGATAAAGCTGGTACCTACCTATTCCCATCGCAAATTTACCTTTCCTTCAACTTTCATATTAAGGCTGGCTTCTGAGCCTTGAAATCATGCCTGTCTGATCGGCCTTGGGCTGCAAGAACCAGAGTGAGGCCAGGTTTCTGATGAAAAATTTTCCCAAGAAACCGGCCCAAAGGGAAAAATGGTCTTCGTTTGTCAACCGACCTGGATGGAAGCCACAAAACAAGTCATACCTGTGTGGGGTTATTAGGTACTAGTACCTTACAAAATTCTAATTGTCTAAGGAGACATTCTTTCAACACTATGCTAACTTAGAAATGGTTGATTAGTCATTTCAAAGCTTTAACGCTGCCAAAAAATAAATTGAAAGATACCTAATTAGTTAGCAGGTAGGTACCTAACTAATTTGAAGTGAACTTACATAGCTTCATGTAGAAGCTGAGGCGACTAAACGCTCAAATTACAACTTTCGGATCTAGTCTACAATCAATTGGGAGCTTTTGAAACCGTTGGCTATCTGATTCATCCATCCCCATGCTGGGAGCGGACAGGAAGCCCGGAGTGCAGTACGCAGACATCGGTGGCATGGACATGCAGAAGCAGGAGATCAGACAGGCCGTGGAGCTGTCGTTAATGCACTACTAGCTGTACAAGCAGATCGGCATCGACTCGCCACGAGGCGTCCTGCATGCGGCAAGACCATGCTGGCCAAGGTATTCACTCATCACACCACCGTCGCGGTCATCCGTGTGATGGGCTCAGAGTTCATGCAGAAGAACTTTGGCAAGGGTCCGCGAATGGTGCGCAACTTGTTCTACCTTGCCAAAGAGAATTCCCCCCCCCCCTCCCCCGATCATCTTCATTGACAAGACTGCGAGTGCGACTAAGTGATTCGACCTGCAGACGGGAGTGGACAGGGAGGTGCAGCGCATCCTGCTTGAACACCTAGATCAGATGGACAGGTTTGATCCGAACACCAACTTCAAGGTTGTGATGGCGATGACTCTATCATTATATTGACAGTATCTACTATAAATTCCAATGTGACAATTAAACTTCTACTTTTGGGCTGAACAAATTCTACTTATTTTCTGCTAAGTAACTAATTATTATTCCATAATCTTATTCAATGATAATTATATTTATTTTGGAAGCCAAACTAAAGTCTACAAATGATTTTGATTTAAATTATACCAGTTTCATATAGGTATCAAAAAAGAAATCATGTGCAGAACTGGAGACAACAATCTCTGTTTCGACGAGAGTAGAAGGTTGGTACCTAGTAGAGGTGACTGTGTGAGTGACTTGAGTCGTGACTCACGAATTAAAGCGTGAGTGTGCACCGTCAGAAAAATGCCGTGCGTGAGCGTGCAATATTTTGACTCGCCCGTGTATCGTGACACAAGGAAAAGTTAGATAATCCAAAAAAATTCCTTGTTCCTGATGTGTTCAACTTGAGCATGCGTGACCAGCAATCTTCCTTGTATATTTTTGTATAGTATGTGTGTGGGTTTTTAGACTTATTTTCTTACACAGATAGTGAAGACTCAGATGTCGAGTCTAGACTCTAGACAATAAGCACACCTAAGCAGTTTCCATCAGGCAAGGGATGTTATGTTTATCTGCAATGCATCGAGTAGGACTTAGAAGCATCTCGGCTTCGCAAATCAGTAGGTACCTATGAGTGTCGTTTCAGCAGGAGACAGCGTTTATCAGGGACCCGAACCTTTATTAATAAAGGTTCCGGTTCCACAATTTTACTTTATAAAGGTTCCGGTTCCGGTTCTTAAACAAATATTCTTAAAGGTTCGGTTCCGGTTCCTGCATAAAGGTTCCGGGTTCCGGTTCTCAAATTGTAAATCAAACTAGATTATAACACTTCAGTATTATGTCAAATTTAATGGAATTATTGGATTTGTAATATGTATGAAATATGCGTACACAGAAGTCACAGGATGGTGCGCAGACTAAATTTCTCAGAGTCAGAAGAGACAGTGGCGGCAATTTTCTCCATAAGACGGCGTAAACATTCATTTTGCCAGAGCTTCATAATTGTCAGCAATGCAGTTCTCATCGCAGTAGTCAGATTCAAAAATTGAAAACTCGATCATCATTTGAAAATGAAGGAGTTTCAAGAATTAAAAAAAGTCTACAAAAAATACTAATAGAAATTGTATCAAAAAATAAAACTTTTTACAACTTTGCGAATAATATTCTTTGAAAATATCATAATATTAATATCCAAGTGTTAAAAAATTGAATCATACTTGTTTCTTTTATTAAAAGAATGAACCTTAAAGAACCTTTAACGTGGCTCAACCGATCGAACATTCCAAAATAATTATTTTTTGAAATTACCATCATGAATTACTTTTTCCAACATTTGAACTCTATTTAAGTATAAACAAATAATAAAATGTCATTTAACTTGCAATTCCTGTCTTACAGCGAGGTTTAAAATTATTGCCTTCCGAGAATGAAGAAAACTTTAACACAGGAGGTATAGGAAAATCATTGCGTTTTTGACTTATAACTTCTAAAATAGCACACGTTGGTATTGTTTTCAATTTTTTCTCTAATAGGATATCCATATATCTACCAGAAAAAAAGTTTTTTGATCAAAGTTGGGACTACATAAAAATTAGATCTTCATTATTAGCCTAAATGTGACACGCACTGTGAACTGCCTCGATAGCTCAGCTGGTAGAGCATCTGACTGGATATCGGAAGGTCGTGGGTTCGAGTCCCACTCGAGGAAAATCTTTTCACATTGCAGTTGGTATTTATTAACGATTTTACTTGTCTGCCATAAGATAACATGGGGAAGAAAACTCAATTTATCTCAAAAACTAGACACGAGAAGTGTTTAATTTTTTCAGGGATTGTGTATGGCATGATTATCAATAAGTAGACAAAAGATTATGAAAATCTGAGACCATGCCCGATTGGATGAGCCACCTTAAGAACCTAATTGATTATAAAGGTTCGAGTTCCGGTTCTTGGGGAAAAAAGTATAACAGTTCCGGTTCCGGTTCTGGTTCCAAAATTATAAAGGTTCATACCGGTTCTAGGTTCCGGTTCGGGTCCCTGGCGTGTATCATGGCTTACTCTAGTAGTGCTCTTTCCAAAAATGTTATTGAACAATTAGCAATAAAAAAATCAGATGGACTAGTGTTAGAAGAACACAGCTCCAGAAAAAGTGAAGTATGGAAAAACTTTAAATTAGGTATTTTTGATCAAAGGTAAACGCGAACCTTTTGCTTATTGTGTGAAGTGTCGGGGTGTGGTTACTTACATGCCTAAAATCGGGACTGGTAGCTTACAAAGACAAAAAAGTGCCAGAGTTCCAATCCAGGCCATCGTTTGGCCTGGATTTGCAGCTAGAACTCCGACACCTTTTGCAAAGGGTGTTTGGTCTCAGCAGCTGTGCGCTTCATAGCAAAAGATTTGCGACCTTCTAAAGCTGTCGATGATTCGGGCTTTCCGAATTGGTTTTGAACAGGTATCTACACAATATTTCTTCTGATGGAGAAAGTAGATTCTTGATGGTCGGACCAAAGGCAAATAGCACTGAACTTGCTGATTGCATAGCTGATAGCTTCCTTTACATTACTGACTTAAATGGCACACAAGTGCAAGCCGACAAACAAAATAAATAACTTCCATTCCCCTAGATCCAAAACATCCGTGTATCAAATTAATATCGGTCAATATAGAGTTTGTGCTTGCACTGCCTCGTCATGAATCTAACTACGGCTCTAGTTCAGAACATTGAAAAACTTTTATAAGATAGGTACTAGGTACACTCAGCACAACAAAAATTGATCAGTGAACAAATTTGAATGACTGACTGGTCATGTTCCATAATATGTTCCAAAGCTTGTTATTAATATTATCATTGAAATGTGAGGTCACGTAGAGTGAGACAAGGAGATCACTTGGACTTACTTCTGATGGTGCGATCTAACATTTTTCAGTCAATCAGGTTAGTTGAACGATCAAATTTAGTTGTGCCAAGTGTACCTTACCGTTATTGAGATACTACCTACCTAGTTATTAACAGAGTAGGAACAATGTGTAAAAACTTTTTGTTCAGGTAGGTAAGGTAAATCTATGAAAGAGTAAACACTAAACCTGAACCTAAAAGAGTAGATATACAGTAGATGGCTACAATAGAATTGTGTAGGTAGATTGTTAAACATTACGTTACCTTCAATGAAATAGTGATAACAGAAACTTCTAGGTGCTAGAAGGTAGTCTAGAGCAAAGAGAGTAGGTAATATAGCGGTCTAGAGGTAGAGACTCTGCTAATACTAGACTAGATAGACATAAAAACTAGTAGTGCCTTGATGTTGTTAGTTCTAATTTATAACTGTTGGGAACCACTGTCCCAGTAATTAGGATATTTTTCACTCAATAAAGTGAGGTTACAGTTTCTACAATTCACTTTTCCAACCTCTTTAAAGAAACAAACTTAAAGCACGAAGATAATTATGAAGGCAGGCAGTAATATAGGTATATATTTAGTTTAAGAAATTAATAAAAAACTTATATACTCTTTGTTTCACAATAAAGAATAGAAACACTAACATGACACTTGAAATGTCAGTTGTCAACGAACTCAAGGACATTTTTGTTTGCTCTTTCTTTGAGTCAAGTTACTCTTTGGCCATGAGTGATGACGACATTACTTGTGTATTATCTTTGAGTTGAAGTTCATTGACATGACGTCACTGGATCATAAATGGCGTCTGCGTGTGCATTGGCGACTCTCTTAGAAGGAAGTGATATATATAGGCTCTCTACGTCTACTCTTTATAAATAACCTGTGAAAAGTTGAAGACAATCGGTAAAGCAGTTTAGAAAAAAGTAGGGGCCGCCTTTTTGTGCTTCATAAAACATGGATTTCTTCAAGTATCGTAGACTCTTAAATCTATGCTGCAACCTTGACAAACATCCTCTGCTAGATGTTCGAAACGTTATCGTCGATGTTATAGTAATGCATCAAGATCTAATTCTTCGCTAGGACGACGGCTGAGATCGTCGAACATTTTACCCGATTGCAGGGAATCCTGTGACAGTACGGCATTGCTTCTTAAATGTCGTATTCTAAATATTTAGACATGGTCTGATATTATACAGATTGAATAATATGTCTTTATAAAGCCACAATATGGTATAAAATAGTACCCTACAATATCGGCAATGACGCTATTCGAACAAATAAGCGATACGTGATGGAGCCACTTCTGGCAGGAAACTTTTAGATGCACTTTTGTATTTTGAAGTTCGTGTTTCCATAGGGCAGTGAGAAATTAGAAACAATTGAAGTTTAAATTTAGTTACCAGTTTACTTTTAAACCATAACAAACAACTAAAACAAATTAAATATAATTTATTTGTATAACCCCGTGATATCCTCCATTGTCGCCCTTATGGCTAGTACCAAAGAATCCACCAGAGGTCAGTCGTGTTCCTTATTTTCTCGAATAGCAGTAGGCATCAATATATGAGGAAGAAACTTCTTTATGACCTTAGTTGCCTTGGCGATATCGCCGAATAATCAAGTAGACCTCGAAGAAACATACAATTGACACTGAAATTCCTTTAAAAAACAAGAATAAGCACATCAAACAATATTGTAAGAGATTTTTTTCTTGGAAATACATGACACAGCGCCCGTATAAACAGAATCTATTTAAGAATCTTTGTTTGGAATCTATTCCAAAATGGTTTGAAGAGTTTTTTTTCTTGATGAGGTTGATCTGTTGAAGTTTTGTATTGGTGTCAAAAAATCTCTATTTGCTTTGTTTATTTTATTTGGACAGGATGTTGGAAACAATTGAAGGGCACACGAGAAAATTATATTTTTGGAAGAGGAAAATAAGTGGTTTGTATGAGCTTTTAAAATACATTTTCTGTTTGTAGGAAATAGAGAGGCAATCAATTCCTAAAAATAATCATTTCCTCTGTACCCTTTACTTTGTCTAGGTTTAAACAATGCTTTTGCAGCTATAATACGTTTTATTATTGAGAGCATCCAAATCAATTATTAAAAAAATCGTTTCCTAGGATTCCGCTTTTGACAACCATGACCTTTTGGTTCCTCATTATAAGTAGCAAAAATAAAAAAAGCATCTGAAACGTCAACTTCTCCGAATATAACAGAACTTGCATCATGAGTGACAAAGGTAATTTGACATCTGTCTTGTGACAGTTAAGTTTTAAATGAGATTGGGTATTTCCATATAAAATCAACACGTGTAGGTAGGTGTTTTAATTCCAATGACAATTTTTATAATTTTACTTAAGTGGGTATTCATGCAATTCAAGTTAGGCAATTTAAATCTACCGATTTGAATAATTGGGCCATTTGGCTATTTTTTTTTTCTTTTGACAAGAAAAATCAAAATCTGGCAATTATTCTTGATTTAGAATCGTTTCTATTTTCCCATCTGCAATTGGCCAATTTGAGATGAATAGACACTAGAGAATTGAAGAAAATGTCGAAACAGAGATACCAACTTCGTGATAGTAAATCACATTTTGTATTTTGAATGCTAATTGCTGTTTAGTACGATTGCTATGAAAAAAAATATAAAACTAACCTAACCTCAAAACATGAAAGTGAGACAAACAAGATTTGAATTAGGACAATAGGGAAGTCTCGTGAAGATTATAATTCAGAATAATATTTATTTTATGAAAGTTGAGATGTTGCTGAACACAGATGTGGTATTATTTTTGTTGTTGGACGAATAGTTCTCATGTAATTAATTTACAAAGTTTGATAGATCTCCTCTCATTTAAAAACAGGAAAATTGGCAATGACATCACAGTTTGCTATATTGCCATGGCAACAAGGGAATCCCCATGTCAACACAATGTTCAAGACTTGGAAATGACATCACAGTTCTGATTCTTGTTAAAGGCCGTTTTTCCCGCCAAAAATCCTATGATATTTGAACTCGATTTTTATGAATGAAAATTTAAGATTTCACAGGTAATAAGTGTATTTGTCATTATTATTTGTGGTAATTTATAGAAATTTACTAGAATAAAATTTCAGGAGACTTCCCTATTAGAATTTGAGAGATTTGAGTTGCCGATTGAATTGTCTAGTGTACAATACCCACTTTACATCTTTCGCATTAGTTCTGCAGTCTTTGCAAAGTTGCTGAAAAACAAGAAATAAATACATATTTGGTAATTTTATCACCAGTAAAACAATACCTATACTTGTGAGTAGGGATGGCACTTTGATCGGTCAAATGGAATTTACCAATCCAGTTAATCCAGAGATTCAGTCAATTCGTGACCCCGGTCAAATTATGCTTTATGGCAGAAACACATTACAGTACCATATTTTGGGTGCACCAATTAATTTACGTTGAATAATAGCATTAATCGCATTTAAAATTAGTTGAGCTTGACCTCATTGTAACGAAATAAGGAAAAAATAAGGTTGATCAGAAACAATTCGAGGTGTTCATTGTGCTTATTTGCTTCGAAACCAATTAAGACAGACAGGCATTCACTGCTTTCTGAAGGTTGAAATCATTCCTACCAAGTTACAAATGAATATTTTAGGCACCTAATTTCAAAATTGACCTTTTTACCGGTCAAATGAAACTTGGTAAATTGACCGGTCAAATCAAATATGTGATCGGTCAAATTACCGGTTGGTTATTACAACAGGGTTACAAAATAAGTGATTATGGATGAGTTGCAAGTACCAGAGACGCGTAAGTATTTAGATAATAAAGGGAAAGTCTTAACTTGACAAAATGGTAAAATGAACTTTGAACTTGGGCAGACCCCTTGATATCTCGCTTGGAGAGAGTTCTGGAGCAGCTACCAGCTAACTCAACACGCCGACCTCGGATTGAAAGTCTTCTGGAGAAGATCCGTCAAAGTCACTGCCGACTAGATGCATCAAGCAGGCCGACTGGCGGACAGCAGCCGAGTACTTCAAGTAAACCCTCACACGTATTTATTCCAATGGACCACTAGTCATTATCTTGCTATGTGACGTCACGAATAAAACAGATGACAGAAGGATGTGGGCCGTGGCCTTCAAGAGGCTGTGACAGCACAGTAATCAATAGTAATCAAATAGCAAATGGATCCATTTTGAAATTCAAATGTCTTTCCCCCACACGTTTAATTGGCTCCCTCTCCCACTATATGGACAGTGCTGCTCTAGTGTGAGTAAAGAGAACTATTATACTACATTGACTCCTCCCATCACCATTGTTCCATAGTGTATTCAAGTTCTATAATTATACCTCCACAGTCACAGCATCAATTGTTTCACGGGCAAGACTTCGTCACGTGTCAACCAATCATCTGGAGCTATTCGTTTCATGGCCTCAAAATTACTAACCTGTGCAGTCTGCCCACAATTGGGAGGCTGGTAGCATGTACACTCAAACCAATAAAAATTGGTACTCGAAAAGAAAAGGATTGGCTGCTGGTAAGGTTCCTTGACAATCAATCCTTGTTATTATCAATGAAATAAGAGCTCACCTACTAGAGGTAGATGATATGTTAACACAGCCTTCATGGGATGATGCCATCAAACCTTAATCAGCAAATCCTTTTCTTTTCGAGTACCGATTTTTTTATCGTTTGAGTGTACAATATAAATCGAGTTGTCCTGTTCATGCCAGCTCCATTTAGAATCGAATCTATGTATCTATTGAATAAACAATTCATTCCATTAATTACATTCTCCTCAGAGATCTTCATCAGTACGTTTTGTCTATTCCATTGTTACGGCTGGTAAGCTCAGTCGGTAGAGCTCTCGCCCGGCAAGTAAGAGGTCCCGCCTCGAGCCCCTCACTTCGCACATCCTGTTGCATCCACTGGAAGTTGTACATTAAATTCCATTCACGGCAAGAATGATCGAACTTGAAACAGAAAGTCAAGACGTTTATGAGATTGCCATCAAGCAATCATATTTAAAACAATTAAACTTTCATTAAGCTAAATTACTACAGATTGAGAATAGATTTCAGGGTCATCATTCGTACGGTGAACGAATTTTACATCATTTTTGGTCTTGCCGGAAACTTAACAGGCTATGGGCCGGTCTTTCAAGTCTGCGTAACCAGTAGTTCAAACGGTAAATCGAGGATTGTCATTGGTTGTTGCAATATACCTAGTCCTAATTGACTGTTTAAAAGTTAGCAAGGCATTGAAAAACTGACCCTAAGTCACGGTCATATCAGCTAAATCACCATTGCTTTTGAATGATACATTCTGAAGAGTGTAGGTATGCTTTTCTCGTCTTGTTGTAAATTTATAAATACATCAAGGAATGTCCTATTATTCCAAATCAATTAAAATACTTGTCAAGCATGTCTGGAGTGTCTAATGGTCCAGTTCTTGAGTTTTTGTAAAATAACTAACCTCCTCCCTGGAGGTATATTCTAGAACGTATTCCCACTTTTATTCTGATGGAATCCGGTCACTGCCATAAGGATAAACATTGCACGAAATCGAATCTAGTGGAATTTGGAATTTAAAAGTTCTAGATTAGGCCTCTGTTTATTTTCAGGAAAAGCTGAACCTCAGAACGCTGATCTTCTGGATTATAAGAAACAATTGCTGAGCCGCTTTAAAAAGAAGTCCTACCAATATTATGAGCTGGACACAAACATTTACATGCATGAGGAATCCAGGTCCCAGCCAAGATGCTATCAAGGTGAGCCAACGCTCTGTGTAACGCGTTGATGAGCGAGCGCCGGTATTTGCAACACCTCGAACCGATATTGCAGGAATCATGCTGTAGCCAATTGAAATTTGAAAGCAATATGAAAGTAATATCTTATTCGTTCCTTTTTTCCGATAGGCGATAACATTTTACAGTCATCTACACTCAACAGTTATAGCAGAAAATTCAAGTAATTGGCTCACCAATGGACTGCTACCTTAACGCGGTGGTAGGGCTTTAGGGGCCTCTTCACATTACGAGTTGGTCCCAACTAAGTGCAGTCCAGGGCCGACCTAGTCCCATGCCCTACTCAAATTCGCGGGCCCCACGGGCCGGTCTCCCCCCCTCGACATGGTAATCCCCCTGAGATTGGCCCGAAGCCTCCCCTCACCGGTCTGTCCCCATTTCTGAACTAGCTTTCCCATAAGTTTCAGACTCCCCCGGATCGGGCCCGTTAGGTCAACCCCTCCCCATGTCCTCCACTTATGATCAACAAAGTTAAACGTAATAAATTAATGTGCGCAATATAACCTCGTCGTTGACGCGCCTTTAAACCATAATAGTTTAATCTAAATTCTAATCAAGTAATTGCAAGATCTCGTTTCCAGAATAATACGCACCGATTGTCTCCTTCCAACCATCCTTCCTTACCTATTATTCATCGTCATCTCCCAATCATCGTCATAATCATTCATCCATATAAATTAATTAACCTGGTTGCAGATCAATGCGACGTTAAACACCACTACAATAAAATATATATTAAAGCTCATATCGAATATTTTCTTTCAATTCCAGGAACTTTTGATCCCAACCCTGCTGGTGAGTTGATCGTCACTTATACTTAACTAGGAAAACGCTCAGTGTAACGCGTTGGTGAGCGAGCACGGGGACGTGCAAATTCTCGAACCGGAAATGCGTACACAAGCACAGAAAACATATACATCCATATTGAATTGAAATATGATCAATCAATCAACACAACATAGTTTATACTTTTCATTGAAACTTGAAAATAACATCTAAGCATCCTGGTAAATATAGCAAATCAGATGCAATTCAACTGGCACTGGAAAACATTCATTTTGATACTTCATTACTGACAGATATGAAAAATGTTAATAAGTTCATACGTTCTTAACTGATTGGGATGAAATTTTGTAAAATAAGAGACAATGTTGGACTTAATAATCATGCAAAATATGAGTTTGATCTGAATTATCGAAGACCGTTTTCATTTTTCAGCCTATTAGGAGATATTTATTTATATTTTAACCAATGAATGGATTTCAAAAAAATTATTGTCTTCAAACAGAGAAGGCTGGCTTTACATGTGTGCAAAATTTCAGCTCGATCAAAGAAAAACTCTGACCTGTATAGCCAAAATATGAGTTTGATCAGAATTATCGAAGACCGTTTTCATTTTTCAGCCTATCGGGAGATATTTATTTAAATTTTAACCAATTAATGGATTTAAAAAAAATTTGGGGCCTGCAAACAGAGAAGGTTGGTTTTACATGTGTGCAAAATTTCAGATCGATAGGTGAAACGGTGCGACCTGTGTATCGTCTATTAACAGACAAAAAAAAAAAAAAAAAAAAACAGAAGTCCGTGCCAAAAGAGCCAAAAGGAGACGCTCGCTTCGCTCGCTCAATTATTATCACGTATATATTCTAAGAAGGTCTGAAATCTTATTTCGTCATTATGTGATTCTTTTTACCTATACTACAACAAATGATTCTAAATTTGCCTTAATATTTTTTTTATTTCAAACTCTTACAACAAAAAATAATATTGATTGCCAACAAAATGACACAGAACTTCAACGTCAATACATCAATGAATAAAACAGATATCTAAATTTAGAAAATATGCGAAGAATTACTAAACATTTAAATTAAACGTGATGATACGTTATCAATAAATGATTTTTTAATATAATATCTTGTAAATTTCATCTATAACTATGCTTTTTAACGAAGACTTATGCATGATAGGAGCTTCGTATGGTGCAACGTGCAAGCCATTATTTATAAAATTAGAGATTTTAACCTTTCCTTGCCTTTATTTGTACCATACCATCATGTTAACCAGAACCACACTTGACAACAAACCGACCAACTCCCATGTACATGCCTATGCCACACGCACTCATGATGACATCCATGTAGAGACACATGCACTATCCCTGTATGGAAACAGCCATAATTATGCAGGCGCAAAATTTTATAATAGATAACCGAAAATTTTAAAGGAAGAAAAATGCGACATGTTCAAATATAGACTTAGAAAGATTTTAATTGATAATTGTTTTTATTCAGTAACAGAATTTCTCGAGTATTTCGGCTGATGAATCGATTTATTTACTACATGCCATTGTGCATCATTATTTTATATTTCTACATTGTTACCCTCACTTACCTGATTTGACTATGTATAGTTACTATGTACCTATTATTACTGTGTATTATTTATATTATTATTATGTATATTAATGTATTATCTTGACTTGTTCTATAACATTGTTTGTTAAATGGAATAAAATACATTTGATTTGATTTGATTTGAACATATTTTCTACTAAAATATTTGCCATACATTCTGGAATCTGGAATATTCCCTAAAAATTGGTTCATACGATTATTTCCGATTCACATCATTTACTATGCAGGGGGGACATTCAAAAGTTGGCAGCCAAATCCCCATGTCAAGGGGTTAACAACTTATAGTTTTGGTGTACACCTGATTTCTGATTTCAAAGATTTCCGAAGTTATTCCAAGATTTCTAAGATTTCCATAGATTTCCGAGATTTCGAAGATTTCGAAATATTTCCTAAGATTTCCAACGATTTCCAAAGATTCCTAAAGTTTTCCGAAGATTTTCAAAGATTTTAAAGATTTCAAAGATTTCCCTGATTTCCCTGATTTCCAAAATTTTTTAAGATTTCTAAAGATTTTTTAAGATTTCTAAAGATTTCCCAGATTTTAAAGATTTCCTAAGGTTCCCAAAGATTTTTGAAGATTTCCAAAGATTCCCAAAGATTTCTAATTCTAGGCAAGTGTACACCAGATTTCCGGAGTTGTTAACCCCTCGGGTATATTAAACCCATAAGCGAACTGATCGAAGTGATTGTACGTACTTGGTACTGTGTAACTATGTGTGATGTCCTATACAGTGAGGGCTCTACAGCAGGAGATTCTAAAGTACTACTCGCAAGCATATTCACTGGTCAACGAAACATGCTCAAGAAAGCAAGCGGGTGAGTATCAATTACAAGAGTTGAAAGTGTCTTTTAAAATAACATGCAACTTTATTAGTCGTCTATTCTCGAAATGAAGTTAAAATCAAAGAGAACATCGTGAAATGAAAACTGACTTAGATTTAAGCATGTTCATAAGCATTGACTGGCCATTACTAAACTAGGAAAACGCTCTGTATAACGCGTTGATGAGCGAGCACGGACACGCGCAACACCTCGAACCGAAAATATATGGATCGAAAATATCATTAAAAGCCAATAATTCTAGAAATTCGTCAGACTTGAAGGTATAAAAATCTCCAAATATTCCTAAGGTATTAGTCCCAATAGCCATGCAAAGTTTTAAGTTGATCGATTGAACCTTTATGATTAAAATGTTCCTTGTTAAAATTCAAAAATCATAGGATATATTTAAACAAATATACCTGGGACCACTCATATGATAAAAGTGTTTGTACTTACACAGTATTAGACGACCCCATAAAAAACACTCCGTGTAAAAAAAACAGCCAAGTCTCTTCAACTAAAAAAAATTATTATGAAATCTAAAAATTCTGCACTGAAACGTAGTGATATCAAAAAATGAGCCAAGTCAAATCTTTATTTGAAAATTAAAAAATACTTGGCGCATCGTGTATATAAATAGCTTAGAAGTATAGGCTAGATATAAACACATATACTTACAGTACCTATACCTACAATGCCCTAAAAAAACGATGCGCCAAGTATTTTTTAATTTTCAAATAAAGATTTGACTTGGCTCATTTTTTGATATCACTACGTTTCAGTGCAGAATTTTTAGATTTCATAATATTTTTTTTTAGTTGAAGAGACTTGGCTGTTTTTTTTACACGGAGTGTTTTTTATGGGGATATCAATTATTTTTTTAGTTTATTTACACAACTTGTAAAACTTTTTGGGGCAACAATGGCTAATTCTTATTAAAAAATACGCCATTTCCGAATAATTTACTAAAAAAAATATTGTTTGGAGCTAAATATATACTTAAAGTGATATAC
The DNA here is from genome assembly GCA_934045905.1 of Leuctra nigra. Lineage (NCBI taxonomy): Eukaryota > Metazoa > Arthropoda > Insecta > Plecoptera > Leuctridae > Leuctra > Leuctra nigra. Next base: position 10,080,531 of record OW203771.1, on the reverse strand, counting down.
CATGAAGAATTGCGAAAGCATCGTTCCAATAGGTCCAGCCGTTTTCGAGATATGGCATCTCTTCCGGTTTTCAAAATGGCGGCTTAAAGCTCTTACACATTGTTATCATTTGTATATAAATACTAATATTTCATTATAAGACTTCTGAATATGTAGTTGGTTTTTATATAAAGGGAAGTGAATTTAGGCAGATTTCGCTTAACTATGACGTCATTTCCGGTTTCAGTAATTAGAAAACTTTAATTTAACTACTGTTATTTCATATAGAGGACCGTCTGAATCGATTGGCGCAAATTTCGTTCCGATCGGTTAAGCCGTTTTTGAGATATGACGTCACTTCCGGTTTCAAAATGGCGGCACAAAAAATTTATAAGGGCAAGGTATCATCAGGCAGACGAGCTTTATATGTGGTGAAAATTTCGGGTCAATCGACCCTGCCGTTTAGCCTGTGGCGGAGACCGCGGAATTATTGGAAGATGAATAATCATAATCATTATCTGAAAGCCGTACAATTTCACGATTTTCACTGTCCTCCAGCTCGCAAACTGCATAACGTATTATTGCCAAACTTGGAATATATGGTAGGGTGGGCCATAGCTCTAAATTAAAATATTTCGCAACAATGTGAGATTTCCCATTTTTAAGATCCAGTAGGCCGAAAATGCCACTTTGATGCTTACAGTAAAAGTGGGTTGCTCCAGCCTTTTTAAATGAGAGTGTGCGCGCGCTGCACGACTTGGCTGGCGTGAAGCGACCGCTCCACTAGATCTGTTGAACGGTCATATCAGTTTTATACGTTTGAAAGTTTCTGCTCTAAATACCTTGGAACTATAAAGAGTCGAAGAAGCCTTGATCAACATTTTCGAGAAATTTGACAGATAACACGCAAAATGTCAGTAAAATGCCAATAACTTTTGGATTTAAACACAGATAAGTCTGAAAATTGTCAAAAATACAGATAATGTTGGTCCCAATGACCATGCAAAGTTTTAAGTTGATCGGTTATTCGGTTCTAGTTTAAATTTCAAAAATCATATGAAAGATTTTTTTAAATTTTAACCAATGGGAGGATTTGGCTGAAACTTTGTATGATCGGTCCATATATTTTTTTTACCTTAAATATCCTTATAAATAATATTTTAATAATTAGTTTAATACTGAATCTTTCAGAACTCTTATTATTCATATTATTGTCTAACTCTGTCAGGTTTCCATGCAATCTGGTTCAATGCAAGAAGACTTCATCCGCTGGTGCTGGGAATTGTCCTTGGTGAATTCCGTTATCTCACAAGTGCATGCTTATACGAAAGTGTTTCGCATCCCATAAAAGAGTGAGTGTCATTGGCTCAGATTCACTAAAATGTTTCTAACATTGTCTCCAGCAAACCGTCTGAATATTCTGGAGTGTCATCTGGAAGGTCTAAAGAGGCTGCTGGAGCGTCATCCAGAGATCTCGTGCAGACTCGATGTGGAGAATCTCTACTACGGAATCCATTCGGCTCTGGAATTCCGCATAGAAGAGCTTCGATGGATCGTTGGTGACGCAAATGTGCACAAGTATTATGAGGAATACGCTACGGAGGATCGTGAGTTCTGAATTCAGACAGATAATTCAAGTTCAGTGCTGCAGCAAACATAATATCGTATTGATTGGCTACGAAGTTTTTAATGCCAACAGTATGTAGGAACAGTGGCTAGTCCTGAAAACATATTTTATACACTATAAAATTACATGCGAAAGAAAATGGGGGGGGGGAGAAAAATGTCCTACTGGTAATTCGTTTTGGTGCATTTGTATCATTTTCTGATACATTTTTTGCTCGAAATTAAAGTCTAGGGTACTCTCTAGGTATTTCTATATATTTTCCAGAAATGTCATGTGACTTTTCTGTAGTGGTACAGTTATTTCATGCTTCAAATATAATTCAAAATCCATAAATTTATATATACGTAGTATTCTTAGAAAATCAAAAGAATATGCGATTTTCTGTATCAAATTGTAGCTTTATTATGCCTACTAGATTTTGTTTAAACAAGCATGATTTATGTAAGACAAAAGCTGTGTAACGCACGTTATAGCGAACTCAAATAATTATATTTATGTATATCCTCGACTGTGTAAGAATGTGCAACAAGTTAAAAACATTTTCCGTCCCTCTTTTATGCGTTTGTCCTTCTCTCTGTTTAGCTCCTTTCACTGAGGAAGAAGACTTTAATAAAGAAGGCAGAAAGAAGATTTGGCCTCAGTTCTTGAAAACCCCATTTGGAAGGCACCAAAGACGCTGTCAGGTAAAATATCATTGTATTTTCGTATTTTACTTTCGCAGAATGTAAACTTTACTTTACATATAGATTTACCTTATTTTGTCTGGGGCTTAACGTCGCACTGTTCTGCAGCGAGGCTAATGGCGACGGAGGAGATGATGGTAAGAGTAGGATAGGATGGAAGGTGGGAAGGAGGCGGTCGTGGGCTATTAGTAGGGTACCTTCCCAGCATTTGCCTGTCGACTGAGGGAATACCACGATTAAACCCCAGTCAGGAAGGACGGCCGCGGGAATCGAACCCGGGCCTCCGGAATACAAGTTCTGAGCGTTAACCACTCACCCAACCTGTTCCGTAATATAGATTTACCTATACACTTGGCTAAAATAAAAACGGTATTCGAAAGAAGCGGATTGGCTGATGATGATTTGATGACATCATCCGATGAAGTCTATGCTAACTCGTCATCTAACTCTTGTATGTGAGCTCTTATTTCATTGATAATAACAATAAGTGATTGTCACAGTACCTAAAAAGCAGACAATCAGTTTCGTTTGAACACCGTTTTTACTTTGGCCAAGTGTATTTATGATTCTAAATCTGTGTTAATTCTCTTGCAGACACCGCCAGAAAGATAGGCGTTAAGACCATCATGAAGCTCGTACCGCAATCCGAACTCTCCGAACAAATAATATTGACCATCTTAACACACTCTTTAGAACACCAAATAAATCTTGAACCTTAATATGACTTGTTGTTTTGTTGTTACTTTCCCTTGTCACTTGGTACTGTTTCCAGAAATAATTCTGATAAATTTTGAGATTAATTCCCGTAGAATGAACATACTATAAAATTACATAATAACATTTTATATAACTTTGATAATATAACTGTAATTTCAACACCAAAATGTAAGTAACATCATATATTTTGTAAAGAATATATTCGGCAACCGCCGTGTGTATCGCGTTGATAAGCGAGCACTGGTGTGTGCATAAACTAGAACCGAAATTCCTTAACAAAATCAATCAACAATCGATCCATATGATATAAGTACTATCGATCGAGTACTAGTTTGTCGATATCGATACTGCTTTTGCACAATGCATCTAAGTGAGAGATACAAATAAATAACATTGCAATTATCTAGGTGCGATATAGTATTTAGTTTCCTAAATATCAATTTTAAAACGAAGTAAACTTTAAATGTAATCCCACTGGACACATTTCGCCTAATGTTCGTAAAATATACAATTTTGGTCTTTATGACCACACAAAATGTCAACTTGATCGGGAACTTTTCAGGTAAATTTCACTTTCAAATCAAAGGGTTGGTAATATACTTACCATTAGCCATTAGTACCATTAGTATAACAGCATTAGTGTGTGACACCAAATATTTGATCTATATGTAGATCAATTTGAGTGTCATACCAACAAAAAACAAGCAAACTTCAAGAGTAAGTACTCGCGATTAAAATGTAATAAATAAAAACTTACCTAACCTACGACGTAATCGAACTAAAAGGAAATTATCAACAAGGAAAAGATAGTGCAATTTGACTTTCACCTTTATCAAATGCACCATGTGGCTGATAGTTTTTGACGGTCTCGACCGGTCTAACCGTTACCTCTATCAGATCAGCTGTTTTCGGAAGGGGAGTCGATATTTGGCAGAGTTTAGTCACCTCGTAGTAGATTGTCTCACTCACTGAGAACTACTTGTTTATGGCGCAGTGTTGTTTGAATTAGTTGGTGACTTAACAGTGTAATATGAAGGTGCAGATGATAGTGTATTTTGTAGGTAAGAATAAGTGATGTGATTGTGTATATTGTGGCTTCGTCTTGATTTTTTTATTTGTATAGTTTTGATGTGTTTTAAACAAAATAACTAGTATTTGTAAGTGATCATATATATATTTAAAAATTATATTAACATGAAATGTATTTGCTATAAGGTACACATTTTCTAATATGTATTTTTTTTTTATTTACTTTATTAGGAAAAGTCAGACAATACATACGTAATGCATTTTTTTCAAGAACATTTTAATTTCTTCTGTGAATTAAGTATAAATTCCGGGATGAAAACCGCGTTGATAAGCGAGCACCAGTAAGTGTAACATTTAAAATAATTTAAAACCACGCGTTAGGATGTCAGTTACTATCTACTAAGTTCTTGACTTACTTCGAAAATTTCAGCTTGATTGGAACATCTTGATGAAAGAGAATCCTCTCATCATGATTCATCCAATCAGAGGACAATTTCAAATATTCAAGCAAGCACCTCCACTTGAAACTTATGGCTCAATCTTTTTTTTTTGTAGTGTGTGTATTATTCGTCTTCTGCCAAACGAAGTAACGGATCTGGCAAAAAATTTCACAAAAGATTCCTATCTATCCAGTGCGGTTACCTAATGATTTCCAGCAAAATAAGTATATTAATTTCATCGGAAACTTGATTTGTAGTTTGTTCTTAGCTTTGCAATAAGAAAAAAATTGAATTCTGTGTCCCAATAAAACTGGAATCGTTTGACCGATCACCACCAAATTTTGCATGGTCTTTGGGTCCAGCATTATAAGTGTTTTTCTGAGAAACAACGAGACCGATCTTGCTATAAATCAAACGGAACATGATTGTAATTGAGCGAGCGAAGCGAGCGTCTCCTTTTGACTCTTTTGACACGGACCTCTGTTTTTTTGTTTTTGTTTTGTTTTTGTTTTTGGCTGTTGACTGGAGCAATGGAAGTCGCACCGTTTCACCGATAGATCTGAAATTTTGCACACATGTAGAGACAACCTTTTCTGTTTGCTGACCCCAATTTTTTTTGGAAATCCATTGATTGGTTAAAATTTAAATAAATAAATCCTGATAGGTTGAAAAATGAAAATGGTCTTCGATAATTCTGATCAAACTCATATTTTGCATGGTCATTAAGACCAACATTGTCTCTTATTTTACAAATTTTCATCCCTATCAGTTAAGAACGTACGCACTTATTGACATTTTTAATAGCTGTCAGAGATGAAGTATCGAAATAACTATTTTTCCTCTGCCACATAGATCTGATTTGCTTCAGGAACCACAGTGCTTAGATGCTATTTTCACGTTTCAATGAAAAGCAGATACATTTATGTTGACAGAGTGGATAATTTTTCAATTCAATATGGATGTATATGTTTCTGTGCGTTCTGTACGCATTTCCGGTTTGAGAATTTGTACTACGTACCCGTGCTCGCTCATCAACGCGTTACACTGAGCGTTTTCAAGCGAGCGTAGCGAGCGACTCCACTTGAAACTTACGGCTCGAATCTCTGTTTTTTTTTTTTATCTGTCTGTCTGTGTATTTCGCATTACATTTTAAACGAAGTAATGGATCTGGCCAATTTTTTTCACAAAAGATTCATTACTATCCACTGCAGAAACCTAATGATTTCCAGCAAAATCGATCCATTAATTTCATCGGAAACTTGATAAGTAGTTTGTACCTACCTAACTTGGCTAGAAAGCTTGGTAAAAGCAAAGAGTAAAAGCATAACTAAATGGCAATATGAGACAAACGTCGTGAGCAAATATACTAGAATCTTTTTACGCGATCATCATAAAACTTTGAACTTCAAGAGTATATAAAGGGTATATATTTCAAAACAATCATAACTAATTATGTCAATGTCAAAATTAACCTATCAATAAGTTTTCTTTTATCACTGCTTCCTTGATGAATTCTGTAGACTTTATTATCTAATCTATAAATCTAAGTACCATGATAAAATAATAGTATGTCACTTCGAGAAGGCTTATGATAAATAAGTTTTCTAAACTTTAAATGTTTTAAGAGTTCAAGTGATAGTAGTTACTTTACTTTCAATTAAATTATTACGCAATGCCGAAGGTTAAAAAGAAATCTCTGTTGTCTAAGAAACGCCAAGCCCTTGCCCGTCTAGATAGGGAGAGTGAAGAAGTGACTCTTCAAAGAAAACAGCGAAATGCAGAGAACATGAGAGCTTCTCGCATGCTGGAGACTCCTGAACAGACACATGCAAGGAGACAGTTTGACAAGCAGCGTGTTTCTCAGGCAAGAGATAAGGAGACGCCTGATCAGACAGAGACAAGAAGACAGCTTGACAAGCAGCGTGTTTCACACGCAAGAGATAAGGAGACGCCTGATCAGACACAGGCGAGGATGCAGCGTGACATGCAGCGTGTTTCACAGGCAAGAGATAAGGAGACGCCTGAACAGACTCAGGCGAGGAGAGAGAGTAGCCTACAACGTGTTTTACAGTCCATATCTGTCGAGACACTCGAACAGACTCAGGAGAGGAAAGAACGCAGCCTGCAGAGGGCGACTCAGTCCATTGCCAACGAGACACCTGAACAGACTCAGGCGAGGTTACGACTTAGCCGGGACTGCACCACGAGACGACGGAGATCTGAGTCTGCGCATGAGCGCACAGACCGACGAGTTGAAGATGCTCGGCGACATCGAGCACGATCCGTCCCTAAATATTCTGACGATGCATTATCAATTAAATTTCAACAATTTATTGGCAGTTTACAGTGGAAATCCTGTGATGCATGCAACATTTCTTTTCCCAATTTAGAATTAACTTCTGGACTCTGCACCTCTTGTAAAAAAAACTCAATCTTATTTTCCGAAGCGAACAATATGCAGCCTGGCTCAGTACCCAATGAGTTGGCTTGCCTATCAATGATCGAGTCTATGATGATCGCTCGAATCCATCCAGTTGTTTCAGTGTTTCGCGTACAAGGCCAACAATACGCTTACAATGGAAACGTCATAAATTTCCCTCAGGACGTCAAATCTTTTTCCGAAAAACTACCAAATTCTCTTTCAAGCCTAACATCCGTCATAATCGTTCGCCGCCTTTCTTCATCAAACGACAACATCTCCGACTTCAATGTTTGCTCTCGCCGATTGCGCTCAGCTTTGCACTGGCTGAAAAACAACAATAGATTCTACAACGATATAATCATTGATGAAGATGAGCTGCATAATATACCTGTTTCTGGAAATGTCTATGGAGATTTAGATTTCATGGAGGTCGACGAGAATGAACCGAGTGTAAGTGATGGCATTTTGGAACATGGTAACGTCCCCCAGATTGTGCCCCTAAATCAAACCGACAGAATATCTTCCGCTCTTCAACCCGAAATTGTTTCATGGCCCGAAATATCGAACAACCCCGTAAATGAATTCACTACCGAGGGTTACATTGTGCAAGCTTTTCCCACATTGTTTCCAACTGGTAAATGCGACTTACGCGACTATTCAAGATCTAATGTTATAAAACCCACTCAATATTTTCAGTTTCTCATGATGTACAAAGACGGACGCTTTGCCAAAGACCCCCGATTTCGATTCTTCGCACTAAATTCAGTTCTACGATGGAATGCTATCAGTCAAGGTAACATTTTAGTAAAAAAATCAGATTTAAATGGAAAAACTGCTGGCCAATTGAAAGGTATGCTAGATTCAGATCCCACACTTGCCAACAGAGTAATGTTCTTTGCCTCATCACTTCGAATAACAAAGTCCTATTGGTTCAAGAGATGCGGGGAACTGAAAGACATGGTCAACGCTCTTGGTTCTGCCACAGTTTTCTTCACTCTCAGTGCGGCAGATCTACACTGGCCAGAACTGTACGACCTCCTCGCCCCAGACGAAAACTTTGAAAATTTGACTCCATCTGAAGCGTCTGCTCGTCGCCGTGTCCTTCTCTGCGAGAACCCTCTCATCGTCGCTTGGTTCTTCCAGGAAAGAGCACACTATTATGTCAAGCAAATTTTAGAAGCTAAATTCGACGTAATAGATTTTTGGTACAGATTTGAATGGCAGCACAGAGGTAGTAGCCACCTTCATGGTTTACTCTGGTTCAAAGATGCGCCTACAATACAGAATCTTGTGAGAGAAGACGATATTAAAGAGGTTGCAGAATACTTTCATGACATTGTATCGACAGTAAATCCAGGATTAAATGAGCCTCCATCAATCATCCATCCATGCCAAAAACGACAAGCCGACATTCAAGACAAAGAAACAGACGTCATCGAGTTGCTAAACAAAGTTCAGAGACACACGCGGTGCTCGGCCGGTTATTGCTTACGAAAACTTAAAAATTCTCCAATCATGAAATGTAGATTCAACTTTCCATTTGCTCTTTGTCAAGAAACTACACTAAAAAGAAATGATAATTTTCAGCTATTCCTTGAAACTGAACGTAACGATCCACTTCTCAATAGATATAATAACTTCATCATTCAGACTTGGAGGGCGAATATTGACATTCAAGCCATTGTTTCCAGTGATGCTATAGTAAACTACATAGCAAAGTACGCCTCAAAGAGTGAGCCACAATCCCAAACATTTCAAGACCTCCTTTCGAACATTCTCATAAAAGAAGTAAATCAGCACGAACCAGCAAAACTAGCCATCCAAAAGCTAATCATTCACTCGCTTGCAGAGAGGGACATCTCAGCTCAAGAATGCTGCCATCTGCTCATGAGCTACCCTCTCTATCATTGTAGCCGGACATTTGTTACATTGACCGTGGGTGGCGAAGCTTGGGTGCCACTCCTCTCTCCTGCCGATCAGAACAACGAAGCAGATGCTGACAGCGACAAGAGCTTCCTCTCCAGGTATCCACAACGACCTGCCTACATGAACAACTTGACTCTCATCGATGCGGCATCACAGTATTACTGGAAGAATAAATGGATTTGTCGTCGTAAAGCTGCCGTCGTTCGAGTGTTCCCACGGCTTCGCCTCAGTGACGACCTCGCCGCGAACGAACTCTACTACAAACAACAAGTGATCCTGAGAACCGCATGGCGAAGAGAAGACGATCTTAATCCCGATAACGAAGCTTGGCGCCACGTCTACAATCAAGCCTGTATTGTAGATCGGCAAGTGATCCCCGACCAGCTGCCAGAGGATGATGGCCAAAGCGAAGATGAGTACGAGGAGGCGGAGGCAGAGGCGGAGACGGACCGAGACCAGGTAGAGTGGATGCGTGTAGCTGGGATGGGACCCTTGGCCATTCCAGTTCAGAGCGAGCTTGGAACAAGGGATTACGACACTTCCTTCCCTTGGTCAAAATCGTACCACGATTTCCCGAACATCGCTTCAGTAGGCAGTTTCATCCAAGATATAAAGAAAATAGATCTCCCTCCAACCGAAGAAATAGATTCAAACATGACATTCACACTTGAACAGCAATGCATCCTCACCCTATTAAAAGATCAAATAGACTTCATCAAGAACAAAGACAGCTCCATTGAAATAGCGCATCGAGTAATCGTACAAGGCTCTGCGGGTACAGGGAAGAGTACTCTCATCAAGGAGATGACTCGAGTTTTGAGAGACAGCTTGGGCGAGAACAGCTACAAGCTGGTTGCTCCCACTGGTGTGGCAGCTTTCAACATCAACGTTGCTACAATCCACTCTACATTTCACATCGGAACAAATGCCTCAAAGTTCGTTGATTTGACTAACAAAGAAGCCCGAAATTTCCAACTAACTTTTCAAAATTTAAACTTTTTACTTATTGATGAATATAGCATGATCGGATGCATTCTCCTTGCAATGATTGACAAACGGTGTCGCCAAGGCAACCCGAATGGTGCTCAGAATCCATTCGGAAACCTATTCGTGTACATGTTTGGCGACATCAAACAGCTTCCTCCAGTCTGCGATCGGGCGCTATACAGCGACACACCGTCCAAGTATAGTCTTTCTAATGATGGCCTTCTTGCATATAGATCATTTTAACATTGCCACATTCTGTCGGTTGTGCAGCGAGAGAGAATCCGGAACAGGTCCAATTCCGCGATCTGCTCTTCAGACTCAGTGAAGGCTGTTCAACCCTAGAAGACTGGAAGCTGCTACAAACTAGATTCATTACATCCCTCAACACAGAAGATAAATCAACATTTGAAAATTCACTATATCTCGGCCCAACTAAAGACATCGTTCAAGATCATAACATTAATAATTTAAAATCTCTCGGAAATCCAGTTGCCAAAATCTGTGCCAAGCACAACTGCCCGACCGCTGCACGTGGCACAGAAGATAACGCACAAGGTCTTCAACACGTCGTGTATCTCTCTGAAGGCAGCCGTGTGATGCTGAAGACCAACCTGTGGACAACACAAGGACTGGTAAACGGAGCGACTGGTACCGTCATCGACATCATCTACACGCCCAATACAGCACCACCATCTGACCAACCATTGTGTGTGCTGGTGGAGTTCGACAACTACAAGGGACCATCATTTCATCTAAACAAAGTCATGCCGATCTGCCCTGTGTCAAGAGGATGGACAGAGAAGTCCACCAAGTGCACGCGCTTGCAGCTAGCTCTTCAATTAGCATGGGCAGTAACCATCCACAAGTGCCAAGGCATGACTCTTGACAAAGCTGTCATTGCTCTCGGCAGCAAGGAGTTTGCCGTCGGAATGAGCTATGTTGGCATTTCCCGAGTCCGGTCATTAAACGACATCATGTTCTCACCATCATTCCCATTCGACAGAATTGCCTCGCTGAAATCATCAAAAAGCCTACACCAACGTCAAAAGGAAAAAAAGAGACTACGCACCATTCCTCTACCAGAAAAAGTTTGAAGAAAATTATTTCATAATTTTCACACCCGTCCATCAAATCTTATTATTATTTTCCATTCTTACACGAATGAGTAAATAACAATATTTGACTATAAATATAGTGTCCATTTCATTTCCGTTCTTTACGTTTTCTTACATAAACATCAAGTATCATACGTTGCATCAAACTGACTTTGTGGTTTCGAGTTCTATTCGTAGTGCGCTTCCACATTAAAAAAAGCGAACCCTGCGCATCGGTTGGGACCTTGACGTGGTCGCGGGGCTTAACCAAAACTAACGCCAACCGAAATGGCATCGACACTACAAGTGCATATAAAAGTGTCCGAAGCATAATGTATTATTGCAGAACTGGACTCAAGTCAAGAAGATCGTCACAAAATAAGTCTTCAGAATTATCAACTCTTACATGAGCAACGTTTACTTGAATTGTTATATAACAATAATATTCACATAATGCTTGATCTTCGCGGCCATCTTGCCCTCCTGTGCCCCCTGAACATGTGACGGGGATCGGGTGTGGATGATGGACCGGAGCTAAAGCTATAAAATAACATTAGAACATTAGTACTTGGACGCGCACGCATTTCATAAAGTATTGTGGTGAGCACATGCTCAATGCTTGATCTTCGCGGCTATCTTGCCCTCCTGTGCCCCCTGAACATGTGACGGGAATCGGGTGTGGATGATGGACCGGAGCTAAAGCTGAGAGTGGGTGTAGCTACACTAGCGCCAAAACTACTAATGAAAATAAATAATTTTCTAAAAGGCTATTACATTTTAAAATAATAAAGTATAGTTTATAGTTATAGTTTAGACTTGATATTTTAGGTTTAGAATATAGTTTATAGAGTATTTTCGCATCAAAATAAACCCCTTCTTGATTTACCTCTACCAACTCATACCAATCCCGTACTGTTCATTTACGAAAGAATCTTTCTCACTTCTTCTCTAATTACTGTTCAAGGTTTCAATTTTTGTTCTGGTCCTCCCCAATGATGTTACCGTCCTCGATTGCTTGCCGAACTCCTTCTAACCATGCTTATGGTTGAGCATGGTCCATCCATTGACATTGACAGGAGTTGTTAAACAATATTGATATTCTGTCTGTGATTATATATTCTTTCTGTTTGGAGATGCTTTCTTGGAAGGTTTTAGTAAATGTAAGCTTTGGTAATCTAACCATTTTCTGAAGAAAATTTGAACTTTTCTGTGATACTGGGAGTGACTGGAAAGTCTTTGCTTATCTTGGATTTATATTGAATGTAAGGTTTTGTGGCAATCTTGCAGTCTCTGAAGAAAAATTGAACTCTTCTGTGCTTCTGCAAATGATTATTTGTGGATTATTTACGGATTTTCGATTAGATCATGGTTAGATGTGCTGCACATACCGGTGCTCGCTTATCAACGCGTTACACCGAGCGTTTTCCTAGTCCTAGTTAATATTGTAAAACAATTACCTGATCTGTCATTTCGTTTAACATATCAATCAAAACGAACACTCACAAAATAGAGATTCGATCCATAAGTTTAGAATAAAGATGAAATAAATTTGTGTATTTCAGTTCTTGCTTTGCTTGTTCCTGCGGACGTCGTCCAGTCCCGATGGCGCCCAACCTTCATGACCACCTCTCGGGACTCCGATCAAGACTCCCCATCCAACCGCTCACGAGACTACTGGCCATACTTATTCCCGAGAGCCTATCGGAAAACTCAACAACCGTCGCCATCCACAACCTGGACCAAGACCAGTAAGATCACCGTCGTCACCGACGAGGTCTTCCCAACGGACTCCACATTGACGGAGATCCCATGCGACCTCCAGCCGAGCGCGATGTACAGCCAGATCGTGTCCTCGTCGTCGTTCACCTATAGAGACACGCTTGTCCTGATGCTGGGGATCAACAACCGACCCTCGAACATCGACGACGTCTTCTCAGCTGGCGATGTCCTCGGGGACGTGGCCAAGACGACGAACCTCTTCCTCGCCACGATCCCCGTCCGAGCCTGGAGCGCGCAGACCGTCGCCGACATCACGGCGGCGAACAGGAGGATCAGGAGGATGGTCGCCGACACGCCCGGGATGAAGGTTCTGGAGTATGCGACGCTCAGATACACTCTGGAACAGTATGGAGTCAGGTGGAGCGGAGCGCAAATGTGTCAGTGGATTCTGGATCAAACGGAAATGTCGACAGCAACTGTTTCAGGAGCCGGTTCTTCCAACATTATTGTCTCATCTCCTGCAACTACAGTACCTTCTAATTCCACAACAACTACCATTCCAACAAGTACCGTTTCTTCTCCTCCAACGAATATTCCTACGGTTGAAGTTTCTCACACAACTTCTTCCTCGTCCAATCAAACAACGGTTCATTTCAACGCCTTTTTAATAAGAATTTCTCCTAATTCCACAACTACCCCTCCTTCACCTTCAACTTCAGCCCCAACTTCCACTTCAAATTCAACCCCAACTTCCACTTCATCAACTTCATCCACAACATCCGAATCTTCAACGTCAACTATTTCGACGATACCTTCTGCATCAACCACACCTACAATCCCCTCAACATCAACAACAACTACAATAACATTAACTTCAACTACGGTTCCTTCTACATCAACTACAACTACGATCCCTTCAACATCAACAACAACTACAATTGCATCTACTACGGTTCCTTCTACATCAACTTCAACTACTACTGACATCTCATCAAATGAGAGTGCACTTCTTTCTGGCACACCTAAAACTATAGCTCCATGTAGTGCAGCTCTGACGTCCAACGGAACTACTTTGTCTACAGCTACTGTATCGCTAAATACTTCAACTATAACTATTCCATCAGCTTCGTCCACAACAACTGTTCCATCTAGTTATGTTGTAACAACTATTCCTTCCAGTACCTCGACATCTCTTGCTCCTTCTAGTTCTATTTTAACAATTATTCCTTCTAATTCTGTTGTAACAACTATTCTTTCTAGTTCTTCGACATCTCCTGCTCATTCTAGTTCTATTTTAACAACTATTCCTTCTAATTCTGTTGTAACAACTATTCCTTCTAGCGCTACTACGTCATCTCCTGCCCCTTCTAATTCTATTTTAACATCTATTCCTTCTGGTTCTGTTTTAACAACTATTCCTTCTAGCGCTACTACGTCATCTCCTGCTCCTTCTAGTTCTGTTTTAACAACAATTCCTTCTAGCGCTACTACGTCATCTCCTGCTCCTTCTAGTTCTGTTTTAACAGCTATTCCTTCTAGTTCTATTATAACAACTATTCTTTCTAGTTCTTCGGCATCTCCTGCCTCACCTAGTTCTATTATAACATCTATTCCTTCTAGTTCTGTTTTAACAACTATTCCTTCTAGCGCTACTATATCATCTCCTGCCCCTTCTAATTCTATTTTAACATCTATTCCTTCTGGTTCTGTTTTAACAACTATTCCTTCTAGCGCTACTACGTCATCTCCTGCCCCTTCTAGTTCTATTTTAACAGCTATTCCTTCTAATTTCGTTGTAACAACAATTCCTTCTAGCGCTACTACGTCATCTCCTGCTCCTTCTAGTTCTATTTTAACTGCTATTCCTTCAAGTTATGTTGGAACAACTATTCCTACTAGTGATTCAATATCTTCGGTTCCTTCTAATTCTGTTGTAACAATTATTCCTTCTAGCGCTACTACGTCATCTCCTGCTCCTTCTAGTTCTGTTTTAACAGCTATTCCTTCTAGTTCTGTTTTAACAATTATTCCTTCTAGCGCTACTACGTCATCTCCTGCTCCTTCTAGTTCTGTTTTAACAGCTATTCCTTCTAGTTCTGTTTTAACAACAATTCCTTCTAGCGCTACTACGTCATCTCCTGCCCCTTCTAGTTCTATTTTAACAGCTATTCCTTCTAATTTCGTTGTAACAACTATTCCTTCTAGCGCTACTACGTCATCTCCTGCTCCTTCTAGTTCTATTTTAACTGCTATTCCTTCAAGTTATGTTGGAACAACTATTCCTACTAGTGATTCAATATCTTCGGTTCCTTCTAATTCTGTTGTAACAACTATTCCTTCTAGCGCTACTACGTCATCTCCTGCTCCTTCTAGTTCTGTTTTAACAGCTATTCCTTCTAGTTCTGTTTTAACAACAATTCCTTCTAGCGCTACTACGTCATCTCCTGCCCCTTCTAGTTCTATTTGAACAGCTATTCCTTCTAATTTCGTTGTAACAACTATTCCTTCTAGCGCCACTACGTCATCTCCTGCTCCTTCTAGTTCTATTTTAACTGATATTCCTTCTAGTTCTATTGTTACAACTAGTCCTACTAGTGATTCCATATCTTCCGTTCCTTCTAATTCTGTTGTAACAACTATTCCTTCTAATTCTGTTGTAACAACTATTTCTTCTGGAGCTTATACATCTCCTGCTCCTTCTAGTTCTATTTTAACTACTATTCCTTCTAGTTCTATTGTTACAACTAGTCCTACTAGTGATTCCATATCTTCGGTTCCTTCTAATTCTGTTGTAACAACTATTCCTTCTAATTCTGTTGTAACAACAATTTCTTCTGAATTTGTTGTAAAAACTATTCCTTCTAGTTCTATTGTATAAACTACTCCTACTACTTAGTGCTTCCTTATCTTCGGTTCAATCTATTTCTGTTTAACAACTATTCCATCTATTCCTTCCACACCTGCAGTTCAATCTAGTTATCTTTTTTCAACTGTTTGACACATTTCCCTAAAACTACGATTTATTCTCCTTTCACTATGACTGATATTCATTGTATTTTCAAAGTATAAAATTAAATATTCTAAGAACACTGCTGAAAATACATAGATACAATATGTTTAACAATTTGTCTACTGACATCTTTGCTGTGTAATTGAATGTTTATTGTGTCTTGATTTCAAAAATAAAAATCAATTTCAATTGAGTTGAATATGAAATGTAACTATTAACCCTCCTTATGTTTTCAATTGGTTTTCAATTGAAGTATTTTTTAAAGTTGTTCACGGTCTATAGACAATTAAGGTGATACTAGCGCTCGGCCGTTTTAGAAAATTGAGAGAGAGAAATTGTTTCATAAGTGAGTGTAACTTTTACAGGATGTTCACATGATCAGTCTGATAGTATATTAGTAGCACTTTTTCATTTTTGCTCATGGCATCGTTAATTAGGCGCCGGTTATTCAACAAAACCGCGCAAAACGATGAAATTTGCGATACGATTGGAGACCAAACCCGTAAACTAATTGATCTCAAATTTTAATCATGATTAGATGAAGAACAAACTTAGGGTTATCGCTTGACACATTTTTGAAATTTAATTTTATACGGCACCCATGGAGACAAGGAACAAGCTAATTTTTCACAAAAAATCCACTAATTATTACTAATTAACAAAACAAAAAATTAAAAATGTACCAAGGGATAACCCTAAGTTTGTCTTTTATCTAATTACGATTAAAATTTCAAATAATTTGGTCCACCCATTTCGTCTCCAATCGTATCGCAAAAAGTGTCTACAAAAGGCAGCAAAATCGCTCGCGTTTGCAGCACCTTAAAAAGTATGAAAAACTAATGTATAGTTCTAATTTTTTGTAACGAGAATTTGACAAAAAATACTTTTTTTTCTTATAGATCTACGGAGGTACTATCAGGAAAAAATTGAAAACAATACCACCAATACAAAAAAAAATATACCACCACCATACAACCACCACCAAAAGCTGTAAACCAAATTCGAAATGATTTTACTATCACTACCATGTTAAAGCTATGCTCATTCTCTAATAACATAAAATTGAAACTTGACTTTTGAACTGGAGTTGCAAATTAAAAGACTTTAAGAGAATCTTTTATACTTACATGTAGTTGGAATATTGGAAAACGTTTTTAGAACTTATTCTTTCAAGAAAAAATATTTTTGTATATTACATCGATCGCTCCAGCCACCTTAAGAGACAACTGACTGATATTTTAACAAGGAGTATTTTAAACGGGGTCTTAAATATTAAATATTAAACGAAATTTCGTTTCATGTGGCAGACACGCAGTACAATACTTACTATTACTTTATTCGGTACGAACGATCGATAATGTAGTTTTATGGATTATAACAAATAATTCAGAATATACTTCTGTCGTTGGTGTCACTTACTTCAAGTCATATTGGTTAGGAGCAAGTATGACATGTAAAGAGCAGATGTGTCAAAGTTTTTACTCTTTATAAGAGTTTATTTTGACTAGAAGATTAGTTAAAGTCAATATATTGGAGACAATTTAGTAACCGATTGCAAGATGCATGCTGAAGGTAGCAGAAGTAAGGAGGATCAACTGCTCGACAAGAGCATCAAGCTACTACATTATCTGGGTGAGTCAAACCGTTGGTCAAACACAGGGACTGGAACCGAAATGAATAACGGTTCCGGTTCCGGTACCGGATCCAAGTTTTTAAAAATATTGGTTCCGGTTCCGGTTTCTGGAAAAAATAAAATAACGGTTCCGATTCCGGTTCCGATTCGGAACTAGGTTGACCGATTGGAATGATACCTTTGCTATTCTTCATGAAAAATCATTTAAAGCATTTAGTACCATATGCGAATTTTTTCTTCAGTACCTAGTTACCAAATTTTAAATGGCTATTTTTTTAAAGGATTTAGTGATTGTTCATTCGGTGTCACAAGTTGTAATAAAAAAAGAAGTGATATCCCCATAAAAACACTCCGTGTAAAAATACCAGCCAAGTCTCTTCAAGTTAAAAAAAAATTATGAAATCTAAAAATTCTGCACTGAAAAGTATGATATCAAAAAATGAGCCAAGTCAAAACTTTATTTGAAAATAAAAAATATTTGACGCATCGTTTTTTAGCGCATTATAGATATATTATATGTATACTAGAGGGTCCCGTCATGTAAAACATGACCAATGCGCACCAGTGAGGTATGTATAAATATAAAAAGACAGCAATATTGTCAGCAGATTGTGCGTGTTAATACACACTTTACGTAGTTAACAGACCAAATGCCCAACAAAATACGTAAATGAGGTACGAAGCAAGGCAATTTAATCATACCTATTATGGTAAATCAATTACATAAGTACCATGAGTATTAGTAAGAAAAATTAAGAAAATGTGTGTCATAATGCGCCGTTAAAATATAGGTGAAGTTGATATCGTGACCCGATACACACGACACATTCTTTATTTGTGATACCAATTCATAGTTTGCACGTGACATCATCAAGCCATTTGATGATGTCATTTTACTGACATTTTTACTGACATTAAACTGGCAAATGCTTTTTATACAGTCGAGGAATTTATGAGTTTTAATTTTAATATTGATTAGTACATGTTCTATTTAACTGTCATTCATAATTAAAGTATGTGATTTATAATTGACAATAAACATATATTCTATTCTATCTATTATATTCTATTCTCATCTCATTGTTGAGAGGCCATATTGGTGTAACGTGTCAGAACGGCTGACCTGTCAATCTGTGTTTCGGTATTTTGGTGATCTAATAATGGTTACCAGTGCAATAAACTGCAGAAGACATTCTTATAGGTATAAAACCACCTCATATACCAAATATCTTTGATTAACCGCTAATAATTAGCTTAAATCAACTTGACATCTATACACCAAAATGGTTGAAATTTACTTTTATACATTGTTGATGAAAAACAAATGAAGCTCGTGCAAACTATGAATGCATGGTGAGCTTCATTATATCCGTTTCTCTGAGGTCAGAGGAAGGTATAAGAGCGGAAGGTCATATGTTTTGGATTTCTCAGTGCACACTTTTGGAATGGTAATCAAGCTCTATAAGTATACCTACCATTTGACTGATGTTAACAAATACAGTTAAATTGAAGTATAGGTACCCTTACACAATAGGCCATGTCACCATTTCAAATATGATTGGATGAAGAATTCAGCTCAGAATTACTGGTTTTTGAGATCACTTTAAGAATCATTGAAATTGACTTCCGCCCATCTGCCTCTTAGGTACCTATCAGTATGCAATGTAAAAATTTAAACATTGATGTTTAAAACATTATCAACAGTAACTTGACGTCGTTTACATGACTCAATACACACCACTCTTAGGCCGGGTAGGACTAACTTTGGATTAGCTAACTATCGATAGTTAGTGAGCAGTTTACCAATGAATCCAGTTGGCGCCAATTCCACAGCCAATAGGATTCACTAACTTCCACTAACTATCGATAGTTAACTTAATCCAATTTTGGTCCTACCCGGCCTTAGTAAATAAGAAACGAAGGAAAATTATTTCCAAGAATAACAAATAGCAACTTCATCGGCTTTGGTTTGATCATGTTCACGGCCTACGAAATTCAGAGCAAGAGAAAATAAGAAAAATAACATAAATTAACAATAAATTGTATTGCACGTTTCACAAACTGTGAAACGTTTCACAAACGTTTCACAAACGTGCAATACAATTTATTGTTAAATTAACAATAAATTGTATTGCACGTTTCACAAACTGTGAAACGTTTCACAAACGTTTCACAAACGTGCAATACAATTTATTGTTAATTTATGAAAAAAGCCAAACTTAAGGTGGCTGTATATCACGTGACTTTATTTCTCTACATCCGATCAAAAGAAATAGTTACCTATGAGTACATACCTTACATCGTTCATGTTGAGTAATCCAAGGTGATTTATGAAGGAAATTCACTGCATACTTGAGCTTATCAATATTTGCAGTCAATATTATTTAATTTTGCAGTGATTTTATAATAAAAACAACACAAATTTCGTGTATACGTACGCGTGGGAAGACTGTCAAAACCAAGTGCTGTTCGTTTAATCATTACATTCATAATAGTGGATATAATTAATACCTCAACATTTCACTGGAAAGACGAAAAATGAGCGCATGTTATACATTCTGACATTGCGTCAGGTTTGTGATGCATATATGCCTTTTTATTAGAGTAATGTTTGCTGTTCTTGGCAACTCGTAGAATTTCCTTCAACTTCAGGTCTTGGGTTGAGAATATTTAGGTGCAAGGAAGTAAAATCATCTAATATGTTATTTTCGCAGTTCTTTTCTGCGTAGATTAGTTCCAACTGATGTGTCCTAACTTATCTGATGAGTGAGAAGTATTTGCTGAACTGAACCCTTCCAACTGAAAATGTGTAGCTTTTTGGTTGAAAAGTCACGTGATATACAGCCACCTTAAGAACGGAAAACGAACAACTAATAGTAAGAAAAATAACGTTTGAAGTTTCTTGCCGAGATGACGTTTTTAATGTAATGTGCTGGTTTGGACCGTATTAGTATCTTATAATGAATTGATTATAATTACAAAAGGATAAGGTGCTCGTCTTAGGTGAGTTTCGGATATTTATTTATTCACAAAAGGCAGAAGATGTAATTTTAGACCTGATGGCTATAAAACGCCTCCATCTTAGTTATAGTTTTCAATAAATACCAATGTGAAATCGAAGCGCGCAACCGTTCCTGACACACACACAGACAGACAGAACTGGGCAACTATAAGTAAGATATGTATTAATGTATATTTCATCTGTGGCCTAAACTTTTTAACTATTTTTAAAGTACACGATGCGCCATTTTTTTTTTGTTTTTCAAATAAAGTTTTGACTTGGCTCATTTTTTTATATCACTTCTTTTCAGTGCAGAATTTTAAGATACCTATCATTTTTTTTGGCTGGTATTTTTACACGGAGTGTTTTTTTATGGTAATATTAACAACATTAAGTATTAAATTAACGTTGTAATTCAGGGTTATGGAAAACATCACATGGGAAAGGATGTTACTGGTATATTATACCAAGACTGCTAATAGCGTTCATACCTATTGAAGCGATTGTCGTCAGAATCGGTCACGTTCTGTACTCTTGGAATGATATAACTACAGATGATATATGTATTCAAATGTCTAATGGAGTAGTTACACCAATGGTAGTGATCGTAATGATGAATCATATGGTGCATATGAATCGAGCCGAAACGTTGGTGACGTCCATACAGAAGTTGCATGACCCTGAACATAAACAAGACAAGTATCAAAACGACCTTCTTGCAAATGTCAAGAAGATCACTGATGTCGGAATCTGGATCTCGTGGATGTGCATCACTGTGTTTGGATTTGCACACGTCATTTTGGCACCGGTGTTGATCTACAAGAAAGAAACACTATTGGGGTAGGTACTGATTTTGACAGGTGCTTATAGGATGAACGCAAACGGAGGCCACACTCTTACACAATGATTTGTCCCTGCCATTTCTTTAATGTTGGCAAAACTTTAACTTGTTGGCATTTCTTGGACATCTTGGTTTTGAAACATTGCTCTGGGGACATTTCTATTGTTCAACGTGTTTCAAATCATTTTCTTCACATTGCTAAAACTTTTTCTCTTTCTTTTCATCTCATCTGAAAATACATTGACAGCAATGACTCAATGTCATGTAACTTTGAAAGAGAATTTCATGATCTCACCCCCACAGGAGAATAACAGGATCCTGTGATTGGTTGATAAATGAAAATGGCATGTAGTTCACACCGAATTGACCTATCAAAAGGTCTTCGATAAATCTGATGAAACTCATATTTTGCATGGTCATTCAGACCAACATTGTCTCTTATTTTACAAATCTTCAGCCCAATCAGTCAAAAACACCAGCACTTATTGACATTTTTAATAACTGTCAGATATGTAGTTTTGGCGCCAGTGTGACGCGAGGAGTGAGAGTGAAGGTTTGGTGAGTGGTACGTAACAGTAACAACGTTTATTTAAAGATAAAGATACAGAGTTGCGGATGCAAGTGTACCTCTGTTCCTCGCGGTGTTCTGCGACCTACTGGCGATGGCTGCCATGAAGATGCATGTGATTGGTTTAGACAGCGCGCGCGCTGCATGTTGGGACTGCCTGTAGAGTTGGCAGGCCTGCGCCGTCATGTTGGTTCACGTGTGCTGGCGGGAGATTCAAAGTATCGGATTGAATGTTTTTCCACTGCAACTGAATCTGATTTGCTTTATTACCAGAGCGTATAGATTGCTTTCTTATGTTTCTATAGAAAACAGATAGGTAGGTACCTTTTGTGTTGATTGAGTGGATCATATTTCAATTCAAAATGATATATGTTTCTGTGTATTTGGTACGGAATTCCTGTTGGAGAATTTGCACGTACCTGTACTCGATTGTCAACGCGTTACACTGAGCGTTTTCCTAGTTATAATACACGTTAATTTAAGACAATTTTCCATCACATTTGGGTAAGATTTTTTTTTGTAATCAGCGAATATTTCTGAATAAGGTTTAATAAAATAAAATGTTTATTTCCTTCCTATGAAAAATAAAAATCTTTCAATTTTTCCCGGGTTCAGAGTATGTTTTTAGCCTTCGTTGCATGGCCAAAAATGTTTGAATATTAATTAACTGTATCTCTTACAGTGGATATTACCCCTTTGACATCAAATCAGCTCCGTACCTTCATCTGATAGTCATCGCACAGATGTTCTCTTCCATTGTAATATTTTCATCAGCAGGGGCGATTCCCCTATTCTATGTATCTCTGATGATTCAAACGAACGCGATTTTCCTCATCCTGAATCACAAGCTGCGCAACATCCGAGCTCATTGTGTCGCTGTTCTGCGCATTACGTTACTCTTAAGAGAGGGAGAAGGAAAGACGTCGGCAGAACACGAGGAACCGAGTGCCATGAGAGATCCAACTCCTTCACTAGTACTTCAACTGAGTCATGATGTCACTGATGAAATAAGCTATCAAGTTGCAACTATTGTGATCAATGAGGATGTTGATGACGCAATATATGAAACAGTCGATAAGGACTCTTTATTTGGAGAGCCGTGTTCGATTCCCTGTGGATATCCAGAGCACGGAAACAGAAGGAGCAACAGAGTTGTGAAGAACGTCATATTTCAACGCCTAGGGAATCCTGGCATTGTCAAGGTCACTGGAAGCAAAGCTGCGCAGAAGATCAGAGCTGCGACTGCGCTAGATGTTGAGATGCAAATGTGTCTGAAGAAATACATCAGGTTGCATCAAGATCTGTTGAGGTAAGCTGTCTTGTTTATCAATATCTTTTACCAATGTAATTGTTAACACAATAAGGCTTTGTACGAGTATTCAGAACAGTTCAATGAAAATAATTCCATAGCTTGTAATGGTTTATTAGATTTACTTTGTCCTACAGGTGTTTAGTACCCGAAAATTAGTAAAATTATGGCACTAAACATATGTTGGACAAAATAAAACTAATAACTTATTCCAAACTATGAAATTATTTTCATTGAATTGTTCTGAATACTCGTACAAAGCCCTATTTTGTTAACCAGTACATTGGTAAAAGATATTGATAAAAATCGAAAACAAAACTCTTCAAGGCCACGCTCACTACTCAGCCCTCTTAAACTGGGTTCATCTTTGCCTGTCTTGACAAGCTCCCAAACACACACACAAACACCCACACACACACACACACACACACACACACACACACACACACACAGTCTGAAAGATACTGGGACCTTAGACTTTATCTAGCCACTCACAGTACCACGCTGTAAGAAGTTTTAATCATTAACAAGTTAGTTGAGCGAGCGAAGCGAGCGTCTCCCTTTGGCTCTTTTGGCACGGACATCTGTTTTTTTTTTTTTTTGATTTTTTGGCTGCTACCTGGAGCAATGGTAGTCGCACCGTTTCACCGATCGATCTGAAATTTTGCACACATGTAGAGACAATCTTTTCTGTTTGCTGACCCTAATTTTTTTTGAAATCCATTGATTGGTTGAAATTTAAATAAACATCTCCTGATAGGCTGAAAAATGAAAATGGATTTCGACAATTGTGATCGACCTTATATTTTGCATGGTCATTAACACCAACATTGTCTCTTATTTTACAAATTTTCAGCCAAATCCTCCCATTGGTTAAAATTTAAAAAAATATTCCATGTGCTTTTTGAAATTTAAACCAGAACCGTTTGACCGATCAACTTGAAAATTTGCGTGGTCATCGGGTCCAACATTATCTGTATTTTTGAAAATTTTCAGACTAAACTGTGTTTAAATTCCAAATTTATTGACAGTTTACGGATATTTTGCGTGTTGGCTATCATATTTCTCGAATTTCATATTTCACGGCATCTTCGAATCTTCACTTCAAGGTTGTTAGAGCAGAAACTTTCAAACGTATATTATGAAACTGATATGACCGTTTAAAAAAATTTGAACGAAATCCTGTGATTTTTGGAAATTAACAAGGAATCGTTCAATCATAAAGGTTCAATCGATCTACTTAAAACTTTGCTTGGTTATTGGGACCAATATTTTAGGAATTGTTGGATATTTTCATACAAGTCTGTGACGAAATTCAAGAATTATTGGCTTTTAAGGACATTTTTGATAAACAGAATTTCGGTTCGAGGTGTTGCGCGTTATCCGTGCTCGCTCATCAACGCGTTACTCAGAGCGTTTTCCTAGTTAGTTATAGTTTTTAGATCAGCCAGGGCCAGTATTTATAAACACGGCACCAGCATAACAACTCATATTTGTATCTAGTCTCGTCTACTATATCTTACATGATTGACTCGCACTAGCGTAACATCTAGTTAATTTTAACCAATATGACTATCTTGTACACCATGACTTCGCTTAGCGATATATTTATATATATATATATATTTATAATATTATATAATATAATATCGTATAATAATTACAGTCGACATTGATTTTCTAGAATTTTTCTCATTCAATATCTACGATTAATTATTAAAAAAAATTAAAGTATCTTTTATCCTGTATCTTGTATCTTTCGTTAATTAACTATCTTTTATCTTCTATCTTTTCTCATTTTCTAAAACATCTTTTATCTTGTATCTCAGATACTGAAGTTGAGACTATCTTGTATCTTCCATCTAGATACTTTTTTCAAGTATGTTTGCCCATCTTTGCCTGTCACCACCGTAAAACAAATTGTCTCGTATCGCTCATCTATCGTGTAACTTATAAATTAATTTCCTGTTAATCTTGGAACAATCCAAGATTGATGGTCGATGTGAAAATATTTGTCTGGCAAAGACTTAGTAAATGGAAGAAAACAAATATTTAAAATTCCTATTTAAACATATTTAGAATACATGGTTGATAGAACTAGAGCTAGTTTTCAAAAGTCTTTCACGAAGCCCTGGTGGAAACCCGTATTAGAATAAAATATGTTAAAATATGTTCCATTATTTTTAATGCGAAAATATCATTCAAATTAATTATGTAAGCTGTCAGAACATAACATGTATCCTTTACTTCTATCAGAGTTTGTAACTTAAGAGTTTTTGTCACCTCAATTTTTCTACCACTTAGGAATTATTGCCGGAATAATTCTAGTGGCCAACGTTGTTTCTATGCTACTCAATTGTTATCTGTCGATATTTTCGAGTTGGAAAATGTTACAGATTATGTGAAGAG